>CP139501.1:105955463-107155463 GCA_021014915.2 Artemisia tridentata subsp. tridentata | reverse complement strand
AATCAGTTCTGTGTTGAAAAAGGTATCTTAAGACAGTTTAGTGTGGCTAGAACTCCTCAGCAAAATGGTGTGGCTGAGAGGAGGAATAGGACATTAATTGAGGCTGCTAGGACAATGTTGTCAGAGTCAAAATTACCCACTACTTTTTGGGCTGAAGCAGTTAACACTGCTTGCTTTGTGCAAAATAGGAGTAAGGTAGTGAAGCCTCATAACAAGACCCCTTATGAATTATTTCATGGTAGGAAACCTATGATAGATTTCTTGAAACCATTTGGGTGTCTTGTTACTATCTTAAATACCATTGATTTGCTAGGAAAGTTTGATGAGAAGGCAGACCAAGGTTTCTTTGTTGGATACTCTACAAATAGTAAGGCTTTTAGGGTATTTAATCAAAGAACTAGGCATGTGGAAGAAAACTTACATGTTAGGTTTAGTGAAACCACACCTAGTGTTGCTGGAAAAGGACCTGAATGGCTGTTTGATATTGATTCCCTAACCAAGAGTATGAATTATGAACCAGTGATTACAGGTACAACTAACATGTCTGCAGGTACACAAGCTAACTCTAATGCAGGTACACAAGCTAAGAAGGATGAATCTGCTCAGGAGTTTATCTTGATTGAGAAATGGAAGCTTAATCAGCTTATCACACCAAAAGAAAAAGTGGGCAAGAGTTCAAATGATGATTCTGTTTATGAAGAAGTACCAAAGGATGATGCAGAATGATGAAGCGAAAAGTGTACCGCTTTTAAGGGGTCATTTAAGCCCTAAATCGTATTTATTTGATCAAATATTGCCCTAAATCGTTCCTTTTGTCATTTTAGGTACTTTTGAGAAGAAATCTGGAAAAGGAGGCATTTTGGACATTTTTGGAGCATAAAAGTGAAGAAAACGACAAAGTCTCAAAATCATGCTGGAAGTTACCTTTGACGGCGTCAGGATTATGCCTGGACGGCGTCATGGCTTGGCAAAAGTGGTGGATGTGAAATTTACTCATGATAAGCCAGTGAAAATTGCATGGGAATTCTGACGGCGTCACCCTTTAATTTGATCAAGGTCGTCACGTTATAATTTAAAGAGGGACGGCGTCACGTTCATAGTCTGAGGGCGTCAAGCCTTGATAGGCCAGAACGGATTTTGGAGAGCTAAAGAGGGACGGCGTCAAGAAGGTCATCCGGGAACCCTAAAAGCGGCGAGGTGACGGCGTCACACTCCATAACGTGACGCCGTCAGATCTAAAAATCTATATATAGTTTTGCAATTCTTTGTCATTAGTGTGGAACTTATTTGGGGAATTTGTTTACTTAAAGGAAGCATTTTACTTAAAGTCGAGTCATATCCTTGTACATATTGTTTTGGGACGATTGGGACTCATGGGTAAAGTACTAGTGTAATGAAGTAATGGGGAAGAACATCATTTATTACCCCCATATGTGCTAAATATTTTAAAAGTACTCCAAGTGTTTTGATTATCTTAATTCGAGTCATTAGAATAGTAATTTGTAAAGTTATGTAAAAGTTCAAGTGTAAGGGGATGCAACGCCCCTATGATGTATTATTTTGGATGGTAGGGCAAGAGTGTATGCAAAAAAAAAAAAAAAAAAAAAAAAAAAAAAAAAAAAAAAAATCGAAAAAATCAAGAAAAATACAAAAAAAAATGAGAAAAAGAAAAGTAGAAAAAACATACGGACTACCATCCCGTTTCATTTTATGTTTATTTTATGTTTTTGTTATTTTGTTTTTAGCTTAAGTTGAGTCGAGTCTTGGCTTAGCAACATTGTATAGTACATGTAATTGATCAAGATCTTTAACTCGCCACCAGTAAAATATCCTTTATCCAACAAAACCGTGTTTTCCTTTTCCCTACACCTAACGTTATAACCCATTCAAAAGCCCTCTTTGATAGTTTATCTTAGGTGCTTACGCCTAGTGGAGGAGGTTTTTGATCCTTTCCCAAGCCTATGGTAATCTATTTGCTATGACAGGTAGTGAGAGATATTATCCGTTTTCATTTATGAGATTTATTTTGATGACACTTGAGAGATGTGAGTATCTAAACACTACTTGTGAGGTGCTAGTTTGTAATCTCCGTGCTTGTTATGATTGAAGTGGAACGATTATTTGTCGTAATTACTTTTATATTAGCATTAAATGACCCCTAACTTGTATTTTGATTAGAATAAAAGCGCATTTGCTTGAGGACAAGCAAATCTCAAGTGTAAGGGTATTTGATGAAGCGAAAAGTGTACCACTTTCAAGGGGTCATTTAAGCCCTAAATCGTATTTATTTGATCAAATATTTCCCTAAATCGTTCCTTTTGTCATTTTAGGTACTTTTGAGAAGAAATCTGGAAAAGGAGGCATTTTGGACGTTTTTGGAGCATAAAAGTGAAGAAAATGACAAAGTCTCAAAATCATGCTGGAAGTTACCTTTGACGGCGTCAGGATTATGCCTGGACGGCGTCATGGCTTGGCAAAAGTGGTGGATGTGAAATTTACTCATGATAAGCCAGTGAAAATTGCATGGGAATTCTGACGGCGTCACCCTTTAATTTGATCAAGGTCGTCACGTTATAATTTAAAGAGGGACGGCGTCACGTTCATAGTCTGAGGGCGTCAAGCCTTGATAGGCCAGAACGGATTTTGGAGAGCTAAAGAGGGACGGCGTCAAGAAGGTCATCCGGGAACCCTAAAAGCGGCGAGGTGACGGCGTCACACTCCATAACGTGACGCCGTCAGATCTAAAAATCTATATATAGTTTTGCAATTCTTTGTCATTAGTGTGGAACTTATTTGGGGAACTTTGTGTGTGAAAACCCTAGGACGAATTTGGCAGCTCTTTCAAGGCTTTTTGCCTTGAGATCTTCCATGTTACATTGAAGATAAGTTATCAATTAATCATTCAATATGTCTATGTGTTGTTTGATTCTATCTTATTCTTGTCTTTTGTTTAACATGTTAGGCTAGATTTATCTTGTGTTTGCTTAGATCTAATGAAACCTAGCTATTGATAATTGGTTATTAGTGTGTTATTAGTTGTATTGGATGATTGTTTATCTATGTTAGGCTTAAGAAAACTGGCTAACTTCCTATTCGGTAACTTGCTTGAACGTCTTAAGAAACATGAACCAATGCGTACTAAAGGTTTTTATGGTTGTATTTAATGCACAAGCGAATTCTAGTGATCCCATGTTAGGAGCTTCCTAGCCGGCTCGACATAGGAGTGAAGTAGGAGCTTGTAGAGTTGGGGAAGTACGTACGCCACCCCACGACTGGTATTAAGGAATACACCCATCATCCACGCAACTAATACACACTAATCAACCGGTAAAAGATAGTTAGGGAGTAAGGAAATCTAAGTAAACACATTTCCCTCCACATAAGTTTTCACCAACATTTTAATTTTTGTTATTTTATTTTATTTGCATTCGTAGTAATTTGGGTTAGTTGACTAGCAACTAATTCCGCCCACTCTTTCAAACCCGAGATTTTACTTGCTTTCATAAAAATATAAAAACATAAAAAGAATCTTCTCTCACCCTTAGACCTATTAGAGTAGTTTTTCATACCTAACGAACATATTCCCTTATGGAGAACGATCAATCCCCCGTACTTACCACTACACTATACTACATCGGTCAGGTACACTGCCTGGTGGGGTTGTATGCCTCTTGAGATCCCTCGAGAGGTAAAACCTGTTGTAAGGTTGCAAAACCACGCATCACAGAAGGTGGTGATAAACCTTCAAATGATGGCAAGAATAATGATGATGTAAGGAATGAAAGGTCAGCAGATCTAGGGAGACAAGGAACTAAAGCTAGCAGCAGTAATTCTCTTTCTGCTGCTAAGCCAAAATATCCTGCTGCTATGCCCAGCAGTAGTATAGAACATTCTGCTGCTAAGCATAGTGGTTCTGCTGCTATACCCAAGTCTTCTACTGCTGACAAAGATGGAAATTTTTTTGATGATTCTTCTGATGAGTTGCCTGAATTAGAGGAAGTGTATGAAGACACTGATGATGAAGTTGTGGATGTATTTGGAGCTGGAGCTGATTTGTCAAATATGGAGACTCATATATCTGTTAGTCCTACTCCAACAACAAGGATACATAAGAATCATCCAAAAGAGCAGATAATAGGTGATGTTCAATCTGCTGTTCAGACCAGAAGTAAGACAAAGGGATTGAGTGATTTGCTTCATCAAGGATTATTTGCTCAATCACTACATCAGAGGAATAGCCACAAACATCTACAAAATTGTAAGTTTGCTTTATTTCTGTCACAAGTGGAACCCAAGAATGCTCATAAAGCTATGCAAGATTCAAGTTGGGTTGAAGCTATGCAAGAGGAGTTGTTGCAGTTCAAGCTTTAAAAAGTCAGGACATTAGTTGATTTGCCTAGTGGGAAGAGGGCAATTAGTACAAAATGGGTGTTCAGATGCAAGAGAGATGAAAGAGGAATTGTGATCAGAAACAAGGCAAGATTGGTGGCTCAAGGATACACTCAGGAAGAGGGCATTGATTATGATGAGGTGTTTGCTCCAGTAGCAAGAATAGAGGCTATCAGACTATTCTTGGCTTATGCTTCATTCAAGAACTTCCCAGTGTATCAGATGGATGTGAAAAGTGCTTTCTTGTATGGAAAGATTGATGAAGAAGTTTATGTGATGCAACCACCTGGTTTTGAAGACCCTGATTATCCAGATAGGGTTTATATGGTGGAGAAAGCACTATATGGTTTATATCAGGCTCCAAGAGCTTGGTATGACACCTTGTCTAAGTATTTGTTATCTAATGGATTCAACAGGGGATCCATTGATAAGACATTGTTCATTAAGAAAGACAAAAAGGATATCCTACTAGTCCAAGTTTATATAGATGATATCATTTTTGGGTCTACAAACAAGGTGTCATGTGAAGAATTTGAGAAGCTCATGCATCATAGATTTGAGATGAGTTCTATGGGGGAACTCACTTTCTTTTTGGGGCTTCAAGTTAAACAGATGAAAGATGGTATTTTCATCAGCCAAGACAAGTATGTGGCTGAAATTTTGAAGAAATTTAGCTTTACTAATGGGAAACCAGCTAAGACAACAATGGAGACCAACAAGCCTTTGCTCAAGGATGAAGATGGGGAAGAGGTTGATGTTCATCTGTATAGATCAATGATTGGTTCATTGATGTATCTAACTGCTTCAAGGCCAGACATCATGTTTGCTGTGTGTGCTTGTGCCAGATTTCAAGTGTCCCCAAAAGTCTCACACTTGAATGCTGTTAAGAGGATTTTTAGGTACTTGAGGAGTCAACCTAGGTTGGGCCTTTGGTATCCTAAGGATTCACCTTTTGATTTGGCAGCATACTCAGATAGTGACTATGCTGGAGCAAGTATAGATAGAAAGTCAACCACTGGAGGATGTCAATACCTTGGACATAGGTTGATCTCTTGGCAATGCAAGAAACAGACTGTGGTGGCCAATTCAACAACTGAAGCTGAGTATGTGGCTGCTTCTAGTTGCTGTTGACAAGTGCTCTGGATCCAAAACCAATTGTTGGATTATGGGTACAACTTTATGAACACCAAAATTTATATTGATAATAACAGTACCATGTGTATCATCAAAAATCCTGTTTTTCACTCTAAAACAAAGCATATAGAGATAAGACACCATTTTATAAGAGATTGTTATGAGAAAAAGCTAATTCAAATAGTTAAAATACATACTGACAATAATGTTGCAGATTTACTCACTAAAGGTTTTGATTTGGGTAGATTTCAATTTTTAATTGCTAGTATAGGAATGATCAATCTTTGAAAATCAAAAACCTTATCTCTGTGTGTTTTTGTAATAGTGTGTAAGGATTTGTGCTGTTATTGATCTAATGAGTTTTTTCTATTGCCTGCTCTGTTTGTATGTTGTCTGCTGCTAGTTGGTTATTCTGTTGCTAAGTCATTTAAATGCTTGTGATTATTGTGGTATCTTGTTTTCTTGTGTTTTCGTGGTTTTTGGACTAATCTTTTGCAGGATAAGTCACAAGGGAATGATTGATTGATGAGAAAAAGATGTTCGGAATGTTCAGAGAACATTCTGCTGCTGGTTCAAAAGTTTCTGCTGCTAGGCATACCTTTCTGTTGCTGAAGGTTATGCTGCTCAAGTTGAAACTATTGGATTATGCTGCTTGGTTTGAAAGTGTAGGGACCATTTTGCAAATTAGCGCGAATAAAGCCTTAATTGGTTCTAAACGGCATAAAAACCGAATTCGATCTCACCAATAACTTTGTGCGCCCAAAATTAAACCCAATTCAAACCCTAACACATCTTTATATCATCCGATCAAAAACCCCCAAAATCAAAACCCTAATTCACGATGACAAGACGCGAATACTCTGCCGACCACAATCAAATTGCATTTCTTCAAAAGGTCCCTGAAGCTGAGGATTTCACTGAAGTCATCGACTTTTTTAATGCATCACAATTAGGGTATGCATTAACAGTGACTCCCACTATATTTAAATCCTACATGAAAGAGTTTTGGTCAACTTTCAAGACTGAAACTAAACATGGGGAAGAAAGATTAACTGCCATAGTAGATGAAGAAAGAATAGTTGTTACTGAGACATCTGTAAGAAGAATACTTCATCTTGCAGATGATGAGGCAACCACTTGTCTTCCTACTTCTACTATTTTTGAGGGTCTTGAAAACATTGGGTATGAAAGGCCAAATAATAATTTAAAAATTTTCAAACGCCTCCTATGCCCACACGGGAAATTCCTTATTCACACTCTTCTACATTCTCTTTGCCCTAAAACAACTGGGTGGAATGAGTTTAGTACAACTCAAGCTTTAGCTTTGATTTGTCTAGCTACAGGCCAACCATTTAATTTTTCGGCCATGATTTTTGAAGGGTTGAAAAAGAATATTTCTGGCAAACATTTTATTTACCCAAGGTTTTTACAACTTATCATAAATAGTCAATTAAAAGAACCTTTGGAATATAGAGGGACTGAACCAAGTCCTAAACTGACAAGCAAAATGTTTACTTATTTACAGAAAAATGGGACTGGCTTTTCTGGGAGACTAACTCCTTTGTCCCAACATATTTTAAACATTGTTGCTGCTGTTGTTGAGGGTGAAGAAGCTGAAAACCCAACAGCTTCCCATCACACACCCACTTCTGAATCTACAAGTGAATCATCCCAAAATGAACCCCAAAATACCCAATCACCTAGGTCTTCACATGAAAAGAGCACTGAGTTACCTCAGACCAGTGCTAGTATGGAAGCAGATGAGGCTGCCATAGGTGATGGAGATGGCATGAAGGAAGGGGCTGACACTACTGCTTCTGGTTTAGTAACTCGGCAGGCCAGTGTCAACATAGCTAAGACCCCAACCTTGGCAACATCTACTGCTGAGGGTTCTCATGGACCTGATGCACATGATGGTAACCCTAGCCACATGGCTAAAAAGGGGGGCTCAGCTGCTCAATCTAAGATTGAGACTGAGTTTCAGTCCAAAGATTCACCTCTCAGGGAAGGTTACACATCCCGAAGTGATGAGGACAGAGATGAAACAAATGAATTGATGAATGAAAATGTACAAAATGATAATGCCTATGCTACACCTCTCGGACCAGGTAACATAGGTCGAAGTGTTGAGGCTAGACTTGAAACTGAACCAGAGACATTGATGGCTAATGTACAAAAAGTCAATGCCAGTGATCCACCTCTCGGGTCAGGTCACACAGACCGAAGTGGTGAGGCTAGTATGCAACAAATAAATGAATTGAAGGAAAGATGTACCAATTTGGAAGCTCAAGTTCTTGGCCTCACTAAAACAGTCAAAAGTTTGAAGTTAAGGGTCAGCTTTTTGGAAAGAAAGGAAAGGTCAAGAGCTAAGGTCATCAAAAGGGTCAAGAAAGTGAATTCCAAACCAAGTTTGGGGGAGGATGCTCCCAAACAGGGGAGGAATGTGCAAGAAGATGAAGTAAAGGGTTCAGGGGAGGTAGAGATGGAAAAAGATGATAATGTTGCTAGTAATGAAGGGGCTGATATGGATATGGACATGGACTCAAGAGAAAATGAGGAGTATGTGGTCAAGGATAAGTCAGGAAATGAAGTTGTTTTAGAAAATGTAGCTATTATTCAAGATGGAGATTCTGCTGCTGGCTCAGGGCAACCTGCTGCTAGTGTTGCTCATTCTGCTGCTAAGCCAGAGCAAGGTTCTACTACTAGGGAGAAAGAACCTGCTGCTGAGTCAGATGAAGACACAATACCAATAGCTCAGATCATGTTGAACCTTAAAGCAAAACAACAACAACAAGAATCACCACAAAAATGTGAAACTGAACCTACTTCTGCACAACAACAACAACAACCTCAACAACCACCTGCAACAACAGAAGAAACTTTAACACCTGCTATTCCAAGAAAACTAGCTAAAGGAGTTGTCATTAAAGAACCTGTACCAATTCCAAAACCTGCACAACCAGCTATTGCATCAACAGACAAGGGAAAAGGAATTCTAGTTGAAGAGCCCAAACAGAAATTCTAATTTCTAGATGCTGCTTCAAAAGAACAACAAAATGAGTCTGATGTAGAAGTTTCCAGAAGCTTGAAAGCACAGATGGATGCAGAAGATGAAATTGAAAGGAAAAAGCAAGAACAAGAAGATTGGGAATTGGCTAAAAAGGCTTAGAAAGAAGAAAGTGAAAGATACACTCCTGTTGAAAGACAATGTGCCATTGATGATCTGATAGGAGAGTTTAAGAAGAAGTAGAGTCAAAAGAAGGTTCCTAAGATGAAAAAGCCTACAAGAGCAGAACAGATAACTTATATAAAGAACTATCTCAAGAATCAAGCTTATTGGAAAACTAGTTCATTCAGAGGGATGACTAGAGCTGCTATTGAGAAGGCATATTTTGAGACTCATGCAAGGCTCAATAGACCTATTAAATCTTTGTCAAATACTGAAGTTGCACAACTCACAAGACAAATGCCTACAAATTTTTACATGAATCCAGATGCAAAGGTTGCAAAGAAGGTGTCTGAAATTGAAGAAGAAAAGATTGTAAGTGAAAAAGACAAGGTTGTTGAAGAGAAGGAGAAAGAATCAGAGGTTGTGAAAGAAGAGATAAAAGAAAGTTCTACAATTGGTGTAAAGAGGTTTGGAAGAAGGTTAAAGTCTATTGGAAGGAAGAAGAAAAGATCTAAATCTGTAGTAATGAGTGATTCAGAAAGCAGTTCTAAATTTGAGAAGGAATCAAATGCTAATGAGTATAGAACTGAAGAGGTAACTGCAGATGATATGAAGAGAATAATGGATCCCACAGTTCTAGCACCACAAAAAGAACATGAGATAGCCAATGCAGTTCCCTTAACAACAAAGTACCCAATCATTTCTTATTCACATGATGTTCAAGATGGAAGTGAAGCATGGTGGGAAATCAAGAGATCAGATGGCTTATGTCAGAAGTTTATTAGATTTTCACAGATGTTACATTATATGGATAGGAATGATGTGATACAACTCTGGAAGCTCTATAAGGAAAATTATGGTGATAGAAGACCAGATGTGATCTATGAAAGGCTACACTATTACTATTTGAAGAATATGTTTGAGCCAGATGAGAGAGATCTTGAATGGAAGGATTTGCTAAATTCAAACAAGGTTCATAAATGGTATCTATATCAATCTTTTGGAGTACATGAATTGGTTGGTAGAGGTGTAAGTGTATACATGCTGGTGGAAAAAGACTACCCCTTCACCAACAATACTGCCATTATTACTCAGATGCTACAACCTGGGAAGTTAAAGTTACATAGAGCATTTCTTTCAGATCATCAAGCCTATGAGTTAGTAGAGAAGTATAAACAGGTGCTGAAATCTAAGTCTTCAAAGCAGTAGAAAGTGTTTGGAAGCATCCTCTTTGTGTATATCTGTGCTTAGAAGAAACTTGTATATTTTGGGAGAAAATATCAAGTTTAGGGGAGGATTGTTGGGTTTAAAAGATGCTGCTGCTTTGGATATTATGCTGTTGTTTATGATACTTAAGGAAAATACACTAAGTATGATTCTGCTGCTAGGCATAATCATTCTACTGCTAGTGTATTTATTCTGCTGCTGAGTTTTTACGAGAAATAAGCTAAGTGTGATTCTACTGCTAGCCTTCGAGGATTCTTCTACTAGAGTAATCATCCTACTGCTTATTAGATATGTATAGTTTGTTAGATAATTATGGTAAAGATACGAATAGATATTATTCTTGTATAGAAAGTTTTGTAACCGACTAGGACTCCTTAAGTCTATAAAAGGAGGATCTAGCGTTAGGGCTAGTACACGAATAGTTAGCATACGTATTGTATTCACTTCAAGGTTTATTGTAACCCTGTTACTTTTGAGTAACCGTATTTAATATATTGAGGTGATAGTTGAGAGAATTATTGAGTGTTCGATTGTTAATTCTTCTTAAGATTAATTACTAAATTCCGCATAGTGATTAATAGCTTGTTCAAGAACAGTCTCTATACCTATTGTCTTAGATCTACATCTAGGATAATTAACAAGATCGATTAAGCTCAACTGGGATCAACATGTTACTTTAAAATTTCAGCATAACATGCTAAATCTGAGTAATGCTGATCAACGCCCACAGTTGGATCCAATTGATCATAACATGATTATTCACTGATTTAAAATTTTCTGAATGCATTTCTCCCCTGTTTACAGGCTATAGAACTAAATATATCTAAAAAAATATATTATTGCAGCCATGACAAGATTCTTACAAAGTTAAATGCAATGTTTCTGAAACGTTAAGTATTTAAACTTGAACGTTTGAATGGTGAAGCAGATAAGAGTAGCAATGGCAGCCAAGCATCGATAAGTAAAGGTTCTTCACCATATGTGCAGTGTGATCCATTCCCAGCCTGTCGAGCTTCATTCAGGTTCTTGACAATACATTCTTGATTTAGTCGATCAACATATATGTTGCTTATTGTACTCCATCCCCTGATGCCCAGTGGTCTTTATGAAAATCACTATGTTATAGTGTAACACCCCCATTTCTCAGATAGCAGCGGAAGCTAAATCTTGGGGTATTACCTCATTGATACATCGTCACAATGATAGAAAACAACTCAAAAAAGAGACGTTTTTAAAAGGAGTTATCATTCATTTATTTATCAGAGTTTTTACAGCAAAAGAGAGACTTTTGCTAAAAGACATGTCCCAAAGACACATGTTTGAAATAGGAAGATGAATGATAGCAGGTTTGGACGGCCTCATGTCCAATTTCACTCCGTGTAGTAAGGCCATAAGTGCTCAGTTAACTAGGATAACATGCTTAAAGGTCAACACTAAGGTTGAATGTGAAATCCGTAGGTATAGTGGGAAAGTAGTTTGAATACAAGTTCGTGTGGGCATCGAAGCACCCAAAGATAAGTTATATAGTATTATTGCATCTAAGCTCATGACACCTCACGTTAACATGCCTATAGTCCAATGATGGTGTTGGGTTTTGAGATGCTGCTGCTAAAGGTTGGATAATACTGCTCTTGGATCTAAATGGAAAATATACTAAGTATGATTCTGCTGCTAGGCTAAATCATTCTACTGCTGGTGTATTTATTCTACTGCTGGAGTAATTGAGTAAATAAGCTAAGTGGATACAACAGCTAGGCATCGAAGATTCGACTGCTAGAGTTAGGATTCTGCTGCTTATTAGATAACTATGTATAGTATGTTTGGATAATTATAGAATAGATACGAAAAGATTATTCTTGTATAGAAAGTTATTGTAATCGACTAGGACTCCTTAGTCTATAAAAGGAGAATCTAGGGTTAGAGTTTAGCATACGTATTATTGCTAAGTCGAATCACTTCAAGGTTTTTGTAACCCTGTTACTTTTGAGTAACCGTATTGATATATTGAAGTGTTTGTGAAAAGAATTCAATTGTGTTCGATTAATAATTCTTCTTAAGATTAAATACTAGATTCCGCATAGTATTTAATAGTTTGTTCAAGAACAGTTTCTATACCTATTGTTTTAGATTAACATCTAAGATAATTAAAAAGATCAATAGCTCAACTGGGATCAACAAGTGGTATCAGAGCTTGTGATCTAGAGACTGCAATCAAGAAGAATTTTTGTTGATTAAGATCTGTTCATCAATAACTGAAGTAATGGAATCTGAAACTACTCATATGGTGACTGCTTTAAAGTTACCAATGCTCAAACTTGGTGAGTATGAACTATGGAAGATGAGGATTCAACAGTACATAAAGATGCTTGACTACTCCATGTGGGAAGTTATTCAGAATGGAGATACTTTACCTGCTAAGGGTGCTGATGGGACAATTTTACCCATTAGAACTAATGAGGACAAAGCTCAGAGGAGATTGGAGATAAAGACTCACAATATTCTTTTGATGGGGATACCGAATGAATATCAAGTGAGTTTTAGTAACATACAGGATGCTAAGTCCTTGATGGAATCCATTGAACTCAGATTTGGTGGTAATGCTGCTACAAAGAAGTCTAGGAAGAACTTGTTGAAGCATCAATTTGAGACCTTTATGGCCTCAAGTTCTGAAAACATTGGTGCCACTTATGATAGACTTCAAAGGTTGGTTAGTCAGTTGGCTCTCATGCAGGTTCCTGTGGCTCAAGAAGACATCAATCACAAGTTTCTTAGAAGCTTGTCATCTGAGTGGAGTATGCATTCTGTGGTCTGGAGACACAAGGAGGACTTTGAAACAGTGAACTTGGATGATTTGTACAACAATTTAAAGGTGTACGAATCTGAAGTCAAGGGAACATTCAGTTCATCTTCTAGTGGACAAAACCTAATATTTATGTCCTCAAACAACAAGGGTTCTGGAAGCTCTCAAGAAAACTATTCTGCTACTGGGCATGTAGTTTCTGCTGTTGGTTCTGCTGCTAGCTCAAATAGTGATAACATCAGTGATGCTGCTATTTGTGCCTTTTTGGCTGATCTCACCACAAGTACTTCTGTTATTGATCAGGACTTGGAACAAATAGATCATGATGATCTTGAGGAGATTTATTTAAAATGGCAGATGGCTATGCTAACCATGAGGGCTAGGAGGTTTCTGAAGAAGACTGGTAGGGAACTCAAGTACAGAGGACAAACCAATGTGGGGTTTGACAAGTCAAAGGTTGAGTGCTACAATTGCCAGAGAAAGGGCCATTTTGCTAGGGAATGCAGAGCACCAAAGAAGAACAGAGAGAATGTAAGGAAGGTTCCTATTGAAGAGGTCAAGCCTACAACTGCTCTGGTGTCTTATGATGGCTTGGGAGAGTATGATTGGAGTGACCAAGCTGAGGAAGGACCAAACTTTGCATTGATGGCTTATGCTTCTTCTTCTTCTGGATCAGACTCTGAGGTATCTAATGAGTCATCTTGTTCATTTAAATCATGCTTAGATACTGTGGAAGAACTAAAGTCTAGGAATGAGAGTTTAAGAGATGAAGTAGAAAAGCTAAAACTTGATAATTTAGGTTATAAATATGGCCTAAAATCAGTAGAAGATAAACTTTAATTTCTTAAGCAAAATGAGTTAGAGTATGCTGAAAAGATTCACATTCTAGAAAGTCAGCTGTTTATGAAAAATTGTGATTATTGTGGTATATTCTTTCTTGTGTTTTTGTGGTTTTGGACTAATATTTTGCAGGCAAAGTCAAAGGAGAAAGCTTATCTGATGAGAAAAAGATGTTTGAAAAAATCAGCAGACATTCTACTGCTAGTGAAAAAGTTTCTGCTGCTAAGCAAAACTTTCTACTGCTGGGGTTCTGCTGCTCGCTTTGGAACTTTTGGGATTCTACTGCTTGGTTTCAAAGTTAAGGGTTGATTTTGTAAATTTGGCGAGAATAAAACCTAAATCGATCCGAAAGGGTTTAAAACCTAATTGGATCTCACAATTAACTTTGTGCGCCCAAAATTGACTTTATTTCAAACCCTCACACACTTTTTAACATCTGATTTGAAAAACCCCCAAAATCAAAACCCTAATTCACAATGTCGCAAAGAACATTTTCTGAAAGTCACAATCAGGTTGCTTTTCTTGAAAAGCCTAAGGATGCTGAAGGTTTTGCTGAAGTTATTGACTTTCTTAATGTTTCACACATAAGGTATGCATTAACAGCAAATCCTACCATATACATTTCCCACATTGAAAAGTTCTGGTCTACTGTTAAGATCAAAACAAAAAATGGGGAAGAATATTTAAAGGCCAAGGTAGAAGGCCACAAGATAATTATTTCTGAAGCATCTGTGAGGGAAGCTCTTCACTTTGCAGATGATGAAGAAATAATTTGTCTTGACAATTCTATCATTTTTGAGGAACTTGAAAATATGGGGTATGAGAAGAAAAATAACAATTTAAAATTTTATAAAGGTCTTTTCTGTTCCCAATGGAGATTTTTGATTCATACTCTTCTCCATTGTCTAAGTCCTAAAATATCTGGTTGGAATGAGTTCAGTACAACTCAAGCATCTGCTTTGATTTGTCTGGCCAAAGGACAACCATTTAATTTTTCGGCTATGATAATGGATGGGTTGAAAAAGCATGTTCAAGGAAAACATTTCATTTACCCAAGATTTTTGCAACTCATCTTTTATAATCAAATTTCAGATCCTAGGATACATAAAAGGACATTTCAATGTCATGTGCTAAAACAAAAATTATTTTCTTGCTTGAAAAAGGATGGAAAGGATTTTTCTGGAACTGTGACACCACTTTTTCCTTACATGTTGTCACTAGTTCAAAATCAGGGTGAAGAAGTAGAAATCCCAACTACTTCCCGTAACACACCCAATTTGGAAACATCATCTCCTCAAACTGAAAAGACCCAAACACCTAGGACATCACCAAATAAGAACACTGAGCAACCTCAGGCCAGTGTTAGGATGGAAGAAGATGAGGCTGTCGCAGGTGTGGGTGGTGACATGATGGGAGAGGCTAACACTACTACTTCTGGCTTAGTAGCTGGGCAGGAAAGTGTTAACATAAGTAAGACCTCAACCATGGCAACATCTACTGTGGAAGGTTCTCATGAACCAGAAACAGAGGATGGTAACCCCAGCCAAATGGCAAACAAGGGGGCTCAGCTGATCAAACCAGGTTTGATACTGAGTTTGGACCCATTGATTTACCTCTCAGGGAAGGTAATACATCCCGAAGTGACGAGGGTAGGACTGAAACAGAGGAATTGATGGATACTCAAAATGTACAAAATGACAAATCCAAGGATCCACCTCTCGGGTCAGGTAACATAGACTGAAGTGGTGAGGATAGTATGAAACAAATCAATGAATTGATGGAAAGATGTACCAAATTGGAAACACAAGTTCTTGATCTCACACAAACAGTCAAAACTTTGAAGATGAGAGTTAGGCATTTGGAAGGTGAGAAGAGGTCAAGAACTAGGGCATTCAAAAGATTAAAGAAAGTGGGGAGACCACAAAGGGTTAGCTCTTCTGAAGACATAAGTTTGGGGGAGGATGCTCCCAAACAGGGGAGGAAAGAGACAAAGACTTCAGGGGAGGCTAACAAAGAAACAGGGGAAATTTTGAATGTTGAAGGTACTGATGGTGGTGATTATGTAGATATGGATATGGATTCTGGTGAGAATGAAGAATTTGTGGTTAAAGACAAATCTGGGAATGAAGTAGCTTTGGAAAAAGAGAAGAGTGTTGAAAAAGTGCAAGTGGAATCTGTTGCTGGTGAGAGTGGAAAAGATGATCATGTTGAGTTTACTACTGAGGAAATTCATAAAGCTGGTAGTATAACTCTTTCTATTGCTAGTGAAAATGAAGCTGCTGCTGAGACAGAACAAGTTTCTACTGCTGGTGAAAGTGTTGAAAATATAGCTAAAGTTGATTCTGCTGCTATATTAGAGCATTCTGCTGCTAGTGCTAAAGAAACTACTGCTGAATTCAATGATGAGATAAGCTTAGCAGAAGCAATAATCCAGTTGAAACAATCACAACCATCCAAAACAAAATCACCTAAACCAAAACCAACACCTAAACAACAATTACAACCACAACCTGCTGCTACACCTCCACCTCCAAGAGTTCCAGTTAAAGGTGTCTCAATTAGAGAACCCATCCCATCCAAAAAGCCTGCTCAATCTCATATATATACTGGAAAAGGAAAAGGTAAGATGGATGATGAGCCTGAACCTTATTCTGATGATGTTCCTTTTGAGTACTGGCTAAAAGATCATCAAGAAAGGTATGATAAAGAAGCTGCAAAGAAGTTGGCTGATCAGTATGAGGAAGAAAATCTTGCAGAGCTTGAAAGACAAAAGAAGCATGCTGAGGATGAGGCAAAAACAAAAGCTGCGTTGGATGCTTGGGATGAGGAGAGAATAAGATGTGAAGCTGATGTGGAATTGTTGAAGCAAGTCAAGGAGGAAATACAAGTAACAGTCACTGAAGAAGGAAGAGATAAATGGTTAAAGGAATTCACTGCTAAATGAAGGAAATGGTTTCTTGCTGAGAGACAGAAGAAAAAGATGCTCAAACTTCCAACTGTCAAGCAAATCAGAAAATTTCAGTAGTATTACTTGAAGAATATGAAGGGTTGGAAGCTTGTGTAGATAAAGAAATACTCAGATGAAGAAATTCAAAAAAGGTATGAAAGGGCTAAAAGAGAAAGTGAGAGTTTTATCCCAATGGGGTCTGAGTTGGGAAAAGAAATTATTAAAAAGAGGTTTAAGAAAGCTGAGACTGAGGTTGAAGTTGAGAAAGAAAAAGATAATGTGCAAAAAGAAAATGTGAAAGAAAAAGTTGTGAAGGAAGAGGAGAAGGAGACTTCTGGTATTGGTAAAAAGAGAACTGGTAGAGTGTTGAAAATGAAAGCAAGGAAAAAGAGTAAAGCTGATAAGTCAAAAGCAGTTGAGAAGAGCAGTTCTGAGTCTGAGAGTGAAAATAAAGAAAAAGCTGATAATGGGGAGGAATCTGAAGCTGATATGGAAAGAATAATGGCTCTCACAGTTCTATCAACACAAAAAGAACCTGAGGTCATTAATGCAGTTCCACTGACAACAAAACATCCAATTATCTCATATACTAGTGGAATCCATGATGGGAGTGAAGCCTTTTGGGAAATTAAAAGAACAATTGGTTTGTATTATAGGTTTTTTAGGTTTTCACAGATGTTACATTACATGGATAGAGAGGATGTGGTTACCCTTTGGAAGCTATACAAGGGAAAATATGGTGATACAAGGCCAGAAGAGGTATATGAGAGGGTGATATATTACTATTTGAAAATCATATTTGAGCCACATGACAGTGACATTGAATGGAGAACAATAAAACACAACACAGTTCAGAAATGGTATTTGTATCAGTCGTGTGGTGTACATGAATTGAGTGTTCATGGGGTGATTATATATATGTTAGTAGAAAAGGACTATCCTGCTCTGAATTTCAACAAAGAAATTGTTTCTCAGATGTTGAAGACTGGAATGTTGCAGTTACAGAGAGGGTTTTTAACAGATGATCAAGCTTATAAACTTTTAAAGAAGTATGAAAGAGTGTTAAAACCTAAGTCTTCAAAACAAAATTGAATGTGTTTGGAAGCATCCTCCTGGTGTTTGTCTATGCTTAAAGGAAACTTGATGATTTTGGGAGAAAATATCAAGTTTAGGGGAGGATTGTTGGGTTTTAAGATGCTGCTGCTAAAGGTTGGATAATACTGCTCTTGGATCTAAATGGAAAATATACTAAGTATGATTATGCTACTAGTCTAAATCATTCTACTGCTGGTGTATTTATTCTACTGCTGGAGTAATCGAGTAAATAAGCTAATTGGATACTACTGCTAGGCATCGAAGATTCTACTGCTAGAGTTAGGATTCTGCTGCTTATTAGATAACTATGTATAGTATGTTTGGATAATTATAGAATAGATACGAAAAGATTATTCTTGTATAGAAAGTTATTGTAACCGACTAGGACTCCTTAGTCTATAAAAGGAGGATCTAGGGTTAGAGTTTAGCATACGTATTATTGCTAAGTCGAATCACTTCAAGGTTTTTGTAACTCTGTTACTTTTGAGTAACCGTATTAATATATTGAAGTGTTTGTGAAGGGAATTCAATTGTGTTCGATTAATAATTCTTCTTAAGATTAAATACTAGATTCCGCATAGTATTTAATAGTTTATTCAAGAGCAGTTTCTATACCTATTGTTTTAGATTAACATCTAAGATAATTAACAAGATCAATAGCTCAACTGGGATAAACAGATGGCACTACAGACCAATCAGTGACTAGACGTAAGGTTAACTTGCCAAGGTTAACCTCGTAGTTCTCAAATATAGTGTTAATTGGCACCCGGTAGGGGCACACCAACGGGAGTTGTCAAACACTAAATAGATCTATCCACTATACTCGCGTTCACTCGCAAGTGATTATGGTTCATGAAATTTAAGTTATAGTGGCAAGGTGGTACTCGTGCAATAATCAATCAGGAGGAAAAATACTTGTATTCGGTTTAAAGCATGTATCCTCCTCACGGGTTTATAAAGCATTTAAAAGTGAGGTTTAGCTCAAGGGATTTAAAAAGTGTGAGGCTACGAACTCACCTTAATTCAGGGAAATCTTATTGATCTCAAAAGTGACTCAGATATTAGACGGCCTACCAACGCAACCTGGGGTAGTGTATGTCAAGTCTTAGTTGGTTTGTCTAAGTTTCTAAGCCATGTTTCTATGGTAGATGTTACTTTAACTCACTAGATTTATATATATAACATAACACCGTTCAGGCTATCATAATCCAGAGGTCATGTAGTAAACGTTTGAGGAGCCAGGGCACTTTAACTCGTAAACCCAACAAACTCGTCGAAATCTATACCCAAATGAAACCCCTCACATAAATTACCTAGTATTGTGTTACGTTGTTAAGTTAAAAAGATAGGTTTTCAATTTATAAATATATTTCATTTATACCCTTAAGTTTGTAATTTGGCAATATATACCCTTGACTTATAAACTTTTACAAAACTAGTCCTTTATATAATAATTATATATATACTAACCCTATAGCTTTAAAACTTTAAAAAATAGGTCCTTATACTTATAATTTTATGAAAATACCAGAAATAACCCTTATACTTAATAATTTCCAAAAGTTGAAATATACACCCCTATGAATGGAATACGTTACAAAACTAGTCCTAAAACCATGCAAAGTGTGTTTTAAGTATAACAAAAGGGTTTTACAGCTTATGGATTATTAGAATAAGCTTAGATAAGTAGCTTTTAAGAGCTTATAGCTTATGGAAGGGATTATGACCAAAAATAGCAATTCGATAGGATTTTTAGGGTTTTTAAAAGAATACGCCTAGTTCTAGTGATCAAGGCTTAAACAAAGGCTTATGTGGGATCTAGTAAGGCTTCTAAACAATCTAAAACCATAAAAGAGCTTATTGAACAAGTGTGGAGACTTACTCGACCAGAAATGGTTCGCGACTAGGGTTAGGGTTTTCTCGGCTAAAAATAGACTCGACAAGGCTTCTAGGCTTGATCCTCTTGGTGCTTTGGCTTCTAAGGGCTGATATACTAATGCTAGGACTAAGTGAGAGATAGTGTGTGAAGTGGTGAGGTTGTTTGGAATGGTTTGAAATGATGGTGTGGGTGTCGCTATTTATAGGGCTTGATGAGCCTTGGTGGCCAAGTTGGCATGGATTAGTGGCCAAAGGAGGATGAGGGATGACTATTGATAGCTAGGGGCTGACTAGGAAAGCCTAGGGTGGTAGCTAGGGTGGTGTAGGGTGGTTTGTGGTTTTGGTTGAGTCGCGGTGGTAAGGTGGTGACAAGGAGGTGACGAGGAGGTGATGGTGGTGTGTGGTAGGTTGCTTGGTGATGACAAGCTGGTGATGGAGGTGCTAGGTTGCTAGGTGGTGTCATGGTGGCGCTAGGGTGCTAGGTTAGGTAGTTTTTAGGATTTAAGGCTTGATTTAGGATTAGGTTTATATTAGGGTTTAGTTCAAGGATTAGGGTTTAGAAAGTAATTAGGGACAAAGTTTCAGGTTTAGGAATCATGTACTAAGTGGTTGTAACTTGTGCTAAAGAAATGGTAAGGTTTAAACATGGTTTAGGCACCTAAATGACCTAATTTGGGTTCTAAGCTTAAAAGGCTTGTACATTGGGCTTTAAGTGGTTGTACTAGAGTTTAAGAAGGATAATGTAGCTAGGATAAGTGGTTGTACTAGAGCTTAAGGGTGTTGTACTAATAGCTTAATAGAGTTGTAATTAGTGGAGCCGTGCCTCTGTAACGGCTAGTTTTCCCCTTGCCTAAAAATAGTGGACCATTTTACACTTCCAACTTGATTTTTCCAGTCAGTTTTCTCTGGTCTAATCCCTCCTCACTTAGAAAACTTTCTTTGATCATTTAGAGAGTCTTAGTTTGTTTAAGAGTGATCCTCTCATCCCACCAAGAGATCCTCTTCATTCCTCTTCTACTGCAAGAGAAGAACACAAAGTATCCAAGTAGATACAAAGTGTTTTCATTCCTCTTCAAGTGCAAGAGAAGAACACAAGGTATCCAAGTAGATACAAAGTGTTGTAGTTGTAGGTAGAAGTACTTGTAACATTTGTTACACTCTTGATTGTATCATAGCATACATCAAGATCATTTTTCTTTTGAGAGTTTGTGAGGGAAGATCATTGTGATCTTATAGAGATATTGAATATCTCTAGTAGCCATTGGGCTAGTGTGTTGATCAAGTTGATCAAAGGTAGATAGGGTAGATTGAGTCAAGTGAGGGTTGATCATTGTGATCTTGTCGAGATGTTGGAGATCTCTTGAAGCTTGTGCGCTTGTGTGATTGATCAAGAAGATCAAG
Organism: Artemisia tridentata subsp. tridentata; assembly: GCA_021014915.2. Classification (NCBI taxonomy): domain Eukaryota; kingdom Viridiplantae; phylum Streptophyta; class Magnoliopsida; order Asterales; family Asteraceae; genus Artemisia; species Artemisia tridentata. The sequence continues at coordinate 107,134,583 of CP139501.1, read as the reverse complement.
GGTAGATTGGGTAGATCGAGTCAAGTGGGAGTAGATCATTGTGATATTGTTGAGATCTTGGAGATCTCTTGAATCCATTGGTTTTGTGTACTGATCAAGTGGATCAAAGGTAGATCGGGTAGATCGTGGTAGATTGGTGCTAGCTAAGATTAGCACTCGACATCTAGCTTAGTGTCGGAAATAGGATAAGCGACGTGTATGGTTTTCTCCGCCTAAAGGGAGCTTGTTGATTAGTGAAGTAACTCTCAAGTTGGGTACTCGGGAAGTGGAGTAGGGCGAAGAGGAGCTTCGTGACCGAACCACTATAAATCACCGTGTCCGGTTTGCGCTTTCTTACTTATCTCTTTACTTTCATTTTATTCCTTACCGCTTTATATTTATATTTGCATTGCGTTTATGCTTGTGTGGCTAGTTGCTTATGATATGTTGATTATCTATGTGTCGTGGTTTGATTGTGCTTGTGTTGTAGTTTAATTTATTCATCCTTAGATGTTATATAATCATAGTTGACACTTTTCATATTACGTCACACTTGATCGGGTGTTTGATACAAAAAGTTTAAGTTTTTAAATGGAAACGTATTCACCCCCCCCCCCCTCTACGGTTTCCACAATTTGTACCAGAGACAGGTCGCTCAAAATTTTAAAACAAAATGTTTTCAAAATTAAGTACGATCCATTTATCAAATTACTTATGAAGGTGATAAAATATGAAAAGTAATTAGTTGCTTAATACTTACAAGTTTTGTTGTTAAGTATACTTTGTCATATTAGCTTGAAGGTTTTCTTAAACCACTAAAAGAATAGAGTTTTTAAGTGTCCGGTCATGTCTATAGAACGAGTCGTAAAGTAATCTGCTTGGTTTTGTTTAAAACTGTAAAAACAGTCACGGTACCGTTAAATATAACGTACGGTACCATTAAATATGGATGGTACTGCTAAATTTAACGGTACCTTTGTCTGATTTTCAGAATTTGGTAATTCTCAAAAATTCATATAAAATCAACCGTAAATCCGTAGAAGTCGTGCCACCTATCATTTTAAACGTAATTGAGTCGACTCTCATTTAAAAATACTTTTAGAAAATGATTGTAAATTAAAATTTACGAGAGTCTTTGATTCGTAACAAAGAGTCTTTTTTCGGTTATGTCAATTACACAAATTTTTGTCAAATTACAAAGAGAACATCACACATTGATGTATTCATATTTTTCAAAGTGTTGAACTTGATCAAATTTTGAAATGGGGTGGAAAATAATTCATTTTCAAATAAAATCAAGCAAAGTGTACATTGTTATACTTAATACACAAAATTACGTTAAGTATTTTTGTGTGTTATGCTAAATGACTATTTGTTTTTCTTTGTGTCATAGTATTGTTAGTTAATATTTTTGTATGCTTATTGTTATCTTTAGTTGAGATAATTTTATCTATAAGCATAAGTGTCTTTCATGCCTTATTGCTATGTGTCGTTTATTAGTTTTTCGGCTTATGCGTCAATAGGACTTAGACTAGACTTCTTGCACTAAGTTGCGTAATTGATTTTGCATTGCATATAGGCATAGACCATTTTTCTTGCATATGTTGCAAGTTTTTAAAATGGTTTAGTAACTTTCTTAGGAATAGAAATTAAGTTGGTAGATCATGTGTGTCGAAAGATATTGTCTTACACAATTATTTTTCCAAAGGTTTAAGTGTAAAAAGTATATCACCCCAAAATACTTAACACTTTCATAAAATCCATAACATGATCTCTAAAACATTACATCATTTTGTCTTGCTTGACCATGGGTTGTCTAAACAAGATAAAAGATCATATTAATACATTAGTCTTTAAGTAAAAGAAAATGTATTAAACTTGCATTAATCTAACACACATACAAAATGTTTTAAACATTTAGTATTTTACGTATGTTGTATAAAAATAGTTAAGATAATTATTTTTATACTAATGAGGTGTCGAAAAACTAAGAATATTATACTTAATAATATAAATAGTTTTTCTCAAATAAAAATAAATGACAATATCAAAGTAGTAACTTAATATGTCATTAACCTCACACATACAACTAGTATTAGAATAAATGGAACACATTCCTTAAATCTTTTTTTTTTTTTTTAAAGGAGTGATTGTAACGACTGTGAAAATTCCACTTTAAGATAAACTAGCACTCAGAATATTTATCCTTTTCTACGTTTGATTTTTTTTTATTTGATTATAACTATTATCTTATGTGACGTACATCACATCCACGGTAAACGTGTTCGCATGCAACCTAACCTCAACGTATTCAATGTTTACTTTATATAAACATTTTCATATGAAACTTTAAGATATCCCGTTTGCCACTTTACGTTAATTCGTTAAACGTACGTATAAACTAAACGTTCCCTATCAAGTAGAGTTCTATAAAATCCTAAACTATCATAACAGCATATGTAAAGTAACAAAACTCTAAAAATACTAAAGTACGACTCATTCAACTAAAGTACAAGCATCTAAAGCACAGAAACCCTAATTCCATAATAACTCCCGGTAAAACACTAATTTCATTTAAACTATGATTTTATGTACAAAACTCATAAACCCTAATTTAATTGCATGAGATTTTTATAAAATATAAAGGTACAAGTCATTTAAAGCCAAAGTACAAGTCTTTTATGCATAAAACCATATATTTATAAAAATCCTATTAAAACCCTAATTAAATTTAATCTAAAGCACAATTTACAACTTTTTCATACATAAGTCTTAAAAATTAATTTTTCTAAACTCATTAAATATAAGTACAAGTCTCTAAACCTAATGTACAATTTCCTAATGCACAAAATCCAAAAATCTCATTTAGATACTTTTAAATCTAATAAAAACTAACATATAAACTTTATAATTTAAGGAAACATTAAAACTATAATTTCTATTTTCCTAAACCCTAATTACAACTCTATTGAGCTATTAGTACAACACCCTTCAGCACAAACCATATTCCTTTACCATTTCCATATAAATTGAATTATACTTAATAAATAAACTCTAAAATGAATCCTAATTAACAATTACATAAACGAAACCCTAAAAACTAATTTAGTTAAACCCTAAACCCTAGAGTACAACCACCTTAAAGCTCATGTACAAAACTTCAAAGCCCATATGATTTCACTTTCCCCCTCCTAGTTCGAACCCCTAACTAGACACTAACCAAACTAGTTTCTCAAATAAGACCTCCCTCAAGTAACTCTTCCTTAAAATCCCCCTCCTCCACATCATCAATGACCTCACCAATTGGCTACTTGTATAGTGTTAAACAAACCACATCACCCTCCCATAAAATAGCCAACGATTTCCCCCACCTCTCTATACAAAATTCTTCCAAGGACACCTCATCATGACTCACAAAATATCTAAAAACCCTAATCTTACTCTCCCTATATATGTCGACCTCCAAAATCCATTTTCCTCATCTCCCACTCGTACCAACACCAAAACACAGCCCACAACAATTCTCTACTGATCACATAATCCACAAACAAGTTAAAGAAAAATCCTAGAAAGCTTAGTAAAAGGGAGAACAATAGTGTTCAAGTTCCAAGTTAATTCGACACCAAAATCTCTAAAATTTAAGTAAGTTTATCAAACTCATTTTCATACTGTTTATATACTTTATATATTCTTAAAAACAGTGTTAATAAACCTCTAATAAACCACAAAGATCAAAAACAATATTTTCTTTCTTTTCCTTTCCTTCCTTATCGAACCAGAAAACCCCACACACCCTATATATATTAATTTTGTAAAAACATATAATGAAATGATGAAACATGTTGGAAATAAGTTTAATATACTCAATATCATCATAGTACACTCTAAAAATTAACTAGAAACATTAAAACCCAATCGGGTTCTTTTTCTGAGTTTCAGTCGAGCAAAACATGCTTCACAAGCCCAACTTTCGACCTAAATATCGACCCTTAAACAACCTTTATAAAATCTGAAATTTGGTAGACTTAAAGTTCACCTAGCTAACTAAAATTAGGAAGAAGAATCTTGTAAAAAGGTTGATCGAGTAAAAAGATATCGAGCCCCAAATATATGCCCTTTATCGCTAAAAACTAGAAACTAAAATTCCAGTTTATTTCTTTTCAGTTTTAGTGTCCCCAACTCCCCACTTTGAACCTATTTTTCGACCCATTATAGACCTCAATAAAATTTGAGTTTTGGCCAAAATATAAATCATCTAGCTAACTATTTTTAGGAACAAGAATCTCGTAAAAAGATTTAACGGTTACGAAGATATCAAGCCTTAAAAACTATCTATCGCTCGACAAAAACAAGGATTTTTAATTCTGTTCAGTTTTGATAAAACAAGTGTCCAGCGACTCAACTTCGGACCCAGTTTTCGATCGTTATTTGACCTTTATAAAATCTGAGATTTGGTCGAGTAATTAACCACCCAGCTAACTAAATTTAGAAGGAAGAAATTCATAAAAAGATCGAATGGTTAAAAAGTTATTGAGTTCCAAAAGTGGTTCCATCGCTAGAGATAAAAACTATTTTCCAGATTTACTAAATTGGGTTCTACTCGACCGACTTTGGTATTTTATTTCGACCATCAAATAATTTCTGAAGATTACGAAACTTGGCCAGTAAATAGACTACCTGGCTAATTTTATGTAGGAAAAAGAATAATGGAAAACCAAGCCCTCGCCTCGTATTTATTTGTGTCCAAAACTGGGTGATCGCGAACTATTTTAAACTCTATATATATATACATATTTTCAAGACTAGAGTTTTTATGGGCCAAAATTGTCAATTTCCCAAAGTTATTTAAATCAAGGACCATTTTTGTCAACGATTAATAAAAAGGGTAAAAAGTGTCATTTTTGAAACTACAGGGTAGAAACTGTCATTTAACCAAAGTTCAAGGGTAAAAGTTGTAACTTTATAAAAGTTCAAGGGTATAAACTATCAATATACGAAATTTCAGGGGCAAAAACATAACTTTTTATAAATATTAATATTATTATTATTATTATTATTTCCGATTTAATAGAAACTAACAAACGTAATACGTTTATTTCGATAACTAACGAACGAAATATCTATTTAATGAACGAACGGAACGAAAACATAAAAATAAGAAATAAGATAAATCTTATAACTTTTAAAGAGACTTCATGTTGTCTCAAAATTAAACATTTAATCAACAACCAAGAACGTTATGAAACGAATAACAAAACTTATATAATCAGAAACGTTTACTGAAATTTGACATAACAAATCAGGTTGCGTGCTGGAGACGTTTATCAACTCTGTTAAACGTTATTTTCCATCCAGACTGCCAAGGTAAGTTCATAGTCCCACTTTTTATATAAGTATTCCAAACTTGTGGGGAGATACATGCTACTAAACCGAACATAAGTATTTTCCTGTATGCTTTCTTGATTTATATTGCATAAGTTTAACTGTTGCCTATTTATCTTAAAAGTCCCTCTTATCATGCACCATTAATCACCTACAGGTGAGCGCGAATATAGTGAATAGATCTATTGGCAGTTGACGCCCCATTTGTGTTACTGGTTAAGTAATCCAAATGCACTTTATTTGAGAACGTTTAATAAAGAGTTTCAGGCAGACTCCTACTCGGGGGCAAGGTTACCTACATTTAATTATGGGGTAATTTATACAAACCTGTTAACATTTTGCATGTCATGAGGCTTAGTGCAATATACCGAACTATGATTAAACTGATTTCCTATTTATTTATCTTATGTTCAAAACTGATTATTACTTTAAACACTATAGATTCACTTAACCTTTGTGTTGACTTTTTAAGCATGTTTATCTCAGGTAACTAGGAGTATGGCTATCGGCACGGAGTGGCTGTGGACTTTCTTTTTATAATAAGAGTGTCCACTTTGTTATCATTCAATGAATAATGTATCTTTTATAACATATTTCAAAACTTCCCTCTGGGACCTATATTATGTACTCTGATTTAATAAATGAATGATAACAATTTTATTTAAAACGTCTCTTTTCGAGTCGTTTTCTATTCTCATGACTGTGAACCATGAAGTAACACCCCAAACTTATATTCCGCTACGCATATCGAAAACGGGGGTGTTACAGATTGGTATCAAAGCTCATGGTTATAGAGAACCAAATGTTTTCAAACATTGGACTATAACCGTTTTCCACAAAAACTTAACCAAAGTCCTCCGTACCACGACGTAACTGAACGTTATTTGTATATAATTTATTGTTAATCGTTTAAGCTGCATAATGAAATATTTATAACTATAGAGTGGTTACAGAATCCCTAACCTACCACATGGAATGTTAATAAAAGACCTTGTATTAATTGTTTTGTGTAAAAACAATCAATCAAGTTATTAATATCATGTAATTTCCCAGTGATTTAATCCAGATCTACCGTGACTTTACCTAGGATTATTATGATACCTTAGACCTACCATGACTAGGCTATGACTGTAGAAATTCCCTCTAGGATAAATTTCGGAAGAAAACTTGATGGATAAAGAGAAAGCTGCTGAGCTTCAGTTTTTGTAAATGGATTAGTTTGAGTTAATCATTTATTTATGATTTTAACCAGACACATCGTGATATTATGATTCTCAATAGGTTATGACTTCATATTGTGACCCCCTACTAGGACTAAGTAAACTCAAATTTGGATGAAAGCTTTACGGATATTAAACCAACATATCATGACTAAACCTACCGTTAGCCGTGCCCCAGAAATTAGGCAAAATAACCAAAAGCGAAAACTCAATAATAGAAAAACCATCACCTTAACCTAAGGATTTCTCGACCTAGAGCAAAGTGTCACTCCTAGGAAAAAAAAAAGACTTTAAGAGAAAACTTGATGATTGGAAAACCCTAATTCCAATTGGAGAACCAGGATTGTGAAAAAGAAACTAGAACTCATTTAGGAGTCCCAACCATGTCCTATGATGACTTTAGGCAGAAGGTAGATCCCTGTAATGGATAAATAAATCGAGGTTTAGAACTCTCTAGGTTATGTTTCCTGTTGAATCTCTACCTTAGTTACGATGGATGTAATCTAAGTGTAATAACTACCTTTCTACCATATGAAACCTTCCCCTTGTGATATTTTCGTAATAATCCCAATCTGCGTTTAGCTTCGATATCTATTCCATTCCTCCTTACCCTATTCATAGAAATTACCTAGCAAAACCCTAGTATACCATTAGAAAATTTGGTAAATATTATTGCTGACAAAACAATAGACTATCATTACCCTTTAGGAACCCTAGACGAACCCTAAGATTTATTTTGAGGATAACCCATTAGTACCTTAGGAAATCCCTAAACAATCACTGTAGTGTGGACTAAAAATTTTCTTATTCGTTTGAAAAATAAATTATGATGTTATTTTCCAAAAATAACGCGTTGAACACCATCTAAAACTTTTTGAAAAGTATAAATACCACAATAACTGAGCCAAAACATCACATCATTTGGTCCTCGATTATACATAGCCTGGTCAACTATGTATAATTTAGGAAGAATCATGTAATGAATTGGACAGTTATCTTTTCAGATTCTCTACTAATTTTCATTCAAAAGCAAAATATTGAAAACAAAATCTTTCATAACATATCACTTTTGATTTAATACAATAAAGGTCTACATCTACTGCTCATTACCTCTAAGTTAGGAATTCGACAATATTATGAAAAAAAAAAAAAAAAAAAAAAAAAAAAAAAAAAAAAAAAAAAAAACCTAAGAAATTTACAAGGACTTATAGTACAAACTTCATTAGGAACTTTGGAAGTTAATACATAGAAACATAGTTAGCAACGGAAGCGCTAATATTACAAGGATTACATAAGTTTTATTTCACTAAGGATTACCTTGGAAAGACAACAAATACCATACTAACAACCCTAGCGCAAGACTTATTTTCCCCATGTCTGATCTACGATAAAGGCAACGATAGTAAGTGGCACGACAAACTTTAGGATCACACCCAAGGCTTCGAAATTTTCATCCGGATTGTACGCCATGTAGGTAGCAACCGCAACAACGTAAACAATTGCTAGGTATGTAATAAGGTGCGACATTTTGAGTTTTATAGGAGAGAATTTAGTAGTGAAAGAATGAGGATTAAAACTGAGGTATTTATAGGAGAAAACTAGCCGTTATATAGCCGTTATGTGACCGTTGCAATCCACTGTTCACGACCGTTAGAAATCGACCATTGGGGTTATGTTCCAGCTTTAGATTTATTAGGTGCAACATTCAAATTTAGTTCATCTATTAGGAATAAAACTGACCAAGATACATTCCCTTAGGTAGCAAATGGAAATTCCGAGACGACTCTTTTAGGCCAAAACTATAATTGAGGAACTAGTAGTGAAATGATATTATTGGAGACATAGGACATAAGAATAAGTTAATATTATATATTATTTTATTTATTTAACTTGAGGCATTTTAAGTATATCAAACTCCCATCGTAAATGAAATCGTTGTATGATTATCCATTCTTATATTCCCTATCTGAATAGGTTAGAAATCTAAACCTAACCATCTCTATACTTCATTTTCCCCAACCTCTCAACCAACATGGACTGAATCTCGGGACGAAATTCCCTCAACGGGGGGTGACTGTAACCACTGTGAAAATTCTACTTTAAGAGAAACTAGCACTCAGAATATTTATCCTTTTCTACGTGTGAATTTTTTTAATATTTGATTATAACTATTATCTTATGTGACATAGATCACATCCACGGTAAACGTGTTCGCATGCAACCTAACCTCAACGTATTCAATGTTTACTTTATATAAAAATTTTCATATGAAACTTTAAGATATCCCGTTTGCCACTTTACGTTAATTCGTTAAACGTACGTATAAACTAAACGTTCCCTATCAAGTAGAGTTCTATAAAATCCTAAACTATCATAACAGCATATGTAAAGTAACAAAACTCTAAAAATACTAAAGTATGACTCATTCAACAAAAGTACAAGCATCTAAAGCATAGAAACCCTAATTCCATAATAACTCCCGGTAAAACCCTAATTTCATTTAAACTATGATTTTATGTACAAAACTCACAAACCCTAATTTAATTGCATGAGATTTTTATAAAATATAAAGGTATAAGTCATTCAAAGCCAAAGTACAAGTCTTTTATGCATAAAACCATATATTTATAAAAATCCTATTAAAACCCAAATTATATTTTAAAGCACAATTTACAACTTTTTCATACATAAGTCTTAAAAATTAATTTTTCTAAACTCATTAAATATAAGTACAAGTCTCTAAACCTAATATACAAATGCCTAATGCACAAAATCCAAAAATCTCATTTAGATACTTTTAAATCTAATAAAAACTAACATATAAACTTTATAATTTAAGGAAACAATAAAACTATAATTTCTATTTTCCTAAACCCTAATTACAACTCTATTAAGCTATTAGTACAACACCCTTAAGCGCAAACCATATTCCTTTACCATTTCCATATAAATCGAATTATACTTCATAAATAAACTCTAAAATGAATCCTAATTAACAATTACATAAACTAAACCCTAAAAACTAATTTAGTTAAACCCTACACCCTAGAGTACAACCACCTTAAAGCTCATGTACAAAACTTCAAAGCCCATTCGATTTCACTTTCCCCCTCCTAGTTCGAACCCCTAACTAGACACTAACCAAACTAGTTTCTCAAATAAGACCTACCTCAAGTAACTCTTCCTTAAAATCCCCCTCCTCCACATCATCAATGACCTCACCAATTGGCTACTTGTATGGTGTTAAACAAACCACATCACCCTCCCATAAAATAGCCAACGATTTCCCCCTCCTCTCCACAAAATTCTTCCAAGGACACCTCATCATGTCTCACAAAATATCTAAAAACTCTAATCTTACTCTCCCTATATATGTCGACCTCCATAATCCATTTTCCATTCTCTACTGATCACATAATCCACAAACAAGTTAAAGAAAAATCCTAGAAAGCTTAGGAAAAGGGACAACAATAGTGTTCAAGTTCCAAGTTAATTCGACACCAAAATCTCTAAAATTCAAGTAAGTTTATCAAACTCATTTTCATACTGTTTATATACTTTATATATTCTTAAAAACATTGTTAATAAACCTCTAATAAACCACAAAGATCAAAAACAATATTTTCTTTCTTTTCCTTTCCTTCCTTATCGAACCAGAAAACCCAACACACCCTATATATATTAATTTTGTAAAAACATATAATGAAATGATGAAACATGTTGGAAATAAGTTTAATATACTCAATATCATCAAAGTACACTTTAAAAATTAACTAGTAACTATAAAACCCAATCGGGTTCTTTTTCTGAGTTTCCGTCGAGCAAAACATGCTTCACAAGCCCAACTTTCGACCTAAATATTGACCCTTAAACAACCTTTATAAAATATGAAATTTGGTAGACTTAAAGTTCACCTAGCAAACTAAAATTAGGAAGAAGAATCTTGTAAAAAGGTTGATCGCGGAAAAAGATATCGAACCCTAAATATATGCCCTTTATCGCTAAAAACTAGAAACTAAAATTCCAGTTTATTTCTTTTCAGTTTTAGTGTCCCCAACTCCCCATTTAGAACCTATTTTTCGACCCTTTAAAGACCTCAATAAAATCTGAGTTTTGGCCAAAATATAAATCATCTAGCTAACTATTTTTAGCAACAAGAATCTCGTAAAAAGATTTAACGGTTACGAAGGTATAAAGCCTTAAAAACTGTCTATCGCTAGACAAAAACAAGGATTTTTAATTCTGTTCAGTTTTGATAAAACAAGTGTCCAGCGACTCAACTTTGGACCCAATTTTCGATCGTTATTTGACCTTTATAAAATCTGAGATTTGGTCGAGTAATAAACCACCCAGCTAACTAAATTTAGAAGGAAGAATTTCATAAAAAGATCAAATGGTTAAAAAGTTATTGAGTTCCAAAAGTGGTTCCATCGCTAGAGATAAAAACTATTTTCCAGATTTACTAAATTGGGTTCTACTAGACCGACTTTGGTATTTTATTTCGACCATCAAATAATTTCTGAAAATTACGAAACTTGGCCAGTAAATAGACCACCTAGCTAATTTTATATAGGAAAAAGAATAATGGAAAACCAAGCCCTCACCTCGTATTTATTTGTGTCCAAAACTGGATGATCGCGAACTATTTTAAACTCAATATATATATATATATATATATATATATATATATATATATATATATATATATATATATATATATATATATATATATATATATATATATATATATATTTTCAAGACTAGAGTTTTTATGGGCCAAAATTGTCAATTTCCCAAAGTTATTTAAATTAAGGACCATTTTTGTCAACGATTAATAAAAAGGGTAAAAAGTGTCATTTTTGAAACTACAGGGTAGAAACTGTCATTTAACCAAAGTTCAAGGGTAAAAGTTGTAACTTTATAAAAGTTCAAGGGTATAAACTATCAATATACGAAATTTCAGGGGCAAAAACATAACTTTTTATAAATGTTAATATTATTATTATTATTATTATTATTATTATTATTATTATTATTATTATTATTATTATTATTATTATTATTATTATTATTATTATTATTATTATTATTTCCGATTTAATAGAAACTAACAAACGTAATACGTTTATTTCGATAACTAACGAACGATTTCCTATTTATTATGGGGTAATTTAATTATGGGGTAATTTATACAAACTTGTTAACATTTTGCGTGTCATGAGGCTTAGTGCAATATACCGAACTGTGATTAAACTGATTTCCTATTTATTTATCTTATGTTCAAAACTGATTATTACTTTAAACACTATAGATTCACTTAACCTTTGTGTTGACTTTTTAAGCATGTTTATCTCAGGTAACTAGGAGTATGGCTATCGGCACGGAGTGGCTGTGGACTTTCTTTTTATAATAAGAGTGTCCACTTTGTTATCAGTCAATGAATAATGTATCTTTTATAACATATTTCAAAACTTCCCTCTGGGACCTATATTATGTACTCTGATTTAATAAATGAATGATAACAATTTTATTTAAAATGTCTCTTTTCGAGTCGTTTTCTATTCTCATGACTGTATACCATGAAGTAACACCCCAAACTTATATTCCGCTGCGCATATCGAAAACGGGGGTGTTACAGTGATTGTGAGGGTCAAGAAAGATTTCGAGTACATATCAATTCATTATTCAAATTATGATTGATATCATTATCGAATCTAATTGACAAGTTTTCGAGTGTGGACATGAAATTGGAGTCATTATTTGTCTAGCTTCAAGATAACATCAAAATATGATGAAATATATTATCTTGAATCTACATACTCAATCACACTCGATTGTTATGAAAATAATGACGTCCTCTCAAGACGAAAATAATATGCATCGGATCATAACTCACACTTGTGTTGAAGATGCCATATTGAGTCTTCTTGTCCAATGGTTGTGTTCCAAACATTAAACTAATATGTTTAAAAGATGCATAAAATACACAACTAAGTAGGATTGACAACTTGGATGTTTCATCCGAAATATACAAGTAATTTACATTGCAATGCAATTTGTAAATGTGTCATTTCTGAAAAACCAAACACGAGCAAACAAACAACATATGTAAACTTTGCTCATGAACGACTCAACACTCAAAGTCACATGTCTAAGTAAAAATGTCACGCATAATATGTTGTTAACTATTATGTAAGTCATCAATCTTTGAGAATATCACATGTATTTCTCTTATCAAAAGATTGACAAAGGATAACTTATATCCTATGCATCTTATTCCCTTTGTAACATGAATGGTTATGTTACATGAGAATACATTGCATCCTGTTAACAAATATAGGATATTATAGTTAAATAATAACCTAATACAACATGTGTCATTGCATAAACAAGTAAAATTGGTCAAGCACTAAAATACTTGTTTCACTAAGCATTCGTAAGAGTGATAAGTTTTCTTTTGGAAAAGCATATTTGTTGAAATATACAATATGTCTCATTTTTAATATAATACTCACAAGATCTATTGAGGTAAGTAACCTTCACTAGATTTCTTTCCCAAGATATGCAAAGGAGCATTCTTGAAACACACACACGATGTAGTAGATTCTACATTGTATCACATTAAAGTCTCTTGGTTCTAGGAAACCAAATCATGTTAAAATAACATGTAACAGCTCAACAAACAAAGATGTTGTCCAAGAGATCATAAAATGCATCATCTCCATCAAATAACCTCTAAACCTCAAACACGAAATTAAAACATTTCGCTTGCCTTTGTTAGGAGTTGTGTAAGACATGTCATTTTCTTAACCAACTTTCAAAGTATGGTTAGTTGAGTCATATTAGGCCATGTATTAGCAAAATAAGCTAATATCATCTTTGCTATACTTCGATAGGCAAATATAGGAATTTGAATTTTTCTAACATGAGAATGACTACTCGAGAACCTATCGTACTAGAAATTCAATTTGACCTAACGGTTGAATAGCTTCTAGGAGAGAAGTTGGGTTTGTGGTATAACCCGTAAAAATGGTCGTGTTTAGCCAGAATTGAGCACCACTAGTGATAGTCTCATACTCATTCTCTAACTTGAAAATGTTTCATTCCTACATCTGACTAGAGATAGTTTACATCGGTGAACTTTATCTCCCGTTAGGATTTCATTTGAAACAATTAGTAATTAGGATCTGCCTTAGCAAACCTAGATTGCTTGCATCCCACATACGTGTTTCAAAATGATAACATGTTCTCGTAAGATATGATTAAATGTCTTCATGATCTTAAATTCTAAATGATTATCATGTTTTGCATGATGTTTGCATTTATTCCTGATGTGCATTTTACATGATTTGCTTGTAAAGTTTGCACCCACACTATGTCCTTTTGACACATTAGGAATTAGGTATGCCTATCACTATGAACCCTTAGAAGTCATAGAGTCATACACTAGTGTCAAAACCTATAAGTCAAATTAGTCGCTAAGTTGTCCTAATTCCCTAGTCATAACTTTGCTTTCTTCCAAGTAATACACCCTTTTGTCATGGGAAGGTTAGATACAAACCTAGTAGAACTCGGAGTAGGGTTGACAACTTAAATATTTCATCTGAAATATTCAAGTAAGTTTAACTTGTGATCGCAATTGTTAACTTTCATATCCGAAACATCATACTCAAGCCTTTTAACAACATATGTTAAAACGCTCATCCAAAAGCTAAAAGCTAACATCAACCCTCGGGTGACAAAGGACTCACGAGTTACTATCTAAGTGATTAGTAGTTCATTTCATCCTCGTATGATTATACACTTCTTAAGATCCCAAACCCTGCTGCGAATCAGCACCATAGGCCTAGCTTTACGTCTTTCAAAACCCCGTGAAACACTCGCGTGCGAAGCACATCGAAATCCATAAATCAACCAAACCTCTCAACCGAGAATCTCCTAACCATCTTCGTCTAGGTCTAGGAATGATGGAACATATTCCATAAATCTTATGACTATTTAAATATTTCACTGGAAATATTAAAGTCATCCCTCGTACCCCTCTTATGACTACTTGAATATTTCACTGGAAATATTAAGTCATCCATCACGTTCCTTTCATGATCACTTAAATATTTCATTGGAAATATTGAGATCATCTCTTCTATTTCGTCTCATGACTTTTAGATATTTCACTGGAAATGTCAAGTCATATCCTGTGTCTCGTCTCATGACTTTTTAAATATTTCACTGTAAATATTAAGTCATCCTTCACATCGCTCTAATGACTACCTATGTATTTCCTCAGAAATATAAAAGTCATCTCTTCTTGTCCAGTACCATTCAAAGAATTTATTAGGTGTAAATTCTCTCCTCGTGTCGAAAAGTCTCACTAAATCAGCGAGATTTATTCGTAAAATCCTCTTAAATTCTAATGACAACTTAAATATTCGAAATATTTAAAGTATATTTAATTTGCAAAATGCAATTAAATGTCATTTCTCGTTCTCGATTAACGTTCATCGAATCCCGTTGGATTCATTCATAAAAGAATTTATTCGGTATAAATTCCTTTAATCTAAGGTCCAGAAAAATCACAACATATGTGAAATTTCTTTGTCAAAAATCTAATTCTGGGTCAAAACTGACCTCAGCAGGTTACGGTACCCTTAAATAGGGGACGGTACCATTGGACCGTTGTCTGCTGAGACAGTTTTTCTTGGTTTCAATTCTCACCAACACCATCAAAACCCACTCGATGCAGTCTTGAACCAGAACTGTCTCCTATCAGAATAGATTTTGTCTATCCTCTGATTCCTTAGATTTTTCCCCTTTCACTTCCGCATGGTACTGAACACACCATATGTATGGTTACTTCCGTATCCATTATCTTCCCAACTTATCTACACCTTTCAACCTTAATTCTACACTACCAATGCTTCCGTATCCCACTCACCTTCCACACACACTTCAAGCGAAGAACCGCTAGGATAAGTTGAGATAAACACATTAGAACCTTATCACTAACCTCACAACCCTAAAGATTTTATCTTCTTAACCCTTAGGATATCTCCACGTGATCATATGCCTCATCATATGAATGTTCTATGAATATTCACAATGATTGAGAAGAGCTACGTGACTTCAAAGGTGAAGTTTATTGTATGCTATCCACCACTTGTCATGACATTACTAAGCTCATCGCTTCCGTCAACGTTTGTTTTTCTCTTTATTTTTTTTTCAAGTCCTGTCCAGATGGTCATAGATTAAGGGGGAGCTAAAACACACTCACATAGTCTTTCAACCAACACTCTCAAGAAAACACAAATGTGATTCTTATTCCCTAGAAAACTTCCCTTTAGCTGCCCAGAACTAGGCCGCACAGGAAAATTCGTGACTTCCAGGTCACGGTACCGTTAAATAGGCCAAGGTACCGTTAAATTTAACAGTACCGTGTGGTATTTAGTGGTACCGTGCCTATGTTTGACAAATTTTCACTGTTTCCTTTAGATCCCTGCATCCCTAACCTCAAACCTGCAAAATTTTGCAAACTCACATACACCCTAGGATTCCCTCACTACACCATAGAACTCTACCACCAACTTTAGTTCGAATCCCACAACTTTTGCCTATATAAGGCATCACCACTACAAGCTTATCTTGCATCTCATCTTCAAACCTTACATTAACATCATTCCTCATCACAGTCAACCCTTATAACTAAACTTCACTCTTGACAGTGATATTTAGTTCCAAAACCTTCAATCCTTATATCAATCCCACTCAAACCTTTTAGCTATACTTCACTCTTGACAGTGATAGTTAGTCTAAAAACCTTCAACCCTTATAACAATCCCACTCAAACCTTTTAGCTACACTTCACTCTTGACAGTGACAGTTAGTCTAAAAATCTTCAACCCTTATATCAATCCCAGTCAAACCTTTCAGCTACACTTCACTCTTGACAGTGATAGTTAGTCTAAGAACCTTCAACCCATTAATTATCACACTCAAACCTTACAACTATTCCTTACTTTGGATAAGTGATAGTTAGTTCACCAACCTTCAATCCTCACAATCACACGAAACCCTTCATGCACCAAATTATCTCTAACACACACCTAGGATCATCCAAACTATAAATCTAGAACTTCATTACCTCAACCCCGTTAAAGATATCCACCCCCAATCCTGTTAGGATCACATGCACATATTTTTTGAAATATATCATGCATCTCATTGTCAGTGCAAACGATAAATTAATATAAACCATCCCAACACCAGTCATCTTAGGTAGATGATTATGTTATTCAAAAGGTTTGTTAGAACCTGCCTTCACAATGACAACTTGGAAGAAGTCATTTTATGTGTCAGTCAATGAACGAATCTCGTTCTTGTTAGTGTGATTGATTGAACAATTACACCTTAGGTTGTCGGTCGGGTTGTGACACTTACGTGTTAACATAGTTTAACTCTTGCATGTCTTGCTATGTGTATTCTATCCCTATAATGCTGCTCCTATTCTTTTATATATTATGTTGCATGAAGCTAACCCTTGATGTAGGAAAAGCCTTTGTAAAATTTGATCCATGGATCCGCTAGATACTAAGGTAAATAAACAAGGGGATTAAGTCACCATATGGGAGCATTGAGCTAGGGGGAGCTCGGGAGTATTTGAATACATAGCACGGAGTCTTTCTAATGGTGGTGATAGAAGACTTCACTGGGATGATGCAAGCTCGCCTTTCTGGGGAGAAAGGAAAGTAGTGCAATAAGGGGGAGTAGAGAGTGAATTCAAGGGAGCGCTCGAGGCAACTACCTTTTTGATTCGAAAAAAGGGGGAGAAGGGAGTGTAAACAGGTAACTTTTATATTTTACTATTATGTTACGGTTTACATATTTGTCATCATCAAAAAGGGGGAGATTGTTAGTGCAAATATTACGATATTTAAACTAAACGGTTTCTTCGGTTTTAATAATGACATACATGTAACTTGTAATACATAACGTAAAATGTGCAAGTTACTTGTAAACACAAATCATCAATGCATACTTACATCAACACCTCCCGACATCTCAAGTATGCTTCAACAAAGTTGTAGATTTCCATCCCGACGTAAATCACTCAAGGTATGGACAAACAAATCTACTACTTGACAAATGATCAATGGATTATATTTTTCTCTAAACTTCACATTTTTAATGTGACAAAACATTTCTTTCAAAAATATATTTTACAAATTATTTTTGAATTAAAAAGAAATATTTTATTTTGAAAAATAAGTTTAAAAACTCCCAACAGTCATTCCCCCCCCCCCAAACAGCTCCAAACATTCCCAAATAAACCTTCCCCACTAAAAAACAAATAGAGGAGCGTCCACGGTACCACTAAAGTAACGACGGCTCCACTAAATTTAGTGGAGCCGTCTGACAATTAGTGGAGCCGTGCCTCTGTAACGGCTAGTTTTCCCCTTGCCTATAAATAGTGGACCATTTTACACTTCCAACTTAATTTTTCCAGTCAGTTTTCTCTGGTCTAATCCCTCCTCACTTAGAACACTTTCTTTGATCATTTAGAGAGTCTAAGTTTGTTTAAGAGTGATCCTCTCATCCCACCAAGAGATCCTCTTCATTCCTCTTCTAGTGCAAGAGAAGAACACAAAGTATCCAAGTAGATACAAAGTGTTGTCATTCCTCTTCAAGTGCAAGAGAAGAACACAAGGTATCCAAGTAGATCAAAATGTGTTATAGTTGTAGGTAGAAGCACTTGTAACATTTGTTACACTCTTGATTGTATCATAGCATACATCATGATCATTTTTCTTTTGAGAGTTTGTGAGGGAAGATCATTGTGATCTTATAGAGATATTGAATATCTCTAGTAGCCATTGGGCTAGTGTGTTGATCAAGTTGATCAAAGGTAGATAGGGTAGATTGAGTCAAGTGAGGGTTGATCATTGTGACCTTGTCGAGATCTTGGAGATCTCTTGAAGCTTTTGGGCTTGTGTGATTGATCAAGAAGATCAAGGGTAGATTGGGTAGATCGAGTCAAGTGGGAGTAGATCATTGTGATCTTGTTGAGATCTTGGAGATCTCTTGAAGCCATTGGACTTGTGTATTGATCAAGTGGATCAAGGGTAGATCGTGGTAAATTGGTGCTAGCTAAGATTAGCACTCGACATCTAGCTTAGTGTCGGAAATAGGATAAGCGACGTGTACGATTTTCTCCGCCTGAAGGGAGCTTGTTGATTAGTAAAGTAACTCTCGAGTTGGGTACTCGAGGATTGGAGTAGGGCGAAGAGGAGCTTCGTGACCGAACCACTATAAATCACTGTGTCCGGTTTGCGCTTTCTTACTTATCTCTTTACTTTCATTTTATTCCTTACCGCTTTATATTTATATTTGCATGCGTTTATGCTTGTGTGGCTAGTTGCTTATGTTATGTTGATTATCTATGTGTCGTGGTTTGATTGTTCTTATGTCGTAGTTTAATTTATTCATCCCTAGATGTTATATAATCATAGTTGACACTTTTCATATTACGTCACACTTGATTGGGTGTTTGATACAAAAGGTTTTTTAAGTTTTTAAATGGAAACGTATTCACCCCCCCCCCTCTACGGTTTCCACAGAATAGGTGAGTTAGACATAGGAGTGGGGCTAGAGAATAGGTGAGGGTATTTCACATGAATTTGATCTTCGCGTTCCCAGGCATACTCTGGCCCTCTCTTAGAGTTCCAGTGTACCTTGACGATAGGGATACGACTTTGTTTTAGACGTTTGACCCCACGGTCCATGATTTTGACGGGTTCTTCTACGAAATTGAGCTTATCGTCAAGATGAAGATCTTTTATAGGAATAGGCATTTCTTAAGATTAGAGACATGGAAAGTATTCTGTACATTATTGAGCTCTTCTGGAAGCTCAATTCTGTACGCCACTGGGCCAATCCGTTCGAGGATTTTAAATGGTCCAATGTATTGGGGATTAAGCTTTTCTTGCTTCCCGAAACGAAAAACACCTTTCCTAGGTGATACTTTCAATATGACGCGATCTCCTATTTGGAATTCTAAAGGTTTATGTCTTATATATGCATAACTCCTTTGCCGATCTCTTGTAGCTTGCAAGCGTTGACGAATTTGAATGATTTTCTCGGTGGTTTCATTGAGTATCTTTGGTCCCGTAAGTTGAACATCTCCAACTTCTGTCACACCCCCAAAATCTGGATTGCAGCAGAATGGAATTCCGGGGGCGTGATGTTCATGGATAACAAAGTACAAGGTAATAAAAAATGACCTCTAAGTGAGTCATTTTAAAACAAGCGTTTGATTTAAACAAAACATTTTACAAAACATAAATATCAAAGTTCACTATCAAAATGTAAGGTTTTAATACACAATCAAACGCTTAAGTAATGCAAAGAAAATCTTCATCATGATGTGCATCCAAAATGTGACTCTAGTGTGCTCCATACAAAGATGATTATTATCGTCTACTTTCCTGAGAATACACGCTAAAAAGGTCAACATATTGTTGGTGAGTTCATAGGTGTAAGTAAATAAGTAAAGTGTGGACCACAAGATTTCAATAGCATGACAATCACAATAAATATAACGTCATAGCCAAAAATAATATACAGTGCTCTAAGCTCATGACCCCGAAGCTCGACGAAAAGGTATGCAATCAAACATAATAATAAATGCCCCAAATAAGTGTTTGCCAGACACTCGTAAATAATCCGCGCTCACTCGCAAGTAATTAACGGTTCATGATTCAAATGAGACTTTAATGGCAATGCGGTAACTTAGGCAAAGTAATGGTTTTAATACTTGTGTCTAAAACTAAGCAATGTATTCCCACCCCAAGGGTTTAGAAATCATGTATAAATTATGTAAAAATCAGGGCTATGAAACTCACCTTAGCAAAAGCAAATCTCGGTTGGTAAATTGGTAAACGGTGAATAAAGTCCGATAATTCTAACCGCATCCTAAATAATTCATATCTCTTAGGCTCGAAAACAAGGTCATGCACGCAAGTTCATACACTACTTTATCACTTGTACATGTTTGTTGCATTACTTATCGACAAAAAATATAGTTACGTTCAATGTGATCTTTTATTTAGAAAATCACTCTTTTTAGAAAATGTAACTTGTTAATCTCATGATTAAACTATGGTCGTCTTGTTAATGAGTATTTTGAAAATCTCTAACGCGCCTAACAAGTATACATAATGTTCTACCATTTTCGTTTACGTCATTTTAGCCAAAATACACCCTAAAGTGTCCAAAATCTACTTTAATTATTTCCATCAGCTTTTCTAATAGCCAAATAATAAGCTGTCAAAAGTTATATGTCGTCGTAACTTCTTTAGGCCATAACTTTCTCGTCGTAGCTCCGTTTCTTAAGTTTTATATATCCCCGGGTTCGTGTTTAAGTATACTAACATGTTTTTAGTATCTCGGCTACTCAAGTTAACTTTTAACATCAGTTTTTACCATTCAAAAATTCCCAACAGCATCTAAAATTTTCATAAAATTCATTTCCGTCGCATAACTTAAAACTAACGTATCTCCTTCGTTATAAACCCGTTTTAACTCATTCTAGCGGCTACGTTTTCATTATAAAGTCTATTTTCTATATTTCTAGCCTAAACTTGTCACCAAGCTTCTGAGTTTTCTGTGGAAGGTCGAATGGGACAGATTCCTTGCTAAAAGTGTCAAAACATTTTTCCTAGCCATCTAGTTATCAAAACCACTTAACAACAACTCCAAAACTAATCCTATTTATCCACCAATTTTTCAACAAATTAATAGTGATCTAACACTAAACTTAGCAATATTAAAGAGTTCCATTTCTCATGAATGTAAATGATCATCAAGTATAGTTAAGATTACAAGTTCACTAGTTTATATATATATGATGTTTTTATCTTCACTTTCTTGTTTGAAATTTATACCAACTAGTTTACTCACAGTAAAGATTTGTTCAAAACATAGTCATTAGTTAAAAGATTTTTGTGGTTATAAGATTTTGTTAACATGTACAAAATGATAAATAAGTTTATTTAACTTGAACTAACATCATGACAAAGAGAGTATGAAATTCATCAAGATCAAGATTACTTACTTAGGGAGATTAGTGTGATGAGATGGCAATATACCTGATTAACCCAAAATTAGTGTTCCAAAACCCTTACTAGAGTATCCTAATAATTCTTGAACTAGCCAAATCATGATCTCTTCTTCCCTTGCTCCCTCAAGTGTGTCGAATTGTATGTATGAGATGAGAGGTGATATCTTTTTATTTTCTTTTTTTTTTAATTTTTTTTTTTGTTTTTTTTCCTTCTTGAACTAGTGTAAGAAAATGATACAAGTATACCTATATATACTAAAGGGTTTTCAACCCTTGCATAGTTAGTCAAAAATATCTTTGGCCTTGCATTTATGGTTGTGGCCGATTGGGCTAGGTGGGGGGACATTTTCGTGGTCAAGCCACCAATCTGTGCTTGGACTCCATGTTTTAGGGATTGTGTTTTGTAATTAATGCAAGTAGTAATAAAATGGCGTGGTAATTATTGTGGAACAAAGTGGGGGGAGGGGTGGCACATGTAAGGTTTTTGGAGTAGAAGAGTTGTTTTGATACAAGAGTGTATATGTTGTATGTATTTGGGTATTAGAAATAGGTATTGGTTGTTGGTTTGGTGATTAACGTAAGTTATACGTAATTAAACGTAAGAAATAAAGAAATTACATTAGGCGTAAGGAAATATTTTTGGAACTTTGGTAATAATTTAGGAAGTATAAAAATGTGTTAGAAATAATCGTTAGGAGTATTGGGTATATCGGGTGTTAAATTTAATTTGCGAATAGCGTTTGTTCAATTAACAATTGTAAGTAAATAAAGAAAATAAATTGTTTTAAAGTTTAAGATTTTGAACCGGATTAGGAGCAAGGTACTGCGACGTTGTGGACTAAATATAGCCTAAGTTCTTGTGTAATTGAAAGATATTATAAATTTCATGTTGCTTCAAGTAAAAAGTTATATGTAAATTATTCTCAAATAAATGTCAAGATAAGAAATTAGAGTTTATTAAACAGTATTGACCTGTAAAATAGCGGGTTGTCATAGTCTACCACCCATAAAAATTGATCTCGTCCTTGAGATTCAGTCAGTGTTGGTCGTTGGAGTGTGGTCGGTGACGAGATGTAGATATTTTTTACGGATCTGGTCTTCTCGTTCCCAAGTGAACTCGGGACCATGTTGAGAATTCCAGCGAACCTTGACGTTAGGAATTCTACTATATTTCAATTGCTTGACATTATGATCCATAATTTCTACCGGACCTTCGATAAAGTTAAGTTTGTTATCGAGTTGAATTTCTCCTGACGGAATAATAAGGGATTCTTCGAACAAACACTTCTTAAGGTTGGGAACGTGAAATGTATGGTGCACACTACTGAGCTCTGGTGGAAGTTCAAGTCTATAAGCTACTCGGCCGATTTTAGCTAGAATCTTAAATGGTCCAATATACCTAGGGTTCAATTTCCCGCGTTTTCCAAATTGTATCACGTCTTTCCAAGGCAAGACTTTCAACATAACTCGTTCTCCAATTTGAAATCCTAATGGTTCGCGACTTAGGGAAACCTAAATCCAATGATTTGCGTCATGTACCGACATAACCTTTCTATTGTTCTCTTGTCGCTTGTAACTGATTCTTGATCTGTATGATTTTCCTTTGCCGTTTCACGAATAAGTCCTAGACTAGTGAGTTGGGCTTTTTCCAATTTAGGCCTGACAACAGGTGATTGGTACTTCAATCATAGGGTGCCTCAAAGGGTGTAGTTTTTATACTCGTGTGATGACTATTGTTGAAAGCGAACTCTGTCAATGTCAAAAGATTACCCTAAACAATCCAAAGTTGATCATACGGCACTAGGCATGTCCTATAGTGTTTGGATAGTTCTCTTACTATGTCCATTGGTATGAGGATGGTAAATCGTGCTTATATTTAAATGGGGTAAAAATAATTTTAAAGGGATAGCCAGAAGTTTGAGGTGTATCGACTTCCTTTTATTAGGAGTATTTGAAATTTGGTACAACATGTATCATGACTAAATCTACAATGATAAGTCTGTCAGAAAGGGCGTTATCGGGAGGATAAGGCTATGTTAACAGCTTTGATTCCTCGTGTTTTGCTCTAACTAATGTCACGACATGAGTCTTTCTTCGCCTAAGGTGCTTAGTCTTCACTACGAAAGTTTTACTATTCGATAGTGGTTCTCTAGATTTCCTTCATCAAAATTTTCCATGCTACTGTTTGTCAATCACAAGGTCCTAAATGTGTGAAGTGTTTTAGTACGGTGGTTGACTTTCAAAATTTGACTCGACATTGAATGTTTTGTTTGAAATCTTCTCAGAATAAATGAATTTACAAGTTTGAACAAACGGCTTTTTAAGTACTCTCTTTCTTGATGATTCGAAATTTAGTAGTTATGCAAGATTGGACTGTTTTCAAATATGACCCAAGGTTTTATAGAAGGGTTTTCAACATGATGTGAATTGAACTGTTTAGCAAAGATCGGTGTTATACTTTTCTTAACGTACAATAGTTTTGTTAAAGGTTGACCAAAAAGGGATTTACTCGTCAAAATAGGTACTTCTGTAAAATATTTTCCTACAAAGTATATGATTTGTATAAACGCATTTTAATGAAAATCCATTTGAAGTGAAAGCATTAAAAACGATGAAATAGTCGGGTAGGTATGTCTGCATAAATGCTTAGATGTCTAACGTCTTGTTTCTGATGTTGGATAATGTATATTGGTTAATACTAGGCAAGACTTATAGTTATGAGTACTCAACCTACTTGGTTATTTCTAGAACGGATCATAACTTAGGTTTGTAATCTTACTTGGTTTAACTAGTATTTCTGAAACGATAGTATTGGGTGACTATGCTAGAGATAGTGGTTTGGATTGCCTCGTGAGATCTTAAGTTTTCCGTTGCGTTATGAATCAACTTACTGTATATTTCTCGTCCTTGTTTGTAGTTCCGTAATCCTTTCATTGTTTTCTTATGTCATGGAATTCTCCTCGTAGATAGAAAGTCTTTCCTAGAAAGGTCAATGGTAAAAATCCAACTTAACGGTTGAGTGAGTGACAAGTGGTGTAGATATCTAGAGAGGGTTTAACAAAGGGATGTTTATGAAAAATTTATTTTAATACAAAGCTTCGCTTTTTGATGTTTTAAATGAAGATTGTTTTAAAATTTTGAAAAGATGATTGTTTCCTTCATGGCATAATCCTTCCTGAATTATACATAGGTGATCAGGCTATGTATAATTGAGGACTAATGATGAGATGCTTGGTTAATCAAAGCAGTATTATGTTTCTTAAAGTTTTAGATGGTATTCAATGTGTTGTTTGGTAAAATGGTAGTAAATAGTTGGTAGAATGACAGAAAATCAATTTTTGAGGTGGTAGTAATATAACACGTTTTAAAATTCTGTGAAATAATTTCCTAAGGTGTTAGTAAAATAGCTTGGGGTAAAATTATGTGAAACAGTTCTATAAAGTGGTAGTAAAATAGCTTGGGATAAAATTTGTTGAATGGGTTATAGGATGTGTGGGGGAATCTTACGGAATGGTAATAGTCCATAGTCAAAGATGAAATTTGTGCATAATTCCTAATAAGATAATGGTATGTCCTTGTGAAATGGCTAGGAATAAGGTAAATGGAATAGACGAAGGTTGAGAGTATCGTGGATATAATAAAATATAGGGATTACATTAGATAAAGAG
This sequence comes from Artemisia tridentata subsp. tridentata, assembly GCA_021014915.2. Classification (NCBI taxonomy): domain Eukaryota; kingdom Viridiplantae; phylum Streptophyta; class Magnoliopsida; order Asterales; family Asteraceae; genus Artemisia; species Artemisia tridentata. The sequence goes on along the minus strand of CP139501.1, from coordinate 107,109,222 downwards.
GTACTTGTTACAACTAGGTTACGCTAACTTCCTAAGGTGAAGTACAACAGAAAAATACAACCCTAGAGAGTTTAGGCTTCGGTATTCTTGTTCTTCAGCTCCGGGCAGTCCTTCCTGAAGTGTCATGTGTTTCCACATTCGAAGCAGCTCCCCAGGGTCCTCTGATTTGCGAGATTCCTACAGCCCTTGGTCTGGTGACCACGCTTCTTGAACAACCCACACGGTTCGCTGCAGTGACCTAGGTGATGGAGATTGCATGTGTTGCAGTAGGGTAAATTCCCAGCATATCTTTTCTTATCACTTGGCCCAACAGCATAGGCTATCACCACTTCTTGTCTCTTAGGTGGTTGTTGTGCAACACTTCCACCTTGATTTGTTGTTGTTGTTCCATTTCTGTTTGTTGCCATTATTGTTTCTTATGGCCTTGGTGTGAGCTATGTGTTCCCCTGCCTGGAGCGTCATACGGTTAGCTCTAGGCATGGTATAGGGTTCTAATGAGGCGACCAACATACGAATTTCAGGGGAGAGTCCCCCGATATACCTCTAAAGTTACTTGCATTCCGGTTCATCCATTGCAGGGCATAGCCGTGATAATTCGTAAAATCGATAAGTGTATTTGGCAACATCATCTCCTACCATGGTAAAATCCAGGATTTCCTGTTCCATTGCTCGTAACTCGCTCCTTGAACAATATTCTAAAATCATCATCCTTTTTAGTTTCTCCCAAGAGATTGAGTAAGCAGCGTCGACCCCTACTATCTGAACATGTTTAGTCCACCATACCTGGGCACGATCCCGAAAAGTCAAGCGGCGAACTTAACTTTGTCTTCCTTGTGGCAGTTACCACCTCGAAATATTGTTTCCACTTCTTCGAACCATTTGCAAAATCCCCTCGCGCTTTCCGTTCCACTAAAGGTGTGGAGATCGCAATCCATAAATTCCTCGTGAGTAAGATTTTTGGCGAGGGTTGTGGCTATGCTCTTGGAAATGATTTGCTCAACAGTGGCTTGTGTCATGGCTGGAGCGGCTTGCTTCGACATAACTCTTCAAAATCATAAGAGACCATGAGAATTTATAAGTAGTAAGGATCATCACATTCACATATACGCCACCATGACATGTATAAATGAAGTGAAATCAGAACAAGATGCAACCACGGAGATATCATAAATATAATCATAACACCCATGAATATATAAAATAAAAATTTCGGCCTACATAGACCGATATCAATCATAGCACAACCATATCCATATAGTAGAGTCAATAGTTGGTAAATTCGTTGTACAATAACCAAAATACTACAAGTTTCTTTGAACTATGCCACACATCCCGTGGCTAGGATAATAGTAAAAGCTAGTAAAGATATAAGTCTGATCTAGAGGCTTCCTGGTGCTCATCTGATTGGATCCTGGGATGTGGCATCCTAGGGTTGTGATGAGTTCTGATGTGGGGCCTGGAGTTGTGCATCAATCATATCCGAGGAAGTATAGATCCCAAACCATTCTTGAGGAATCTGCTGATGTTTCTGTTGAGTCTGTAATCTTGGTACTATCCACAGAGTGTCATCTAATTCCTAATATATGGGAATGGAAACGGGGAATGATAATGGTGATAGTGGGAAGGTAGGGGCAGTTTCCTGAATCTCAAAAGTCTCAGTGTCACATCTGGTAGTCTCTTCTAGGTCTGTCTCAGGTGATGCTAATACCTCAAATAAGTGGAAGTTATCATCTAACGATGGTGAGTGATATGGGAATGTCGAGGTATAGGAAGGTAAGAGTGGTGATGTAGGTGCATTAGTGGGTGAAAAAGCGTACTCGATATCCGAGTCCAATGAAATGATGATAGGGTGGTTGGGTGAAGACATGTCGCTGTAAACTAGGTCAATATAAATATATATAAGTATAAGTATAAGTAACTCGTATAAAGTAAGTAAATAAAATCATGTATAGTAATCGTATACACATCATGATGTTGTGAAGTGTCGTGACCTAGTGGTTATAGTCTAGGGTCAATGATGCATCCTAGTTCTCTATAACCTTGGCTCTGGTACCAATCTGGCTCTGGTACCAATCTGTCACACCCCCAAAATCCGGATTGCAGCGGAATGGAATTCCTGGGGCGTGATGTTCATGGATAATAAAGTACAACGTAATAAAGAATGACCTCTAAGCGAGTCAATTTAAATCAAGCGTTTGATTTAAACATAACATTTTACAAAACATAAATATCAGAGTTCACCATCAAAATGTAAGGTTTTAAAACACAATCAAACGCTTAAGTAATACAAAGAAAATCTTCATCATTATGTGCTTCCAAAATATGACTCTAGTGTGCTCCATACAAAGATGATTATTATCATCTAGTTACCTGAGAATACATGCTAAAAAGGTCAATATATTGTTGGTGAGTTCATAGGTTTAAGTAAATAAGTAAAGTGTGGACCACAAGATTTCAATAGCATGACAATCACAATAAATATAACATCATAGCCAAAAATAATATACAGTGCTATAAGCTCATGACCCCAAATCTCGACGAAATGGTATGCAATCAAGCATAATAATAAATGTCCCAAATAAGTGTTTGCCAGACACTCGGAAATAATCTGAATGATATGCGTCCGTTTGTCAGGTTGGCGCGACCAACTCGGACGAGGGTGTCAACCCAAATAGATCTATTCATAACATCCGCGCTCTCTCGCAAGTAATTAACGGTTCATGATTCAAATGGGACTTTAATGGCAATGCGGTAACTTGGGCAAAGTAATTCTTTTAATACTTGTGTCCAAAAATAAGCAATGTATTCCCACCCCGAGGGTTTAGAAATCATGTATAAATAATGTAAAAATCGGGGCTATGAAACTCACCTTAGCAAAAGCAAATCTCGGTTGGTAAATTGGTAAACAGTTAATAAAGTCCAATAATTCTAACCGTAACCTAAATAATTCAAATGTCTTAGGCTCGAAAACAAGGTCATGCACGCAAGTTCATACGCTACTTTATCACTTATACATGTATGTTGCATTACGTATCGACAAAAAATATAGTTACGTTCAATGTGATCTTTTATTTAGAAAATCACCCTTTTTAGAAAATGTAACTTGTTAATCTCGTGATTAAACTATGGTCGTCTAGTTAATGAGTATTTTGAAAATCTCTAACGCGCCTAACAAATATACATAATGATCTACCATTTTCGTTTACGTCATTTTAGCCAAAATACACCCTAAAGTGTCCAAAATCCACTTTAATTATTTACATCAGCTTTTCTAATAGCCAAATAATAAGCTGTCAAAAGTTATATGTCGTCGTAACTTCTTTAGGCCATAACTTTCTCGTCGTAGCTACGTTTCTTAAGTTTTATATATCCCCGGGTTCGTGTTTAAGTATACTAACATGTTTTTAGTGTCTCGGCTACTCAAGTTAAATTTTAACATCAGTTTTAACCATTCAAAAATTCCCAACAGCATCTAAAATTTTCATAAAATTCATTTCCGTCGCATAAATTTAAACTAACGTATCTCCTTCGTTATAAGCCCGTTTTAACTCATTCTAGCAGCTACGTTTTCATTATAAAGTCTATTTTCTATATTTCTAGCCTAAACTTGTCACCAAGCTACTGAGTTTTCTGTGGAAGGTCGAATGGGACAGATTCCTTGCTAAAAGTGTCAAAACATTTTTCCTAGCCTTCTAGTTATCAAAACCACTTAACAACAACTCCAAAACTAATCCTAGTTCATCCACCAATTTCTCAACATATTAATAGTGATCTAACACTAAACTTAGCAATATTAAAGAGTTCCATTTCTCATGAATGTAAATGATCATCAAGTATAGTTAAGATTACAAGTTCACTAGTTTATATATATATGATGTTTTTATCTTCACTTTCTTGTTTGAAATTTATACCAACTAGTTTACTCACAGTAAAGATTTGTTCAAAACATAGTCATTAGTTAAAAGATTTTTGTGGCTATAAGATTTTGTTAACATGTACAAAGTGATAAATAAGTTTATGTAACTTGAACTAACATCATGACAAAGAGAGTATGAAATTCATCAAGATCAAGATTACTTACTTAGGGAGATTAGTGTGAAGAGCTGACAATATACTTAATTAACCCAAAATTAGTGTTCCAAAACCCTTACTAGAGTATCCTAATGATTCTTGAACTAGCCAAATCAAGATCTCTTCTTCCCTTGCTCCCTCAAGTGTGTCGAATTGTATGTATGAGATGAGAGGTGATATCTTCTTTTTTTTTCTTTTTTTTCTTTTTTTTTTTTTTTTTTTCTTCTTGAACTAGTGTAAGAAAATGATACAAGTATACCTATATATACTAAAAGGTTTTCAACCCTTGTATAGTTGGTCAAAAATATCTTTGGCCTTGCATTTATGGTTGTGGCCGATTGGGCTAGGAGGGGGGGACATTTTGGTGGTCAAGCCACCAATTTGTTCTTGGACTCCATGTTTTAGGGATTGTGTTTTGTAATTAATGCAAGTAGTAATAAAATGGTGTGGTAATTATTGTGGAACAAGGGGAGGGGGCGGCACATGTAAGGTTTTTGGAGTAGAAGAGTTGTTTTGGTATAAGAGTGTGTATGTTGTATGTATTGGGTATTAGAAATAGGTATTGGTTGTTGGTTTGGTGATTAACGTAAGTTATCGTAATTAAACGTAAGAAATAAAGAAATTACATTAGGCGTAAGGAAATATTTTTGGAACTTTGGTAATAATTTAGGAAGTATAAAAATGCGTTAGAAATAATCGTTAGAAGTATTGGGTATATCGGGTGTTAAATTTAATTTGCGAATAGCGTTTATTCAATTAACAACCGTAAGTAAATAAAGAAAAGAAATTGTTTTAGAGTTTAAGATTTTGAATCGGAGTAGGAGCAAGGTACTGGGACGTTGTGGACTAAATATAGCCTAAGTTCTTGTGTACTTGAAAGATATTCGAAATTTCACATTGCTTCAAGTAAAAAGTTATATGTAAATTGTTCTCAAATAAATGTCAAGATAAGAAATTTGAGTTAATTCAACAGTATTGACCTGTAAAATAGCGGGTTGTCATAACTTCGGCCCATCAGACAGGGGATCTGCATTCGTCCATAAAGTGCTTCGAAAGGAGCCACCTTAATACTGGCGTGATAACTATTATTGTAAGAGAATTCGACTAACGGTAAGTGTCTCTCCCATCCTTTTTCGAAATCTATCAAACAAGCTCGAGGCATATCTTCGAGTGTTTGGATAGTTGTTTCACTTTGACCGTCGGTCTGGGGATGATATGCCGTACTCATTTCTATCTGAGTACCTAGGGCATTTTGCAGCGATTGCCAGAATCTAGACGTGAAACGAGAATCATGGTCCGATATGATAGATATTGGGACTCCATGCCGGGAAACTATTTCCTTTAGGTACAACCTTGTAAGGGTTTTCATACTATCAGTTTCTCGGATATGGAAGAAATGAGTGGATTTTGTAAGACGATCGACAATGACCCAAATGGTGTCATGTCGATTAGATGTCTTAGGGAGATTTGTGACAAAGTCCATAGTGATTCTTTCCCACTTCCAAATGGGAATGGCTGGTTGTATCAGTAAGCCGGATGGCTTCTGACATTCAGCCTTCACTCTGGAGCACGTTAAACACATGCCCACATGCTCGGCAATAATTGCCTTCATGTTAGGCCACCAATAGTGTTTCTTCAGATCCTGATACATCTTATCAGAACCCGGATGAATGGAGTACTTGGATTTATGGGATTCGTGCATAATCAAGTTTCTCAAGTTACCAAGATGTGGTAACCAACTCCGATTCTTGATACAACGAATTCCATCAGGACGCACCTCAAAAGATTTTTCCATTCCACGTAGGTTTTCGAATTTGAGATTTTCTCCTTTGAGTGCTCCGGTTTGGGCTCGGAGAATTTGTGAAGGTAAGTTAGGATGAATTGTCATTACTAATGACCTGACTCGAAGTGGTTTAATTCGTTCCAGGGTGATAACGAATCTCACAATCGTAGTCAGCGAGCAATTCAATCCAACATCGTTGTCTCATGTTCAACTCTTTTTGATTAAGAATATGCTGTAGGCTTTTATGATCGGTGAAAACCATACATTTTGTGCCATACAGATAGTGTCTCCATAATCTAAGAGCGAACACGACTGATCCTAACTCTAGATCGTGTGTGGTGTAGTTTCTCTCATGAGTCTTGAGTTGGCGTGATGCATAGGCGATAACCTTTTCTCTTTGCATCAACACAGCTCCTAGACCTTGGTGAGAAGTATCACAGTAAACGATGAAATCATTGTTACCTTCAGATAATGCTAGAATTAGAGCTTCACACAACTTCTTTTTCAAGTGTTTGAAAGCTATCTCCTGGTTATTTCCCTAGATAAACTCCCTATTTTTCTGGGTTAGTTCAGTCAAAGGCTTTGCAATCCTTGAAAAACCTTCGATGAACCTTCGATAATAACCAGCGAGTCCTAAGAATTGGCGTATTTCCGTGGGTGTAGTAGGCGATGCCCAATTCTTAACGGCTTCGATTTTTGCGGGATCCACATGAATTCCTTGATGATCTATCATGTGTCCGAGAAATTGCACGACATTAATCCAAAAATCACACTTAGAGAACTTTGCATAAAGCTTCTCTTTCTTGAGTAATTCAAGGATTATCCTCAGATGATTGGCGTGCTCTTCCTCATTACGAGAGTAGACAAGGATATCATCGATGAACACGATTACGAATTTATCCAACTATGGTTTACACACCCGGTTCATGAGGTCCATGAAAACCGTTGGTGCGTTTGTCAAACCAAATGGCATCACTTGAAATTCGTAGTGTCCATATCTCCTTCTGAAAGCGGTCTTAGGGATATCTTCATCCCTCACTCTCAGTTGATGATAACCAGATCGTAAGTCGATTTTCGAGTATAATTTCGATCCTTGAAGTTGATCGAATAAGTCATCAATCTTGGGTAATGGGTAACGATTCTTTATAGTGAGTTTATTCAACCCCCTATAATCGATACACATCCTAAAAGTTCCGTCTTTCTTCTTAACGAAAAAGACAGGAGCTCCCCAAGGTGATGTACTCGGACGAATGAAACCTCGGTCGGATAATTCCTGGAGTTGATCAGATAGTTCCTTCATCTCCGAAGGAGCTAATCTGTAGGGTGATCGGGTTACGGGTACCGCCCCAGGAATTAAATCGATTTGGAATTCTACTTGACGAATAGGAGGAAGGCCAGGTAAATCCTTAGGGAAAACTTCCTGAAATTCCCTAACTACGGGGATATCCTCTAATCGTTTTTCATCTGGCTTCTTTTTCATTACTTGGACTATGAAAACTTGACAACCTCGGGATATATTACGCTCGGTTTTGATACAGGAGATGAGATTTAGACGAGTTTTACTCTGATCTCCTCGGATAATTAAAGTTTCACCATTGACAGGTATATGGATGATTTTCTCGTCACAAAGAATCTTATCACGATTCTTGGACAACCAATCCATACCAATGACAACGTCAAAACTACCGAGTTTAATCGGCATGAGATCGATTTCAAAAGTTTGATTTAACAAAATTAGCGTACAACCCTGGATGACGGTATTCGTACAAACTAGGTTTCTGTCGGCCATTTCTATATCGAAATATGTATCTAAGGTAAGGGGTAGAATCCTAAGTTTAGAAGCAAGAGATACAGATACAAAGCTTCTATCAGCTCCAAAATCAAATAGCATCCTAGCTAGATGATGACTTAGACTATGCCTTTAACTACATCCGGGTCTAGCGGAGCATTCCTATCCCTTAACATGTAGGCTCTCCCCTGGGCACCATCATTTCTCTTTTAGCATTGATTCGCATAATGCCATTTCTCTCCACATGCATGACAAGTAACCGTCACTGGTAGCTGATTGCTCCTAGTGGCTGGTCCCTTGCGTCTGTAGTCCTTAGTTTGATGGCCCACCTTCTTGCAAGCACTACACTTGACAATGCAAGGTCCTGTGTGATGTAGAGCACATCTTCTACACAGCAGGAGATTTCCAGCATAACCACTCTCCATAGGTGGAGTGGCAGCGTAAGCTCTAGTAGCTTCTTGCCTTGGGTTTTAGCATATGTAAGGGTTTGGGGTACGGGTATTGGTGTTGGTGTTACGGTAGTTATTGAAAGTTCTCCCATCGTGGAACTTTCATTTGTGATCGTTGGGCGCTGGCACAGAGTTGTGCTTTGTTACTTGATCCATTAACCTTTGAGTGATGGTTATGGCTTCCTCTAAAGTTTGAGGCTTAGAGGCAATAACATTCCCTTCGATACTTCGAGGCAAACCCCCGATGAAAACTTCCATTTTCTTTTCAGCAGTGGGCACCATGGTAGGACATAGTTTTGCCAACTCCTGAAATCTCCTAATGTAAGTTTTGATATCATTCCCCTTCACAGTCAAGTTATAAAATTCATCCTCCATTTTCTTAACTTTCGTCTGGGGGTAGTACTTCTTAATCATAAGCTTTTTGAATTTGGTCCAGGTGGTTTTATACGCTTTATCAATTCCCATCGGTTGGGCGAATGAGTTCCACCAGGATAGAGCTACTTCAGTAAGTGTACCTAACCGAATCTAAACACACACTTTGTATTGGAGATACTTTGAGTATATACTTGATAGCACGCGGAATTTACTACCAAGTACTTAGAAGAATATGATTAGGTTTGGTGATTGAATAAGTAAAACAATAAGAACAGCGATATCAACCAAACTTATCACTTCACTATATTGAACGATTACAATAGATCTAAATGATATGTGTATATCGTATTGTACTTGTATATATGAAACCCTAATCTAAGGATCTCCTTTTATACTGTAAAGAGTCCGTTACACGTTAAACATTTAACCATATCATTCTATACAAATAAGATATTTACCATATCTTTTCTATAATTATCTTCAAACGGTTTCAACATGATCTCATAAGCAGTCTTAACTGTTCTTCCTTCAGCAGTCCAAACTGCTCTTCCATCATCAGTCTTAACTGTCCTTGTATCAGCCGTCTAAACTGCTTAAGTTTAATTCCCAACAATCCTCCCCTAAACTTATGATTTCGATGCAAATCAATAAGTTTCTCGAATTAAACATATGATTTCGTTGATGGGGTGGATTCTTTCAAACACTTATCTTTAAACTCGAAACACTTTGGGAATTATCTTCATATATCACACTCTTTTGACCAACCCTTCAAAAATTACCAAAAATAAATTTAATTCCATCAAGGAATTAATTCCTTATACCAACCCAAAGTTAATTCTGCATATCAACCACGTATTGAATGCTATTAAACCTTCATAAACTCTATAAAATCTCGCATATCCACACAAAATCTTCTTCAACACAAATCTTTTAACTTCTTCAATCACAATGTCTTCTTCACCAAACATCATAGAAATTTCATCTGATTCTTCTTCTGATTCCGAAGATTCAGGATGGAACAACTATTTTCCTCCAAATTATTCTTCAACTTCAAGAATTAATCTTTCAAAGAAAAAGACTAAAACATCCTCATCTGAAGAAATTTCCTCCGATGAACTTCCTCCTTATGTTGATGATTCATCCTCCTCTTCATCTGACTCATCTGACTCTTCTGACTCTGACGATGATGAACTTCAAAAGCTATCAGATTAAGCAGCATCATCAGTGAAGATCCCTGTTCCAAAGAAGAAAAACTCTGTTCCAAAGAAGAAGCCTGAGAAGAAAAGGCCTGAGAAGCAGCAATTTCAATCTCCAAGATCAGTAATACTAGCACTTCCCTGCAAAAAGGTGTCTGAACTCATGGGTAGCAGAGGAGCCCGCAGTAAAACCATGCCAGATATCACTGGAAAAGGAAAAGGAAAGCTTGAGTAGTTGTGTTGTCTTTTGTGTTGTGTAGAATGTTTTGTTGGTAGTTGGTAGTTTTTGTTGGTTTTTCCTTGGAACCGTATGAAGCTTCTTTGTAATGAATCCACCTTTATAATGAATAAAATTTAAACACTTCATTATAATTCATCTCTGACTTCTTAATTTCCTCCCCTGAATTTCATAATCATCAATCAACTTTGACATCTTTAACAGCAACTAGAACAAACTTTAATTCCTCCCCTGTTTGGAAGAATCCTCACCATCAGATGAACTAGAACATAAGTTATCCAAGCTCAGCATCCAATAAGACCATTTGTACAAGTTACCATCAATTCAGTTGTTTTAGTTTCAAACTGCTCTCAACACTTCCAGATGTATTACCTTCTGAGAGAGGTGTATCACAGAGCATAAACTCAGTAGGAACTAAGTTTTGAATAAGCAGTACAAACTGGTGAAGCCAACAGTTCAGACTGTTTACTTCAGCAGTTCAGACTGTTTAGCAAAAAGTTTTCAGAGATAAAATCAAATTTTAAAATTTTAATGTGGATTCGAAAACAGTTTTATCCACTTATAGTTTTAGCAAACTATCAGCTATGAACGGATTTGACTTGTCTTTACCAATAGCCATTTGCTATGGACTAGCCAACTCTTCACACTTAGATTTGGTGAGTTGATAACCAACCAGTTTTTGGTAAACTGTCAACCATAAACGGATTTGAGTAGTCTTTACCAGAAACCGTTTGATCTGGACTAGTTGATTCTTATGTTGATTAGACATGGTGAATCAATTACCATTTGTTGTGTGACAAGCATTCACACTTGACAATCCAAACCACCATTCTTTTCAAAACACAATCCAAAGCAAAAAGCTTTTCATAACCTGAAATGTTAGTCCAAAACCAAAGAAAGCACAATACATAATATTCTCTTTTAACAGTTATTCCATTTGACTAACAAATTCACAAGCAGTCTTAAAAAAACATTCAAACAGTCTCAACTATACAAATAGCACAATTAACAGTACAAATTCCAAAAACATTTAGACATTTAATCTTTTGAAGGATTAAGCATTCCAATACCTGTTACCAAGTACTGAAATCTGCTTACATCAAAACCTTCGGTTAAGAGATCAGCAAAGTTGTTATCAGTGTGTATTTTAACAACTTGTATTAACTTCTTTGCAGCACAGTCTCTTATAAAATGATGTCTAATTTCAATATGTTTAGTTTTTAAATGTTGAACTGGATTCTTAATGATACACATTGTACTGTTATTGTCTATATGTATAATTGTGTTTAAGAAATTGTACCCATAATCAAGCATCTGGCTTTGAATCCATAGAACTTGAGCACAACAACTTGCAGCTGCTACATATTCTGCTTTAGTAGTAGATATAGTCACCATAGTCTGCTTCTTACACTGCCAAGAGATTAATCTTCGACCTAAGAATTGACAACCACCTGTTGTAGACTTTCTATCCATGCTAGCACCAGCATAATCAGAATCAGAGAATGCAACAAGATCAAATTCAAACTCTTTAGGATACCATAGCCCCAAGTTAGGTTATCCCTTAAGGTATCTGAAGATCCTTTTTACTACTGTAAGATGAGACACCTTAGGATTGACTAGGAATCTTGCACAAGCACATACAGCAAACATGATATCAGGCCTTGATGATGTGAGATACATCAGGGACCCAATCATAGATCTATACATGTGCACATCCACATCTTCACCACTGTGATCCTTTAATAACAAATGTGTCTCCTTGTCAATTGATGTGCTATCAACCTTGGCATCTGTGAATTGAAATTTCCTTAAAATATCACTAACATATTTATCCTAAGAGATAAATATACCATCTGACTTTTGCTGTACTTGAAGACCTAGAAAGAAGGTAAGCTCTCCCATAGAACTCATCTGAAATTGGTCTTTCATCAGCTTTTCATACTCCTTACACATCTGTTTCTTTGTAGAACCAAAAATGATGTCATCTACATAGACTTGAACCAGTAGAATATCACCTTTGTCATTTTTAATAAAAAGAGTTAGATCAATTTTCCCTCTATGAAACCCGTTCTTTAGAAGATATTTAGCAAGAGTTTCATACCAAGCTCTTGGAGCCTGATGCAATCCATATAGAGCTTTCACCACTTTATAAACCTTGTCAGAATGCTCTGGGTCGACAAAACCTGGAGGTTGTGAAACATAAACCTCTTCATCAATAGTGCCATACAGAAATGCACTTTTCACATCCATTTGATAGACCATAAACCCCATATATGAAGCATAAGCAAGAAATAATCTTATTGCTTCAATCCTGGCAACTGGAGCAAAAACTTCCTCATAATCTATACCCTCCTCCTGAGTATAGCCTTGAGCAACCAATCTTGCTTTGTTCTTTATAACAATGCCCCTCTCATCCTTCTTATTCCTGGATACCCACTTTGTACCAATCACTCTCATTCCTTTTGGTAGATCAACCAGAACCCAAACATTTTGAATTTTGAATTGAAGTAGCTCTTCTTGCATAGCTTCAACCCAACTTGATGATTCTAAAGCCTTTAACACATTCTTGGGTTCAATCTGAGATAGAAAGCATACAAACATACACTCATTCTCATCTTCATGATGTTTCTCTTCATAAATTACACTGAGAAATCCATGATGATCTGGGTCTTGAATTTGCCTTCTGGTCTTGACTCCAGATTGTACATCTCCTGTGATATTGGTAAGTGGATGATTCCTATGCACAATAGTATGGGGAGTAGAAGGAACTGCATAGCTAGTAGGCATGTTTTGCAGACCATCTCCAAAGAAATCAAACTCAGCAGTATAAACTGGTGAATGAGGTTGACTTGGTCCAGCAGTCTCAATATTTTGCTCAGCAGTTGGAACTTGAGGTTGAGCAGTGCTAACTCCATTGGAACTGCTCGTTGGAATTTCAGCTTCTTTACCATTCTGATCACTTGTTTTAGCAGCATCCTTCTCTTTGTCTACACCACTTGATGAAGGAATATCATCTTTCTTTGTAGAAGACTCATTCACAGAACTTTCTTCCTTGACAGGTATGAAAATGCAATCATCATCTTCTTCTTCTGAACCTGCATCATTGTTAGTATTTGTACCTGTAACGGGCACATAATTCATGGAATCTGAAAGACTGACTATATCAAAGATCCAATCTGGACCTATACCTGCAACATTTGGTTTATTCTCCAAAAATTCTATGTGCAGATTTTCTTCTACTTGCTTGGTGCTTGTATTGTACACCCTAAAAGCCTTACTGTGCAGAGAGTAACCAACAAAGAAACCTTCCTCATATTTCCCATCAAACTTTCCTAGTTGGTCTTTGGTATTAAGGATAGTAACATGACAACCAAAAGGTCTCATGAAACTTAAAGCAGGGGTTCTACCTCTAAGTAACTCATAAGGAGTCTTATTGTGAGGTTGTACAACTAAAACCCTATTCAACACATAACAAGCAGTGCTAACTGCTTCAGCCCAAAATGAAACTGGTAGCTTAGAGTCAGCTAACATTGTCCTAGCAGCCTCTATAAGAGTCCTATTCTTCCTCTCAGCTACACCATTTTGCTGTGGGGTTCTAGCTACACTAAACTCCCTCTTAATACCTTTTTCTCTGCAAAAGTCATCCATCACTCTATTCTTAAATTCAGTCCCATTGTCACATCTGATTACTTTAACCTTCTTATCAACTAGGTTTTCTACCTCAACAATAAGGGTCTTAAGAATTTCACTTGTCTCATCCTTAGTTTTCATAAAGAATACCCAAGAAAACCTACTATAATCATCAGTGACAACAAGGCAGTATCTCTTAAAGTTCAAGCTATTCACAGAGGTAGGACCAAACAAGTCAATATGCAACATATACAAAGCTTGAGAAATAGAGTTATGGGTCTTTGGCTTACATGAGGCTCTGTGTTGCTTACCCTTAAGGCAAGAAACACAAGTTTGGTCATTTAGAAAAATTTTGTTTGGCAAACCTCTTACCAATCCATGTTTAGCAATATTGTTAATGGTTTTAAAATTAACATGACCAAGCCTCCTGTGCCATAACATTGATTCTTCCAATGTGGCTTTTGCAACAAGACAAGTAAGTCCAACCTTAGGAACTAGTTTATTCATCTCAACACTGTATGTATTATCCTTTCTAGGAATTTTAAGCAATACTTGACTTTCATCAGGTAGCTTGAAATCAGGGGAAAGTATAAGACAATCAGTATCAGTAAATAAAACTTTGTTCTGTTTATCACAAATTTGTGATACACTGAAAATATTGTACTTAAGTTCTGGTACATAATACACATTCTCAAAATCAAGGTTACCAGTTTTAATTACCCCTTTTCCAGTAATTCTTCCTCCAACACCACCACCAAAGACAACTGGTCCTCCATCCAGAGTAATAAAGTCTGAAAGATATGACTTGTTGCCTGTCATGTGCCTTGAACATCCACTGTCTGAAAATCCTCTATCTTCTTTGTCATTTGTGGGATGTTCCTGCACACAAAATAAAGGTGTTAGTTTCTTTTGGGGATCCAAACCATCACTGGTTTGGATCTGCCTTGTGCATCAAGATGAGAAAACTTGTTTGAGGTCTTTGATGTACCATTGGGTCTGATAAAATGTTTATCCCAATGTGCTGAGGCCTTGACAGCATTGCCCTATTTTTCCCTTAACATTTAAGTGCCTAGCAGTCGGATTTGCTGGTTTAGCAGTTGGAACTGCTAACCTAGCAGTTGGAACTGCTTGTTTAACCTTAGGCACCCACTTCTGATTAGCCATTTCTGTTTTTTGATAAAAATGACTTTTAACTGTTTGTGCATGATTTGAAAATTGTTTTGCACTAGAAACAGTTTGCTTGTTATTAAACCACTGATTTTGACTAGCAGTTGAAACTGTTTTGATGCCAGTCTTTAACATAACAGCTTTAGGTGACATTTTATGATTTGCATTAGGGTTTGTCAATCTAGTTGAACCATTTTGATTTACCCTAGCATTATTGTTCCTATTCACCCTTACATTCCCAGTAACCCTCTTTTTCCATGGGTTAGAATCACAATAAGCAGCCATATGCTCAAAACTTCCACAAACAAAACATACTTTTCTAATCATAGCAAACCTATCATCCATTTTCTTAGATTTTGAATGATTCCAATTTCTATGACTACTCTCAGAACTTGATGATCTGTTCTTAGTCCTATACATCTCAGCATATCTAACATTTTTCATAACTGGTTTTATGTTTTCAGTCTTAACCACTTTAGGAGCATGTTTAACTTCTACCTTAACACCATTAGGTTTTTCCTTAACCTCTACATTCTCATCATCAGATGTCCACTCCTCAATAGTTGGAGCATCTGAGTTCCTATCAGAGGACATCTTTTCCTCAGAAAGAGATTTATCACTAGACTCACAAAAGAATCTTCTTCCTTAAACAATTTAACAGGATTCTCACTAATCTTAACACCATATCCAGGAAATTCCATATCCTTAAATTCTTCTAAACCTGTATGAGCTAAATTGATTCCTGGTGGAGCAAACATTCCTCTAAAAGGGGGTGCAACTGACTTATAACCTAAACCAGATTTAGCTTTGTTAAGTATTTGACTCTCTACAATCTTCTTAACTCCATCTGAAGTATATTCAAGAGTGTCTACACTTAACTGGATGTTTTCTTTCTCCTTTTTAAGCTTCTCTAGTTCATATACAAGTCCACTCATTTTATTTTCTTTTATTTCCAATTCCCTCTTTAAAAGACCTATCTCATCAGTAAAGTTTGACTCATTCTGTTTATAAAACACAATTTGTTCTTCCAAAACAGCTAATCCTCTTTTATGATTTGACAGACTAAAACTTATTTGATTATATTCAACTCTAAGATCATCATACTGTTTCTTAATATTTTCATAATCTTTTAAAGCATGACAAGAGTTAGAACATTTTTCAGGTTTATATACCTCAGTGTCTGAGAAAGCCATCAAACCCAAGTTAGCTGGTTCCTCTTCATCCTCCATGAAGCTCCAATCAAATCCAGCTCCATCTACAGCTACCATAGCCTTGGAAGAAGGCTTTTCAACATTTACTGTTCTCCTTGACCCTTGCTGATTCTGAAACCCTTGACCCTGGTTACTTTGTTGTCTTGGACCTCTGCATTCCCTGGCAAAGTGCCCCAACTTGTGACAATTAAAGCATTCCACCTTAGACTTATCATACCCAGCAACATCTCTTCCATTGAAGGTAATCTTATTCCCAGTCCTTTGGTAATACTTCTTAGCCCTGATGTTTATCAAAGCCAACTGCCACTTCAAATCCATAGCTTCCAAATCATCTTCAGCAATTTGAAGAAGATCTTCATTAAAGATCTTTGACCTACCAGACTATTCTGATACAAATGCATATATGGTCTCATCAGTCAAGCCAGCAGTGCTAGTTTTTACACCAGCAGTGCTAACTGTTGGTATAGCAGTACCAACTGCTTCTTCATCTTCATGGTTAGAACTGTTTGAAGAAGATACAAAAGCCATATTCCCTGAACTGGAACTGGTGCTACCAATCTTCTTGACCTTCTGCTCAACAATCTTGAGATTATTGTAAAGCTCATTCATTGTCATATTCTCCAGCTCTGGTTTATTGCTCCAAACCACAACATAAGTGTTCCATTCAGCAGGTAAACTGTTTAGAAACATCATGTTGAGATCTTCTTGAGGTATCACAATCTTTAACACAGTAAGTTGACTGATGATCTTCTGAAGCCTATTAAAGATTTGATCCAAAGTTTCATTGCTTGATGCAGTGAAGTTCTCATAACTTTGCTTGAGTAGGGTTTTCTGTGCCTTCTTGGTAGCTTCATTGCCACCAAATCTTTCCACCAATGCTTCAAAGAGAGTTTTAGCCGACTCATAATGGCTAAAGTTCTGCACTTGATCATTAGGAATTGCCATTAGTAACAAATTCCTAGCCTTCTGATCATTCTTCTTTTTTATTCTCTCCTCGTTTGTAACTGGCTCAGTGTTAAGCTTTGTGACCTTGGAACCATCAGCACGTGTTTCTTCAACAGCAACTGGTTTGAAGGAATCACCATTGATAATAATGTCCCATAATGCATAGTCTTGCACCATGAAGTATTGCTCTATCCTGAGCCGCCATAAGTCGTATTCATTCTGTTTCAGCATGGGGAGTTTAGCAAGGATTGAGGTTTGAGGTGTCTCCATGTCCATCTTCTTGGATTGCTAGTGAGTAAATACTTCTGGTTCTTCTAAACTCAACGTATCAAAAACCTTGGGCTCTGATACCACTTGACCGGATCTAAACACACACTTTGTGTTGGAGATACTTTGAGTATATACTTGATAGCACGCGGAATTTACTACCAAGTACTTAGAAGAATATGATTAGGTTTGGTGATTGAATAAGTAAAACAATAAGAACAGCGATATCAACCAAACTTATCACTTCACTATATTGAACGATTACAATAGATCTGAATGATATGTGTATATCGTATTGTACTTGTATATATGAAACCCTAATCTAAGGATCTCCTTTTATACTATAAAGAGTCGTTTACACGTTAAACATCTAACCATATCATTCTATACAAATAAGATATTTACCATATCTTTTCTATAATTATCTTCAAACAGTTTCAACATGATCTCATAAGCAGTCTTAACTGTTCTTCCTTCAGCAGTCCAAACTGCTCTTCCATCAGCAGTCTTAACTGTCCTTGTATCAGCCGTCTAAACTGCTTAAGTTTAATTCCCAACAGTACCGGTAGCAAACTTTATTTTGCACTCCTCAGTACAGTTACTGCGAGAGACTACTGATTCGCTTCATTCGAACCAGCGTATTAGTCCAACAGCGCCTTCTGTACCTTTGAAATTGAAAGGTTGGCAGCTCATGAACTCTTTGTAGCTACTCTTCTTCGCTACAAAGGTTTCTCTCGGCTCAGGGTTTCTATCGGCGTTATTAGTCGTGTTAGCAGCTCAGGATTCTAGTGCCGCAGTCACACTGTCAGCAACTAGTTGTCGGATGGCATCCTGACTCATGGCCAGAGTAGCAAACGTTGACGATCGCTTGGGTGCCATTCTATCAATATTTGATGGATAGCACGGGGTAAGAAAGATATCACGAGTTGGTCATAATGAGGATTATGAAAATTCCAACATAAACGTTTTATTCGATACAAGTTCTATCTCGTAGAACATTCTAGAATATGACGGATACAAGTTCTAACTCGTAGAACATTGTAGAATATGATGAAAGAATTTGATACAAGTTCTAACTCTTAGAACGTTGTAGAATATGATGGCTATAAGTTCTAGCTCGTAGAACATTGTAGAATATGACGAAAAAGTTCGATACAAGTTCGAACTCTTAGAACATTGTAGAAATATAACGGAAGAATTCGATACAAATTCTAACTCTTAGAACATTGTAGAATACGACGAAATAATTCGAAACCTAAAACTTATGGGTATTCTAACGGGTATGGGATTCATTTCTCGGGAGCTGGTTCACCTCCAAAAGGTCTGGGTATAATCCATAAAGAATTATCTAGTTCTGCAAATATAGATTCATCAAAGAAATAGTCCGGTGGTGGTGTAGTTGGCCTAATCGGGGAAGAAGATCCTATGGATCAGGATGGACTAAATGGTGGAGAAGATCCTATAGATGATGATAAACTAAATGGTGGAGATGATCCTAGAGATTCAATAGAGGTTTCAGTTTCCCTAGGTACGGTCACTTGCTTAATTTCTTGATTATGAATTGCTACCATAAGACCTAGGTATAAAGGCTCGGGATAACCGGGTGGTGTAGAATCCATAGAATTTCATGAGTTTATGAGGTTCAATTTTAATACGGGATAGACAACTTATGAAACTAGGTACGGGAAAACTAATACTCCATTAGGTCATAAACGACTTGCCCATTTATCTTACAAGGTGAAAATTTGACAAGTACCCTTATTTATGTTACACATCCCGTAACTAGGTTTGGTACGAAAGCTATAATTACTTAAGGATTCTAGGCTAGTAAGTCTGGTAGTTTACTAATCTAGGGTTGTTCATTTATTATTCTTAAGCTTATGGATTGCGTCTAAAAGACTCCTTATATCTGATCGATGACTAACTTGAATGTCCTTAATGATCATTTCAAGAGTAGATATCCTAACACGAGCTAGAACTACTTCATCACTATGTCTTTCTTGTTTCTTTTGTAAGTCTAAAATCTGGGTACGGGCTTTTTCGAGTTCTATTTCTAACCTATCAAAATTTCCTTGGATGATGACTCGTCCTTTTCCAAGATCATGAATTTCATCTTCTATATCCTCGATACGTTCGAGATATAGTTTACCTAAGTGATTCAAAATGTCTTATATTTGTTCCTCATGCCTTTCTAAAGGTGTCTTATAAGAACTATTTCCGGTTTCAAACACGAGAGGAGTGGAAGGTGATAGAAAACGAATTTTCTTATGAGCCGGGGAAACTACTTCGAGAACGAAGAAATCTCGGGTATCAAAGATTGGTGATGGGGGAATTCGAGATAAAGAGGGAATGATAGGAATTTCACCATTATATGCTTGCATATAACTATTATATTTTTGCATATAAGGATCATTTGGGAACGGTGCAATAGCTAGTGAAGCTATAAGATTCTGAGTTAATTCTTCCGAAGAATTAGAATCATAATTAGGGGAATAGCTTAGTGAAGCTGACACAGAGTCATAACTATATGATGTAGAATCGGAATTCTCATCATCGGTATCATATAAAATGATAGGGTAAGTGGAAGACATGACTGTAATAGCCCGGGAGAAAATAGTATAAGTACATACGTACTTACTATAATAATAATAATAACATAGGTTATTATTCTATATATATATATATATATATACTATAGGGGGAACGCAGTAGCACGGAGGACTTTTACTGAGGACTTTTTAGAAAAGTAGTTATAGTTTAGGTAAAAACCTTGGTCTCTATAACTGTGGCTCTGGTACCAATCTGTAACACCCCCATTTCTCAGATAGCAGGGGAAGCTAAATCTTGGGGTATTACCTCATTGATACATCGTCACAATGATAGAAAATGACTCAAAAAGAGACGTTTTTAAAAAGGAGTTATCATTCATTTATTTATTAGAGTTTTTACAGCAAAAGAGAGACTTTTGCTAAAAGACATGTCCCAAAGACACGTGTTTGAAATAGGAAGATGAATGATAACAGGTTTGGACGTCCTCATGTCTAATGTCACTCCGTGTAGTAAGGCCATAAGTGCTCAGTTAGCTAGGATAACATGCTTAAAGGTTAACACTAAGGTTGAGTGAAATCCATAGGTTTAGTGGGAAAGTAGTTTGAATACAAGTTCGTGTGGGCATCGAAGCACCCAAAGATAAGTTATATAGTATTATTGCATCTAAGCTCATGACACCTCATGTTAACATGCCTATAGTCCAATGATGGCACTGCAGACCAATCAGTGACTAGACGTAAGGTTAACTTGCCAAGGTTAACCTCGTAGTTCTCAAATATAGTGCTAATTGGTACCCGGTAGGGGCACACCAACGGGAGTTGTCAAACTCCAGATAGATCTATCCACTATACTCGCGTTCACTCGCAAGTGATTATGGTTCATGAAATTTAAGTTATAGTGGCAAGGTGGTACTCATGCAATAATCAATCAGGAGGAAAAATACTTGTATTCGGTTTAAAGCATGTATCCCCCTCACGGGTTTTTAAAGCATTTAAAAGTGAGGTTTAGCTCACGAGATTTAAAAAGTGTGAGGCTACAAACTCACCTTAATTCAGGAAAATCTTATTGATGTCAAAAGTGACTCAGATATTAGACGGCCTACTCACGCAACCTGGGGTAGTGTATGTCAAGTCTTAGTTGGTTTGTCTAAGTTTCTAAGCCTTGTTTCTAAGGTAGATGTTCCTTTAACTCACTAGATTTATATATATATAACATAACACCGTTCGGGCTATCATAATCAAGAGGTCATGTAGTAAACATTTGAGGATCCAGGGCACTTTAACTCGTAAACCCAGCAAACTCGTCGAAACGTATACCCAAATGAAACCCCTCACATGAAATTCCCTAGTATTGTGTTACGTTGTTAAGTTAAAAAGATAGGTTTTCAATTTATAAAAATATTTCATTTATACCCTTAAGTTTGTAATTTGGCAATATATAACCTTAACTTATAAACTTTTACAAAACTAGTCCTTTATATAATAATTATATATATATTAACCCTTTAGCTATAAAACTTTACAAAATAGGTCTTTATACTTATAATTTTATGAAAATAACAGAAATAACCCTTATGCTTAATAATTTCCAAAAGTTACAATATACACCCCTATGCATGGAATACGTTACAAAACTAGTCCTAAAACCATGCAAAGTGTGTTTTAATTATAACAAAAGGGTTTTACAGCTTATGGCTTATTAGAATAAGCTTAGATAAGTAGCTTTTAAGAGCTTATAGCTTAAGGAAGGGATTATGACCAAAAATAGCAATTCGATAGGGTTTTTAGGGTTTTAAAAAGAATACGCCTAGTTCTAGTGATCAAGGCTTAAACAAGGGCTTATGCGGGATCTAGTAAGGCTTACAAACAATGTAAAACCATAAAAGAGCTTATTGAACAAGTGTGGAGACTTACTCGACCAGAAATGGGTCGCGACTAGGGTTAGGATTTTCTCGGCTAAAAATGGACTCAACAAGGCTTCTAGGCTTGATCCTCTTAGTGCTTTGGATTCTAAGGGCTGCTATACTAATGCAAGGACTGAGTGAGAGCTAGTGTGTGAGGTGGTGAGGCTGTTTGGAATGGTTTGAAATGATGGTGAGGGTGTCGATATTTATAGGGCTCGATGAGCCTTGGTGGCCAAGTTGGCATGGAGAAGTGGCCAAGGGAGGAGGAGGGATGACTATTGACAACTAGGGGCTGACTAGGAAAGCCTAGGGTGGTAGCGAGGGTGGTGTAGGGTGGTTTGTGGTTGTGGTTAAGTCGCGGTGGTAAGGTGGTGACAAGGAGGTGACGAGGAGGTGATGGTGGTGTGTGGTAGTTTGCTTAGTGATGAAAAGCTGACGATGGAGGTGCTAGGTTGATTGGTGGTTTCATGGTGGTGCTAGGGTACTAGGTTAGGTAGTTTTTAGGATTTAGGGCTTGATTTAGGATTAGGGTTTGATTAGGGTTTTGATTAGGGTTTAGTGCTAGGATTAGGGTTTAGAAAGTAATTAGGGACTAATTTTAAGGTTTAGGAATCATGTACTAAGTGGTTGTAACTTGTGCAAAAGAAATGGTAAGGTTTAAACATGGTTTAGGCACCTAAATGACCTAATTTGGGTTCTAAGCTTAAAAGGCTTGTACATTGGGATTTAAGTGGTTGTACTAGAGTTTAAGAAGGATAATGTAGCTAGGATAACTTATACTTAAGCCTTTAACACTTTTAAACTAGTTTAAACTTGAAATTAGGGTTTTTAAAATAACCGTAAACGTATAGGGCTTGGTTTTGGTAAAATGCTAGATATAGTAATTTAGATTAATAGTATACTTGATAATATGATTTTTGTAACTTAGACTTGACATATCAGGAGTGTTTACATGAGGTAAACATAGAGATATTTGGCATGGGTAGTTGCGTGAGCACGTCTAGAGGGCTATGTAAGTTACTTTACATAGTTGGAGTGGGATGAAGCAAAAAGTTTACCCGTGAAAGTGATGTTGACATAAATAAATGCCTAAAAACATTATCAATATTTATTCATATCTCTATGTTTTGATGATCACAAAATGTAAACTCATTAAAACATAAACTTATAAATTAAACAAGTACTTAGTTGTAAATATTCACTTCTACAATTAAAATCACTTAAGGTATGAATGAACTAATGCTTAATGCATTATATGATCAAAGGAACATTTTCTTAATAACTAGATTTTTTATAAAACATCAAAAACATTTTATATATTTTTGAAAAACATTTTTGGTATTAAATAAAAATGTTTAATCTTTTATAAAAATATGAATTCAAATTTTTAACCAAAATCAGTTAAAATGTTCCAAAAAAACCTTCCCCACAAAAGGACAAAATTGGCCAACGTTCAGTAGGGGCGGCCCCCTTAATTTTGCTAGGCGGCCCCCTTAATAATTAAGGGGACCGCCCCCTATTTAAGGGGACCGCCCCCGCTCCAGTAGGCTCCAGCTGTCCAGATTTTTCCCTATAAATACCAGCCTTCCCCTGGATTTTTACTCACCCTTTTGCACTAAAACTTTCTGTTGTAGATCTCATTTCATATCTTAAATAAACCTTTGATCATTTAATCTTAAGCATTGGTTTCCAAGTGATCCAAGCTTCCACCATCCAAGTGCAAAAGAAGAATACTTCTATCAATCAAGATTAGAAGTATTACAACTTAGTATCATTTTGTTACTTAAGTTGTGTGTTTAACAAAGTTTGTAAATCATTCATTCATTTGTATGTAAGGTGTGTGTTGTAGATTAGTGTTGTGTGTAAGTAGTGAAGATGTTGTATAAGTAGTTGTGGTATAGAAGTTGTGAGGTCAAAATGTAGAAGTCGTGAAGCAGTGGTGTAGAAGTTGTGAAGCCGTAGCTTAGAAGACATGAAGTCCTTGTGTTGAAGTCATGAAGCCGTAGCATAGAAGCTGTGAAGTGGTCGTGTTAAAGTTGTGAAGTCCTAGTCGTGAAGTCCTAGTGTTGAAGTCGTGAAGCCGTAGCATAGAAGTTGTGTAGCGGTCGTGTTGAAGCCGTGAAGTCCTAGTCGTAAAGTCCTAGTGTTGAAGTCGTGAAGCCGTAGCATAGAGGTTGTGTAGCGGACATGTTGAAGTCGTGAAGTCTTAGTCATGAAGACATAGTGTTGAAGTTGTGAAGCCGCATCATAGAGGTTGTGTAGCGATCGTGTTGAAGTCGTGAAGAAGTCGTGAAGCAGTCGTGTAGCCGTTGTGAAGTAGTCGTGAACAAGTTGTGAAGAAGTTGTGTTGTGAAGTTGTGAGATTGGTTCTAGCTACGATTAGAACTCGACATTTAGCTTTGTGTCGTTAAACCCGTGTAAGCCAAAGTTGTGTACGGTTTTCTCCGCCATAAGGGAGCTTATTGAAGTTGTGAAGAAAACTCTCGAGCAAGGTGTGCTCGGGGAGTGGAGTAGGGCAAGGAAGGTTTCCTTGTAGCCGAACCACTATAAATCTCTCGTGTCTCGGTTAGATCTTTCCATACCTTATTTATTTCTTTACTTGCATCGTTATTACTTTCATACACATAGGTTTATATAATTGCTAGTATTAATTAGAGGTCGACTTCACATAAAGATCAATTTGAAAATCCATTCAAGAAACCAAAACTTTTACAATCAATTTAAAAGAATACATATATAACTAATAATAAGGTTCAAGTTTTATTTTTCATACAAACTTGAATCTAAAGTTTTTTTTTAAAAAAATAAACAAAGGTTTTCATAATAAAATTAAAAAGACATAAAACTATTCAACCCCCCCCCCTTCTAGTTTTCCACAATTGGTATCAAGAGCCACGTCAATCAAGATCTTTAAAATATATTGTATTTTAAAACTTGAATCGATCTATGGAATTCGTAAAATATCTAGAAGGGGAATCTTTGCTAAAACCACCACTATTTGAAAACTATACTTTTCTTGAATGGAAAAATAAATTTGAAACTTATGTGAAATCAATTGATCTAGATCTTTGGCATGTCATTTCGATTGGTGATTTTCAACCAACAAAAACGGATTTTGAAAGTCAAACAAAAACGGATTTTGAAACTCAAAATGATTATTTAAAAACAAAGAATAACAAAAATAATGAATCTAAAATAATTATTTACAAAACCTTGCCGAAAGTTGATTATGAAAGAATATCTTTCTGTTAAACGGCAAATGATATTTGGAAAAATCTCTTAAACTTTCATCAAGAAAAATGTCAAGCCAAAGATGAGGATTTTGATCTTGTACATGAATTAGTTATCTTAGAAAATTTAATAGATAAACATTTAGATAAAATAGATACATGTGCTACTAGTTCAAATGTTGTTAATGTAGGTGTTAGCGACGAAGACTACATGAATCAACTCCAAAGTGAACTCAATCCAAGATCATGGAGTGACACAGACGAAGGAGAAGATCATCATCCGACTCACCTATCATTCACACGTCGATCATCATCTGAGACATTACGAAGAAAAGCTAGGACGTGAGGTAAGTTCTCTTTTTAAATTTCATAAGTAATTACTTCATGCATATAATCTTATTAATGCCTTAGGATACGCTTAGTCTGATAGGTTGCTTTGCCTTTACACTTTAGTTATATTCGTTCTGTGGCTTAATAAACTAGAAACCCTTTAGTTAGCCCCCCTAAGTATTAGTAAACCAAGCAATCTTCATATTTGGTACTCTTCGATAGGTAAATTTAGGAACTTACTTTCTTCTAAAAAGAGAATGACTACTGGAGAATCTATTGACTAGAAACTCAATTTGACCTAACGGTTGAATTGCTTCTATGTGAGAAGTTGGGTGTGTGTAACCCGTAAAAACGGTCGTGTTTAGCCTGAATTGAGCACCACTAGTAATAGTCTCATACTCATTCTCCAACTTGAATACATTATTCTTCCTAAATATACCTAACGATAGTTTACTGTTATGAACTTTGCTTTTCACTAAAGCTTTTCATTCCTAGATGTATGTCATCCTGCATATATAAAATTTCTAGATGTTTACTTGCTCCTATGTGATTTGACTGCATGCCTTCGTAATTATTTGTTTAGTTGAATGCATTGTCATTATAATAGCTTTTGTTTTTCCTCTAACTACTCTGACATGATGTATTTTTGTATTTAGTCATAATACATGCGTAAATGTCATAGGATATGTAGAAAGAGGTAGCATGTGACAATAGACTTGAGCATGAGATCTTTTATAAACCATTATTTTTTTTAAACCTATAATTAATGGGACTTATTTTTAAATTTGCAAAAACTTCACATTTTGAAAAAAAAAATTCAAAAGATTATGACGCATTTCTATTTTACATGTTTCACCATCCTACATTTCTTCCAAACTTGTGTCCATAATTACGTGTTTATCAAAACCAAAGATTGGAAAAATATGTTTTCTTTCCTCATAAAAACATTTTGAAATAAAACCAAAACTATTTCATTAAAATATTTTTCACATCCACATAAAAACCCACTTTCAAACATTGTTGAATAATGCCAAAAACATTTCTTTAAATCATGCATGGTGATCTCATATCTGTCATCTATATTTATGTATGTGACATTTATAAGTGAACTAAATTTGAAAATAACCATAATTTATTCACTAAGACCTCACTTGGTACAAGTCTAGAAGTCCATGCTATCACAACTCTACATTCCCATGCACATAGATATTCATTAGGATTATTTAACTAGCTTATTAATCTTCCTAAATATGATTCTATGAATTACTTGGTGCTATGTTGTGTTTTCTTGTCTAACATATATATGTTACATGCTAAATGAGTTGTTTGCATGCTAGATAATAATGTCTAATGAATATGCTTAGCATACATAAGTTATTAAATCCTAAATTACCTCAAAAGAAGTTGGACTTGCTTGAAACTAAACCCAAAAACACAACCCTTTCAACAATTTTCTGCCAAAAACCCATTTCCAGTAATCTGGAAGTCAGCAGATAGGCGGCCCCCTTAAATACCTAGGCGGCCCCCTTAAAATTAAGGGGACCGGCCCCTATTTAAGGGGACCGGCCATCTGGAGTGACGGATTACTGATTTCTTTTTCAATTTCCAACCCATTTTATCCTATACTTCCCAAAATTCACAAACACATTTTGTCACAAACCACCCTCCAAAATTTACCTTCCACAATCACATCATCACTACACCATAAATACCCATTTGGAGGAGGAATCTTGACATTTGCCATAACCCAACAAATGATGTTGTTCAAACTCAACCAACACCTAAACCTCATCCTAATGAACCCTTTCACACACATAACCAATCATCCATATGTCCACCTTCATTCACTCATAATTACCCAAGTTCACAATTGTCTCCACCACCAAAAGTGTCACCACCACTTCCACCAAATAACAACCGCTCTCCATTATCATCACCTTCCACTCAACACTTGAAGTTCATTGAAGAACTCAAGGAAGCCCATGAGCTTAATGCTCTCCTTGCTTTGCACCTTGCTTAAAGCAACTTAAACCCATCACCATCCATATCACCATCATTACCATCATCACCACATCACTTGAGTCAAATTGAGAAACATGTCAACAATTGTCCTTGTTGCATCTTTCTCCAAAATCAAACCATCATTACCATCATCACCATACATCTCACCATCATTACCATCATCACCACATCACTTGAGTCAAATTGAGAAACATGTCAACAATAGTCCTTGTTGCATCTTTCTCCAAAATCAAACCATCACCTTAAATGAGCGTCTCACTTGGATTGAGTATCTTCTCACTAGATCTAATCCAATACCACCACTTGAACAACATCAAAACCCTTATTCAACATGGTCAAGTCCAAGCTCTCCACCTCCAATTCCTCCATCAACACTTTCTCCAACATCCATACACCCAAACTTACAACCCCATTAATCCAATATTTTTTACCCCCTCTTTACCATCATCCATCCAAAATAATTCAAGCTTTTCATGTCTCAAGCAAGTCAAATGGATCTCTTAGGCAATTTAAAATTTTCTACTTATTGTATGCTATAAGCAAAATATGTGTTGTATCAATAATTATGTTTTTAACATAATTATTTTCAACTAATGAATGCTTTATTTCTTGTCTTTAATATATGATTGTTATGCTTATTGCTTGTATACTTGATATCATGATATATATAATATATATATATATATATATATATATATATATATATATATATATATATATATATATATATATATATATATATATACATGCTTGATGATTAATAACATGCTTATTCCATAATATGTTTTAAATGTATGCATGCGTATTTAACATGTTTATGCCACTATTTAATCATTCTTGATGTACATGATTCAAATGGAGCTTGCTGCAAAAACACCCTAAAAAATGACCCTTTTCTGGAAATTTTTCAAATTTGGTCGCCTGGGAAAACACCAGATGGGCGGCCCCCTTAATTCCCTAGGCGGTCCCCTTAATTTTAAGGGGACCGGCCATCTGGGCAGTAAAATTTACTGTTTTCTTTTGCATCTTGCGACCCCTTTTATCTAGCCCAAACCTTACCTAAATCAACCATCACCTCCATCAAACACCCATTTTCATTCACCATGCTATCACCAAAATCATCTCTAAGACACCAAAACTCCATCACCACCACCTCAATGTTAATCCCCAAGTGCACCAAATGCACCATCAAAAACACCCTTTCATCCATCAATAACCACATCAACTCACACCTTTCATCACCACCATCAAGAGCATCAACTCCACCTCCTACTCAAGAACCTCCATTCACCCAACTTGTCATTTCCATATCACCAATAACACCTCTTGATGCTCATTTCTCATCATCACCAATACCACCACATCCACAACCAAACCATCATCTTTGGTCTTAGAGATGAGATACACTACATATTTTCATCCCTTGAACACATGCTTAACAACCAACCTCCACCACAATCTCCATCATTTTCACCCACTACACTACCACCACCTTCATTCTCACCAAATTAAGCATATGCAATGCTTAATCAAAAATAATTTTTCAAACCATTTTGTGTGCAAGCCCCATGGAAGATCATGTACTCCTAGAATGA
Organism: Artemisia tridentata subsp. tridentata; assembly: GCA_021014915.2. Taxonomy (NCBI): domain Eukaryota; kingdom Viridiplantae; phylum Streptophyta; class Magnoliopsida; order Asterales; family Asteraceae; genus Artemisia; species Artemisia tridentata. The sequence continues at coordinate 107,080,471 of CP139501.1, read as the reverse complement.
TTATGTAGATTGCATTACTTACTAGCTAATGTAGGATTGAATATAATTTTGGATGGTTGTGTATTTATACACAACGTTTTTAATGAATGTCTTTATATGCATGCTTATTTTTGCTATATATATGCTTGTGCTTCTAATATTTTTCTTGCAAGTATTCCATATATCGATTCCTTGGTGCCCTCAAACGAAGGGGAGCACACATCAAGGGAGAGTTCTCGTCCCGACAAATTTTGTCTCAAAAACTTGTCGGCATAACCTTTTTGATTCTACAAAAAGGGGGAGAAGTGAATATAAACTTACTAAATACTTTGTCCAAAAATAACTTTTTGGATTTAATGAGTTTAGGTTTTGTAATCATCAAAAAGGGGGAGATTGTTGACATAAATAAATGCCTAAAAAACATTATCAATATTTATTCATATCTCTATGTTTTGATGATCACAAAATGTAAACTCATTAAAACATAAACTTATAAATTAAACAAGTACTTAGTTGTAAATATTCACTTCTACAACTAAAATCACTTAAGGTATGAATGAACTAATGCTTAATGCATTATATGATCAAAGGAACATTTTCTTAATAACTAGATTTTTTATAAAACATCAAAAACATTTTATATATTTTTGAAAAACATTTTTGGTATTAAATAAAAATGTTTAATCTTTTATAAAAATATGAATTCAAATTTTTAACCAAAATCAGTTAAAATGTTCCAGAAAAACCTTCCCCACAAAAGGACAAAATTGGCCAACGTTCAGTAGGGGCGGCCCCCTTAATTTTGCTAGGCGGCCCCCTTAATAATTAAGGGGACCGCCCCCTATTTAAGGGGACCGCCCCCGCTCCAGTAGGCTCCAGCTGTCCAGATTTTTCCCTATAAATACCAGCCTTCCCCTGGATTTTTACTCACCCTTTTGCACTAAAACTTTCTGTTGTAGATCTCATTTCATATCTTAAATAAACCTTTGATCATTTAATCTTAAGCATTGGTTTCCAAGTGATCCAAGCTTCCACCATCCAAGTGCAAAAGAAGAATACTTCTATCAATCAAGATTAGAAGTATTACAACTTAGTATCATTTTGTTACTTAAGTTGTGTGTTTAACAAAGTTTGTAAATCATTCATTCATTTGTATGTAAGGTGTGTGTTGTAGATTAGTGTTGTGTGTAAGTAGTGAAGATGTTGTATAAGTAGTTGTGGTATAGAAGTTGTGAGGTCAAAATGTAGAAGTCGTGAAGCCGTGGTGTAGAAGTTGTGAAGCCGTAGCTTAGAAGACATGAAGTCCTTGTGTTGAAGTCATGAAGCCGTAGCATAGAAGCTGTGAAGCGGTCGTGTTAAAGTTGTGAAGTCCTAGTCGTGAAGTCCTAGTGTTGAAGTCGTGAAGCCGTAGCATAGAAGTTGTATAGCGTTCGTGTTGAAGCCGTGAAGTCCTAGTCGTGAAGTCCTAGTGTTGAAGTCGTGAAGCCGTAGCATAGAGGTTGTGTAGCGGACATGTTGAAGTCGTGAAGTCTTAGTCATGAAGACATAGTGTTGATGTCGTGAAGCCGCATCATAGAGGTTGTGTAGCGGTCGTGTTGAAGTCGTGAAGAAGTCGTGAAGCAGTCGTGAAGCCGTTGTAAAGTAGTCGTGAACAAGTTGTGAAGAAGTTGTGTTGTGAAGTTGTGAGATTGGTTCTAGCTACGATTAGAATTCGAAATTTAGCTTTGTGTCGTTAAACCCGTGTAAGCCAAAGTTGTGTACGGTTTTCTCCGCCATAAGGGAGCTTATTGAAGTTGTGAAGAAAACTCTCGAGCAAGGTGTGCTCGGGGAGTGGAGTAGTGCAAGGAAGGTGTCCTTGTAGCTGAACCACTATAAATCTCTCGTGTCTCGGTTAGATCTTTCCATACCTTATTTATTTCTTTACTTGCATCGTTATTACTTTCATACACAAAGGTTTATATAATTGCTAGTATTAATTAGAGGTCGACTTCACATAAAGATCAATTTGAAAATCCATTCAAGAAACCAAAACTTTTACAATCAATTTAAAAGAATACATATATAACTAATAATAAGGTTCAAGTTTTATTTTTCATACAAACTTGAATCTAAAGTTTTTTAAAAAAAAATAAACAAAGGTTTTCATAATAAAATTAAAAAGACATAAAACTATTCAACCCCCCCTTCTAGTTTTCCACAAGTGATATATAAATATCATAGGTGTGGAAAGTATAGAGGAAAATTTGTGAGGTATTACATATAGTTGTGTACTCCTGCTTTTATTCAAGTCGCGAGTCGACAACTATGCTTTTACAGAAAGGTAGGTGGTGATATGCCCAAGATGACTTTACCAATACTGTGTATCGTGCTGTTAATGGATCATCGGGTATATCCTAATGCTTCAGCTTAATTATTTTTACCTATTTTTTGTTAGGTGTTGAAATCGTTATTGCTACACTTGGATGGTTAATTGATATGTTGGATTCTCATCATACGAACTTGAGAAGGGTCAACTTATCTTGTGGTGGACAGAGGTAGACCGGATGCTAGACATGAGTTTTGATCCCTAAATGAAGAAAATTGTTTGATAGGTTTGTAATTTAGAAGATATTTATCTAAACTATAATATTTTTTTTCATTCTAAGTTTACTCATCAATATCGCACTAACTATGTAAATATCATCAATATAGAAAATATAGAGGGAAAAAATTACATAGCTACAACATGATTAAATAACTATTAACCTACCTTTGAACTTTATAATTGCATGAATCACTTTTCAGTTCATTTTTATCATACTTCGAGTCTTAAGACATCGTTTTGTTTTAAGGTTTGTATTAGATAGAGTAGGAGGAGGTTGTTTTACGTTTGTGTGGTTCTTTTGGTATATGCTTTTATTTATTTGAAAACTACATAGACACCAACCACTATGTGTTTTTAAAGGACTGCAGGCTGTACACGACGCTAACATATCGGTGCTTAAAATGTATGCAGATGGTCATTGGTTCTTCAAACTTGAAAGCTAACCATTCAATTCACCAGCATGTGGATATTATGACCGAAAATCAGAAGTATAACAAGTGAGTATATCATCTTTTTTATCTTTACTATTTCATGCTCACTTAATTTATACTCTTGAGTAATTATCACCCCTATTATTCAGATTGGTGAAGCTGCTGGATGATATCATGGATGGTAATCGAATTTTGATATTTATGGACAAAAAAAAGGTTGTGACCAAATTACCCGTCAGTTCAAGATGGATGGTTGTCTTGCTTTATCAATCTATGGAGGCAAAAGTCAAGCATAGAGTGATTGTTTTTCATTAGTGTCAATCCCAAAATCATAGTTTCACCTATATTATAGATTACAAAATGTGTACGTGTGGCAGATCTTTGGTGCTCCTAAAATACTCCAACATAAGAATATCATATCTCAGTTAACTACGTTTCAATTAAGTTTCCATTTTCTAATATTTGACGAGTTGCAAGCATCTCAATCACTTTTGTATCCGGTTTAAAGGATATCATATATTGAATGATCACTTAAACAAAGTTGTGACTCTTTGTACAGCAGGATTTTCACATGAAGACAAGTAACCAGGCAATGCAAGTTCAATATGCTAATGTACGTAATCAGTTAGCTTGATTTTTCCTTAAAAACTTAATCCTTCTTACCATGTATTCGTTTTAACACACCAATAAACACGTTTTTTCCTTCTAAGTACTTCATAAACAGTACTCTGATCCTCTAATGAGTCAAGATATCCAAGTTAGAACCCTTAAATTTTGGACATTTTATTATGTGTGCATTTGTTTTACATCGCACTTCATGCAACATGTTCATGTTGAAAGCCGTTTACTCCAATTGAGTTTCAGTTTTCTATCAGTTATGCTATGGTTGCTTTCTTACTCCAATTGATTTTCATATTTTCTTTCAGTTATCTTATGCTGTATAATTGATCATGCCACTAACGAAACTGTTGCATAGTGGAAAAATAAATTTTTTTATTGTTAGAGAACTATATCGGGATTACAACAAGGACACACATAGAAATGGTGCACCATTATAAAGATGAAGGCTCATGAAGGATCCGAATGGAGAATGAGGAAATTAGTGGAGCGGAACTTTAGAACCAAACACAGATTATCATCCGGATGGTCTAAGTTACGATGATAATGCAACTTACCTTCCAACAATACAAAAAAAAAACCATACACATCTCTTAAAAATAAATTTTATTTCATATTAACAGTTCAATAATTAATGATCCACAATAATTTCCTTACATATTATTTACCAATAACTACTACATTCGTATACATATATCTTACTATTCGAAAAGGAATACACTCAAAGAATAATCACAATACATGTCCGCCCATCGGGCGGGCTTCGACATCTAGTGTATATATATATATATATATATTACACTCAAAGAATAATCACAATATATGCCCGCCCATCGGGCGGGCTTCGACATCTAGTATGTATATATATATATATATATATATATATATATATTATATATATATATATATATATATATATATTATATATATATATATATATATATAACACACACATATATATATACTAGTTTTCGAACCCCACCCGATGGGCGGGCATGACTTGTAATTTTATGTTTTAATTTAATCATGTACGTATATTAGTGATCTTTTATAGTTTTTTCATAAGTATTCACCCGACGTGTGGACATGACTTGTATTTTTAATTTAATGTTGTAATGACGTGTGGACGTGTGGGCACGCTTTGTGATTTATAAGCCCGTTGGGCAGGACTTATAAGCCCACCCGGGCATATAAGCTCGCCCTGAAGGGCGAGCATGACTTATAATTATCGATAGCATATTTTACTATATTATGACTGAAGTTCGTTGGTATATTTTACTATATTATGACTGAAGTTGGATTCGTTGAAAAGCAAGCAGTCAAGTTCACTCTTGATGTTGGAGTATTGTCAAGCAAGGGTAATGTTGTGCTTACAATGGAATGAGTATCTGGTAGTTTAATGTGTATCTAAATATAGACAATGAAGTTTAGCTTGTTTAACGCTTATTTATAAGAATGTATTTTGGATTTAGTAGCTTGTTTTAGTATATATCAAGTATGGTATGTAATTACAATGTATCTGTTCTGGTAGCTTTAGGATTAGTTGAATGTGTATGTAAGTATAGAAAATGATGTTTAGTTTGTTTAGCACTTATTTATAAGGATGTATTTTGGATTGAAGGGTTAATGAAGGTATAAGTTGATTTATACTGCTACTGGTATGGTAATACTGCTATTAAGGAAAGTTAGTACTGCCTATAGTAGTTAATATTGCTATTGATACGTTTGTACTGCTGATACGCATTGATGTTAGTACTGCTCATTTATTCTTAGTACTGCTAGGAAGTTGTTTGTACTGATTTCATTGAACGTTAAAATAGTGAAACACACAAAGATGCATGTGAACAGGGATAAAATAGACGTAAAAACACAAAATAAGAACTTTTCCCCTTTCAAATTTCACCCCATTCTCAAATCTTCTAGGAATGCTACAACAAGTAAATGTAACACGAGGATAAAAAAAGGATAAAAATAAAGGTAACAATGCTGAACTCATCAGTATACGGTGTGCAAAAAACGGTCAGTGATGACTGCCAACATACAATCGCTAGTTTTCAGTGACGACCGCCAAGATGCTGAACTCCATATCTGTTTGCAAAACCTACAACTTGTTTGTATTGTTCCTTCTAAAATGACATATCCTTGTTTCCCGGACTACACTTGAGATGAATGTACGACACGTCTTTCCTTTCCAGACCTCTATTTCGACAATTTACAGTACCTGACGTTTAACAATGGAACATACAATTTAGTAAGATATGGGTATATGGTGCAACGTAGTTTAAAAAATAGAACATATGTTTATGCAATGTTTGTTGTGGAATTGAGGAGTAGGTACCTTCAATGTTTCTTGTTTTGACTATGTGCGAAAGTATATAACTTCATCATCTACATTAACAACTGATTTATCTTGCAACTCCCATGAATTTTTCCTAAATTAGGGGATCATAGAATTGGAATAAATATTTTGACTATCTAGGGAAAGTAGCTTCTTAAGATTAAAGGGATTTAAAAATTACGTAGCCAATGGCAGTATACTCTTCGGTGCAGCGATGAAGAAAACACAGTGGGTACCTTCAATAGAAAAAGAAAATCCAAAGGTGCAAATGAAATCATTATCTGATAACCGCCTAATCGAAAAATGAATATGTATACCTTTTCTGACCCGCGTAGACTGATTCAATTATCTTCTTTGTTGAGAAATATATGAGACCGAAGAACGATCCTGAACTGCAACTACTATACATATAGGTTCATTATACTTATCTATGAAACATGAATCATAAACCAAAAGTAAAGAACTTAATACTGATCACCAGATACTGTGATACTTAAGCTGAACCAAATAAAGTGATCAAAGTCACAAACACGCACACAATAAAAAGAATAATTTAAAAAAAAAGAGAAAAAAACCTCGAGAAGTATATATTACAGATGGAGGTGGGAGAACTCGGGCTTTGATTGCAGTAGGTTGTCCCCTACCTTGCATGCCAAAATCTTCATTCACAAGTTTATCTTGGTTGTAGTTGTTTTCTCTTAACACCTATAACCACCTAAAATATCAACACAATAAACAAATAAAATTCTTGAAACAATGATACAAAGAAATTGTGAAATTGCAGACTTGAGGTATTTCGTTTGCGCGATCTTGAAGGCGTTTACATGTGGCATTGAGCATTCATGTAACGTGCCTTTGGCTGAGCTTCTTTGGATATCATTGACCATCATTAATCATACAGATCTTTATATGTATATGTTTGGTGTAAGCATAAGATACTTATGATTAGTAACTGGGGGGTGTAACATTTAAGACGATAAAATACCTCCATGGGAAGGTATCTTGGTTTTGCTTCTGTGCCAGCATTAATCGCAAGAAGGTGTGAGAGTCTAAGGCTTGTGTTGTATTTCTCACGATAGTATCTGACAATAGATACAGTTATGCCATTGGAATCTATAAAACTACAACAAAAAACGACAAGTCAACAAAACCTGTAAACGGAAAAATGAAAGCAAAATATATATAATCCATATGGAACTCTGATTGTAACTCATACATAACAAAAAGGCTATAAAAACAATGTGTAAAGCTTACGTTAGCTCTCTGGTAACTTCTTTCGTAATGTTCTGAACTTTGTAAGTTCTCTTAAAATCACCATTAACGACTTCCACCTGAATATTTCTCACGGCTATTTTGACCTAAGATTAAAAACATCCAATATTCAAACATAAACAATGTGCATGGAAATTATAATAAAAATGTTTAATTATAGTTAGTTATAAACAATACCTTAATACGATCTTGTTCTGAAAGTGGCCGTTGATCTCGTTTTCCAAGATACTCCATAGCAAAATCAGATACCAGCATGGCATGATAGAAAGCCCTGGCTGACATGTCTGCACAAACACAAACAAAAATTTACACATAAACACGCATTCACATAAACAAAGTCATGAACATAAACTATACTCAATAGCATATATATACCAATGTTAACCGATAGTCCCATTTGTGTTGGGCGCAGACTTTGATAAAATCCTTTACAGTAGTCCATACCTTTGCCAAGCGGACCCATCTCAAATGCAGTGCTAAATATCGATCTCCCAAGAATTATCCTTCTGCACTCCAAAGACAAATGATCAACATCTAAGAACTAAAACTTCATACACTAAGAAACAGTTAATAATGCAAAATAGTAACATACTTATGCGAAGCCGCTCCTCTTAGGACAATTATTGTATTATGTGTTTAATTTTGGGATATCTTGTGTGTTATTTGTTTAAAAGATATCAAGTGTAATGGTTTATATTTATCGTTTGTATTTTTTTCTGATTTAAAAAGTAAATTATGATACATGATAATGATGCATATAAATTCATGGGTGATAAGTTTGTATTATGTTAACAATACTTTTAACTATTTTCAAATTTATAATATGATATGATTATTATGTATAGTATGGTCTTTTAAATTTAAAATATAATATTATATAGTTTTAAGTATTTTAGGATAACTATTATGTTGTGTATTTAAAATGTATTAATACTTTAAAATATTTTAGGATAACTATAGTGTTATGTATTTAAAATATTTTAGGATAACTATAGTGTTATGTATTTAAAATATATCAATGTAAGGCTTTTTACTAAAGTATGGGTTAATACAACGTGTCATGTGCGTAGAATATAAAAGTTTCTTTAAAAAAAATGGGTCAATCGGGTCAAAATTCATCTATGGTGTACAGCTAAATCTCTCTATTTTAAAGATCAATCTATTTGAAACAGTATATATCAATATTATCCAACACAAATAATGCATAAGAAAAAAGGATCTATACCAATATTACCCGTTTTGACCCTCTAATCTGAACCACCGTTTGGTCATCTCTAGGGTGCGGCTCAAGTACTTTACCAAACCATGAGACCCAAGATTAGAGCATAGTAAAAGATGGTCGCGTACCTCATTATGGTCGTGAAGAAGGATAGGAGTGTTTGCCATTGGACAGAAGCCAATTGCAGGCACACCCTTCAACCAATCTAAGTTAGCATGCAACCATTATTCAGTAACATAAAACACCACCGAAATACAATTGTATTTTATATGCCCAAAAACACTTTTAGATAAATAAATCGTATTTGTTTTACTGAAAGCACCCACAAAACCGAACCACAATTGTAAAATTTAAATGACTTATTTTTTATAGACAAACATATGGATATAGTATAATTTTCAAGTTGGAGCACTTATGAGAAAGAGATGCCATAGAAACAAATGATGTAGTCTAAAATATATAGTGTATGATGGTCAAATTTCTAAAACATAACAGCAAAAAAAGTGACAATAGTGTAATAGATACACAAAGTATATAAATCTAATGCGTCTCTACTACATGGTATGGTTTATCTCACATTCGCTTTATAGCACACAATCGATAGCACCAATTACTTTAGCAGCTGTATGGAAAGTGGTTTTTAAGTTTTTCTATTTGGTAAAAAGAACCCACATGTCTTGGTTGTAAGGGGAGACATACTGATTATTGCCCATGGTTTTTATATAATACAATTGTTGACATTGTCTATTTGTTTTCTCAATCTTGTGTTCTAACGGGAAATTTCGGAGTCTGAATATTAGAGCAATATGATCATTAAGTTTAGTGATTGATAAGATTGTTTATTTTCTAACTGCTACAGTAATATCTTATAATTCATACTTGTTAATCATGTAATGAAAAATGTAACTTGTTTCAACTGTGAATGTAGGTGATTCCATCCTATCATGGTCAGAAGCCTGAGAATACTGAAAATCCGACTGATGTTTATGCTTATATTTCTGTGCAAGATACGAAAAACAAACAGAATAAGCCAAACAAAGATCTAACTGGGCAGATTTTGAAGTGTAATTTGACCAAGTCTCGCCTTGTTAGTGGAGTCATATTGTCTGAGGTGTGTACCTTACCATTAATATTCCTTGATCAGTTTAAAGTTGTGTTCGTTCTTTTAATATAGGTGTGTATGTTTTTGATATATTACAGACTAAAAAACCAGAGAACATAACCATCTCTTCAAATGGAAAATACTTTGGCATACTTGAAAAACGCAAGCTTCGTATATGGGAAGTACCTTCAAAAGATCTGACTTTCAATGATTGGAGTCCCAACAATATGAAGATGATTTCCCCAGAATGGTGTTGTATTCTCACCAGATTTCCCGCCATCATTTTCTTTTCCTAAGAGCCTAAAATTGGGCTTCACACCACCATCAGAAATTTCTTTATTGGAAACAACTCCAAAGTTTATGTGATCCTGTTGAAGAACTTGTTAGAAACTAAAACTTGTGACCAAATTTTATTAAGTAGTATAGAGTAAGGAAGTTTGTAACTTACATATTGATCCAGAAATGAGTGGATATCTCTAACTAACGAAGCTTGTGGATGCTCGTCAACATCAGTGGTATCAGGTATTCCACATTCTGACAGAGGCAATATGCGAGTTACATCCTTATTCTAAAGATGTAGTATATGCGAGGTTTGGATTAGCTTAATCTCCGAACCTATGGCTTACTTGAAATAGGAAAGCTCATAAGCCCACTTTTTGGCCTTATCAGCTTATCAAGTTGAGCTGATAAAAATTCTATATGTGATAACCTCAACTTGATAACCACATAAGCTCAAAAAAGAGCTTATGAGCTTTTCCAAAGCCCAAAAATAAGCTAATTGAAACACCCCCTTACTAACACGTTATATACTTTTGGTGCTAAGTTTATAGCATGATACATACCAGTTTTGATCTTGGGTGGAATAGCTAATTCACCTTGAGCACAGCTAATTCAGCTTGGGACATACCATTGAAAGATGATTTTGCACCCTTCTCGTTTGTAACCTCTCTAGGGAATGGGATGTGGACCTCAAAGACGTCATTATCGGGTGAATAGATTTGTATTTCGAACCCTAGACGGTCGACCCACGCCATCTTTGCATCTAAGACTTGAAAATGATTTGCGTTGACCTTAAAAATCTGGTTACTTCAAAATAGAAACTTGATCAGACTTTTCTTTTTATGCAGTTATCCATAACTTTAATAAGTTATAGGCAAGGTTTGGAAATAACCCCGTCTCAGTTGAGGAAACCTTGATGTTTGTTTTTATTTGCTTGCTGGATTCTGGAGCAAAGTTATAGTTCTGTGGATGCTCTACATGTTTAAGGTCACCCATTGTAGCCAATTCCAAACACAGATTATGGAGAGTTTCTTTGGTTCGGTTGATAACTTTTACATCTAGTACAATGTCATAGTGATTAACAGTAACATATGCTTCAGCATACACTGGGTCGCTTAAGTTTATTGGCAGCATCTCCTTCCTTGATAAATTCCCCCAGTGGCACGTTTTAGAACATCTTGAACCTCATCTTCCTGCTCACACAAGCTTCTCAAACACAGATGAACCTGAAAGTTTAAATAAGCTTTATAAGATCATTTTTAATGGCAATTCCTTTAAAAAATGTTGGCGACTGAGTGAAAACCACAATAAGGATCATATGCGTCCATCCATATTGGCCAAATTGATACTTGTACATCTTCTTTTTTAGTGAACGAATAAACCACAATAAACCTGGATCAATATAAAAGAGAGATTAAACTTCAATTATAACTCAAAATATTCAAATATGTAAGCAATCATGAGAGCTTTAGATCAAAATCACAGAAATGACAAACCTGTTATATACATAAAATAACAGGTAGCCATTTGATATCTGATAAGGTTGCCCACAAGTTTATACCAAAACTTGTCTGTTGAAACTGTATTGACCGGCCGCTGATACGACCATCTTGTGATAAAAAAGACTTGAATGTATCTAAAAATTTGTATAATCAAAATATAACTAACCTTCAGACTCAATGTTGCCTGAAACCACACATTGAATGTCCGTATCATGATTGACTACGCAACTGGCAGAAGCTTTTCTTATTTTGGTTTTCAAACCATAAGAAGTCGATACCTCTTAATCGAATGATTCATGAAAACAAAAGCAAATAATTAAAACCCGGAAATTGAACTGAGACATACCCAGGCCATGTCGGTACCGGTTATGTACGTGTCTGGTTCACGATCAGTAATTTGAAAACATTCAGGTTCTCTGTCAGGTCTAGTTCAGTCACATCGCTGTTCAGTTTTGGTCAGTTGCTGTAAAATATGTACCCTCTGATGCTTTTCAAAGTCTAATCTCCATTTAGCTCTTCAACACGCTTCTTCAGCTTGGCCTTAGCTTCTCTAAGGGCTTCGACATCTCGTGCAGCCTGAAATCAAGGAAATTTATTATTTGGTCAATTTTTAGTAATGATACTTTTGTTTTTTGTTTTTTTTTTTTTTTTTTTTTTTTTTTTTTTTTTTGTAAAAGGATATGTACTCACCATCTTTAGCATCCTCAGTTCTTTCCTTGCTACCTTTGATCTCCACAAGCATTGAAGTTGCTAGCAGAACCTTCCGTAAAACATTGTATCATGTACTGATGTAACGAAACCAACATAATCTTGATAGAACAAAGTATTAACTTGATCAATTCAAAGGAACACATGACGAAACTTTGATGACTTGAACCAACTCAAAATAAAAAGTAATAATCAATAACAATAATATGTTTATAACACCATTCCAAAGTACCCAGTCTTTTTGAAATTTCCCTAACCTGTAGAAATCATGTTAATATTGAATTAAGCTTTAATAACCTTTTAATAAAAATATAAGATTACCTCTCCTTGAGTATCTTATAACATGGAGATCTTCTAAGATCTTTTTTTGCCATAACATCAGGCTGCAAAAAAAAGAAGGAATTGAAAGGAAGTTTAGATTCCTTATAAACTAACTCTCCAATTATTTGTATTTTAAACTTAGCTAAACATAATACTTATTTTTCGAGTAGCTTAAGTATCAAGTGGTAGTTCAAACGTAACTGTCAGTACAAAAGAACCATAACAGTACTAACTCGATGCATAAACAGTACTAAATTTCAAGTTATTTTTATTTCATAGTTAGATAACAGAAGAGAAGTTGTTCACATCAAACCTTCTAGGTCGCTTCGGAACTCAGTTCATCAGACCCCACCACCACCCTCCAACACTCGCCACCCACCACCGCGTCCTAATAACCACCAGCCAACACCACCACCTCCCAACCCATACCTCTCTTTTCCAACCACACCAATCAATCCCCCACTATCTTTTGAAGGTGCTGCCATTACCCACAATATCCTTCTTGTTCAAGGTTTCACTGACATTAGTATCAAGTACTTAGGTGGTCTTCACCTTCTCATCTTGTTTCAAGACAGTAAAATCCTTATACCTGATGAATGTCTCAAAAGTATTCTGTATTTCACCAAAAGTAACCTAATTCGGATTCAATTCGAACAAAAACTAAAAATAATAAAATACCTGGAATTGAATATGGTTGATTATTGACGAAGCAATACACATCAGGGTAATTGGGGATGATGATGACGGCGATTATATCAGGATTATGATGCTGAAGCTGCAACAACAGGCAATTATCCGAAGCCAATTACATACCATAATAGAATGAGGAACTGAAATTAATTTTCTTTATAACCATAATAGAATGAGGAACCAAAACTGATAACAATAAAAAAAAGCAATCAATCCCAGGAAACATATGTGTATGTTTACATTTTCACAATATCCTTTTTTTTTTTCTTTTTTTTTTTTATCTTGATGAGAAACTCCAGGATAATATCAAAGTATTAATTCCAGTATATTATCAAAGTAGTTAATTGAAAACACTTAACATTGAATTAATAAAAATTGTGATTATCAAACATCCCTTACAATCAAAACCCTGTGGTTTTTGAGGGTCTTCACTGATGATGTTGGTGTTGTAACATGCACAAAAACACATTAAAAATCATTAAAACCCTGAAATCATGGAGGAGTATTAAAGAGACCTGCATGTTGTTTTAAGATTCATTACCCTTACATTAACATGTGTTCAAAGAAGATGACTTAGGCAAAGAACTTGCAAAAAAGAATGCCAAAAAACCAACATATGCATACACAATATCAAAGTTTCATTCATCAGGGTGTTTCATCATTAGGGTTTTTGAGGCAAAAGAAACGTACCTGCGCATATTAGTGTTTTGATTAAAAGTATATTATGAATGAACCTGTCTTTTTTTACGTATGTTACCTAAGTTGTAGGATTCTATACTTATCTCATTAAAATGGTGGGTTACATAGGTTTATTGATTTGGTTTTGCAAAATATAAACCAAAAAATGTGTTGGTCTAGTGGTTATCATGTTTGTTTCTGGACTAACAGACCCATGTTCAAATCCTGCAAGTGCCAAGTTTTTTTAAAAATCCGAATTTAAGATTGTCAAATTCTTGCTTACATGGCACTAATGGGATGACATGGCTTTTAATGACAATTACATGGCAATGACGTGGACTTATGTGGCATTATCTACGTGTAACGCCTCCTGTTATATATAATGTAGATATATATATATATATATACTAGACTTCAAAGCCCGCCCAATGGGCGGGCATGACTTTTAATTATAATTTGGATGGTTTTAGTTAACTTAAAATTATGTTTTACGTTTGTTATATTTAATACAATAAAATATTCAAAGCCCGCCCTTGTAATTATAATTTTGATGGTGTTAGTTAACGTAAAATTATTATTAAGGACGCCGATTTCATGGACGTGAAAAAAAGCATACCACAGATGGCAAAAAACAAACTTAAACCGAGTACAAAAACCATAGAATGAAATGCATCACCTGATAAAAAAAACTCGTCTGATCCGTGCCTTTTAACTTCATTGGCCCATCTTAAAGTGACCTGTCTGACCCGTGTTTTTTTAGTGGGATGACCCGAGACTCTATTCGTAATTATAATTTTGATGGTGTTAGTTAACGTAAAATTATTTTTAAGGACACCGATTTCATGGTCGTGAAAAAAAGCATACCACAGATGGCAAAAAACAAACTTAAACAGAGTACAAAAACCATAGAATGAAATGCATCACCTGATACAAAAAACTCGTCTGACCCGTGCCTTTTAACTTCAAACACCCTAGAATCAACACCCTACTTATTTATTTAGGAGCTTACTGATAATGTATCATTGTTTGCTCATATACAATTTGTTAACATGCATAAGCCCATAAATATAACAATGGATAGTCCACATCACTGCAGTCTGCAACCATACACTATGTTTTATATATGTGAAGTTCTACTCACTAAACATATAAATACAACATACACATTTACTATTTCACTGTAGTATACGTTTTAAAAGCTAACTAAGCTACTTCTCCGTAGTGTACCTAAACATCGTTTTAAAATTAGTCAAAGCCAAATATATAGTTGATTGGGATCCATGGTGCAGTCGCACCAGATGGAAACCAATCATGAGTTCACCACATTTGAAGCTTACTTGCAAATTTTAAAACTGGTCAAGTTTTAAATGCTTTAACTCTAGATTTTAACGGGTCAACAAACCTTCTGATCAAACTTTTTTCCTTGAATCTCTCCTTAACTAATCCATATCTTCCTCCATATACATCTTCTCACACTCGACCCTATGAACATCCCTGAAAAACATAGACAAAAGTTAGAAAGAAATATAGATGAAGAACCAATGTAACTTTCATTTGTATAATATCTCAAAAGCTCATAAAAAATTAAATTTTGAGGTATAAAAAAAATGTTTTAAAAGCTAACTAATCTACTTCTCCGTAGTGTACCTGGTCTAGAAAAATGCATACATAAGCATAGAACATGATGATTGCCTAAGTAACACCAGCTGCTAATTTGGCACCCAAATTGAAAAAAAATTCAAACAATCATTGTACAGGCCTAATGTCTTGAATTGATAACTTGATAAATTGATAAACTGAAACACAATTGTTGTTACTAAAAAATTCATATCATGTATATTTGTGGTGGACTACATTTTAGCATAAATTAATCAAAACACTACGAATAATTAACTATATACATGCCACAATGATCATGTTTCCTATGACTTTTCTAAATCACCCCTTCAATGGATAATGTTACCGTAGATTAAGGGGTATGAAGTGATTAGTACGAAATATGTGACCATTGAGTAATGCACCTTAGAAAGTAGCAGGCTTGATATCATAAATTAAAATATGCATGACGTTTGCACCTCCTTTTATAATGTTTGCAACTAAACAACCAAAAATAAAAAGTACAAATCCCTCACGAATCTTGTTTTTTTCATCACATTACACAAAGTATCTATTTCAGAAATTAAAATAGAAGAAATTTCTGCCTATCGACTTAGTCTAACTGTACTTTAAACAGAATAAGCAATCCCAAAGACCCTCTTAATAGTCAAATACTCAAATTTCATTATAACTGGTATGTGTCATTTCTTTTAGAAAAAATTTCTTTACGCTGTTTGGTATTGCTTACAAAACTGTAGGTAACTGGGGTACTTTGGGACTTACTAATTCTACTTATTAAGGGACTGTTGAAGCTTTTTACAGGGGTTGTTTACATCCCTTTTATAAGCAGTGGAAAAAACCAATCCATGAACTGTAAGTTACATTGTATGGGTTCGAGTTGGATTTTTTAAAGGTGGTTTCACTGAACTTTTTAGACTATAAATCTTCCTGAACTGTTTCGACTCGCTACATACAAAATTCTGGCAACCGTAATTTCATAAAAGAAAATAATAAAGAACTTGGATCCTGACTACGGATGCGAAGATTAGGCAAATAAGTCTAAGATCAGTAACCTCTTCCTTTTTATTTTGAAAATTTGTGGTTTAATACTTTAATATGTAACATTCTCATAATTTTTAACTAAAGGCTTGGACATATCTAGCCATTGGTCATTTTCAAGATCCTAAACTTTGGTACTTTACTCTTTTAAACCATTGTCCGGATTGATTATAAACCTACTCATAATTCCAGTCTTAAGTGGCGCAAACATAGGTAGAGTTTCCCCAAATATTTATTCAATTGATTACTCACACACTATACATATAATATATCACTATATCAGTAGTATTCACCTTAGTTACCTTTGATATGAAGTGGATCCTGATTCTCGTATATGGGATCAACTCAAGCAACATCTGGATCTGAATGTTTTTCAGTAGATCTTCTATATAGTTTGTGATGAAGAGATCATCCATTAAGGTTCTTTTGTTCCTATTCTTACTCCCAACGATCACCTAGAATCTATAATTGAGCCTATATAATCATATCCAATTTCACTGTACCCGAACTCAACAACTGATTATACAAAATAGCAATCCCAAACACCCTTAATTGGTACAAACTAAACACATTAACCAAGCTATCAATTAAAAATGCATCCAAGACCCAAAGATATGTAAGTGACTTAAACGCAACAGCTATATGGTAGTGGAGCTATACTATAAGAGGGGTGAAAACGTCAATGTTATTAACTGAATGCTTTCACAGGCTGTCAGTCGTGACCATATTCGCTCTCTATCAATCACCCATTGTAACTGCTTCTGTCATTAGATATTGATCAAAAGCCGCTGCCCCACTGCCCCTGCTCCTCTAAAATACGACACATACAACAATTAAAAGTTCTTGACCACTTGTGCACATATAGACTACATAAAGAGTTAACATTATACAAAGCATATAAAATTCAAAATATGAAGAAGTCCTTCCAAGTTCAACAACACCTCCAATAAGGTTACATGATTTGACTGTTATTCTATGTTTTAAGCCTACTAAGTTCAATATATTGCGAGAAAGGTTAGTAGTTACGGACCAGCGTTCTCCAACTACTCCTGTGGATTTATAGATCTATTCAAGTTGGTCGATCAATCCCTTCTTTGTTTCCCTAAACCAAATACTGATTCTATCGATTCATATTAGAGTGATGGCCACTGTACCAAGGTGTTGACTTATGCCTGTGATTATTGATTTCATTCACAGTTTAGCCAAGGGAAGAGTAGATGTGACAGGTGATGCCTATTTATTTTCAATTAATAGAATATACTATACTAATCTCTAATCCATCGTTAACAGGTTTTTGTTTGATCTTTTTTACTGTTAAATCATGATAGCAACTTGTCTCATGCATATATTCACTCGTATAATAAGTGTTCAGATGACATAGCAGTTAGTTAGAGAGTGAAATGCAGTTTCTAAAGTGTAACACGGCTGCAAACACGTTCTTAGTATAACGTTTGTTTTTTTAAGGATAAAATCTAATTACTTATATTAGCTTTCTAAAAGATCATTCATGTTCTCAAACAAACTTATAACTTAACTATACTTATAAAGGTGGTAATAACATCTAGGCATGATCAGTTGTACTCATGTTAGAATGCTAAACAAATCTGTTCATGTTAATTGGCTTTAGTTTCATTTTGAAATTTATTCTTTATTATCCTAGTAACTGATTAAAACTTTACACTATGAAAGGCAAATTACCAGTTAAATTAGTAGAGAATATGGACTTTGATCATGATTAAGTTAGATTAGCTATAGCTGAAGATTGATTCAGCTCTCGAAATACAGAGCTGCAATTCAGCAAATAAAGACGGGTTCAGGATAGACAACCTCAAAAAAAAAAAAAAAAAAAAAAAAAAAAAAAAAAAAAAAAAAAAAAACTTCAAGGATTATTAGTCAAACATAATCTCTCAAATATAAAGCCTGGCCAACTGCCTCAGAGAAAGTGGTTAGGTATTATATAGCTTGGGCACGGGTCAATTACTTTAACAGACAATGGCCTACAATTATCAACCAAGAACTACCAACAACATTAAAAGGCATCAAAATATCATAACTAAAAACACCAAAAAAATCATTGTATAGTTAAAACACAAATGATAATAATAAAAAGTAAATACCTTGGAGACCATCATCATATTTTCTAACTCGTGTGTAGTTCCCTCGCTGGGTTCAGAAACGTTCTCAATGGCAGACAGAACACCATCTTGAGCTTCGTCTTCCAGCTCCTCATTTCTTTCTAATAAAAGTAACATAATCAAAAAATGCAAACTCGAATCCCAAAATGAATCAAACTTAACATGTAAGGGAACCGAAGTAGGGACAGTAACCAAAAGAGAATAGTTTTTACGCACCAATTTCCCGGATTGGGCCAGTAATCCATACAACTTGTAATTCATTCAAAAACAAAAACAAACATAAGAGTATTTTTTGCTTACAGTTAACTCAAATGCTTCTTCTGGTATATCCAGTTGTTTTATTGCTGCTTTCATTTCTCTTAATCAAGTTGATCACCTAAATTCATCGCAGCCCAAAACATTAATATAGCGTTGCCTGGGTTTTTGTCCACCAACTGTCAAGCGAAAAACATGAAAAGATCACAAAATAAGCCTCAAAAAACCGAAAATCTCAGCTCTCATACATATAACAATTACCACAGGAAGAATGAACAGCAGTAACATAAGGCATACTCTAACTCAAAGCCTACTCACCTGTCACCAAAAGAACATGCAGTTCTTGTTTTGTTCTTCGTGGAGTATCTGCAAAAACAGAAAATAGACATGCGTCACTCAGTAGAACTCAACTTTAGACCTATTTAGCTAATATTGAATCTGGATAAATACGGGTTATTAAATTTGAACTTATGTAAACCAATAAGCCCAGGTTGATAAGCACTTAAGCCTGATGGGAGCTTATGAACTTTTCTAAGTTAAAATAAGTTCGAAAGCCAACAAATTAAGCTAATTCAAAGAGCCTCTCTATTGCTACAGTGTGGAGTTGTTATTAAAAGAAAGGTACAGAGTTAATAGTGTTTGATGTGTAACTAATCAAACAGATGAAGTTCATAAGCAAATCAAATATGAGATACATCTATACCTTAGCAAAGCAAACACCCCCTAATAGTCACTCATTTGTTGCTGTCAGCTTCAGAAAACCCCCTCGATTTTCGTCGTCAAATGGCTACAGAAATCAAGTGTGTCATAATAGAAATTAGAAGACATATGGGACGTAAATTTTGCCCCATACTTGTGCAATGGGTCCATACTTAACAACTACAGAATGCAGCATCCATACTTATCAGCAACCGTTTTTTATCAATTGCAGCCTGCATTTCATGGATGAATAAAGACGTATAGAAAGAGGTTTCTATGTACGTTTGGCACATTAAGCATAAGCAAGAAATGCACTTAGAGTTACCATTCATGCTCTTACTGAAGCTGCTATAGAAAAAAATTGTTTTCTACCAATCTACTTCATTAGCATTAATTGCATTCAATAATAATTCAACATTACCTTGTCAAGTATCAAATTCGTTCTTGTTGAAGAAACTCATTGCAAGGAAAATCCAAGGTTTCGAGATCTGTTTACAAAAGAAAAGTCCCACGTGTCATAATTCAAAATAAATACCAACCATAGGGACACACAAAAAAGTATATATATGAAAAAAATAAGTATGCAAACAAAATAGTATATGAAAAACTAACAAACAAAAACTCAGATCACCATTTTCATCACTAATTAATCTCAATTCCCAAACACACCCAAATTCAAATCTCCACAAAATCTCAATACCAAAAAACTATATCATGAGAGCGCTTGTTAAGATTGTCAAGAACTACATTACCCATATTAACCTATTACCTGCATATTGTATATTCATAAGAACTTCGACCATCCAAAATAACCCATTCCAATGTTTCTTTTTAACTATTTAGAGATTACAGTAGTAATACCCTGTCTCTTCTATATGTAAACCAAACAAAAGAAAACATAAATAACGCAGTTGAACATTTATCTTACATGTGAGGCTTAAAGCTGCACTTGGAATCAGACATAAAGCACAACCATATAGTGCAAATTTCTTGCGGCGTAACATACTTCTATTTAAAACTATAGAACAGAAAAAAAAATAATAATAAATAAAGAAGAAATATATATTGTAACACAAAAATTGAAGAATTGATCAAAACAAACTACTAATCAAAACCAACAAATTTCAAATGAAATTCAATAAGCGCACTGACCTCTAAGACGAAGAGATGGCGAGCCAGCATTTTCTGTAAGATCATCTTAAAACATCATCTTAAAACACAAATGCACAACTCAAGCTGCTGTGACTGTTTCCTGCTTGCATTTAGTTTCTGTGTAGGGTTTGTGATTTCTTTCTTAACCGTTAATTTCTTGCTGAGGACATTACGTGATTTATTAGACAAATTAGATGTCATTGCACTCCAAAATCCATCTGAGAAAAAATCTCACATGAATGATATTAGAGCTAATGCTTAAAAACGAACACTTTGTACTGCTGGGATGTTGCCAGTTTGTCTTTTACATTCGTACTGCTACGATCTCGAATTAGTACTGCCATTGAAGGTTAGTACTGGTGGTATATATTCGTTTGTACTGCTTGTATTTATTATAATACGATTCAATTGATGGATACTAAAAACTAATCTAGCACAATCAATTAAAAAAACTGAACAAAAATTGAATCGAAAATCGAATTAAATATATACCTTGGATTATTTAGTCATTCACATCAATTTTCAATATATTCCATACGACAATGATAGATAAATAGAGTGAGGATGGTGCGGCTGCTCAAGATTTTTAGTTACCTTGTGTGAGATGGTGAGGCTGCTCTTGCAAAATCAAATGATATAATTAACCCAAACACGACAATGATAGATAAATAGAGTGAGGATGGTGCGGCTGTTCAAGGTTTTTACTTACCTTGTGGGAGATGGTGAGGCTGCTCTTGCAGATACCTCAGCATCAGTAGCTGGAAAAAAAAAAAAAAAAAAAAAAAATTCAATAATACTTCTTTGTGATAGATAAACAACAAACCTGTGGATACATATTACCAACAAATAAGTCGAACAATCTGCACAATAAACCATAAAATAAAAAAGTGTGTTTGATAATGAGATGAATGAGTGATAGTATGGTTTTGGGGAAAAAAATACTCGGTATAATGAATTGACAAATATTATATACAACATACCAAATGAGCCAATTAAAAATTGAGGGAAAAAAACCTTGAACATCAATGTTTCTTGCAAACCTGTGATGTAGAAAATACAAAAAATCATATACGGATCATTAGAAGAGACTGTGAGGAAAAAGGACATTAGGGTTTTTGAGAAAAAATATATTATGAATGAGGTGTGATTTTTTTACGTATATGTTTTGATTAGGGTTAACTAACTTGTAGGGATTCTCCTATTGCTCTTTTGTCTAGTATATCTTTTTTGTTTCAGGTGCTTCATCACAATCAATGGCTTGGTTCCATTGGTTGAGACGTCTCCATGTTAACCTAAAGATGCATGTTCGAATCTCACTATGGTCATTTTTTAAAATTTCGGATTTAAAGGTTAAACCTGCGAATCTTGGTCAAACATTGCTTATGTGGCATGCTTAGGTGGAATAAGAGCATGATTACTCATCAATCCAACGCTTATTCATCAATCCTGCATTTGATGACGTTATACGCATCCTGTTATATATAATATGTAGATATATATATATATATATATATATATATATATATATATATATATATATATATATATATATATTGACACACACACACACACACACACACACACATATATATATATAATATATATATATATATATATATATATATATATATATATTATAAAATATAAAATATATATATATATATATTATTATATATTTTATTTTTATTATTTTTTATTTTATATATATATATTTTTTTAATCATGGGGCTTTGTGGTCTAGTGGTAGATGCTTAAGCAATTAAGCGTGCTCAAGTGAGAGTAGTACCGGGTTGGGTGACCGACCGGGAAGTCCTCACTTAGGGACCATAAGCTCTAATGATATCAACCATCTGCCTTAGAAGCCTGGGCCCAGCCATGTGATGTCTTGACCAAACAAAGGACGCGAGTTCGAATCCGATCCGCAGCATGGTTGGGTATTGGGTGGAGGTATTTTACAGGCATCAAACCTTTGCTGGGTAGGGTTGATGGGTACCATTATGGTATACAGGGTTGAGGTGTCCCTGCCAATCTACACTTTTTTGACCAAATATATATATATATATCAAATAAAAAGACAAATATCCGTACACTACGTAAAAAGATTTTTTTTTTTTTTAAAGTTCGCAAAAAAATCCAAAAAAATTCCACAAGTTCAGGTATGTTGGTGCATGAAAAAGTTGTGAAGGAAGTTTTTCTAAAAGTGGATACTTTTTCTGAAAAAAAATTATGAAAAAATACGTTTGTGTATTAAATCGCTTTTTTGTGCATCAAAAATTCATTTTTGCACCTAACTTCTTTTGATTTTTTTCATCAAAATAACATTGCGCATCTAACTAAAACAAGTTGAAAATTTTGTGAATCAAAATTGTTATGCGCATCAAAATTCGTTTTTTATGTATTAAAAAATATATATATAAAAACTCAAAATTAGAAAAACTTCTTTCACAAAAGTTTTATGCACCAACATACCCGATCTTGTGAAATTTTTTCAAATTTTTTCGTGAACTTTAAAAAAAAAATATTTTTAAATAATATACGCATATTTGTCTTTTTATTTTAACTTTACCTTTTATATATAAAGTGTAGGAGGATATGTCATGTGTGTTATGTGAGGTGGGATAATGAGTTACGGCATAAAGCATGTGATAAGAAATTATAACCCCAGAAACCAAAATCCGTGGTATTGATACTTTCATTTTGTCTGATAATTGAAAAATGTTTGCTAGTGTCATTCCGTTCAAGTAATATCTACAGTAAATAGATTTAAAAAAAAAAAAAAATTTTATCAAGTCATTCCATGTTTAATTATTAGATTAACATGTGAAAGCGTTTTGATGACGTAAATAAATCGATCAAATACATCCAAAACACACACGGGCTCCAGTCTTACATTCTACACATTTCTTATCACTCAGTTAGAAATGATTTGTATAAAATCCTCGTTGTGAATATAATAATTTGTTGCCGTATTATATATACAAGCAAGCATGAGGAACATTCAGATCGTAGGATGTAGAGGTGGCAAAGCGGGCGGGCACGGGCACGGGCACGGGCACGGGTTAGAACGGGCATGGGCTAAACGGGCACATGTTATACAAATCGCTTTATAGAATACCGAAAATGACGAAATAAATTATTTAAACATAATACCCATTTATATTTAAAAAATTAAATATATTATATATATAAGTTAGGTGGCTAAGTGTGCCCATTTCAAAAAAATTAGGGGGCTAAATATGCCCAAATCTTTTACAAAGTAGCAAAAATTAGCCTATTTTTTTTATTTTGAGCACAAATTGCCACCTCTATTAAGATATACTATGTTATAAAGTGCCACATTGTGAGAAAGATGGCATACATACTCGCATACTGATAGCGCTAGTGAACAACTTTCAAAAGTAACCATTAAGATATACTCCCTCCGTCTCAAAATAAATGTCATGTTTGACTTTTTGGGGTCTTTTTTGTTAAACTTTGACTTTAAATATTTTTATTTGCGTTATATAATACTTTATGAAAAATATACCAATGAAAATACATTTGAAAGCCAATCCATACATATATTTTGCATCAAGTATTATATAACACAAATAAAAATATTTACGGTCAAAGTTGAACAAAAAAGACTCTAAAAAGTCAAACCTGACATTTATTTTGGGACGAAGGTAGTAATAAAGAATAGTGATGATCGAATTGATGAATTTTGGTTATAACCACATCAATTATTTAGATATAAACAAGTTTGAAAAAATTGAATAATTAGGATAGTAAGCAAGAGATGGAGTGTAAGACCACTTCTTATGGTAACGCAGATTCTGCGTTAAAGCTCAAAATCGTCCGGCGTTAACCCACGTTAACTTGCGTTAGGCGTTGGAAGAGGTGGAAGTTAACGCAGCGTTAAGGGACGCGTTATACCCTTAACGCTGCGTTAAGGGTATATTGCGTTATAAATAAATAAATAAATAAAAAATTCACTTCTGCCCCCTAGAAACGTCCTTTTCTTACCGTTTGAATTCAAAAAAAAAATTCATTTTAGCCCCTAAATGTTTGTTACCTTTTGAAATACAACGGCTAAAAAAAAAAAAAAATCAAAACCATTTTCAATCTCCTATAAATAAACGATGACGGTAACGAAACGTTTTTAGATCTCTTAAACTCCGGGTGGAATAACCCCAACGCCGGCTCATCTTCAAACCTAAACCCACTTGGCTTGTCGCCCCAAGAACTTTACCAACAACATCAACAAATGCTATATTTCGAACAACAATAACAAGCTAACCTAAACACAAATTTCTCCAATCTCCACTTCACCCAAAATTCACAAGTGGAAAAATTACTTGCTCAGTGTTATGTTGCAGCGACGGAAGACTCACAAGTGGGTCGAAGTCAAAGCAGGGATACGTTTTGGCAACAGGTGCAACATGAGTTTAATAGACTCAATTATCAACAAAGAAACAAGGATATGATCCAAAGTAAGTGGAAAACGTTGAACCGTGATTGCTCAAAGTTCAACGCGTACTACAAACGTTCCAAACACCAATAAATAAGTGGCGAAAGTGAATTGGGTATCCTGAAACGTGCCCGAGAAATGTACCGGGACGAGCACAAAGCCGCTCCTTTTAGCAACGAGGAGGCTTGAGAGGTTTTACGAGGTCATGTGAAATGGGACGCGCCGGAGGGAATTGATTTAACCGGCGATGAGCAACCAAGCCAAACAAATGAGGCGTTGTTTGGTAGTGATTAACAACCAAGGCCAATGGGAAGGCGTGCTGCAAAGAAAGCTCGATCCGAGAGTACGGGAGGAACGAGCACGGGAGCGAGTACGGGAGGAACGAGCTCGTCCCGTTTAGTTGAGGCTATCTCCTCCGAGTATCGTTCCAAAAGGGAAGTGGCTGAAGCCGCGTATCGGGCAACCAAAGAAAAAGATGAGACGATAACAAGGCTAAAGGAAATGAAATTTTTGATGACGAACACAACCGGGCAGGATCCAAACGTGGTGTGGTGGTTCAACCAAGAAAAAGCTTGAATTGTGAAAAAATACAACCTCCCAGATCCTCCACAGTAGATTTAGGATTGTCTTTATTTTTATGTTGTAATTTTTAATTTCGTTGTTATTATTATTATTATTATTTTTTATTTCGTTGTAAATTTTTTTTTTTAAATTTCGTTGTAAGTTTTTTTATTTTATTTAAGTGTGTAATGTTATGTTGTTTAATGAATGTTATGTTTTTAAAAAATGAAGTAATTTATAAGTTAGGGGTTGAAATTGAAAATATTTGATATAAAGGTGAGTTAAGGTGTGTTAAAGCTGAGTTATTGTTGGGTGTGTTAAAGCTGAGTTAAGTTAAGGTGTGTTAAAGTTGACGTGGCATGCCTTAAAATTTAAAGCTGAGTTAACTGTTGGAAGTTGCCTAATAGTTATGATTCAGTTGACTAGTAGTACACAAGCGCACATTTCCAACGATCTTTTAGAACCATAAAAAAAAATAATAATAACCAAGTTTTGTTACTAAGAGCATTGGGTACCCTGGAGCCATGGCTCAAAATTCCCTGACACGTCAGCAAAAATCTCTTTAGCACCAGAAATCCCACAGCACCACATTATGGCCGTTACCCACGGCACCAGAAAATGTGGTGCCTTCGTCCGCTATTTTATTTTTTTTTTACATAAAATAAAACATACACAATATAACTAAAATAGACTTCATTACATTAAAAAAACACACATTACATTAAAAAAACAAAATGCATAAAAAAATAAACCTAGTACATAAACATAACGGATAAAAACCTATTAATTAAGGTCCCATACATGCTCCACAAGGTCTTGTCGAAGATCGTCGTGCACTTTTCTATCTCGAAGTTCTTTGTTTTTTCTAACATGTAAATCACATCTTTCGATCCAAGTATCTGGCATGTTCGACCTTGGATCAACAAACACATCTCTTAAATTCACTTCGAATCCTTCGTCTTCCAATATCATGTT
This sequence comes from Artemisia tridentata subsp. tridentata, assembly GCA_021014915.2. Classification (NCBI taxonomy): domain Eukaryota; kingdom Viridiplantae; phylum Streptophyta; class Magnoliopsida; order Asterales; family Asteraceae; genus Artemisia; species Artemisia tridentata. Next base: position 107,053,868 of record CP139501.1, on the reverse strand, counting down.
GTGTAACATTATACAACAATACATGATTCTTTTCAACGCGTTGATTTGGAAAGCACGTGCGGGTTGTCGTATAATTCCCCAACGACCTTGTCGGACTCCGAAAGCTCGTTCAATATCTTTTCTAGAACTTTCTTGAACTCTTTTAAATTTCAACGTTTTTTCATTCGTTGCAACAGAAAACGTTTTGACAAACACGGACCATGTCGGATAAATGCTGTCGGCTAAATAGTAACCTTTCTTATATGTATGTCCGTTTACTACAAATGGACATTCCGGAGCTGTACCGGCAAGTTCATCATCAAATAAACGGGAACCATATAACACATTAAGATCATTATTTGACCCCGGTACACCAAAATATGCATGCCAAATCCATAATTTTTTATCCGCAACCGCTTCTAACATAAGAGTTGGGTATTTATGATCACGTCTTTTGAATTGAGCTTGTAAGGCCTTTGGGCAATTTTTCCAATCCCAATGCATACAATCAATACTCCCGAGCATTCCCGGGAGTCCATGTTTTTCTTCATGCAATGCATATATTTTTTCAACATCCGCTGAAGTGGGTTTTTTTAAATACTTTTCAAAGTATAAAACATGTATGCATTTAGTAAAATGATCTAAACATTGTCGTGAACAACGTTTACCAATTTGCAAGTACTCATCAAATGCATCAGGCGCAGTGCCGTACGCCAGTTGGCGGATTGCGGATGTGCACTTCAAAATAGGACCAATACTAAAACGACCGAGTGCATCTAAACGTTGTCTAAAAAAATAAAAGTACTCGGGAAGAGGATGAACATCATAACTTAAAATATCGTTGAGTATTTTATTAAAAAGTCTAGAAGTCATACGATACCTTCGCCTAAAATTCTCTTCGGGATATTTAGGAGGAGTATTATCGTCGCCAAAATAGTCGTCGATTAAACGTTGTTCCGCATCTTCTCGTTCACGTGGTATGTATGCCCTCGTCCTCTTAGGACCCGATCCCGATCCCCCGGCTTCTTGATCACACAGAGCTACAAATTGTTCATATGCCGTATAACCCCGAAGATAGCGCTCCCGATTGTCTTAAAAATAAACATCATAAGGGTCGTAATAGGTGTCGTTGGGATTGTTTGGATCCATAATTGAAAGAAAGTTGAGTATTATTGAAGTATAAATTGAATTGGAAGTGTGTTTGAAAAATGGTAGAATAAGGAGGTTTTTATTGGGTTTTTGAGAAAAAATATATTATGAAGCAAAGCCTTTGAGAACTGTCAAGAATGAGAAAGTGGAGGTTCCAAAACCAACAGCTCGAGTCTATCAAATGAGTGTCGAAGAAGCCAAATCGGGGACTGATGTCATCACAGGTATTCATCTTGTTAATTCTGTACCCGTTCGAGTTTTGTATGATTCGGGTGCTAGTGTGTCCTTCGTGTCTTATGATTTTAGGAAGCAACTAACCTCCCCACTAGCTAAACTCCCGATACCCCTAGAAGTTGAAATAGCCGATAGTAAAATCGTTGTTGTGTCTAATGTATATCGAGACGTAGAGATAGAGATTGATGAAAGTGTCTTTAAGATCGACTTAATTCCCATTATGCTCGGGGAATTTGATATTGTTATTGGTATGGATTGGCTTGGCAAATATAACGCGGCTATCCTTTGTAGCCAAAAGATCATCCGAGTTGTGAATCCTAGCGGTCGTGAAATGATTATTTATGGCGATAAAAGAAAAGGTGAACTAAAGTTATGCTCTGTGATGAAGGCTAGGAGATATTTATCACGTGGTTGTTATGCCTTCATGGCTCACATGGTGGATACGAACTTTGAGAAGAAAAGTGTCGATGATGTTCCGGTTGTGAACGAATTTTGTGATGTCTTTCCGGAAGACTTGCGTAGTATTCCACCCGAAAGGCAAGTCGAATTTCGTATTGATCTTGTTCCAGGTGCTACCCCTATTGCAAAAACTCCTTATCGTCTAGCTCCGTCCGAAATGAAAGAATTGATGAGTCAACTTCAAGAATTGCTTGACAAGGGTTTCATTCGTCCTAGTAGTTCGCCATGGGGAGCTCCAATCTTGTTCGTTAAGAAGAAAGATGGTAGTATGCGGATGTGCATCGACTACCGCGAATTGAATAAAGTCACGGTGAAAAACGTGTATCCGTTACCAAGAATCGATGACCTCTTTGATCAACTTCAAGGTGCACGATGGTTTTCAAAGATCGATCTCCGTTCGGGTTATCACCAATTGAAGGTTCGGGAAGAAGACATTCCCAAGACGGCCTTTAGGACCCGATATGGACATTACGAGTTTACGGTTATGCCTTTTGGTCTCACGAACGCGCCTGCGGTTTTTATGGATCTTATGAACCGCGTATGTAGACCAATGTTGGATAGGTTCGTCATAGTGTTCATCGATGATATTCTTATCTACTCAAAGAGTAAGGCGGAGCATGTCGTGCATTTGCGGGAGATTTTGGAGACTTTGAGAAGAGAAAGATTGTACGCCAAATTTTCGAAATGTGAATTTTGGTTACAAGAAGTTTAATTCCTAGGTCACGTTATTAATTCCGATGGTATTAAAGTTGATCCTTCAAAGGTGGAAGCCGTAATGAAGTGGCATGCACCAACGAATGTTGGTGAGATTCGAAGTTTTCTTGGCCTTGCGGGATATTATCGTAGATTTATTCTAGACTTCTCCAAAATTGCGTCATCCCTAACAAAACACACTAAGAAGAATGCTATATTTGAGTGGGGTGAAGAACAGGACGCAGCCTTTCGTATGCTACGGGAAAAGTTATGTGAGGCACCGGTTCTCGTGTTGCCGGAAGGAACTGGAGACATGGTGGTTTATAGTGACGCGTCTTATTCCGGTCTTGGATGTGTTCTTATGCAAAGGGGAAAGGTGATTGCTTACGCCTCAAGACAACTAAAGAAGCATGAAGAAAATTATGCAACTCACGACCTTGAGTTTGCGGCTGTGGTTTTTGCTTTAAAACTTTGGAGGCATTACTTGTATGGTGTCAAGTTTGTAATTTACACCGATCATCGAAGCCTTCAATATTTCCTTGATAAGAAAGATCCCAATATGAGGCAACGAAGATGGTTAGACTTGTTGAAGGACTACGATTGCGAGATTCGCTACCATCCCGGTAAAGCGAATGTAGTGGCGGATGCTTTGAGTCGCAAGGATCAAAATGAAGTTACTAGGATTCATTCGTTGCGGATGATTGTCACAACCGACCTTTTTGATAAGATCAAGTTAGCTCAAGAGGAGGCATTAAAGGAAGAAAATAGAGAAAATGAATGTATCACCTCCCACATTCCGCATCTTGAGGAAGATAGTCGTGGGATTAGGACTCGGTATGGAAGGGTTTATATTCCTTTTCGTAGTGACATCAAAGAATTGATCCTAGAGGAAGCACACAAGTCGAAATATTCTGTTCATCCGGGAGCTACAAAGATGTACCGTGATTTGAAGAAGAACTATTGGTGGCCGGGTATGAAAAGAGATTGTGTAAAGTATGTTGAGAAGTGTTTAACTTGTCTAAAGGTTAAAGCCGAGCATCAAAAACCGTATGGAAAAGTTCAACCTTTAGACATTCCAGTTTGGAAGTGGAAAAAGATCACGATGGATTTCATTACGAAATTGCCAAGAACGAAAAAGAAGAACGACACAATTTGGGTCATAGTAGATCGCCTAACCAAGAGTGCTCATTTCATTCCGATTCGAGAGAATATGCCCGTTCATAAGTTAGCCAAGATTTACGTTAACGAGATAGTCGCACGTCATGGAGTGCCCATTTCTATAGTTTCCGATAGGGACGGGCGTTTCACATCAAATTTTTGGCAAGATTTCCAAGAAGAGTTAGGTACGAAGCTTCATATGAGCACGGCTTTTCATCCTCAAACCAATGGGCAAAGCGAGAGGACAATTCAAACTTTGGAGGATATGTTACGAGCTTGTATGATTGACTTTGGGGGTAATTGGGACGATCATTTACCTTTAGTCGAATTCGCCTATAATAATAGTTATCATGCGAGTATAGATATGCCACCTTATGAAATGCTTTATGGTAGAAGGTGTAGGACACCCGTGTGTTGGGAAGAAGTCGGAAGACGAGAATTGGCAAGCACAGACGTAGTATTGGCAACAACGGAGAAGATTGAAACGATTCGTGCAAGACTTAAGGCGGCACAAGATAGGTGGAAAAGCTATGCCGATAACCGAAGAAGACCAATCGAATTTGAGGTGGGTGATTTGGTTATGTTAAAGGTTTCCCCGTGGAAAGGCGTTTTTCTAAGTAGTTAAGGACAAAAATTTCGGTGGTATTTTGGTAATTTTAAATATTAATATTTTATATATTTTATATAATATATCTATAGTTTTTTAATATATAGAAGTTTGCATATAATATTTTATGTATTTTATATAATATATCTATATTAAAAAGTTTTTTTTATTATGTTTGGCCCAAAAAAGTAAAAAAAAAAAAAAAAAACAAAACTGGTATACCACTGAAATTTCGGTCAAAAAAGTCAAAATTTCGGTCAATTTCGGTCAATATCGCCGATAATTTCGGTTTGACTTTTTTTGAAATTTCGGTCAACTGGTATTTCAGTGGACCTCCGAAATCCGAAATTTCGGTGGTATACCAGTGCTATACCACCGAAATTGATAACACAGGCGTTTTTAGGTTCAAAAACAAAGGGAAGCTTAGTCCTCGGTTTATAGGGCCATTCAAGATCTTGAAACGAGTAGGCGAGGTAGCATACGTGTTGGAATTGCCCGAAGAAATGAGAGGTATTCACAATACCTTTCATGTATCATACTTAAGAAAATGCTTGGCGGACGAATCAAGTGTGGTTACCTTAAACGACATCGAAATTGATCCGGAGTTGATTTCGCAAGGAGATGAACTGGAGGCTATATTAGGAAGGAAAGTGAGGCAACTAAGGAACAAGGAGATCCCGTTGGTGAAAGTGCAATGGAGACATCGTAAGGGTACGAGTATTAGGTGGGAGACGGAAGCGAAAATGAGGGACAAATATCCTCATTTATTCCAAGAGTAGAGTTCGAGGACGAACTCTCGTTTTAAGGAGGGGAGAATTGTTACACCCGTACCCCGATGAGGTACAATATGACTATATAATATGTTATGAGTTATATCTTATGAGTTAGTTAAATAAAGAAAATGTGGCCAAGTTAGGAAGGATGAAACTAGAAGGACTAGCCTTGCCAATGGACTAAACTTATTTTAGCATATGGTTAAATACCCATCTATTAGAATTGTCTGGAAATCTTGAGCTCATTCCATAAGGTCGACATATAGCAAGAAAAAGGAGGGAATACTTGAAGTCATCATCTAGCTCATTTTAGCTATCAAGAAGTGGTCAAGAAACACTAGAAATATCTTAATTGATATCTCTTCAACAAGTAAGTATTTTTCCCCAAATGTAGAAAATTAGGGTTCATGAGGTGAAATTGAGTATTATGGGTAATTGTTGTGAAATGATGACTTCCCTAGTTAATTAGTCACTAATTGAAGCTAACCTTGTAATAGGAAGCAAATTGTAGAGCCTCATCAAGTCCAAGTAGGAGCTATTAGGGATTAAGGTAAGTATATAGTATAACTTGTTTAATGATGTTTATGCTAATGTTATGAAATGTAATGTGTTTGTATGGAGCTTGTAATGTTAGAGAGCTTGGATCCAATGCTTGTCATGTAATGTTATGTAATTATTTGCTTGATCAAGGTGAGTAATGTTATTATGATATGCTCCATGTTAATGTTAAAGTTTGTATTAACCAACAATCTCATAATGTATGAATGGTTATACTCTATATACTTACTAAGCGTTTTCGCTTACGGTTTAGATGTTAATGATTTTGTAGGTACAAGTAGAGAAGGCAAGGGTAAGGGCTTAGCTTAGCTCTAGTGTAGAAGGTAGACTAGAGGACCGTATTCTTTTGGACCAAGCATATTGAAGTTGGAAGCCCCCGACGTGTCTTTTTGTGTTTTGGGTATATTTCATCTCATATGGTCATTTTGTTTAGTCAACGGTCATTATTCATGTTAGTTCATGAGTCAAGTTTATGTACATGTCAAGAAGTCTTTATGTTACTTGGTTATGGTGGTATTTAAGAGGGTGAATGGCATATAGCCAAATCTACCCATTTTGGGAAGTTATGAGTCATGACGTTATACCAACACTCTTTCAATATATTAGAGATGTTAAGTTATGCATAAGTTCAAAAGGATATATAGTAGTTGTGCGTTTGTGTATAAAGTGTGTTTTTGAAAGTTAGTTTAAGGGAGTGTTTGGTATAAGTTAGTTGTTACACATTTTGGGGATGTAACGGGTCAAGTTGTTATGAAATGAGTTCAATATGTTAGCTATAGTCTATATGTCAAAAGAATAATGTCGGGAATGTTTATAGCACCGAAATGGTGTTAAATGGTTTGGGTGTGTTATTATTAAAATGTGCAGGTTTTGTTGCAGGGTTGTAGTTACGGCGTAATCATGTTATGGGTTACGGCGTAACTACAACAACGACAGCAGGTTTTGTTGCAGGGTTGTAGTTACGGCGTAATCATGTTATGGGTTACGGCGTAACTACAACACCGAGGCATCCCATTTTCTTGTAATTAGGTTACGGCGTAACTACTTCTTGTAGTTACGGCGTAACTTTTGTGCTGCTTGAATTTAAGTTATTTCCAATTAATGTGTAAAAGGTTTTTCAAAAAGAAATCAAATACAACGTAATGTGTCTGGAGAGGAGCAACGTATAGATTTCTGTTTTCAAAGAATGGTGTAACGTATGTATACTTTAGTCAAACGTTTCCGCGTCAAAAAGTTTTAAATTTTGGTCAAAGCGGGCACGGGGTGTTATATATATATATATATATATATATATATATATACACAGATATAATATATAGTGGGACTTTCATTTCAGAACCATCTTATCTGCGAGAACTGACAGAACCACTAAAAACATACATGCACGCCTTTTAAAATAAAATAAAATACATGCAAATCATCAATAATCGTAAGTATCCACCTATGTTCTTCAATATCATCATGAACTCATCCTCTTTTTTCACAAAAATCTTACACACGGCCGCAATATTGTCATTGCACGCCTTATAAGAACATACATGCACACCTTCAAAGAAAATTTTTGTATTTCCAATTTCTTATCAAATTCTTTAGAACAACTATGTTTTTTTTTAAAACATATATATTGTTTTTGGAACATATGTGCAAAAATACAATTATTGAAGGCGTGCATGTATGTTTTTGGGGGTTCTGTCAGTTCTCGCAGATAAGATGGTTCTGAAATGAAAGTGCCCCTATATATATATATATATATATATATATATATATATATACGGGGTGTTATATATATATATATTATTATTTTTTTCTTCATACACAGCTATTAAACCATGACAATAAACTTTTGCATCAATCGTAAATAGTTGAACTTGCATGTACAAAACACATTTCACCACACACACAAATGCAAAAAGAAAAAAATAAAAAATAAAGAACACAAACAGATCGACGAATACGAATTTGGTCGAAAACTTTACACTTCCGCCGTTATGCGCGGTCACTCGGCTAATCTATACTATCTATAAAGAGAAAACGGTCAAAGTGAAAAGTGAAAAACTTAATCTTAGTCAAACTTAAAAATTTAGTTATCTATTTAAGGAAACTTACATTATTTTCAGAAAAACTTAAAAATTCAGTCATCTATCTAAGGAAACTTACATTATTTTCAGAAAGCATATGCAAAGCTGGAAACTATTAACATACTATTAATACACATCAAAAAATGGGTTGACCCAGGTCGCTTCAAACCGGGTGGGTTGACTGTTTTAATTTGATCCTTTTTTTACCCAATTCGGCGGGTTGACCGGTTTAATTTGACCCGTTTTTTCGACAAGAACAGTTTCAACCGGTTGAACCGTCCGGGTCGAAACGGGTTTTAAAACATTATGTTTAATCCCCAAATCCCCAAACTTTTATTATTTTGAGTTTATAACCCACAAATTTTTTTTTATCAATAAAATTATCTGCCGCTATAAAATCTCGTTGCTATGCACAGGTACTCGTCTAGTATTCAAAATGTGCAAATCAATTCTCATTTATGTTTATCCCTAGAAAAGTGTTCACTTTTTATATATGGATAGAATTATCACTATTTTTCTTGCTTTGGCTTTCTAATTAAAACTCACGTTAATTGCTCAATTTGAATTTCTATAATATAAGTGAAAGTAAAAGTGACTTTTTATTAATCAGAACTTACATTAAATACACATATTAAATACACATATCATGGTTTGTTACTAGTATTTTTTATTTGTGGATATTTTTTTTGAGAACAAAGGGAAGTACTATAGATATCATGGACATAAACGTTGAGTATCGTGCTACTAAGTGATATTTCCTCACATGATAAAGATCTTTAGTATAGGCCAAAAATAAGTATAATATATATATATATATATATATATATATATATATATATATATATATATATATATATATAAAATAAAAAATAAACTATAACCACATAATATTTAAGCAATAAAATCACAAAAAGAGATGTAACAAAATGATTCGTCATGAAACATAGAGTCGGTAGAGGAGGCGGGTAATAAGCGATCCAAGTGTCGTAGCATATTATTGTATGAAAATTTTTTATTTTTATTTTTTTAAATATTACGATTTCTCTAATATAAAAGACAAAAATGGAAACCATGAAAATGGTAGTCTCGTATAAAACGAAGAGCATCTTTTGAAAAGTGGTTAGTCGTCTACAAAACCATCAATCTCAAGATGATCTGATTCCCTCGATTGAATCCTTTGGTCGAATTTATGCTTTTATTCTAATCCACTTTCTTTGTTCTTCGGGGCTTATGATCAACACCCATTCGTGGGTCTATATGTTAATGGTATATTCTTTTTTTATTAAATTTGAAAATTGTATATATATACCCAAATATGATTTAAAAACATTATTCATTATACATTTAATAATTTTACTTTGTATATATATGAAATTAGAGTTTTGTTATATCCTCCTACAATATATTCCTACATATCCTCCGATACATACAATAATATTAAATGTTTTTTCTTTACTTATTCTCTCTTTGCATCCAAACCGTCAATTCTGATATTTGTCAGTGTGAGTAGGAATAAGTAGTAGGAGGAAATATCATTTCTTATGAAATTAATAATAAAAGTAGGAAACCATGATTTGCAAGCCACCACAAAAGACAAACAAGAGTGTTGTCCTGACATTGGACGGCTCCCTTAAAGGCGACGGCTCCCTTAATAATTAAGGGAACCCTGGAGCCGTTGGGGAGCGTCAAGCTCTTGTCTTGCGTATAAATAGTTGCTTATTTCACCCTTTGCAAATCATCTCTTTACACTTAATTTTCTGCATACTTCATCTACTTCTAAACATTTTTTCTTTGATCATTACACTTGTTTAAGTTCCTTTAAAGTGAACCAAAGTAATAATTAAGCGTCAATTTTGTTTTGATAACAAGTGTCCACTAGGCACAAGTTAGCATGTAATTAATAAACAAAAAGTTTCTTTTTTAATCAAAAAATGCCTTCAATACACATTAAATAAACTAATAAATTACTTTACTTGAACACAATTTTCACTTAAATGAACCAAAACATTTCTTCTATTAACACATTAATATGTGCCCTGTGAAACAAATAATAAATGAGCAATATTTATGAGATAAATGATAGGTATTTATAGTACACATTTGATGTTATCATCCATCAAAACAAACTTAGAGTTCTTGCCATCCACATCCATCAAAAACACACTTACATATGAAAATTCACCACTGATATGTGCCTAATTACACATATCTTTTATACTGTTTGAACCCACAAAAACGACCAAAAACACACAAATGACCCTATAAAAGTTACAAATTCATCAAAATGTGTTTTTATGTGATTCAGGTACAAAAGATTGAAAAACAAGTGAAAAACACACAAAGTTTACACAATAGTCATTTTCAGTCCCTGGAGGTTCACAAATTGTCAAAACTAGTCCCTGAATGCTCAAAATGAATAAAAAGTCAACTTTAGTCCTTGGGAAGTCAAACATGTTCACTAATGATCCCTGGATGAAAGTTTACACAAAATGGCAACTTTTACCCCTCAAGTTACAAAATTGGCAAAATTAGTCCCTGGGTGTTCAAAAATGGTAATTTAACAAATTACACCCTTGTACTATTCATGAAATACAAATTGGAACAATTTGATAACTTTTGGGAAATTTACAACTTCACCCCCTGAAAATCCAAAAATGACAAGAATGGTCCTTGGTGTTTAAAAATAGAAAAATATCAACATTGGTCCTTGTACTAATGATATATTGCAGGTTTAGTCCCTTGAAGAAGTTTGGAAAGTTGGCAACTCAGGCCCCTCTACTTTCAGCAGTTTACAAGTTTGGTCCTTATGGTTACTTAAACTAAAAACCAAACCGGGCCTTGTTTATCAATAAACCAAAAGCAATTCCAAATCCAAATACTAAACCCAGTTCACCAAGCCCACTCTTTTTGGCCCAACTTAAATAAATAAAACCTCAGGGTCAAACAGTCAAACAAAACCACCCTTTTCCTCCACGTTTCTCTTCTCCCTCACATCGACACTGCAAAACCATACCACCCTTATACCCACAGATTTCAACTCCACCTCACCACTAATAGCTTCCCCAGCTGTATCTTACACCTCTATACCCACCATGGTGCATTAAATGCATAAAAACGGCTACACGTTACCTTGAAGACTTTTGGCGCCAAAAAGTATTTTCAAAGGTTAAGATCACTTCTGCAGCATCAATGGCTACAATTTAAAGTGGGATTTTACCAGGAAGTCAGTGGGAACTCAAATGTGTATAAAGATCAAAGAATGGAGAAGGATAAAGGCACCTTGGCATTCGGCCATTGTCACGTAGATGTACAATTTACTGCTTACCTTTAAATTACTGTCTTTTAATGCTTTAAATGATGTATTAAACCTTAAACAAGTTAAATGGATCATAATTTACAGTTTAATTGTTGTCTATCTTTAAATTTCTTGTTTTTACTTAAAATGTCATTTATTTTCATGTCACTTTAATTTCTGTTTGATCTATGTTGTTTCTTGGACTCTAATAAACACTACATAACTCTCAGTAAGCTTATGCAAGCTTTTAGGATTCAATAAACAGCTTAGATCTTTTAAATTCAAAAATCACCAAAAATAGAGAAAATACAATGAAAAATCAAAAATAGTGAGTTAAGAAAGGAGATGATGAAGCAGGGGTGATTTTGGAATGCTATGGGTATTAGGAGCTTATTGGGAAGCTAATAGGTGAAACCTTGTCCTTGGTTCCATTGTTTCTCAGCTTGTTCATTTTGTAAGCATTTTATTTAATTTTTACATTTTACTGTTCACATGTCTTAATTACTGTAATTTCTATGTTTTCTTGTTAATTTGTTGTTGCTAAGTGTTATTTAAGTTTAATCTTATATGTTCATGTGTTAGATTATGGAGTTGCTTTATATGTCATTTTTAGCTGTAAAAATGGACTATGAGTAATCCATGGTTATGGTTGTTATAATTGTTATTTATCTGTTCATTTGGTTTAAATATATGATAATATGAAGTTTGGATACAGGTTTATATGCATGTTCTTTGAAAACTTTAAAAATCCACTTGACAATGGAAATTTAAGGGACTGTTTGGATTTGCTATAATTTATGACTTTGAGATGGTTTGTGATGATCATTTCTGTACCTGCATAATCCTTGGGCTATTGGAGGGATTGACACCCCTTTAGGTCCATTGGTTATGCCTCTTGCAGTCAAATGCTTTTCCAAATTCATTTTCATGGTTCACTGTATGGTTGCTGTACAATCTTGGTTAGAGGTCATGTATGAAGTTGTTCTTGTTTGATTGTATGAACTACATGATCCTATGACTTAGTTCAGTAACCAATTCCACTCTTTATTTAGTATAAAGTCAAAGTTTCTTAAAATCTTATTTGATTTACTGTCTATTTAGATTCACATGTTCAAATTCCATATTTGTGTTTAGAAGTTGCTTGTTTTTGTTAATTTCATGTTATTACTGCTTATTATATCTTAATCAATCAGTAAATTAAGGTCTTGTTTCATTTAAGTCAAAATTATGTGTTCTTGTTATAAAGTCAATTTTCAGTTTTTCATGTTTTTGATTAAAAGTTTTAATTTCTTGTGTCTTTGTCTTTGAGTTATAGGTTAAATGCTTTTAGGGCTTTGTTATGTTGTTGCTTATCTGTCTATTTATATTTTTGTCAATTCTTAGTTTCAATGTCTCATAGCTTATTTGTGTACTTCTTTTAAGCTGTTTTTGCCCTGCATCAGGATCTCAAGTCAATAATCACAAGCTTACAGCTTGTTGATTATTGAGCTTGAGCCTGAATTAATTGTGTTTATTTAAAGCCCTACTAGCCCTTTTATTATGTGCTTGCTTATTTTTCCACTTTTAGCTTATTTGGTCACCTTTTTCACCCACCTTTTGGTTACCAAATAACCCACCACACTGAAGCAAACAGTGTGGTGTGATGTTTACCAAAGCTCCTAATAAGCTCCTTCCTGAGCTTGAGGTTGAGATACTTGGCTTTTCACAAAGCCAAGCAACCCAACTTTAAGGTCCAGGCTTGTTGAGCTTATTAAAGCTTATTTGATAAGTCAAATTGGAGCTTGTGTTTGCCCACTCTCAATAGTCTCCTGAGAAGTCATGAGACTTACACCATTTCTATAAGCTCCTTATAAGCTCCCTAATGATCTTTAGACTGTGTAAATTGGTTTCTTTTGAAGCTTCTCCATCCCACTCTTAGATCCAATGCTTAATTTTCAATGTGCAGTTCATTTAATGGGGCTGCATATAGCTTATTGTTTGTCCCAATTAACTGTGTATACTGGTTCACCAATATATACAGTTACTTGGAAGCTTTTTCAATGGCTTCTCACAAGCTCATCTGTGGACCCCACAGAGTGAGCTTGGGCTTTTTGGAAAGCTCACCAGGCCATCTTGCAACTTCAACCATTATTTTAGCTTTTTAAGCTTATCCCGTCAGCTTAAAATGCCATCCAAATAAGTTGCAGGCCTGTTTGGTTATCTGTGGTAATTGGAATTGCTTATTAGCTTATACCTAGCTTATGAGTGATTGCCAGTCCACAAGCTTGTATATATCTGTTCATTATACTTGTATACATATTATTTTTGTCTTTTCTTTTTGTGTGGAGCTTATACCAAGCTTATTCAAGCTTTCACTCCTTCCAAGTTTAGCCAAAAAGCTAAACTGTCTAAAACTTAAGCTCCCACATTTTGCACTACCACAGTCCATTTTCTTGTTCATAATGATGCATTGGACTTGTATAGATCTTATTTTCCCTTTTGTTTTCTGTTTATAGCTTTTTCTAAGCTTATTCTAAGTTTTTGACTTGACTGTTAAGCATTAAGCTTAACTGTCTTGTCTCATAAGCTCATGGAGTGCTTATTTCTAAGTTTGTAAAGTTTTGTCTTCATTAAACTTGTATATTATCAGTATATAGATATTCCAGAAAAAGAAAAACCAAAAAAGCTCCACATAAAGCTAAGTGATAGCTTCTATTTAGAAGCTTAATTGCTTATTAGCTTATTTTTGTTAAGGACTTATAGTTTTTATATTTTTCTTAGCTTCTTTTATTTATTTAATAATTATGTAAAAAGTTTCAGATTTTTCTTTATTCATTTAATACTTTTAATAATTCAATAATAGTTTTTAGTAATTAATAATATTTAATAATTAATAATAAATAGAATAATTGTATAATAAATATAATCTTAGTTTCAGAAATTCTTTTATATTAGTTTAGACTTTTCTAAGTTTTTATTTTATTTTCTTAAGCTTTATTTTCCATTTTCTTATTTTTAGGTTATTATTATATAGTAAATAATTAATAATAAATACTATACTTGTAAAATAAATACATTTTCAGTTTTAAAATTCATTTTATAATATTTTAGATTTTTCAAATTCTTTATTTCATTTATTTAGGTTAATTTTAGATTTTCTTATTATTTAAATTCATTATTAAATACATTTAATTCATTTTTAATTTATAATAATTAATATAATAGTATAATAAATTTATTTTAATTTTCTAATAATTTTCTTATCTTTTTAGGATTCCAAAAATATGATTTTCACATTTGTGGGAGTTGTATTTGACCGAATTCACTTTTTATTTTGGTACGTTTACGTAGTTATTACGTACACGTACGTGTTTTAGGTTTTTAAGTTTTTCTTAACATTTTAAATAAGTTTGTATATTATAAATAAATATTTTAAGTTTATTTAATTTGCATTTAAGCCCCTAAGGCATGCAAATCCATACTTTAGTTATAAATCGTTTTGTTTCTGTACGCTTACGTTTAATTTAAGTTAAACGTACGTTTGTATATCTTTCGCGTTTTTAGGTTTCTGATTGTACGTTTTTAACGATACAGCTGTGACAGAGCTATGACTATTCACATTCCTAGTGTTAGTCAATCAGATTCCTGTTTTTTGTATATTCCATATCATTTCAGCACACACATTCGTTATATTACATTTTACACACCTCGTTGGGACATAATGACCCGGGGATATAATTCTGTACTCCCATGGATTTAAATTGCATTTTCTCCCTTATGGTTTGACTTTAGTTGACCACATCCGTGGTTGAAAATAGATGACTGTAACCATAACACAACCCGACCCACCCTCTTTTATTTAAACCGAAGGTTTGACTTCGGTCAAACTTATCCCTGCAAAACCACCCCGCCAAAAACCACCCTCCAATACCACCATCTCCACTGCCCTTCTGACACCACCCACCCCCTCCTCTTATCTCACGCTACCTAACAATCCAAATGCAATAAATGTATCTTCCCCACTCCCACTAACTAAAACAGATACTTATCCCACTTTTCCTATTTTCCCGCCAAAAAGGAAATTGGACGATTGAGATTGAATGAAGACAATTCAAGGGATGGGATGAGCTCAGAGAAGTCGGCTTAGGGTTTCCCAGTTGTATTTAGTATAAATAGAACAATGTAATAGATAATAAATAAGTAGTTAAATTCTAGTGTAATCGTATTTTACTTTTATTAGTTGTAATCTTGTAATTTATCATTTCCAGTTGTAATTCAAGTTAATTTAAGTTATAAAAATCTTGTTCCAAGTTATTTTGTGTTTAAATTCAATGTTGTTCAAATTTGTATGTTCCTGTTAAAATTATTAAGTTCGAACCCATACTAAAAAGTTCTCACAAGCTCCAATACCCTGCATATGAGCTTATACAAGCTTAATATAGCTTGTTATAAGCTTATATTAGATTCTAGTTAGTTTGATTTTGAAGAATCAAGGAAGTCAACAAAAGTCAACTTTGGGTCAAATAAGCTATTCTGGGGTGTTATAAGCTATAATGGATGGCTTTTTGGTTTTCTAGCTTGTGTTAACAAGCTAGGGTTAGTTTCTGGTCCTTGTTCTTTGGTTCACAGTTCATTGCAGTTGTAAGCTTTTCATCAATTTTAGCTTAATTTCTCTTGTCACTGTATAAGTGCTTATTAATAGCTAATTATTGTTGTTACATGCTATTTGTTAGTTTTTGATCATATTTGAGTAGTTGTATCAGAAGTTAGATAAGCTTTTCATCATTTTGCTTAAAAAACTCATAAAAGTCTAAAAAAGTAGCTAATTAGTATATAGCTTGTTAGATTGCTTATTTTTCTGTTGGAAGTTGCTAATCAGTGTTTGTATAAGTTAGTTGATCATTAAAATCATAGCTTTTAGTTCAAAATATTTTGTTTTCTATGAAAATCCTCCACAGAACACTCATTAAGGGTTGTTTGGAATAGCTAGTCAACTGGGTCAAACTAGCAGTTACTGTAGATTGACCATTATCCCAACTTCACACCTGCTTAATTTAGTCCAAATAAGCTATTTTCAAGATCTAAATAGCAGTATAACTAGAAACCATAATTTTCTACTGCCTGTGTTGATTTCAGGCATCAAATAAGCTCAAACAAGCCAATATAAGCCACAATCTCTTTTGGCCTTTGTTTTTGACTTCTCTGTGTTCCATTTGGTCCATTTAGTAAAGTCCCAACAGCCTAGAACTTGCACCCAAGTCTGCACACCAAATCCCAACTCTGCACAAGCAACTCAGCATAAACTGAGTTGCTGAAGCAGCTGATCTAGCCTCCAATTGGACTTCAATTGGGTGTTTTGTGATAGGGCTTTTCATGTTTTTATATAGCCAGTAGTATAGGCAAACTTTTGCCCCCATAATATTCCCACTTTTCTGCTTATTGGTTGCTTAAATTGGCTCTGCAAGTTGGCTGCTTAAACTGAAAATTCTGCATAAGTTGTTCAACAGCCAACTGCTTATCTTGTTAATTCCTTGTGCTTATTTGTAGTTTTCAGTTGTTTTGTGCTTAAACAAGTATATTTAACTTATCCTGAGCTTTTGGTAAATTTTCAAGTCTTTTAGCTTATTTTTGGGCTTATTGTAAACTGCTTATCTGCCCAAATCAGCCTATTAAGCTTAGATAACTTTTCATTTTATTTTTCCTATCTTTTAATTTATATTTTAGAATTATCTGTAAAGTTTCATAATTTTCTGAATAGTTTTAATATTTTTAATCTTTTTTATTAGTTTATAATAGTAATTAAATCATAATAAATAAAATAATAATCAGAAAAATATAAATCTAATTTTCATAATTTTCTTTTGTCATTTGTAATCTAGGAAAAATATAATTATATTTTTAGACCTTAAGAAAACCAAAAATAGAAAAATAGTGATAGCTTCTATTTAATAGAATTTATCTTTTTAAATTTTAATTAAGTAATTTTCATTTTTATAATTTTCTTAGCGTCTTTTAACTTAATAATATTTATATAAAAAGTTTTAGAATTTTCTTTGTTCATTTAGTATTTTTTATAATTTAAATTAGTTTAATAAGTAATTAAATAATAAATAATTAATAATAATTAGATAAAAAGTATAAAAAAATATAATTTAAGTTTTTAAATAAGTTTTAAGTAATTTTACATTTTTAGGTTTTAAATTTCATAAATTTTATAATATTTCAGTTTTTGTCCCATTTTAGATTTTCCTGTTACGCGTTTTCTTAATTTAATTCGCGTTTAATTTTCTTGTGCATATCTGTTTTTAATTTGTTATTTAGAATTGTTAAAAAGCAAAATCTCAAATAACCCCTTTTCCATTTCAATAACACTTGATCACAAGCCGTTTTAAAACACAATTTCACGCTTCGCTGGGATATAACGACCCGGGAAAACACTATACTCCAGGGAGATCATACCCTAGATTGTTTGACTCGTGTTGACCATTCACCTGGTCAATATTAGTTGACTGTTCGGGACGTATCAACCACAATAAGATTTGAGCTCTTGTCATATGGGCTTCTTATCAAAAGAAGTTGAACCATATTAAGCTTATAGTTCTTGATTTTTAGATTAGGCATTCATATTCGTTGGACAACCATGTCTTGGATCATCATTATACAACATCATGTATCATCACAATACAACACCTTGTATAACCCATTGTATTCTAAACTGGAGGTTAGATTGTTTATGTGTCTGGGCCTTAAAACACAAGAGTAATAGGTTTAGTGTGTTTAGGCCTTAAAACACAAGGGTAATATGTTTGTTATGTTGGGCTATAAAACATAACGGGTTTGGTTGTACTCGAAGAAGGACTCGATATCTAGCTTAGTATCTGTAAATATTGTAAACGACGTTGTAAGGTTTTCTCTGCCAAGAAGGGAGCTTGTTGACTTAGTGAAATAACTCTCGAGTCAGAAACTCAGGGAGTGTAGTAGGGTGAAAAGGAGCTTCAGACCGAACCACTATAAATCACTGTGTTCGGTTTGCTCTTTCTTTACTTATCGCTTTGTGTTTATATTCGTGTTGTGGTAATATGTTTTCTTTCATGCTTTCTACTATCACGCTTTTTATTATCGTTATAGTTGTAGAATTATTATTGTCACTTATCATATTTAATCACATTTGATCGGTTATTTGATACGATAAACATAAGTTTTGAAACGAGAATGTATTCACACCCTCTACTTTTTCCGCACTAGACATGTCATATAATTCTCGAATACAAGGTACATTTCTTTAGAGTCAAACACCACATACAATAAAACCTCTATAAATTAATAGTATTGGGACCGGGATATTTTATTAATTTAGCGAGATATTATTATATCGATAAATTAATAATTTATTAATTTAAAGATGTTTTACGTATGATCTTTAAATTTTCAAGTCGAATATGTACTAATTACAATATATACTAGTTACAGATGAAAAATAAATTAGCAATACAAATTCCAATGTATACTAGTTAGAGATGAAAAATAAATTACAATGTATACTAGTTATAAATGAAAAATAAATTAGAAAAACAAGATCCAATATGTACAAGTTACATTGTTAGTTAGAGATGAAAAATAAATTACAATGTATAGTAATTAGAGATTTGAAAAATAAATTATCACATATATATATATACATATGGACTTTTTTAGTAATTATTAATTTATAATTTCGTTGGGACCAATACATATACAATGGGGTTTCAAAAAAAAATATTATCTTATTATTTTATTGATTGGGGTCCAAATTTGTACTGGTCCCAAGTTGGGACTGGACAAATTATTAATTTTATCGAGGTTATTAACTTATCGAGTATTAATTTATAGAGGTTTTACTGTAGTTGAAACTAATATGCTCGAATGTCGTTAGGCTCACGCTTCATAGTGTTGACTATCTCACTCTAAAAACCATGAGTCTCTCTAACTCAACACATAAACACTCGAACAACAAGATATGTTGATTATCAGTGTAGAAGATAATTTTTGAGTTAAGGATTTTTGGGATTATTGTTTTTTTTCCCATTTTACTAAAAAATAAGTACTTGTAAGTTCGTTAAACATAATCCCTTCTTGAGTTAAGGGTCTGTGAATTACTTAGAGCTCTAGGTGTGGCCTCGCCGTTGTGACATGGTGTCACACCCCCAAAAATGATTTGCAGCGGAAAGTAATGTCTTTGGGGTGCAACTCAATTGGTATCATAACACAAGTGTAAAGAACGGTTTTCACATCAATCATTTAGAATATATTTGATAAGTCAAAAGTGTTAAATTTACATTATGAAAAGTGGTGCGGAAGTTTGCCCATAAAATAAGTTAAGCGGTCCCAAATGTTTTATCAGAGTCTTCTATGACCATGCCATGCCCTGCCAAAAGCCTCCAGTAGCGTGCTGTTGCTTAGTTCCTGAAAATACATGCTAAAGTGTCAACACGAGGTTGGTGAGTTCATAGAGTTTGTTATAAATAAGTTGAAAAGCGTTTAAAGAAAGTTTCCATAGCATAGGCATTGTAAATCCACTCAGTTCCAAGCCCTGCCCATTCAAGACTTGCAACCTGTGTGTTTACAACCCAATGCTAACATAGTATGTCTAGAACAGATATATCAAAGCATATCATATCGTAAATGATCAATGTACTTGCATACCAATGCAAAATGGGTTAGAGTACTTGCATACCAATGCAAAACGTGTCATAATACTTGCATACCAATGCACAATATAATAGCGTAATTGCATACCAATGCAAAATGTATTAGAGAACTTGCATACCAATGCAAAACGTGTCAGAGTACTTGCATACCAATGCAAAATGTATTAGCGTAATTGCATACCAATGCAAAATAGAATTGATGACTTGCATACCAATGCAAAACGTATTTGATAAACGAGAAAAGTAATTTAAGCATGTATCTCCCCCAAAAGTTCAAAACGTATAAAAGTAGGGGCTATGAAACTCACCTGATGCGATAGCAACAATACTAGTAGTGAATATGCTGGAATGAGGCTCGGTCTCTAACCGCGACCTAATGTGAATGATATGATCTAAGGTAAGCAAATGAAATGATTCTACTCATGCAATTACGTATGTTAACGATACCACTCGTTAGTTTTGAAAATAACGTTTATCGTCGAAAACTACATTTTTGACGTCTCGGCAAGTTATGAACTACTTTTCGTGTAAATATGTTGAAACGGCACTCCACGATCTTTGTTTGGTGTTTTATCGGTTAATATAATGTTTTCGTCGCAAAATAACACTTTTTATAAATTGTGAAAATATGACCAAACGGCCTCGCAAAACTAGTCGTAAAATATTGTACGTTAAGAGTTAGGAATAGAACTTGACGTTTTTGAAAACCTTGTAACATGATCTCTCAGCCGTCTCTTTTGACTTTTGATCATACGCGTCTCGATCATGTAGATAATCGGTCATCAACTTGACGACTTGCTAGTTTTACACTTTTTATTTTTATATAATGGTTGTTTTTGGCGATACTAGGAATTTCATAACTTACTCAATATAAGTTCAATCAACAAGCGGTCGATTGATTTGGAAAATAGGTCGGGAATACTTCGTTTCACCTCAAGGAGTTTATGGCTCAAACCATCTCGCTCAACGGGAAAATAGCTCGTAAGATGGTGCCTCGCAAAACTGTTTACACTTGGAAAATATTGGAATTATAGTGAGGCTGTCAAAATAAGTTTTGTTAGTCGGATTTTCAGAAATTCATATCTTGGTCGTTACAAGTCGGTTTTCAACGTTCTTTATATCCACGCGATCGTCATAACATGAACTAACATATTCTCAGTGGCTCGGCTCAGCTAGACTACGGCTAACGCCTCGTTCTGTCCCCTGAAGTTCGGCCAACAGCCCGCATTTTCTGAAAATAATAGTTTTGCGTTGCTAACTTTAAAACATCGTATCTCCTTCGTTATAACTCGGTTTTTAGTGATTCAAGCGACCACGTTTTCGTGTTTGAGAGCATTTTCTGAATATAAAGGCCAAAATAACGGCATGTTTACTGATTTTTTCCAGATTTACATTTTTGGGACAGCAGGTTTGTAAATATGTTAGAAACTCGTTTTCTTGGTTCGCGGCTTGATCAAACAACTACAACACAACTCCAAAAGTACACACATCCTACCATACACCTTCTTAAGGTGTCACGGGTCCTAAACATCACTAAAAATAGTGGGCTTCGCGGGGATGTTAATAAAACGTACAGATCTAGGATTTGAGATAGTTTTAATGAAAAATAAAACAAGTGGTATACATAACATAAGTTTTGCATGGATAGCTCTCGAAATAAATAGGAAATACATCAATATAAGAACAAAGGGAGTATGTAAAGATCAAAAATGGTGTTCTTGAGCTTACTTGATGATTGGTGAGCTAGGATGAAAAACAACCACAACCTTGGAGTTTTTATTACAAAACTCTAACAAGGAAGGTATTCGGGACAAGAATGAAACTTGATCTTCAAAAATTTATGGAATCCCTTGGTGTTCTTGTTGGTGCCGTGGGATGGAGAGGAAGAAAGGGAGAGTATTTGGTAAATTTTGCTAAGTTAAAATGATATGAAATGTGTTAATTGAAATAATGAAGTTTTATGTAAAGTTAGCCATTAAGGCTTTTGGTTTATTAGGCCAACTAGGCAAGGGGGGGCGGCAAAGCTTCCTTGGGAAGCTTTGTGATGATATTTTTGTCTAAAAACATTTTTAGGATAAGTCTTGGTTAGTTTAGTGTGTAATTTCGGCGTTATCGGGTACCGGGTTAACTAAAAATAAAACGTGACGAATAAAAATAAAATTCGACAAAGTTGTAAAAACTCATAAAATCATGTTACTGATAAAAATCGGGTGTTAAAATAGTGATCGTGATGAAATATCGCAAACCGATGGGGTTATAAGCCCTTAACGTAAAATATCGCAAAAGGTTTCAAAACACCGGGTAAGTTAATAATATAATTTCTATATCATTATAATGAGCATGAAAATATGTTAGGATCATAGTCGGGAGTATTTGAGTATAATATTAGTAGTAATGACTGAGTGGTAACGTTTAATGAACATACGTAAATTGAAATGATGCAATCCCGTGCATAGTAAAGATTCGAAAATGCGAATTGTGACAGTCTCCACCCGTTAAGGAATTCAGTCCCTGAATTCAGCTCACTCGTTCTACCTACGTACTTTCTCGTGGTCGGATTTGATGGGGGTAAACTTTCCCATGATCGAGCATAGCCTTCAAAAGACCTCTAGGTAACCGATTTTTACTTAATCCCACAACTCATCAAACAAGAACTGTCATGGGATTAGGCTAAATCGGTTTGAGGTTGTCGATTCAAATTTAATCTCACAACTCATCAAACAAGAACTGTCATGAGATTAAACTGAATCGGCTCGGGTAACAACTTGATTCCAGTTTGATCCTCGCAACTCATCAAACAAGAACTGTCACTTAGATCAAACTAGGAACAAGTGGTTTGAAGGAGGTCTTTTGAAAATTTGGCTCGATTATGGAATTGCTTACACCGATCAAATCAATCCGGACATAATTCCATTATAACTACCCTCAGTATTGCAAAATTCATCTCTGGGTCGAACATAGGTGGTCAGGCTATGTCCCACTGTCCCGGGTCGAATATAGATGACCAGTCTATATTCCACCGAGGTTCAATGAATTTTGAAATACTCAGCTTAGTTATAATAATACTATGTCCTTCACATGTAAAGGGTGGTTCAAAAGACTAAGGCAGGTGATCAGGCTTGAGGTCGAATGATGAAACTACGTAAGGAAAAGGTGTAACGCTGTGACGTGCATGATATGTAAGCATACTTATATGGAATACAATTATAGTAATCAACGAGGGTAAGTGAGTATAATCTATCTGGCAATAAGATACAAATCTCATTAAATATGTCAGCAACAAACCACAAATGAGGCATCAGCTTGGCAGGCAGGCACGTGGCGGTCATAGGGTTAAGTTTTCGTAAAAGTAGCTATAGTTTAGGTTTTAAAATTACCCAATTCTCTATAGCCTAGGCTCTGATACCAATCTGTCACACCCCCAAAAATGATTTGCAGCGGAAAGTAATGTCTTTGGGGTGCAACTCAATTGGTATCATAACACAAGTGTAAAGAACGGTTTTCACATCAATCATTTAGAATATATTTGATAAGTCAAAAGTGTTAAATTTACATTATGAAAAGTGGTGCGGAAGTTTGCCCATAAAATAAGTTAAGCGGTCCCAAATGTTTTATCAGAGTCTTCTATGACCATGCCATGCCCTGCCAAAAGCCTCCAGTAGCGTGCTGTTGCTTAGTTCCTGAAAATACATGCTAAAGTGTCAACACGAGGTTGGTGAGTTCATAGAGTTTGTTATAAATAAGTTGAAAAGCGTTTAAAGAAAGTTTCCATAGCATAGGCATTGTAAATCCACTCAGTTCCAAGCCCTGCCCATTCAAGACTTGCAACCTGTGTGTTTACAACCCAATGCTAACATAGTATGTCTAGAACAGATATATCAAAGCATATCATATCGTAAATGATCAATGTACTTGCATACCAATGCAAAATGGGTTAGAGTACTTGCATACCAATGCAAAACGTGTCATAATACTTGCATACCAATGCACAATATAATAGCGTAATTGCATACCAATGCAAAATGTATTAGAGAACTTGCATACCAATGCAAAACGTGTCAGAGTACTTGCATACCAATGCAAAATGTATTAGCGTAATTGCATACCAATGCAAAATAGAATTGATGACTTGCATACCAATGCAAAACGTATTTGATAAACGAGAAAAGTAATTTAAGCATGTATCTCCCCCAAAAGTTCAAAACGTATAAAAGTAGGGGCTATGAAACTCACCTGATGCGATAGCAACAATACTAGTAGTGAATATGCTGGAATGAGGCTCGGTCTCTAACCGCGACCTAATGTGAATGATATGATCTAAGGTAAGAAAATGAAATGATTCTACTCATGCAATTACGTATGTTAACGATACCACTCGTTAGTTTTGAAAATAACGTTTATCGTCGAAAACTACATTTTTGACGTCTCGGCAAGTTATGAACTACTTTTCGTGTAAATATGTTGAAACGGCACTCCACGATCTTTGTTTGGTGTTTTATCGGTTAATATAATGTTTTCGTCGCAAAATAACACTTTTTATAACTTGTGAAAATATGACCAAACGGCCTCGCAAAACTAGTCGTAAAATATTGTACGTTAAGAGTTAGGAATAGAACTTGACATTTTTGAAAACCTTGTAACATGATCTCTCAGCCGTCTCTTTTGACTTTTGATCATACGCGTCTAAATCATGTAGATAATCGGTCATCAACTTGACGACTTGCTAGTTTTACACTTTTTATTTTTATATAATGGTTGTTTTTGGCGATACTAGTAATTTCATAACTTACTCAATATAAGTTCAATCAACAAGCGGTCGATTGATTTGGAAAATAGGTCGGGAATACTTCGTTTCACCTCAAGGAGTTTATGGCTCAAACCATCTCGCTCAACGGGAAAATAGCTCGTAAGATGGTGCCTCGCAAAACTGTTTACACTTAGAAAATATTGGAATTATAGTGAGGCTGTCAAAATAAGTTTTGTTAGTCGGATTTTCAGAAATTCATATCTTGGTCGTTACAAGTCGGTTTTCAACGTTCTTTATATCCACGCGATCGTCATAACATGAACTAACATATTCTCAGTGGCTCGGCTCAGCTAGACTACGGCTAATGCCTCGTTCTGTCCCCTGAAGTTCGGCCAACAGCCCGCATTTTCTGAAAATAATAGTTTTGCGTTGCTAACTTTAAAACATCGTATCTCCTTCGTTATAACTCGGTTTTTAGTGATTCAAGCGACCACGTTTTCGTGTTTGAGAGCATTTTCTGAATATAAAGGCCAAAATAACGGCATGTTTACTATTTTTTCCAGATTTACATTTTTGGGACAGCAGGTTTGTAAATATGTTAGAAACTCGTTTTCTTGGTTCGCGGCTTGATCAAACAACTACAACACAACTCCAAAAGTACACACATCCTACCATACACCTTCTTAAGGTGTCATGGGTCCTAAACATCACTAAAAATAGTGGGCTTCGCGGGGATGTTAATAAAACGTACAGATCTAGGATTTGAGATAGTTTTAATGAAAAATAAAACAAGTGGTATACATAACATAAGTTTTGCATGGATAGCTCTCGAAATAAATAGGAAATACATCAATATAAGAACAAAGGGAGTATGTAAAGATCAAAAATGGTGTTCTTGAGCTTACTTGATGATTGGTGAGCTAGGATGAAAAACAACCACAACCTTGGAGTTTTTATTACAAAACTCTAACAAGGAAGGTATTCGGGACAAGAATGAAACTTGATCTTCAAAAATTTATGGAATCCCTTGGTGTTCTTGTTGGTGCCGTGGGATGGAGAGGAAGAAAGGGAGAGTATTTGGTAAATTTTGCTAAGTTAAAATGATATGAAATGTGTTAATTGAAATAATGAAGTTTTATGTAAAGTTAGCCATTAAGGCTTTTGGTTTATTAGGCCAACTAGGCAAGGGGGGGCGGCAAAGCTTCCTTGGGAAGCTTTGTGATGATATTTTTGTCTAAAAACATTTTTAGGATAAGTCTTGGTTAGTTTAGTGTGTAATTTCGGCGTTATCGGGTACCGGGTTAACTAAAAATAAAACGTGACGAATAAAAATAAAATTCGACAAAGTTGTAAAAACTCATAAAATCATGTTACTGATAAAAATCGGGTGTTAAAATAGTGATCGTGATGAAATATCGCAAACCGATGGGGTTATAAGCCCTTAACGTAAAATATCGCAAAAGGTTTCAAAACACCGGGTAAGTTAATAATATAATTTCTATATCATTATAATGAGCATGAAAATATGTTAGGATCATAGTCGGGAGTATTTGAGTATAATATTAGTAGTAATGACTGAGTGGTAACGTTTAATGAACATACGTAAATTGAAATGATGCAATCCCGTGCATAGTAAAGATTCGAAAATGCGAATTGTGACAGTCTCCACCCGTTAAGGAATTCAGTCCCTGAATTCAGCTCGCTCGTTCTACCTACGTACTTTCTCGTGGTCGGATTTGATGGGGGTAAACTTTCCCATGATCGAGCATAGCCTTCAAAAGACCTCTAGGTAACCGATTTTTACTTAATCCCACAACTCATCAAACAAGAACTGTCATGGGATTAGGCTAAATCGGTTTGAGGTTGTCGATTCAAATTTAATCTCACAACTCATCAAACAAGAACTGTCATGAGATTAAACTGAATCGGCTCGGGTAACAACTTGATTCCAGTTTGATCCTCGCAACTCATCAAACAAGAACTGTCACTTAGATCAAACTAGGAACAAGTGGTTTGAAGGAGGTCTTTTGAAAATTTGGCTCGATTATGGAATTGCTTACACCGATCAAATCAATCCGGACATAATTCCATTATAACTACCCTCAGTATTGCAAAATTCATCTCTGGGTCGAACATAGGTGGTCAGGCTATGTCCCACTGTCCCGGGTCGAATATAGATGACCAGTCTATATTCCACCGAGGTTCAATGAATTTTGAAATACTCAGCTTAGTTATAATAATACTATGTCCTTCACATGTTGATGAGTGCTCAAATACACATCATTTTTATCATATCTGAACTGCCAAAACATCCAAAAACGCTCAAAAATGCATCAAACTACAGAAAATATCCAAAAATTGTGTTTTATATGATTCAGATGCAAAATAAGTGAAAACAGTTGAAAAACGAGCAAAGTTTGTAAAATTGGCAGTTTCAGTTCCTCAATTTTCATAAAATGTCAAAACTAGTCCCTGGTCGGTAAAAATTGGAAAATTAATATTTTTTGTCCTTTGGTAAATATAACTTGTCAAAATTGGTCCCTTTGATAAATTTTGGAAAATCTTGATTTTGGCTAAATGGCGAAAATGGTCCTTGTGATTAAAGCTACACCAACCGGACCCTTAACTTAAAACACAAAACTAAATCTAAATTAAACCCCTTAACCCATTAGCTAAACCCATCCTAACCCTTAGCCCACCAAAGCCCAACACCCCACCCGGCCTTATTTTTATTTCACTAAACCACGCAAGTCAAACCATTGGTCAAACAATACCACCATCATCCTTATCCCACCATTTCGAAAACAGCAATACCACCAATTCATCACCAACTCCTGACAAACCCAACTCACCCCATTCCTATCTCTTACAACACTCAACCTCCCCCCTCCACTTAGCTAATCCCACCAAACACCCCCACGTGTGCAGAAAATTCCAAAACCCACTTATCTAGTTTTCCCGCCATTTTGCAAATCAAGGGTCAAGATGAATCTCAGCTTAATCAACGAGTGGGAAATGCTCAAGAGGAGTCAAGGTAGCTTATTGGAAGTATAAAAAGAAAAGAAGAACAAAAGAGAAGATTGTCACTCGTTTTTAGACCAAGTTCTTAGTTTAACTTTTAAAGTTTAATTGTCATTTATATTTCAGTCTAATTGTAATTTTTAAATTCAGTCAATGTACTTTCAATTTCAGTTAAGTTTTTAAAGAATTGTACTCTTTATGTTGTAATTTAAATTTCAAGTTTAAATTCAGTAATTTAAGTTGGTTGTTGTTTAAGGTTAAAAAGTTTTTTTTTCTTGTTTCAACTAGTTTATTTAAGCTAGTTCTTAGCTTGTTGTAAAGTTTCTGGGCTTAATCCTGTGTTAATCTCAAAAGTCAAAGAAAACAGTCAAACAAGCTTTAGTTGGTCATAAGCTTAATAAGAGCTTAATCCAGTTTGTTCTCAGCTTGTCTAAGTTTCATTAGGTTACTTAATCAATAATAAGTCAAGAGTTTAAGGATTTGTGTTGTTTTCTAGGTTCTTATTCGAATTCAGTTTAGTAAAGTGGTGTTTGGTTTTAGGGTGAAAGTGGGTCAAAATCGACCCACACTGTTCATTGACCATTGGGTCACCTTTGATCGATCTTAAAATATATTGTTCAAGTTATTTTTGGCAGGACCTTGTTGATTTGGAGTTGATTGCAAGGTTGGGAGTTGGGACTGCAGAAACAAGGCAGTCAAACTGCCTTGTTAAGCTCGTATAAGCTCATCTTATTTTGGAGCCCATTTTGTCATTTCCAGGTTCTATTTACTCCATTTTAAGTATGCATTGAGAATCCCTTTGGCCTAGTTCTAAATATCAACCATATCAGTCCATAACCTAGAATAGCAGTCCTAGTACTTTTGGTTTTTCAGGTTTTTGCAAATTTTCAAGATTTTATGTAGCACTCAATTTAAGTTAGAACAAGCTAAGTTTTTGGATTCTTAAAGTTCCCCAGCTCGTTTATTTGGTAAATTTTTCCTAGGATTTTAGAGGACGTTTTTGATAGCATATCGAGGGCTTGAAATCGGTTTTTTTTGCCCTGCACATCGAGTAGAACAGCAGACTTATGCGAGTTTGAGCTCATTTAGAGCTTATTTTTGAGTTCTTTTTCGAAGTAGAAAAGCTATTATTATTTGTACAAGCTAGTTTAGTCGGTTGTTAATTAGTTCTTCAAAAGAAAAATAAAAATAAAAATAGTTTCAATAAGTGTAGTCGCCCAGGTTCGAACCTGGGCCGTTTGGTGTTTAAAATCGTTTTTAATTTTTAATTTTTACATGTCAGTCCACGAGTTTCAGTTTCATCCAAGTTAGTCCCTGTCTTTATTTTAAAACCGTTTTTAGTTATAAATAAGTTTCGAATAAATACCATTTAGCCCCTGTCTTTGTTTTAGTATTTTTAATTTTTAATTTTTACACTTTTAGCCCCTAAACTTTTGTAATTTTTTTATTTTATTTTCTTTTATAAAATTAGTTTTTATTGTATTTGTACCCATTTTTAGACTTTAAGAAAAACGAAAACATAAAAATAGTGATAGCTTCTATTTAATAGATTTTATCTTTTTAATTTTTCTTTCGCGTTTTTAAGTTTTTCTTTCACGTTTTCAATTCCTTATCTTTTAGATAATCATTTTTATTCCCTTTTTCATTTTTATTTTACGTTCATCAATCGTAGTTTAGAAACCAAAAATCAAAACCCCCTTTTCCATTCAATTTTCACCCGATCACGAATTCGATTTATTTCAGAACGTCACATCTCGTTGGGAAAAACGACCTAGGTTTGCAATCTCTTTTGCAATACTTGGAAAACTCTCTATTCTACATTTGACGTATCGACCCCTAAAAAGGCCGTTATCAAAATGGCGCCGCTGCCGGGGAGGTGTGCTGCGTAGAACGAATTTGCAATATCAGTGATTGTTGGATATACATCCATTGTATATTAACCATCCTTGTCCATATTCTCTTATTTTCAGATAAAAAACCAAAATTATCGTGAAGTTAATTCATTTGACTGATCGATTGCCAAAAACATTTTTTAGTTTTCAACGAACACAAAAACCCAAAAATATTCACCTTTTCCCTCTTACCCTTTTTGATTCTTTATCCCTTCACCCTCTATCCATTTGATTCTAACTTCTTCTATATTCTTATGGCATCTATCGACCCCGAATTCTTATTCGCGCTTGAAAAACTTCAAGCCTTGTCCAAGATTTCAAAAATTCGTGTTGATCATGATGATCCATTGATTCCTATTCCCTCTCCGATGAGGAAAATGGAACGAGAAACCGAGGTGACAAAGGACCAGGTACTTTCCTCTGACAATGAAAGTGCTAAATACGTCCAACCTACGGTTATCCAAAAATCTAAGCTCACAATTACTCCTAAACCGTCAAGAATCGATCCTACTCTTTCACGATTTACGGTTAAAAGTTTGTCAAGCAAACGTACAGAGCTTAGATCAGTGACTGAAAAGAACGACTTGCCCAATCTTCACGTTATTCAAAAACAAAAACCAGAGACCATAACGGAAGTGGTGGAAATTCCTAGCTCTCAGAGCACTCCACTTGTCCCACCTCCGGATTTTATTCCTTGTGTAGGTTGTGGTGAGCCGCTTTTTGGTTTACCATGTCGTTGGTGTACATGTGAACAATGTGGTAATGATATTCGAAACAGAAGTTGTTTGTTTTGTGGTTCGAGGAATTCATTTTATTATGATCCTAATCCGAACTCATTCAACGACTCTTCAAATTTTTCCAACTACCCATCACATTCATACGAGCAAGAATCATGTTATCCAAATTTCAATGATGCATCGTATCAAAATACACCAAACTTTTCCTGTGAGTACTGTGGAGGTCCACATTTTAGCTCTGATTGTCAAGCAAGGAATCCATTTCCTTGTAACAGTTATGACTATTCGTGTCAAGACCAACCTCCACAGTACCCAATGTTTCAAGCAACTCCTCAACAAACTGAACAAGATTTTTTTCTAAAGACTCTAGAGTCCTTAAAAGAAATAAATGAGGAGTTAGCTAATACACCGTTTCATAATGCATCAAGTTCTTCTTGTGCATTTTGTGGGGGTCCTCATGATGATAATCAATGTCAACCTTCTGGTTTTGACAAATCCCCACCCCCGCAATTTTCATTAATTCTAAATTCACATGAGAAATCCATGGCGGAATTATTGACTAAAGAGCAGGCTGCTAAAATAGATTCCCATGATGCCTTTGAAAAAGCTGTTAGGGAATCAATTGCAAAAGAAAAAGCAGCCAGATCGAGCTCTCAATTCCGTTTCATTCCTGATGACAGCGATGATGAAGATTCTATTCAAATGAAGGAATATCACAAGGATTCATCGAGTACATCAGTTGAAATCCCACCAGTCCAAAAATCACAGGATGATAAGAGTATGCAAGAATTACTAGCAGAAGAACATATGAAAAATATAAAATCCATGTGTGCTAGTCTTTGTCAACTCTCTCAATCTGCTGTTATCACATCCGAAGTTCCCACTAATTCTCTTATTATGGGGGACGAGCATCTTGACACTGTTCCTGAAAAGGAATCGGACGAATTCATAAAGTCTAGTGTTGAGAACCTTGTCCCAATCCCAAGTGAGTCACAGGGAATTCTTGATCATGTGTGTGATATCCCTTCCCCTCTTGAGTGTTCAAAAGATCATTTTGAGACTTTCTCCGATTCTAACGATGAATATACATCTTATGGAGAAGTTGAGTATGTTGAGGCATCACTGCCCCATTCTGATGTTGACCCTCTTCTTGAGGAGTTTACTGATGAACTTACTCACATTGATTCATCACTCACTTCTTATCTAAACCCCGAGCTTAGTAATTTACATACTGATGAAAATTCTTTATCTTGTGGAGACATCAGTCATGTGGAGGAACTACCTTCTGAGCTCGTCAGTCCAAAAGAGAATATTGATCATCTTGTTCCCGAAGCATTCAAAACGTCTTTCACCAATCCTCTGTTTGAATTCGAATCTGAATTCACTTTAATTTCTGATAATCCACTCTTTGATATTCAGAACGAGGTAGGTGATGATTCCATAATAGAACAAGGGTTCACAGATTTACATCACGTGAATGATTCTCTTTACGAGGAGTTCTCCTTTGAACTCACTCATATCATATCTCCGCCGGAGTATGATAACTTCCACTTTGATCTTGACAAAGATTATCTTTGTGTTCCGGAGGGAGATGTTCTCAACACTGAGAATTTGATTGATATCAAAATTCCATCCCTCCCACCCAGAATATGTCTTGATCAAATGAGCTTAAATGATGAGATTCATGATACTGAAATCATGAATTCTCCTTCTGATGATGATGAGTTAGTCATGATTTTTATCATGACTTTCTTTCTTTTCTTCACCTACACGGTGACTTCTTCTGTTCTTCACTCCTTCGGGAATGAAGACACTATCTTTGATCCCGTCATTTTCATTTATCATTTTTGAGCCGGGTCTGTGTATATCTCATCGGAGTGGAACTTTCAAGTACTTCAATGTTTATCCAAACATTTTGAATGAAAGTCCGATGGAGATTTCTTTTTCCACTTGCTCCCCCATGGACAAATGAATTCGGGGTCGAGTCGAGCTAAGTGACTCGGTTATCAAAAATATTAGCCCACCATATGGGTTTTCACCCATATTTCTGACTTCTTTCTATTTTCTACCACCCTAGTGTGGGGGAGATGCCCCATGCTGTTGTATATATGTAAATTTCAAAAAAAAAAAAAAAAAAAAAAAAAAAAAAAAAAAAAAAAAAGTGTCTATAAAATAAAATAATGGCCCGTAGTATTTCCCTTTTAAGTTCTTAGTTTCGGCATAACAGCCGGTACTTTGAATATTGAGGGCAATATTCATTTCTAAGTGTGGGGGGGATTCTCACGAATTTCATCACGTATATAAAACCATCTAATTCCCCCATTTTTGGCCAAAATTTTTTTTTGGTGTAAGTGTTTGCACTTACACGACAAATGGTTATCAGTCCGCCATGTCTAACCCACAAAAGGATTGGCTAATCCCGGAGCAAACGGCTCTGGGTAAAGATAAATCAAATCCGTTGACGGCTTGCAATTTGCCCAAAATTGTATGGTATTCGACTCACCATATCTTTTATAAGTGAAGAGTTGGCTAGCCCGCAAGGTTATGGCTTGTGGTAAAGGCAGTGGAATTCCATAATTGGTAATCAGCTCACCAAGATGTTGACTTTGTCCATCAAGAGTTGGCTAGTCCAGAAGCAAACGGCTTCTGGTAAAGACAAATCAAAACCGTTGGCAGCTGGTGGTTTGCTCAAAATCACATGGTTATCGGTGTACCATGGTTCTTACTTGAACTGAAACATTTGGCTACTCCAGAAATGATGGATATCTGGTAAAGAGAAAAATCCATTAAATCTTCATAAAATATTGCTAGGGACTAGCAATAGTTTAGTGTGGGGGATTGATGAGTGCTCAAATACTCATCATTTTTATCATATCTGAACTGCCAAAACATCCAAAAACGCTCAAAAATGCATCAAACTACAGAAAATATCCAAAAATTGTGTTTTATATGATTCAGATGCAAAATAAGTGAAAACAGTTGAAAAACGAGCAAAGTTTGTAAAATTGGCAGTTTCAGTTCCTCAATTTTCATAAAATGTCAAAACTAGTCCCTGGTCGGTAAAAATTGGAAAATTAATATTTTTTGTCCTTTGGTAAATATAACTTGTCAAAATTGGTCCCTTTGATAAATTTTGGAAAATCTTGATTTTGGCTAAATGGCGAAAATGGTCCTTGTGATTAAAGCTACACCAACCGGACCCTTAACTTAAAACACAAAACTAAATCTAAATTAAACCCCTTAACCCATTAGCTAAACCCATCCTAACCCTTAGCCCACCAAAGCCCAACACCCCACCCGGCCTTATTTTTATTTCACTAAACCACGCAAGTCAAACCATTGGTCAAACAATACCACCATCATCCTTATCCCACCATTTCGAAAACAGCAATACCACCAATTCATCACCAACTCCTGACAAACCCAACTCACCCCATTCCTATCTCTTACAACACTCAACCTCCCCCCTCCACTTAGCTAATCCCACCAAACACCCCCACGTGTGCAGAAAATTCCAAAACCCACTTATCTAGTTTTCCCGCCATTTTGCAAATCAAGGGTCAAGATGAATCTCAGCTTAATCAACGAGTGGGAAATGCTCAAGAGGAGTCAAGGTAGCTTATTGGAAGTATAAAAAGAAAAGAAGAACAAAAGAGAAGATTGTCACTCGTTTTTAGACCAAGTTCTTAGTTTAACTTTTAAAGTTTAATTGTCATTTATATTTCAGTCTAATTGTAATTTTTAAATTCAGTCAATGTACTTTCAATTTCAGTTAAGTTTTTAAAGAATTGTACTCTTTATGTTGTAATTTAAATTTCAAGTTTAAATTCAGTAATTTAAGTTGGTTGTTGTTTAAGGTTAAAAAGTTTTTTTTTCTTGTTTCAACTAGTTTATTTAAGCTAGTTCTTAGCTTGTTGTAAAGTTTCTGGGCTTAATCCTGTGTTAATCTCAAAAGTCAAAGAAAACAGTCAAACAAGCTTTAGTTGGTCATAAGCTTAATAAGAGCTTAATCCAGTTTGTTCTCAGCTTGTCTAAGTTTCATTAGGTTACTTAATCAATAATAAGTCAAGAGTTTAAGGATTTGTGTTGTTTTCTAGGTTCTTATTCGAATTCAGTTTAGTAAAGTGGTGTTTGGTTTTAGGGTGAAAGTGGGTCAAAATCGACCCACACTGTTCATTGACCATTGGGTCACCTTTGATCGATCTTAAAATATATTGTTCAAGTTATTTTTGGCAGGACCTTGTTGATTTGGAGTTGATTGCAAGGTTGGGAGTTGGGACTGCAGAAACAAGGCAGTCAAACTGCCTTGTTAAGCTCGTATAAGCTCATCTTATTTTGGAGCCCATTTTGTCATTTCCAGGTTCTATTTACTCCATTTTAAGTATGCATTGAGAATCCCTTTGGCCTAGTTCTAAATATCAACCATATCAGTCCATAACCTAGAATAGCAGTCCTAGTACTTTTGGTTTTTCAGGTTTTTGCAAATTTTCAAGATTTTATGTAGCACTCAATTTAAGTTAGAACAAGCTAAGTTTTTGGATTCTTAAAGTTCCCCAGCTCGTTTATTTGGTAAATTTTTCCTAGGATTTTAGAGGACGTTTTTGATAGCATATCGAGGGCTTGAAATCGGCTTTTTTGCCCTGCACATCGAGTAGAACAGCAGACCTATGCGAGTTTGAGCTCATTTAGAGCTTATTTTTGAGTTCTTTTTCGAAGTAGAAAAGCTATTATTATTTGTACAAGCTAGTTTAGTCGGTTGTTAATTAGTTCTTCAAAATAAAAATAAAAATAAAAATAGTTTCAATAAGTGTAGTCGCCCAGGTTCGAACCTGGGCCGTTTGGTGTTTAAAATCGTTTTTAATTTTTAATTTTTACATGTCAGTCCACGAGTTTCAGTTTCAACCAAGTTAGTCCCTGTCTTTATTTTAAAACCGTTTTTAGTTATAAATAAGTTTCGAATAAATACCATTTAGCCCCTGTCTTTGTTTTAGTATTTTTAATTTTTAATTTTTACACTTTTAGCGCCTAAACTTTTGTAATTTTTTTATTTTATTTTCTTTTATAAAATTAGTTTTTATTGTATTTGTACCCATTTTTAGATTTTAAGAAAAACGAAAACATAAAAATAGTGATAGCTTCTATTTAATAGATTTTATCTTTTTAATTTTTCTTTCGCGTTTTTAAGTTTTTCTTTCACGTTTTCAATTCCTTATCTTTTAGATAATCATTTTTATTCCCTTTTTCATTTTTATTTTACGTTCATCAATCGTAGTTTAGAAACCAAAAATCAAAACCCCCTTTTCCATTCAATTTTCACCCGATCACGAATTCGATTTATTTCAGAACGTCACATCTCGTTGGGAAAAACGACCTAGGTTTGCAATCTCTTTTGCAATACTTGGAAAACTCTCTATTCTACATTTGACGTATCGACCCCTAAAAAGGCCGTTATCACATGTAAAGGGTGGTTCAAAAGACTAAGGCAGGTGATCAGGCTTGAGGTCGAAAGATGAAACTACGTAAGGAAGAGGTGTAACGCTGTGACGTGCATGATATGTAAGCATACTTATATGGAATACAATTATAGTAATCAACGAGGGTAAGTGAGTATAATCTATCTGGCAATAAGATACAAATCTCATTAAATATGTCAGCAACAAACCACAAATGAGGCATCAGCTTGGCAGGCAGGCACGTGGCGGTCATAGGGTTAAGTTTTCGTAAAAGTAGCTATAGTTTAGGTTTTAAAATTACCCAATTCTCTATAGCCTAGGCTCTGATACCAATCTGTCACACCCCCAAAAATGATTTGCAGCGGAAAGTAATGTCTTTGGGGTGCAACTCAATTGGTATCATAACACAAGTGTAAAGAACGGTTTTCACATCAATCATTTAGAATATATTTGATAAGTCAAAAGTGTTAAATTTACATTATGAAAAGTGGTGCGGAAGTTTGCCCATAAAATAAGTTAAGCGGTCCCAAATGTTTTATCAGAGTCTTCTATGACCATGCCATGCCCTGCCAAAAGCCTCCAGTAGCGTGCTGTTGCTTAGTTCCTGAAAATACATGCTAAAGTGTCAACACGAGGTTGGTGAGTTCATAGAGTTTGTTATAAATAAGTTGAAAAGCGTTTAAAGAAAGTTTCCATAGCATAGGCATTGTAAATCCACTCAGTTCCAAGCCCTGCCCATTCAAGACTTGCAACCTGTGTGTTTACAACCCAATGCTAACATAGTATGTCTAGAACAGATATATCAAAGCATATCATATCGTAAATGATCAGTGTACTTGCATACCAATGCAAAATGGGTTAGAGTACTTGCATACCAATGCAAAACGTGTCAGAGTACTTGCATACCAATGCAAAATGTATTAGCGTAATTGCATACCAATGCAAAATGTATTAGAGAACTTGCATACCAATGCAAAACGTGTCAGAGTACTAGTAGTGAATATGCTGGAATGAGGCTCGGTCTCTAACCGCGACCTAATATGAATGATATGATCTAAGGTAAGCAAATGAAATGATTCTACTCATGCAATTACGTATGTTAACGATACCACTCGTTAGTTTTGAAAATAACGTTTATCGTCGAAAACTACATTTTTGACGTCTCGGCAAGTTATGAACTACTTTTCGTGTAAATATGTTGAAACGGCACTCCACGATCTTTGTTTGGTGTTTTATCGGTTAATATAATGTTTTCGTCGCAAAATAACACTTTTTATAACTTGTGAAAATATGACCAAACGGCCTCGCAAAACTAGTCGTAAAATATTGTACGTTAAGAGTTAGGAATAGAACTTGACGTTTTTGAAAACCTTGTAACATGATCTCTCAGCCGTCTCTTTTGACTTTTGATCATACGCGTCTCAATCATGTAGATAATCGGTCATCAACTTGACGACTTGCTAGTTTTACACTTTTTATTTTTATATAATGGTTGTTTTTTGCGATACTAGGAATTTCATAACTTACTCAATATAAGTTCAATCAACAAGCGGTCGATTGATTTGGAAAATAGGTCGGGAATACTTCGTTTCACCTCAAGGAGTTTATGGCTCAAACCATCTCGCTCAACGGGAAAATAGCTCGTAAGATGGTGCCTCGCAAAACTGTTTACACTTAGAAAATATTGGAATTATAGTGAGGCTGTCAAAATAAGTTTTGTTAGTCGGATTTTCAGAAATTCATATCTTGGTCGTTACAAGTCGGTTTTCAACGTTCTTTATATCCACGCGATCGTCATAACATGAACTAACATATTGTCAGTGGCTCGGCTCAGCTAGACTACGGCTAACGCCTCGTTCTGTCCCCTGAAGTTCGGCCAACAGCCCGCATTTTCTGAAAATAATAGTTTTGCGTTGCTAACTTTAAAACATCGTATCTCCTTCGTTATAACTCGGTTTTTAGTGATTCAAGCGACCACGTTTTCGTGTTTGAGAGCATTTTCTGAATATAAAGGCCAAAATAACGGCATGTTTACTATTTTTTCCAGATTTACATTTTTGGGACAGCAGGTTTGTAAATATGTTAGAAACTCGTTTTCTTGGTTCGCGGCTTGATCAAACAACTACAACACAACTCCAAAAGTACACACATCCTACCATACACCTTCTTAAGGTGTCATGGGTCCTAAACATCACTAAAAATAGTGGGCTTCGCGGGGATGTTAATAAAACGTACAGATCTAGGATTTGAGATAGTTTTAATGAAAAATAAAACAAGTGGTATACATAACATAAGTTTTGCATGGATAGCTCTCGAAATAAATAGGAAATACATCAATATAAGAACAAAGGGAGTATGTAAAGATCAAAAATGGTGTTCTTGAGCTTACTTGATGATTGGTGAGCTAGGATGAAAAACAACCACAACCTTGGAGTTTTTATTACAAAACTCTAACAAGGAAGGTATTCGGGACAAGAATGAAACTTGATCTTCAAAAATTTATGGAATCCCTTGGTGTTCTTGTTGGTGCCGTGGGATGGAGAGGAAGAAAGGGAGAGTATTTGGTAAATTTTGCTAAGTTAAAATGATATGAAATGTGTTAATTGAAATAATGAAGTTTTATGTAAAGTTAGCCATTAAGGCTTTTGGTTTATTAGGCCAACTAGGCAAGGGGGGGCGGCAAAGCTTCCTTGGGAAGCTTTGTGATGATATTTTTGTCTAAAAACATTTTTAGGATAAGTCTTGGTTAGTTTAGTGTGTAATTTCGGCGTTATCGGGTACCGGGTTAACTAAAAATAAAACGTGACGAATAAAAATAAAATTCGACAAAGTTGTAAAAACTCATAAAATCATGTTACTGATAAAAATCGGGTGTTAAAATAGTGATCGTGATGAAATATCGCAAACCGATGGGGTTATAAGCCCTTAACGTAAAATATCGCAAAAGGTTTCAAAACACCGGGTAAGTTAATAATATAATTTCTATATCATTATAATGAGCATGAAAATATGTTAGGATCATAGTCGGGAGTATTTGAGTATAATATTAGTAGTAATGACTGAGTGGTAACGTTTAATGAACATACGTAAATTGAAATGATGCAATCCCGTGCATAGTAAAGATTCGAAAATGCGAATTGTGACACATGGCATCTTCGTTGCCCCTCGCCACAACACCGCCGCTTCTCGCCACCCTTCGCCAAATTGCACCTCGTCGTGCAGACGACGAACCCAAATGACTGACAATCTTACCGTTTTGTGGGGCCCAACTTTAATATCCAATCTTACCGTTTTTTTTCTTTTAATTCTTAACTGTGTTTTTGTGTTATGATTGAAAGTTTCGTTTTGTTGTTGGTGTTGTTGTTTTCGCTGCTGAAATGGAAGTGTGTGTGTGTGTGTACAGGCACGTTGAAGAAGAAGAATGATTTTTTTTTTTTTTTTTTTTTTTTTTTTTTTTTTTTTTTTTTTAATAATTATTTTGTAACTTAAAAAAATGTTATTTGTATTATTTGAATGAAATGAATTTAGCTTATTTGAAAAATTAAATAAAAAAAAATAAAATAGGAAGTGGTGATACTCAAATAAGTAATTTGTGGTTAGTTGTAATAAGAATGATTGTAGAAGGGGGTTTATTATGGCATCACATGAGAGCCAAATGAGTAACCAAAAGTGCTCACTACACCTAGAACTCTTAATTTGATAAGTAATTTTCTAGGGTTTGGTCAAATAGTAGTGAATGATAGCTTCATGAGTTGATAATTCGTGTGTGACTGACTGAACCGAACCAACTCATATGACTCGTCCTAACCGTACGGTTACTGGCGGTATCTCCAACCTCCATGAACTTGACCCCTTAACAAGACCTTGCTTATTTCTTAATTTAATATTGTTAAAGATTCTCTTTGTTCCTATTTCAAATTCCAATAACAATCAAACAACTAAAAATTGATTAATTAATTGTTGTATTGTACGTTGTTACAGACATATATTCTTCTAGGTAACATACATTTGGGGATGTATCAAACGCAAATTATTTACTCCATCTTAATATCTCGAGGTCTTGTAAGTCATATATAAGTACATGTTTTGGTTTATTTGCAGGTTGATAAAATAACATCCACAAAAAGGAATATTAAATCCTTTTTTGGATCTAGCTGATTAAACATGTATAATGTTTTTATTTGAAGTAATATGTTTTTATTAGATCCCCAAAATATCACTTGACATTTTTATTCGAAGTAATATGTTTTATTACATTAGGTTAAATGATAAAAAAATAAAAAAATAAAAAAAAATTAAATAAAAATTATAAATGTTCATTTACATAGAATCGTTAAATGATTATATTATCTGTGCAATAATAAAATTTATGACCACACTATAATCGTTATAAATGCATACTTTATTTATTAAGCTAGAGAAACAAAAATGTCAGTAGTTCTAACTATATTTTTATCACGATCAAAGAGTTGCAGACACATATTCTTTTGAGTAACATACACCTAGGGATGTATTATAACAGTATTTTTTAATAAATATTGAAGCCACCCAATACTTTATAATATTCCTAACCCTTGTTGTTTGTTAAAATAAAACAAACGAAAACTTCACCGGAATCTTTATTTTGCAATCTTCGAAATTAAAACTTCTAATAATATAGTTTATTCCAAAAAGCTAAACTATGAATCAATCAAAAAAATGAAAAATATGTCAATATTTTGAAACTCTTGTTGCATATGTAACGCGTTCAATCTTTGTGTAATAAAGAAAGTAGAACCAGAATCGGCTATATATAAACTGAGTCAGATCTCATGTTCTTTTATTATATCTTGCTAGTTAATTTATCGTGTTTTGTCTAATAGGAGTACATAATAACAAGAGCTATAAAAAATTCATGCACGTACTGATACTAAACATGCACGCTCCTTCTGTACAAGTTCATGAATATGTACTATACAAGCTCTTCTGATATAAATATCTTAGTTACCACTATCATAAGAAATCACGACCGTCAACCACCCCTTAAAGCTTCGTCGAATCAGCTGAACCCCCCCCCCCCCCCCCTAGGGCGCATTCCTAATGAACTATAGAAACTGTAAAACACTTATGTAATGAATCCAACCAACCACCCATTGATTCAAATTATTAGAGAGTATCAGTTTACAATACAAGATAAAAGAGACCAAGATTGTACACCAAACTGTGAACAATCAGATTAAGAATAACAAGACACAAAGACTGGATCAA
This sequence comes from Artemisia tridentata subsp. tridentata, assembly GCA_021014915.2. Lineage (NCBI taxonomy): Eukaryota > Viridiplantae > Streptophyta > Magnoliopsida > Asterales > Asteraceae > Artemisia > Artemisia tridentata. The sequence continues at coordinate 107,013,122 of CP139501.1, read as the reverse complement.
TAAGGTTGATCAGTCAAACGATTTACAAGACAAAGAGATTTTGCAGCAGACTTTGAGAGAGATTGATGTGAATACGATCATGTAAAAAGTGCCAAACCCTAATCCTGATGCATCCTTATATAGGCTCCATCTTTGAGAGTTAACAGCTTCAGTCCCTGCACAATATAAAACATACCAAACAAAGAAAGACACAAGATGGTTAGAGTTAGCAAGTTTCTGTAATGACAGAAACAGTCCCTGAAAGTTTGATAGGTATTTTAACACCATCCCTCAAACTTTCACACCAAACATGTCCAACATACCCAACTGACCAAACAAAAACTTATGACTTTTATAGTCTAAAGCTTTTGTCAAAACATCAGCAATTTGCTGAGAAGTGTGAATTTTCTCAGTCTTAATAACACCAGCTGAAACCTTCTCTCTAATAAGATGAACATCAAACTCAAAGTGTTTGATTTTTTTCATGAAATACAGGATTTCTAGCAATTTGTAATGCTGAACTGTTATCACAATACAACATCACAGGTAACAAACCATTAACACCCATATCACCAAGAAGATTAGATAACCAAATAACCTCACTAGTACATGAAGGCTGAAGCCATGCTTCTGTACTCAGCCCCAGCTAAAGATCTAGATAAAGTAGATTGTTTCTTACTTTTCCAGGTAACTAAAGAGTCACCCAGAAAAACACAATAGCCAGACACAGATTTCCTGGTAACAGGACATCTTGCCCAGTCTGAATCAGCATAAGCTCTAAGCTTAAGATTGCCCTTTTTGTTAATTTGCACACCATTACCAGGTGAGCCTTTCAAGTATCTCGAAACACTTAATGCAGCATCCAAATGAGACTCAAAAGGAGCATGCATATACTGACTTAAGCAATGAACAACATAAGAAATATCTGGTCTGGTATTATTTAAGTAAATTAACTTACCAACCAGTTTTTTATAGTTCCCAATATTTTTCAAAGCTTTATCATCAACAGACTCAATGTAATTAAGAGTGGTGTTTTCAGGCGAAGGTTTGTCAACAGGTTTAGCAGCAAGCAAACCATATTCATGTAAGAGTTCTAAACAATATTTCCTTTGACTAAGACAAACACCACAATCATTTTCCAAAACTTCAATTCCAAGAAAGTATTTTAACTTTCCTAAATCTTTGATTTGGAATTTTGTTTTCAAAAACACTTTAAATTTCTCAATTTCATTAATATCATTGCCAGTTATGACAATGTCATCAACATATACAAGTAAGGCCAAAAACACATTCCCAGACCTCTTAATGAACAAAGAATAATCACATTTAGACTGCACAAAACCATGTTCATTAAGAGCTAAAGTTAATTTTGCATTCCAATGTTTAGGAGCCTTGGTCCGTGCTAAAGTATATATAAATATTATGCAACGACGGATATGCGTGAATAAATACAAATTACCCCTTTGTGAAAAAGGTACTTGCAAAAACTCACATTCGTGTGTAGTGTGAAACCAGGTAAGTGTATTCCCGGATCGTTTCCCAACGAGGTGTGAATGGGCAAACTGTGAAAAGTTAGGATTAGAGTGACTGATATGATTATATTTGAGATTTTGCTTTTTATATCTAATTAACAAAATGAGAAACAAACAAATATATAAAAGAAAATTAAACGCGCATTAATAAACTGAAAACGCGTAACAAGAAATCTAAAAATGGGACAAAAACTGAAATATATAAAATTTAAAACCTAAAAATGTAAAATGACTTAAAACTTATTTTAAAACTAAGATTATATTTTTTTAACTTTTTATCTAATTATTATTAATTATTTATTATTTAATAATTATTAAAAACTAATTTAAATTATAATAAATACCAAATAAACAAAGAAAAGTCTAAAACTTTTTCCATAAATATTATTAGATGAAAAGAAGCTAAGAAAATTATAAAAATAAAAAATGCTTAATTAAAATTTAAAAAGATAAATTCTATTAAATAGAAGCTATCACTATTTTTCTGTTTTTGTTTTTCTTAAGGTCTAATAATATAATTATATTTTTCCTAGATTATAAATGACAAAAGAAAATTATGTAAAAAAGATTTATATTTTTCTGATTATTATTTTATTTATTATGATTTAATTACTATTAGAAACTAATTAAAAAGATTAAAAATATCAAATGATTATAGAAAAATCTAAAAAATTCAGGATAAGTCTAAAATATTATTTAAAAGATAGGAAAATTAAAATCAAAAGTCTAATAAGCCCTGATAAGCAGATGGGCAGATAAGCAGTTGGGCTAATAAGCTAAAAATAAGCTAATAAGCACAAAACTTAACCAATTGCTCAGGACAAGTTTAATATACCATAAGAAGATTAAAATGACTTGAAAACACAAATAAGCACAATGAAATAAGCAAGATAAGCAGTAGAACAATTGCAAAGCTATCAGCAGAAACAGCAGAAAAATGGCCAAATTGCAAGGCAGATTAAGCAGACCAATAAGCTACTGAGATGCAAACTAATGGGGGCAAAAGCTAGCTAGTACTATTGGGTGTCTTAAAAACCAAAAAGCCCTATCAGAAACAGGCCAATTGAAGTCTAATTAAGCACTAGTTCAGCTGATGTTTAGGAAAGCAATGACTGAATCAGTAGAATCAGTGAAATAGGCAAAAGTGCAGGCCTATTTTTAAGCTATCTGATAAGCTAGGAAATGGAATCCAAGCACAGAAACTAAAAGCCTACTAGGTGAGCTACTTGTAAACCAAAAATCAAACCCTCAGCTTATTTGGATAAGCCTCAATTGAGATGAGAAAAAAGGGCCAAGTCTGCTTAATTCTACTCAGTGTATACTGAGTTTGTTTTGTGCAGGCTTGCACAGATGTGCACAAGTCTAAACCAACTTTGGTGTCTATTCTAAGTGAGTCCAAAAGACCTCAGTTGAGCCAAGAAAAAGGCCATAAAGAGCTTATAGCTTAAAATGGCTTATTTGAGCTTTTTAGATTCTAAAATTTGCACAGATGGTTCAAAACTACACAACCTATCAAATTAACTTAAAATAACTTAGGAACAGCTTAATATGACTTATTTAAGCAAGATCAAAGTTTGGAAAGTGGTCAATGAACAGTACAAGCTCAGTTGACCTTGTTGACTGCATAAACCAAACACCCCTTTGATATGGTCTGTGGTGATTTTTCAAATGAAACACAATGTTTTAAACTAGAAACCTTGATTTTACTGATTGATTAACTTAATTAGGTACTAATAAGCAACTTTCAACACAGAAATAAGCAATCTAATAAGCTATGCTACTATTAGCTATTTTTTTGGACTTTTAAGTGTTTTTTAGTAAAACTAAAACTAAAGCTATATGATACTGATTATATTAATGAAATACTATCACAAACTAGTAATAAGCAAGAAACAATAACAATAAGCTAGGAATAAGCACTTGTACAGTGGAATGCCAAAATATGAGGAATTGGCTTACAACTGAGATGGGCCTATTGGGATAGCAGAACTAGAACAGAACCAATCTAGCTTGTTAATACAAGCTAGAAAACCCAGAACAATCTTCCTGATCAGCTTATACCCTTTTGAACAACTTATTGGCTTCAGGTTGACTTTTGTTGACTTTCTTCATAGTTTGAATTCAAGAACTAATTTACACTAAATAAGCTTACAGGAAGCTATATAGAGCTTATATAAGCTTATTGCAAGGTACTTTGGAGCTTTTGATAATGTCTTAACAGGATTAGAGCTTATACGAATTAGCATATAACTTGAAACTTAGCATTACTTGAAATTTAGAACAACAGTGATTAAAACAAGTTTACTTTGATTGATTATAACATAAATTACAACTGAGAATTGAAAATTACAAGTTATGATTACAAAATATGAAATACGATTACACTATCTTAACTACTTTTTGAATTGGCTTACAATACATTGCTATATATACTAGAAATATCTTGGGAACTTCTTTGTTATGTCTTCTGATCATATCCCCACCATTGGTTGCCCTTGAAATCCTCTCAGCCCTTGGATTGAGTTTTTGGCGCCAAAATGATTATAGTGGAAAAATTAGCACATGGGTCTGAGGTGAGTGGGGAAGAAGCATTTAATGCATTTGGGAGTGTTAGGTAGCGTGTAGCAGGAGGAGGGGGGTGGTATTGCAGGAGAAACTATGGGTGATGGTGGTTTTGGCGGGGTTGTGAGGAAGAAGATGGTTTGACTGAGGTCAAACCTGGTATTAAATACCGGGTTGGGTTTTATTTTAAAAGGGAGTGGGCTTGGGTGTGTTGGGCTGGGTTGGGTTTTATTTTAAAATGGGTTGGGGTTTAGTAATAAGGGATGGGTTGGGTTTTTATTATAAAGGGTCCGGTTGGTTTGTAGAATAAGCACAAGGACCAATTTTGTAATATTCTGAAATTGAAGGGTTGAAATTGTAATTTTACCAAAGTTATCAAAAGGGTCTATTTTGCCAATTATAAATAGCACAAGGGTTTTATTTGATAAATTATAATTTTTTAAAACCCGAGGACTAGATTTGCCAAATTTGAAACTTGAGGGGTAAAAGTTGTCATTTTTAGAAAACTTTCATCCAGGGACTAAAAGTGAATATGTTTGATATCCCAAGGACTAAAGTTGACTTTTCTTTCATTTTAAACCTTCAGGGACTAAATCTGCCAATTTGTGAAACTTCAGGGACTGAAAATGACAATTGTGTGAACTTTGTTCGTTTTTCACTTGTTTTCAATCTTTTTGTTCCTGAATCATATAAAAACACATTTTATGATATTTTCTGTATTTTGAAGCATATCTGCATGTTTTTAAATGTTTTTGCAGATAAAATGTGACAGAAATGATGAGTATTTAGACACTCATCAATCCCCCACACTAAACTATTGCTAGTCCCTAGCAATCTTTTATGAAGTTTTAATGGATTTTTCTCTTTACCAAAAGCCATTACTTCTGGAGTAGCCAATGTTTTAGTATGTGATACTTTGGTACAATGATAACCAAATGATTTTGAGCAAACCATCAGCTGTCAATGGTTTTGATTTGTCTTTACCAGAAGCCATTTGCTTCTGGACTAGCCAACTCTTAGATAAAATACAGTTATTATCTTTGGTGAGCTGATTACCAATCATGGTTTTTCACTGCCTTTACCACAAGCCATAACCTTGCGGGCTAGCCAACTCTTCACTTATAAAGATATGGTGAGTCGAATACCATACAATTTTTGGCAAATTGTAAGCCATAAACGGATTTGATTTATCTTTACCAAGAGCCGTTTGCTCTCGGATTAGCCAATCCTTATGTAGGTTAGACATGGCGGACTGATAACCATTTATTGCGTTCTAAGTGAGAAAATTTTTTAAAATTTTGGCTAAAATGGGGGTACTAGATGGTACATTTGATCAAATTCGCTAGAATTCCCCCCCACACTTAGAACTGAATATTGCGCTCAATATTCAAAGAACCGGTTGTTAAACCAACACTTAGAACGTGAAAGGGAAATACTAATAGCCATTATTTTATATACACATTTTTTTTTTTTTTTTTTTTTTTTTTTTTTTTTTTTTTACATATATACAACATGTGGGGCAACTCCCCCACACTAGGTGGTAGAACAGAGAAAGAAAACAGAGACACGGGTGAGAACCCATGTTTTGCTAATGTTTTTGTTCACCGAGTCACTAGCTTGACTCGACCCCGCATTCATTGGTTCATGGGGAAAGTTTGGAGATCCGGGACAACCATTGGCGGTATATCCTCTCCAAAGTAGTGTTTTAACCGATGACCATTCACTTTGAAATTAAGCCCGTCAGCTTGAGATAACTCAACGGTACCATATGGATAAACCTTTGTAATAGTGAATGGACCAGACCATCGGGATTTAAGTTTTCCTGAGAAGATCTTCAATCTTGAATTGAAAAGAAGGACTCGATCACCAATGTTAAAAACGCGGTTCTTAATTTTAGAGTCATGAATCTTCTTTGTCTTTTCTTTATAGATCAAAGAGTTCTCGTATGCTTGATCACGCAGTTCATTTAATTCATTCATTTGAACTTTTCGGTGATCACCCGCAGTTTGGAGATCAAAGTTAGCATGTTTTAAGGCCCAGTAGGCTTTGTGCTCTAATTCGATCGGAAGATGACATGCCTTTCCGTACACAAGTTTGTAAGGCGTACACCCGATGGGTGTTTTGTAAGCTGTACGAAAGGCCCATAATGCATCATCCAACTTATCCGACCAGGATGCACGATTTTCTCCTACAGTCCTTTCCAGAATTCTTTTAATACCCCGATTTGAAACTTCTACTTGTCCACTTGTTTGTGGGTGATACGCAGTAGAAAGACGGTGAGTTACACCATACTTTTGCATGACTTTATCAAATCTGTCATTGCAAAAATGCGTACCGCGATCACTAATTATAGCACGTGGAGTTCCAAAACGGGCAAACAGAGCTTTCAGGAATTTTACAACCACTCGGGCATCATTAGTAGGTAAAGCTTTTGCTTCAACCCATTTTGACAAATAGTCAACAGCCACGAGAATGTATTTATTTCCTCGAGACGATGGAAATGGCCCCATAAAGTCAATGCCCCAGACATCAAAGATTTCACAAACTTGAATAGCATTTTGTGGCATTTCATTTCGTTGTGAAATATTTCCGTGACGCTGACAAGCTTCACAAGTTTTGATGAGATCTTGGGCATCCTTATAGATTGTGGGCCAATAAAACCCGGAATCAAACACCTTTTTGGCGGTGTAGTTTGGACTATGATGGCCCCTAGCGGGTCCAGCATGGCAAGCTTTGAGAATGTCAATAGCTTCCTGTCCGTAAACACACCGTCGGATGACTTGATCCACACAGATTTTGAACAAGTAGGGGTCGTCCCAGAAGTAATGCTTAACATCCTTGAAGAATTTATTCTTCTGCTGGGTCAACACCCCTTTCACTATGAAGTTACCCGCATGGTAATTTGCGAAGTCAGCAAACCATGGGGTAGTAGAATCTCCACGAAAAGCAACCGCATTGAGTGTCTCGAGAGGAAATGTTTCATTAATTTCCTTTTTCTCGAAAACATCTTGGTGTGGGTTCTCTAATCGGGATAGATGATCAGCAGCTAGGTTCTCTGCTCCTTTTTTATCACGTATGGTGATATCAAATTCTTGCAGGAGGAGAACCCAACGGAGCAATCTCGGCTTTGCATCTTGTTTTGCAAAGAGATATTTGAGAGCCGAGTGATCCGTATACACTACACATTTCGTCAAGATCAAATATGGCCGAAACTTCTCAAAGGCATACACCACAGCCAATAATTCTTTTTCTGTAGTGGTGTAATGAGTTTGAGCTTCAGTCATGGTTTTACTTGCGTAGTGGATAGGCTGAAAATGTTTAGCTTTTCGTTGCCCCAAGACTACACCGATAGCAAAATCACTTGCATCGCACATGAGCTCAAAGGGAAAATCCCAGTCGGGGGCAACCAGAATGGGTGCTTCAGTAAGCTTTTTCTTTAATGTTTCAAAAGCTTTGATGCACTCAGGTGAGAAAATAAAAGGAGCTTCTTTTTCAAGAAGATGAGTCATAGGCCGGGCGATTTTAGAAAAATCTTGTATGAATCTACGATAGAAACCAGCATGACCCAAAAAACTCCTAATACCTTTGACGGTAGTAGGATGAGGTAATTTAACAATGACATCAACTTTAGCTCTGTCAACCTCAATCCCATTCTTTGATATCTTATGGCCGAGGACAATGCCCTCTTTGACCATAAAATGACTCTTCTCCCAATTTAGACAAAGATTGGTGTCTTTACACCGTTTCAACATGTTTTCTAAATTGGAGAGACATGCTTTCAATGAATCCCCAATGACCGAGAAGTCATCCATAAAGACCTCCATAGTTTTCCCGATCATATCGGAGAATATGGATATCATGCACCTCTGGAACGTGCCCGGAGCATTACATAAGCCAAAAGGCATACGTTTATAAGCAAAGGTTCCATAGGGGCATGTAAAGGTGGTCTTCTCTTGATCTTGTGGATCAATGGGGATTTGAAAGTAACCCGAGAAACCATCAAGGAAACAATAGTACTCGTTTCCCGCTAATCTCTCAAGCATCTGATCCATGAAGGGTAGAGGAAAATGGTCTTTACGGGTGGCATCATTTAACTTATGATAGTCAATGCAAACACGCCACCCCGTAACCAATCGAGTTGGAATCAACTCATTTTCATCATTTGTGACAACAGTTATGCCACCCTTTTTTGGAACACAGTGAATGGGACTAACCCAAGGACTATCAGAGATGGGATAAATCAATCCTGCATCAAGAAGTTTGAGAACCTCTTGTTTGATAACATCGTGGATTTTGGGATTCACCCTACGCTGGTGTTGGACTGCTGGTTTAAAGTCATCCTCCATTAATATTTTGTGAGTACAAAATTCAGGGCTGATACCCTTTATATCGGAGAGTTTCCAAGCAATGGCTTGTTTGTGTGACTTCAAGACCTTTATTAGAGCAGTCTTTTCTTCATCACTTAAGTCTTTAGCAATAATGACGGGTAATTTATCATCACTCTCCAAAAATGCGTACTCAAGATGAGGTGGTAAGTCTTTGAGTTCGACCACAGGAAATTCATCAGTTTTCTCAACTGATTTGATTTCCTCATTATGAAGTTCAACGGGAGGGAGTGGAGGAGAATTGTCCTGATTCAACAATTTCTCAAGAAGAAGAATATCTCCCTCCAGATCAATCTCAGCGTCATCAATTCCTTCCAGAAATGAATCACACTCGAGAAAAGCCTCGATCTCTTCCAAATTGAAATTACTTCCCTCAAACGGAGTGAGAGAAGGGGAAGAGTCGGAAATGATAGGTAGAGAAGATGTGGTGGGATTCCCACTCACAGAATTATGAGAATAACCAAGAAACTCTTGTCAGTACTCCTCTGAAGCAACATCAATGACATCGATTCGGTTAACTGATTCAGAATCATAATTTGAGGAGTACCTCGAAGTTTGATCGAGGTTAAAGGTAACAGCTTCATTACCCACACGTAATGTGATTTCATGCTCAAATACATCAATGAGAGCATGGCCCGTTCTTAGGAATCCTCTTCCAAGAATGAGAGGAACCTTTTGATCTGCGTCGAATTCAACAACCACAAAGTCAGCTGGAAAATGGAACTTCCCTACTTTCACAAACACATCCTCGGCAATGCCGCATGGATGAGATATGGTTCGATCTGCAAGCTCAAGAGTCATGCATGTAGGAGTAAGAGCCGGAAGAGAAAGTTTCTTCCATACTGAATGAGGCATCAGGTTGATGCTTGCACCAAGATCGGCCAAGGCATAGCATTCAACCATTCCCGGAAATACACAAGGTATCAGAAACTTTCCAGGATCTCCAAGCTTCTCGGGAAGCTTTTTCAAGATAACTGCTGAGCAGTTCTCATTTAATGGAGTTTTCGCCATTTCAAACAGTTTTTCCTTGTTGCTTAACAAATGTTTGATTGTGGATGCAAATTTGGGCAACAGAATGATAGCATCCGCAAAGCTTATGTCAAAGTGTAATTCTTTAAAGATTTGAAAGAATTTATCCATTTGTTGACTAGCCTTTGCACGGAGCTTTTGCTCATGTAAACGTGATGGGTAAGGAATAGAAGGTTTGGATTTAGGGTTTTCAACAGGGATTTCATGCGATTCAAAAACAACTCCAGGTTTGGGTTTTGGTTTTGGGACAACTTGAGGTAGGACGTTGTCGGTACCTCCGTTATTAGTAGGAAGTTCCTTGTCCTTGGTCATCTCAGGTTCACTTTCCACTACTTTGGGGAGAGGAGAAGAAAAGGTAGTAGGAATAGTGGGTCCATCATAAGCTTTACCACTGCGTGTGGTGACAGCTTTGAGTTCACCCTTTGGGTTTGGAATGGTATTACCAGGGAGACCTCCCGAGGTAGAAGGTGGATTGATATGGTTCATGAGACTGGCAAGCATATTCTTAACCTCGTTGTGAGAGTGATCAATTTTGTTTGAAAGCTCATTCTTTAGCTCATTTCCTTGCTTGTATATTGAAGATTGAAATTCATTCTTCAAGCCAGAGATCTGATTTTGTATTGCCTTTATTTTGGTCTCATTAAACTTGATGTAGTTATCAAGTTCATTTGGGAGAGGTCCCTGGTAATTAGGAGCTGAATACCCTTGATTACCCCTCTGGGGTGGGTATTGATTGTTTGGGGCATGAAATTGATTTTGCACGTTTTGCCCTCTTTGCTGATTAGGATTAATCCTATTTGGATTGTTGGGAGGAGGAAATCCGGGTGGTCCAAATTGATTGCTAGCACGGTGGTTTGGGTCTACTTGAGGACGGTATTGATTACCTCCTTGATTGGAAGTTCCGGCTATAGCATTAACATCAAATGCAGTGCCATCGGTGGCAGTACAATTATAGTATGCGTGAGGACCACCACAAGTAACACAAACTTCTATCTTTTTGACTTCAGCAGTGTGAGAAGTTTGCGGAGCGGACTCTTTCTTTTGTGTGGAGAAAACCAAAGCTTGAATAGCTTTCGTGAGTTCAGCAAGCTGAGTATCAGTATTAGAAGAACTCACGGGAGATGAAGTGGAAGGACCAGCACTAGCCTGGGAATTATATGGCCTGTTTCGTGTAGTGCGGACCTTAGACTTATTTTCAATGAGTGCAATGGCTTCCTTAGTGGATTTGCTCAGAAAATTACCTCCAGCTGAGGCATTGAGAGAATCTTGGTCAGATGGGTTTAACCCACTGTAGAAAGTGTCCATTTGCATCAAATCGGTGAAACAGTGATGAGGAAATTTGCGGAGCAATTCTTTGAAACGATCCCATGCCTCTCCAAATGGTTCATCAAACCTTTGAGAGAACTTCATGATTTCATTTTTAAGATGCGTGGTTTTAGAAGGAGGAAATAATTCATTTACGAACTTTTGAACTAAATCTTCCCATGTTCTAATTGATCAGAGGGGTTGTTTGTCAAGCCAAATCCGGGCTGCCCCATCGATGGAAAACGGGAAAAGAAGAAGTTTGATCGATTCCTCAGGGACATTTTTACATTTGATGGTGGATGTGATTTTATTGAACCATCGAACGTGATCTTGAGGATCGTCCCTTTCAAAACCACAGAATTGACGCGATGTTAAAAGGTTTATCAACCTGGTTTTAAGCTCAAAATTCTCAGCCACGATGGCTGGAACAATAATGGCATCTCCATAACCCTCGGTGGGAGCTTGGAGAAGCTCATTCATAGGACGGTCTTCTGCCATGATGACAGTGGTTATGGGATCAGTACGTATCTCGGGTACGACTGATGGAGCAGAACGTCTACGACGTCTTCGAGGTATGTTTCCAAGCTCACGAAAAGGGCTTGATGACCTAGAAGAACGAGTGCGCATGCACTTTTAGCAAAATTTTCCAATTAAAATCAAGATCGAGAAAAACACAAGTGAACTTAAACCAATAATCAACAAGCGTACGGTAGCTCTCTAAAAGATAAACGCACAGAGTGGCGGAGAAGCAAAGGTGGGCAATTAATGCTCCTTAAAAACCCGCTTCTTTCAGTCCGACAATTTAATGTCAAACTATCCTTAAACCTCCGTTATAGTTTGTTTATCAATCAAAGGTGAGCCGATATTCGCAAGTGATACAGAGGCAAGTTTTAAATCTGATGTTTGGGAACTTATTATGGTCGTACCCCCAGTTAGGTAGTACTCTGTCTTGGTTCTCGATGGTAAATTTTATTTGTTATTTATTAAATAAAGAAAACGGAAAATGTTTTTTGGGGTTTTTAATTTTTATATGATAATATATATAGAAAAGAAAAGAAAAATATTTTTTGTATTTTATATGGGTTTATGGGAAATAGGAACTTCTTGGAAGAAGGGTCTCAAATCACTAATCGCTTAAACTCTACACAATAGTCGCAACACAACCTCCCCGGCAGCGGCGCCAAAATTTTGGTCCGTGCTAAAGTATATATAAATATTATGCAACGACGGATACGCGTGAATAAATACAAATTACCCCTTTGTGAAAAAGGATACTTGCAAAAACTCACGTTCGTGTGTAGTGTGAAACCAGGTAAGTGTATTCCCGGATCATTTCCCAACGAGGTGTGAATGGGCAAATTGTGAAAAGTTAGGATTAGAGTGACTGATGTGATTATATTTGAGATTTTGCTTTTTATATCTAATTAACAAAATGAGAAACAAACAAATATATAAAAGAAAATTAAACGCGCATTAATAAACTGAAAACGCGTAACAGGAAATCTAAAAATGGGACAAAAACTGAAATATATAAAATTTAAAACCTAAAAATGTAAAATGACTTAAAACTTATTTTAAAACTAAGATTATATTTTTTTAACTTTTTATCTAATTATTATTAATTATTTATTATTTAATAATTATTAAAAACTAATTTAAATTATAATAAATACCAAATAAACAAAGAAAAATCTAAAAGTTTTTCTATAGATATTATTAGATGAAAAGAAGCTAAGAAAATTATAAAAATGAAAAATGCTTAATTAAAATTTAAAAAGATAAATTCTATTAAATAGAAGCTATCACTATTTTTCTGTTTTTGTTTTTCTTAAGGTCTAATAATATAATTATATTTTTCCTAGATTAAAAATGACAAAAGAAAATTATGTAAAAAAGATTTATATTTTTCTGATTATTATTTTATTTATTATAATTTAATTACTAATAGAAACTAATTAAAACGATTAAAAATATCAAATGATTATAGAAAAATCTAAAAAATTTAGGATAAGTCTAAAATATTATTTAAAAGATAGGAAAATTAAAATCAAAAGTCTAATAAGCCCTGATAAGCAGATGGGCAGATAAGCAGTTGGTCTAATATGCTAAAATAAGCATAGCAAAACTAATTAGCTTTATAATAAAGCAAAAACTTGAAAACCAAATTGCACAGGAAATAATCAACATAAGCAAGATTAAAGCTTCAGAAAACAACAAAAAAGGCAAATGAAAGCAGATTAAGCAGTAACCATAAGCTACTCAGCAGAAAAGAAAATGGCCAAATAAGAATAAGACAAGCTATGAGAGAAACTAAGGGGGGCGAAAGCTAGCTAGTACTATTGGGTGTCTTAAAAACCAAAAAGCCCTATCAGAAACAGGCCAATTGAAGTCTAATTAAGCACTAGTTCAGCTGATGTTTAGGAAAGCAATGACTGAATCAGTAGAATCAGTGAAATAGGCAAAAGTGCAGGCCTATTTTTAAGCTATCTGATAAGCTAGGAAATGGAATCCAAGCACAGAAACTAAAAGCCTACTAGGTGAGCTACTTGTAAACCAAAAATCAAACCCTCAGCTTATTTGGATAAGCCTCAATTGAGATGAGAAAAAGGGCCAAGTCTGCTTAATTCTACTCAGTGTATACTGAGTTTGTTTTGTGCAGGCTTGCACAGATGTGCACAATTCTAAACCAACTTTGGTGTCTATTCTAAGTGAGTCCAAAAGACCTTAGTTGAGCCAAGAAAAAGGCCATAAAGAGCTTATAGCTTAAAATGGCTTATTTGAGCTTTTTAGATTCTAAAATTTGCACAGATGGTTCAAAACTACACAACCTATCAAACTAACTTAAAATAACTTAGGAACAGCTTAATATGACTTATTTAAGCATGATCAAAGTTTGGAAAGTGGTCAATGAACAGTACAAGCTCAGTTGACCTTGTTGACTGCATAAACCAAACACCCCTTTGATATGGTCTGTGGTGATTTTTCAAATGAAACACAATGTTTTAAACTAGAAACCTTGATTTTACTGATTGATTAACTTAATTAGGTACTAATAAGCAACTTTCAACATAGAAATAAGCAATCTAATAAGCTATGCTACTATTAGCTATTTTTTTGGACTTTTAAGTGTTTTTTAGTAAAACTAAAACTAAAGCTATATGATACTGATTATATTAATGAAATACTATCACAAACTAGTAATAAGCAAGAAACAATAACAATAAGCTAGGAATAAGCACTTGTACAGTAGAATGCCAAAATATGAGGAATTGGCTTACAACTGAGATGGGGCTATTGGGATAGCAGGACTAGAACAGAACCAATCTAGCTTGTTAACACAAGCTAGAAAACCCAGAACAATCTTCCTGATCAGCTTATACCCTTTTGAACAGCTTATTGGCTTCAGGTTGACTTTTGTTGACTTTCTTCATAGTTTGAATTCAAGAACTAATTTACACTAAATAAGCTTACAGGAAGCTATATAGAGCTTATATAAGCTTATTGCAAGGTACTTTGGAGCTTTTGATAATGTCTTAATAGGATTAGAGCTTATACGAATTAGCATATAACTTGAAACTTAGTATTACTTGAAATTTAGAACAGCAGTGATTAAAACAAGTTTACTTTGATTGATTATAACATAAATTACAACTGAGAATTGAAAATTACAAGTTATGATTACAAAATATGAAATACGATTACACTATCTTAACTACTTTTTGAATTGGCTTACAATACATTGCTATATATACTAGATATATCTTGGGAACTTCTTTGTTATGTCTTCTGATGATATCCCCACCATTGGTTGCCCTTGAAATCCTCTCAGCCCTTGGATTGAGTTTTTGGCGCCAAAATGATTATAGTGGAAAAATTAGCACATGGGTCTGAGGTGAGTGGGGAAGAAGCATTTAATGCATTTGGGAGTGTTAGGTAGCGTGTAGCAGGAGGAGGGGGGTGGTATTGCAGGAAACTATGGGTGATGGTGGTTTTGGCGGGGTTGTGAGGAAGAAGATGGTTTGACTGAGGTCAAACCTGGTATTAAATACCGGGTTGGGTTTTATTTTAAAAGGGAGTGGGCTTGGGTGTGTTGGGCTGGGTTGGGTTTTATTTTAAAATGGGTTGGGGTTTAGTAATAAGGGATGGGTTGGGTTTTTATTATAAAGGGTCCGGTTGGTTTGTAGAATAAGCACAAGGACCAATTTTGTAATATTCTGAAATTGAAGGGTTGAAATTGTAATTTTACCAAAGTTATCAAAAGGGTCTATTTTGCCAATTATAAATAGCACAAGGGTTTTATTTGATAAATTATAATTTTTTAAAACCCGAGGACTAGATTTGCCAATTTTGAAACTTGAGGGGTAAAAGTTGTCATTTTTAGAAAACTTTCATCCAGGGACTAAAAGTGAATATGTTTGATATTCCCAGGACTAAAGTTGACTTTTCTTTCATTTTAAACCTTCAGGGACTAAATCTGCCAATTTGTGAAACTTCAGGGACTGAAAATGACAATTGTGTGAACTTTGTTCGTTTTTCACTTGTTTTCAATCTTTTTGTTCCTGAATCATATAAAAACACATTTTATGATATTTTCTGTATTTTGAAGCATATCTGCATGTTTTTAAATGTTTTTGCAGATAAAATGTGACAGAAATGATGAGTATTTAGACACTCATCAAGCCTGTTTAAGGCCATATAAAGACTTATTGAGCTTCACAACCTTAGATTTATGATCATCAAAACCAGTGGGCAGAGTCATAAACACATCCTCAGTTAAATCATCATACAGAAATGCATTGTTGACATCTAAATGAAAAAGAATCCAATTATTACAAATGGCAACATTAATCAAGCATCTAACATTAGATATTTTAACAACAGGACTAGAAGTTTCCATATAATCAAATTCCTCCCTCTGGCTGAAGCCTTTGGCTACAAGCCTGGCTTTATACTTATCAATCTCACATGTAGACTTATATTTAATTTTCCATAACCATTTACTACCAACAGGTTTTCTTCCTTTAGGAAGCTCACATTCAGTCCAAGTATTATTCCTTTTTAAAGCAGTAGTCTCATTATTCATAGCCTGAACCCAATTATTATCCTTAGCAGCCTCATCATAAGAAGAGGGCTCAACAGATTTGTTTAAAGTAGTAGAGAAATAGTAATTAATAGGACTGAGATTGGAATAACAGACATATTTTTCAAGCTCATATTTAACACTACTATTCACAACATAGTCATTAAACCTAGCAGGTGCCTTAGTATTTCTACTAGACCTCCTAAGAGCAGGCTGCTCTGTACTTAGGTTCTGAGGAGGATTGACTTGAACTGTTTCAGGATTAGAACTGGAAAGGACATTTCCCTCAGATAGAGTATTATCACCCATAGATGTTGTAGTGCCATTAGTCTCACCATCAATAGAAGTATGTGTACTTCTAGGGCATGAAGAGGCACCACCATCATCATTGGGTGTATTATTATTACCTCTCCGTTCATCATTGGGATTTTGATCAAAATGTTTCTCATTAAAAAAAATTAGATCATTCAATGTAGTATCAGAATTCGGATCAGTTTGCAGTTTAGAATTCATTTTAAATGGAAAAACAGTTTCATAAAATTGAACATCTCAAGAATAGAAAATCATTTTAGAATCAAGACTATAAACTTTGTAAGCCTTTTTTGTTGTAGGAAAACCAATTAGAACACATTTTTTCAGATCTAGCCGAAAACTTATCAGAATTGTTAAGAATAGAAGAGAAACATAAACAACCAAAACTTCTCAGATGAGAAAGTTTTGGTTTTTGACAATACACAAGCTCAAAAGGAGATTTCCCACTCAGAATAGAAGACGGCAACCTGTTAATTAGATAAGCAGCAGTTAAGATGCATTCAGACCATATACTTAAAGGAATACCACTTTGAAACAACAAACTCCTAGCAACATTTAACAAATGCCTGTGCTTTCTCTCAGCAATACCATTTTGCTGAGGAGTATAAACACAAGATGTTTGATGAACTATACCCAGGCTGCTAAACAAGTTACTCATTTTGATGTTTATAAATTCAGTACCATTATCTGATCTCATAGTTTTAATCCCACACTTAAATTGATTGTGAATAAGATTAACATAACTAACAAACAAGTTATAAACTTCATCTTTAGTTTTAACAAGATAGATCCAAACAGACCTGGTATAATCATCCATAATAGTCATAAAATATCTAAATCCTTCTCTGCTAGTGACCTTGTAAGGCCCCCAAAGGTCTATATGCACAAGATCACCAATAGCAGAACTCTTATGATCACTCAAAGGGAAGGGTTCTCTTGTCTGTTTAGCCTTGTGACAGATGTCACAAGGAGATACATGAGAATCCTTAGTGTACTTAAGATCAGGTCGAAGCATATTTACAGCTTGGTCAGAGGGATGACCAAGTCTGTTTTGCCGTACAGATTTAGATACATAACAAGTAACAGATAGATTACCTATAGTTTGATTTTTAGAATTAAGAGGAGAGGGAGTATCAAACAAATAGAGTCCACCATTTTCACTACCAGTACCCATGAGATTTTGTTTTGAGTCAAATCCTGAATGTAACATTTAGATTCATCAAAACCAACAAACATTCTGCTATCCTTGATAAGTTTGTGCACAGACAAAAGGCTAACACAATATTCAAGGACAACCAACACATCATATAAGATGACTTTATCAAAAAGTTTTAGATTACCAATATACTTGATTTTTGCAAGAGTACCATTAGGATGCCCCACAGTAAGATTTAAATTAGAAATATCAATAATGCTAAACATATTTAGAGTATTAATAGTCATGTGTTGGTTTGCTCCTGAATCAATAATCCACCCAATACTAGCTTTACACAAAGCAGTATTGTTACTATAAAACTTATGAAAGTTTATATTAAAGAAAACATTGTTGTTCATAAAACTGGGTATACCTGCCATGTTGGCCTGCATAATGCTAGAAGGCATATCATTGATAAGACTCATTAATTTCATCATCTGCTCATTAGTAAAAGTCATAGAATATCCATTTTCCACAGATGATGTACTTGAATTGGCATTATAAGAAGATTTGAAATTAGTTTGTTTTTTACCAGGATTCATATTATAACCAGGGGGTACCCAATAATATCAAAACATCTGTCAACAGTGTGACCAATTTTACCACATTTATTACAAAGCAAGTTTGGATTAGGACCCCTGTTATTACTATTATTATTATTCCCAGTATTCACAAACTTCTTATTGTCAGAACCAGAACCTTTTTTTATCATCAAATATGTTATTTCCATTATTAGACCAACTAGTTTTAGAAACAAAACTAGCAATTTGAGATTTAAAATCAGAACCAGTAGAAAAGAGGCAATGCCTCTGTGAGACTCTTCTCTGGAAACAATAACAAATGTATCTTTAACATCTGGGAGAGTTTCTCTAGAGAGAATACTACTCCTGATAGGCTGATAGACTTCATTAAGACCCATAAGAAATTGCATAAGTTTCGTAAGTTGATTATGTTTTAAAACATCTTCTCTAGCAGTACAAGTACACTTAGCCAATTTGGTCATAATGTCAAATTCTCTCCATAAGGAGTTAAGCTTATGATAATACTCAGACACAGTTAATTCTCCTTGTTTAAAGTTATTAATTTTTTGCATAAGACTCAGAATAATAGAACCATCAAGTTTATCATAAGTTTCTTTAAGTTCAGCCCAAACCTCAGCTGTAAAACCCCCGTTTTTGATATACGCAGCGGAATATAAGTTTGGGGTGTTACTTCATGGTTCACAGTCATGAGAATAGAAAACGACTCAAAAAGAGACGTTTTAAATAAAATTGTTATCATTCATTTATTAAATCAGAGTACATAATATAGGTCCCAGAGGGAAATTTTGAAATATGTTACAAAAATTATATTATTCGTTTGAATGATAACATAGTGGACACTCTTTTTACAAGAAGAATGTCCACAGCCACTCCGTGCCAAAATCACGCATCTAGTTACCTGAGATAAACATGCTTAAAAAGTCAACACAAAGGTAGAGTGAATCTACAGTGTTTGAAGTGATAAATAAGTTGAACACAAGGTAAATAAGAAGAAATCAATTATATCACAATTCGGAATATTGCACTAAACCTCATGACACGCAATGCGTTAATAGTTTCCAGTCTCACTAACATAATAAAAATGGTAGTGGTTTGCCCCCGAGTTTAGATATCAAATATAATGCATCTGTCTAACCGGCTACCACGAAGATATCCATCCGATTAGTACAAATGGGTCGTCAGGCCAATAGATCTATTCACTATATTCGCGCTCACCCTGCGCGTGACTAATGGTGCATGATATGAGGGTCTTTCAATAATAAATACAATCATAATAATAAGGGATAGTTAGCCTAGTGCAATAACAATCAGGAAAATACTTGTGTTCGGTTTGATAGCATGTATCTTCCCACATATTTGGAAAAACATAAAAAGGAAAAGTGGGACTATAAACTCACCTTGATAGTCTGAATGAAAAACAACATTAAATAGAGTTGATAAACGTCTCCGGCACGCAACTTGGTTCGTTATATATATATATATATATATATATATATATATATATATATATATATATATATATATATATATATATATATATATATATATATAAGTTCTTTATATTGGTTTCGTTTCGTTTTTGGTTGATGGTAAAACGTTTAATTGAGACAACATGAAGTCTCTTCAAAAGTTGGTTTTTATCTTATTATTCGTTTTTATATTTCGTTCCGTTCGTTTGTTCGTTTAATATATCTTTCGTTCGTTGGTTATTGTTATAAACGTATTACGTTTATTAATTTCTATTAAATCGGAAATAATAAGAATATTAACATTTATAAAATGTTATATTTTTGCCCTTAGAGTTTCATATAATGATGGTTTATACCCTTGTATTTTTATAAAGTTACAACTTTTACCCCTGAACTTTGGTCAAATGACAGTTTCTACCCTGAAGTTTTGAAAATGACACTTTCTACCCTTTATATTAATTGTTGACAAAAATAATCCTTGATTAAATCAACTTTGGGAAATTGACAAATTTGGCCCATAGAAACTCTAATAAAATATATATATATATATATATATATATATATATATATATATATATTATATATATATATATATATATATATATATATATATATATATATGAAGTTTAAAATAGTTTGTGATCACCCCTTTTTGGATACAAATAAATACGAGGCGAGGGCTTGGTTTTTTTTTCCCGTTCTTTGTCCTACATAAAGTTAGCTGGGTGATTTATCTACTGGCCAATTTTCATATTTTTTGAAGATCATTTAAGGGTCGAAATAATTATCAAAAGTTGGTCGAGTAGAACATGATTTGATTAAAACTGGAAAATGGGTTTTAGCACTTAGCGATAGGATAGTTTTAAGTTCGAATAACTTTTTAACCTTTCAATCATTTTACGAAATTATTTTTCCTATGTAAAGCTAGCTAGGTGATCTCGTTACGG
Organism: Artemisia tridentata subsp. tridentata; assembly: GCA_021014915.2. Lineage (NCBI taxonomy): Eukaryota > Viridiplantae > Streptophyta > Magnoliopsida > Asterales > Asteraceae > Artemisia > Artemisia tridentata. Next base: position 106,992,785 of record CP139501.1, on the reverse strand, counting down.
GTCAAGTTTCATAATTTTTGAAGGTTGTTTGAGGGTTTAAATAAATTGCTAAAGTCGATCGGATAGAACAAAGTTTTGTCAAAACTGAAAAATAACTCTTGGATCTAGCGATAGGGTGATTTTAGAGACTCAATAACTTTTTACTCGCTTAATCTTTTTACGTATTTCTTTAGCCTAAAATAATTTAGCTAGGTGATCTTTAATATGCCAAAAACTTAGAATTTTTAGAGATCATTTAGAGGTCGATATCTAGGTCCAAAGTAGGGTCTCTGGTCGATTTACATAATTCTTTTTCCTAATTTTAGTTAACCAGGTAGTCTTTAAATCTACTAAATCTCAGATTTTATTATGATCATTTGGTGATCGATTTTTAGGTCATAAGTTGAGGGTCTGGAACTGGGTAGCGATAGAAACAGAAAGAAGAAAATGATTTGGTTTTCAAGTTTTAAAGGTTCTTACAAATTTTAAAGGCATGTTAGCATGATCATAAGTGTATTTAAATTATGTCTAGTGTATTTTAAGGTTGCTTGAATTTGTTTTGAAATCTAATTAAGGTGCGTTTGTTTACTGATCGAACAGGAAAAGAAAAGAAAGAAGGAACTATAGTTTTTGGTTTTTTTTTTGTGGTTTATTAAAGATTTATTTAACCTGGTTTTTAAGCGTATTTTGAGATACATAGAATGAAATGAAAAGAGTTTAATTTACTTACTTGAGTTTACTAGTCGATTAGGGTTTTGTGGAGTGAGCTTGATTTGGGAATGAGCTCCAATATTTCCTCTTGATCCTAGGCCTTCTAAGTAATTTATCTAGCTTATATTTAAGGTAGTTGATCAGTGGTGATGGGAGATTGGAGCTGTCCTTTGGGGTTCGAATGGGTTATGAGGGAAAGGGGGATTATGAGTTGGTATTTATAGAAGGAAGTGATTAGGGTTTGCTAGATTTTTGTTGGTATGAATGAAATGCGATGATGTGGCTGAATTTGGTTGGAGGACAAGTGTGAGGAGGAGGGTTTTGGACGTGTAGCTTTGGAAGGAAAGTGATGTAGCTTCTTCAAATCCATACAAATATCCTATTGATGATGTGGAGGAGGGGGAATCTAAGTAAGGGTTACTTGAGGTAGGCTACGCTTAGAACTAGTTTGGTTGGAATTCATTTAGGGTTCGAACTAAGGATGGAAAACTTGGACCGAATAAACTTGATATGGTGGTACTTAAAGCTATATTGAATTGTAATTAGGGTTTAAGGATAGAACTAAGTAAATTTTATGGTTTGGTTTTAGAATTGGTTAACTAGAAAATTTATTAAGATTGGTATTCATTTTATAGTTGTCGAATTTATAGTAAAGGAAAAGAAATTAGTCTTGTGCTTAAGTGAGTTGTACTAATAGCTTAATAGGGTTGTACTTAGGGTTTAGAAATATAGAAATTATAGTTTTAGTGTTTCCTTAAGTTATATAATTTTTATGTAATTTTTATTATGTTTAAAATGTATATAAATGGGATTTTAAGATTTTAGGCATTAGGCACTTGTACACTAGGTTTAGAAACTTGTACTAATGTTTAATGAGTTTATAAAAATATATTTCTAGGATTCGTGCATGAAAACTTGTAAATCGGGCTTTAAGATAAATATAGTTAGGGTTTTAATAAGGTTTTTGTAAATATTTGGTTTTTATGCATAAAAGACTTGTACTTTGGCTTAAATGACATGTACATTATAATTTGTAAAAATTTCTTATGAATGAATGAGTTTTGTACATAAAATCATAGTTTAAATGAATTTAGGGTTTTACCGGGAGTTATTATGGAATTAGGGTTTCTAAGCTTTAAACACTTGTACCTCGATTAAATGAGTTATACTTTAGTATTTTTAGGGTTTTGTTATTTACGTGTGTTAACGAATTAACATAAAATGGCAAAAGGGTATATAAGAATGTTTATATAAAATAAACATTAAGTACGTTGAGGTTGGGTTGCATGCGAGCACGTTGATCGAGGATGTGATCTACGTCACATAAGATAATTACCCGTAGAAAAGGATAAATATTATGAGTGATAGTTTATTATGACGTGGGATTTTCACAGTGGTTACATCAGCAGCATTTTCAGAAAATATTTGACCAAGATATAAATCTTCAGACGCATAATTCAAAATCTAAGACAAAACAATAGAATTACATCTATCCCACTGATTAGACAAAACATCACTAGAAGCATAAGTGGCCTTAATACATTTACCATTAATAAAACCAGTTTATTCCTTGTGTTAATAGCCAATTTCATAGCAGTAGACCAAACCCTATAGTTCTCAGTACCAGTAAGTTTAACAGACACAATAGAGCTAGTACTGATATCATTAGAATGAAGATGCAAAGGATTACCCAAATCAAGATTACTAATAAGATCCTCATTACTACCACTACCACTAGGAGCCATAATGAAAACACACAGAACAAATAATCAAACAGATAAACAGTAAACAAGAACCAAATAAGCACAGACAATAAACAGATAAACAAACAACCAAATAACGAAGCAAGAAAAGTAAAACTCACACCCAAGAATTACAAAGCCCAGCCAAGAGGACTGGGTATGACCAAAGCAGGTATTCACACCTCTCAGGGAGGCAGATCAGGAAGTTAGTCACACCGTTTGCACCCTTTTAACTAAAACTAAGTAATCTTAAAGGAGAAGATAAACCTTACAGTACTTTTAAGAAGAAGACAGCGGAAAGAACTTACAATACTCTTAATTCACTTAGTTAAGAGATATTGTGAAAGAATCAGGCCCCAATTAACACCAGAAACCACCAGAATCAAGAATCCCCAATTCTGAAAAATTAGGGTTTTCAGATCCAAACCCTAATTCACCAGATCTCACCACAACTTAACATAATCAACAATTAATCCAACAAAGATTGTTAAATTAACCTTAATACAACCAGATCTATCACCAATTTCAAGAACCCCCAAAATTGATTGAAACCCTAAAACTTGAAATCACCAATCTAACAAAACTTGTCTCTGATACCATGTAGAAATTGTAAAACACTTATGTAATGAATCCAACCAACCACCCCTTGATTCAAATTATTAGAGAGTATTAGTTTACAATACAAGATAAAAGAGACCAAGATTGTACACCAAACTGTGAACAATCAGATTAAAAATAACAAGACATAAAGACTGAATCGATAAGGTTGATCAGTCAAATGATTTACAAGACAAAGAGGTTTTGCAGCAGACTTTGAGAAAGATTGATGTGAATACGATCGTGTAAAAAGTGCCAAACCCTAATCTTGATGCATCCTTATATAGGCTCCATCTTTGAGAGTTAACAGCTTCAGTTCCTACACAATATAAAACATACCAAACAAAGAAAGACATAAAATGGTTAGAGTTAGCAAGTTTCTATAATGACATAAACAGTCCCTGAAAGTTTGATAGGTATTTTAACATGAACCCTTGTAGGTTTACCTGTCAAGAGATATCCCATCATTCCCTTTCGCCCGAGTGTTTTTAAACCAAAGTAAATATTTTTTTTACATATTCGGACTAGCTAGACGTATCAACTTTCTTATGCTCTATGGATATATTTGTTAGCAATTAAATTAGTTAATTGCAAAAGTGATGGTCATTGTTTTATGTAAAATTTTTGTGTCAAGTGTAATATGTACTAAGTAGAGTGGGCTTGTAGCATTAGAGTTAGAAGTGCAAAGTGTATAAGTGTAGTGCAAATACAAAGCCCACACAAGGTCCATCAAAAGCCCACCAAAGACCCATTTGGTTGGCTGTGATACGTATAAAACCACACACACACACACTGCATCATTGTGTGTCTCATTTTTCAAACATAACAGAAGAGTGTGTGTCCGAAGTACCACAAAAGTCTCGGTTTGTTTATCTTCCAAAGATTAATAAACATTTGACTTGAAATTCATCACATGATCCACCACATCTCTTGTTCTTAATGTATATGTTTGTGACCATCATTGTGTTTGTGTTTGGGTGAAGAAGAAGGTAGTGTTTTAGTGTTACAAGTGGTATCAAGAGCAAAAGGTTAAAGATTTAGGATTAGGGTACGGTACTGTTCTTCAGTCGAGGTTCTATTGTTTGATCGAGTTTCTAGTCGAGTTTCTACAACTGAATCGATTTACTGGTTTGTGGAAAACTAGAAGGGGGGTTGAATAGTTTTTACCGTTTTAAAGTTTTATTTGCTTTGTTACTATATGTTAATTTCAAAGGAAACAATCACAAATAAATAATCACACAATGTAAACAAAAGATAAAGAGAGGAAAGATCAAACCACACGACACTGTTGTTTATAGTGGTTCGGCTACAAGGACTCTCTTCCTTGCCCTACTCCACTCCCCGAGTTTCCTACTCGAGAGTTTATCTTTCACTAAGAAACAAACTCCTTTTCTAGGCGGAGAAAACCTTTACACGTCGCTTACTTCCTTTTCCGGTACTAAGCTAAACACCGGGTTCTTTCACAAGGTAGAACCAACCTGACGTCGCCTATTTACTTTACCGACACTAAGCTAGATGTCGAGTTCTTTACACGGGTACAACTACTCCCAACACTCTTTGTGCTTTAAGGACTAAAGCACTAACCACACTCACTTATTACAAATGAAAGATATGATGTGTGAAACTAACTACAATATCACACAGTAATGCAACTAAAGGATTACGGTTCTGTAGATCCTTGAATGCTTGATCTCTTTTTACAAAATGAAAGATCAAAGTGAAATGCAACTATGAATGATGTTAGTAAGATATGTACTGAATGAATATGTGTGTTAAAGCTATATGAGTGATGAGAGAGCCAAATGATCAGCTTCCTATTTATAGGCAAGCTGATCTTCAGCTCACGGATCCCACGGATCCCTCACAAGGGATCCGTCCTTTATGTGATTTGGATCCGTGGGACGTGACAGCTAAGGTTTAGTTGTCTCTTACCATATCTTAGTTGTATCTTACCAAATCATCCAAGATCTTCAAATGTCAACTATGTATCTTGCAAATCTAACCAAGATATATCAAAGATATTGTATGTGATGCATGCAATGATGTCATGGAATGGTTTTAGAATTAAAGTTTCCTTTTAAGGAAACAAGTTACTAAACTTGTAATTCTTAGTTAATATGTGAAGTGTAAAATGTGTACTTAAGAGACTTAAGCTAGTATTTATTATTTGCTAAAAGATATTCCTTTTATTTTTCATTAACAAAACTAATGAAAGATCAAAGAATATAAATAACGTTTTTGAGACGCTATTTGTATTAACAATCTCCCCCTTTTTGTTGATGACAAAACATAAGGTATATTTTTGAGCAAGAGAATAAATATAGCATGAGTTCTTAAAAATATATATTAAGTTTGTTTATTAAAGAAAAGTTTTGTAAAAAAATGTATGTACTGTGATGAATCACAGTTGATGCAAACTTAGTTCCTTTCTCCCCCTTTTTGTCGAAACAAAAAGAGTAGCGTAGCGGAATGCGATTTTGAGAACTTTAAAGCTCCCCCTTGTTTTATACTCCCCCTAGATGGAATAATCAAGGAAATAATGCATGAATCTACAAAACAAACGGTTAGTATATGAAATGCTTATGAGATGCTCCCCCTTGATGTATACTCCTCACTTCTTGAGTACCAACGTATACTATGAAGGGTATGATATGCTGCAAATGAAATGTTAGTAATGAATGACTTCAATGAAGAAGTAGATGCATTTGAAGTATTCTCCCAAACAAGCCTTTCAATAAGTTTTGACTTTTAAAAGTCAAAGTAAGTGTCTGATCATTATTTTTACCTAAAGCAATCATAATTATAGGTTAGATAGTGATGTTAGTTCACAATGATAATATGCAATATGTGGATCACTCATAAGCATAAAAACATCACATTCATTAATTGAAAATTATGTGACAAAAGTCACAAATATGATATGATGTTACATTACAAAATAAATCCTAAATAAAGACAATTACAACATCATCCTAGAAGGTTCCTAACAACACTTTTATTGAGGCGGATGAGAGATTGCATTGAGACGCTCGAGAACATGGTTCAAGATGAACCTCATCTCATTTTGAAGCTCATGGACCAAAATGTTGGTCCTTTGGGCCAAGTGAGATGTTCTCTCACAATGTGCGCAATCATGACTTGAAAAACCAGGAGGAAGACTAGGCTCCAAGTTTTGTGGTGGTGGTGGTGGTGGTGGTTGGTTGTTGTTGTTGTTGGATGGTCGTTGTTGTTGTTCATTGGTTGGTGGTGGTGTTTGGAGGGAGTTCATGAGGATGTTTTGGATGTCCATGGCTTCATTTAGACGGTGATCAACTATACCCGAGAGAGTGTAGAGACGGTTGAGCTCTTCACTAATCTCTTCTTGGGTTTAAGGCATATTCATCCACATTGCCTCATCAATGGCAACTAGAGTGGATGTGGGTTATAGAGGTTGTGGTTGAGGTTGGGATGATGGTGCATCATGGTATAAAGGGCCATGGATATCCGGGTAAACCGGGTGAAAAAGCATGGGTTGTTGACCTTCAAAGGTCATGGGTGGAAGATTGGGTAATTTTGGTGAAAGTTCTTCTAAGTCATCAAGATGTGGTGATGTAGGAGGAGTCCTAAATAATTCCAAGGGTTGGATTTTGGGTGATTTTGGTGGTGATGGTGATCTAACAGGCTTTGATGGAGCCGGTGGTGGAGTAGTGGCTATTGGAGTAATGGTTGGTGGTGGTGTTTGTATAACAACATTTGATGGTGTTGGGGTGGAGAGTGTAAGGAAATTTTCACTAGCAATGGGTGATGATATATTGAGAGGAGAATTTTCCTCAGATGAGGAGTTTGCTAAGTTGATAAAACAACAAGGTTTAACACTAATGCGGGCTGTTCTTCTTGGAGGTCTAGATGTGGAAGAGTTGTTTGACTTGGTCATGGTGAAGTATGATAGCTAAGATGTACAGGAGAGGAAATGGTTGTTGTGTGAAGTGATGATCCTAAAGTGCTAATTTATAGACAGAAGGTTTGTGAGTCTGTGTGTTTGGATTTGATGTGAATCCAATAGAGAATGTTGGTTACTAATGATTTGGAACAAAAATTTGTGCAGGTCATATCAAGGAAGTCAATCCATTGAGCTTTGGTTGAGTAATATGTTGTGGATTTGCAGTTAATACAAGTAGATAGTGTAAAGTCTGATGATTTGATATTTCCACGGATTTGACGGATCCTTAAAAAGGGTTCCTTCTTTGTATCTGTTTGGTAACTCACACCTAAAATTTAAAAATTTAAATTTTGGTGGGAATTTTTGTTCCTAAGTTTCTAAGAATTCCTAAATGATTCTAAGAGGAATTGTGATCAGTGAATGAATCCTAAGTGGTACTAAACATTAAAGATTTAAGAATCGGGATAAGTCGAAAAAGTTTTATAATTTTACTGGGAAACATGCGGATCCAAGTGGTTGCAAATGCGGAACCATGTTTAGCGATCCGCCAAATCCGCAGAATGGCGGATGGCGGATCCAACGATAAGCCTTGGCGGAACCCTGTTTTGGGATCCGCCGGATCCGTATGCCTAAAACTTAAAAACTAAACAGAACATATGTTATATTTTTTGTTTTTCGACGAAAACCCGAAAATTCACCTAGACCTTATTTAGCATCTAATATGTATAGCAAAACAACTAAATATGATAACATTAACACATGATTGCACATAGTTTAATCCGTACTTAGAAACTTACCGTTTTAGGTGTTATGCCAAACACTGGCTATAACCCGGAAAATTGATAACCATGATGGTTATCCACCTGCAAGTGTTAGTTATTACACATACACAACAAGTATTATCAGATAAATTCTAGACACATAGAAGTTTAACAACACAATATCCAACATTGTTTAAAACCAAACACTCCATCAACTCAGCTTCTTCTTCAACTTCTTCATCCCCTTGTGTAATTTCATCATCCAACGACCCAGATTCTTCACCATTCCTTTGATGTTTCGATACTCAGCGGATTCATGTTGAATTGGAGGAAGATGGCTCAAGTACTCGGGTGGAGGAATCCTAGAATTTGGCATACCATCATCTTCACTCATTGAAGATGATGAGGATGATGTTGGTACACGAGGACGTTTACCCTTATCAACACTAACCCTAAAGTCGCTCAAAGGAACGAAGGTACGTTCAATTTCATTGTAATCCGGAACAAGCCTAATGGTTTGGACGAGCGGGTGCAAAGGTCTATGAGTGGGTTAAGACATACCTAAAGCATTGCAATTTGCTTTGAACCGGAATGCAACATCTTTTGGCAACATAATAAGCAAGATTGAAGGTGACGGTAGAGATGTTTAATCATATGACAAACAAGATTGATGTGATCAAGGTTCCCATGGTGCACATCACATTAGCCTTAAGACATTTCCATTTTCTGAATTCGAGTTAATTCATTTAGTCTATTGAATGGATTAGCAACTTACGACCAGAAACTTTGTGGGTGTTCAGAATAAAGATGTTCCTAATCACTTTTGATTCGAGAGGAGTGGCATATGGATGCAGTCTATCGAGATTGGAGTCTAGAGATTGTTGTAAGGATCATTTGTCACGATAATAATGTGTCCTTGGCTTGGAATTCCTAAGACCTTACCAAAGATCCATGTAGGGATGTGACAAGATTTCCATTTAGAGTAAATTGAAATTAAGTAACATTCATCACGACCAACGAAACATTCTTGGGATTGTTCATTAGGAATAAGTATGAATGTTCCCTAATCACTTCTATTTGTTCAAGGAGTGCTATTCTCTACAGATTGAGATCTAAGATTGTTAGACCATTTGCGAGTTAATATGTCCCTTGGTTGTGTTCCTATACAATTGATCAGAGGATGTTGACGAGATTTCCTAAGTAAATGAAGACTTAGTTAACCTTATCAGTGAAAACTAAGGCTATACATGATGAACCTAATTATGAAAAAAATTGGTTATTATTTAAAAGAGAATCAAATCAATTGCGGTTAATTGTTCCTAATTGTGTTCCTTCATAGAGATGATTAGGTTATCATGGAATATTTTTTCTAAGGCTTTGAAAATTCGATTTGGGCATTTTAGACCTTGGTTTTGTGATTTGGGTAATAGTTAAGTTTTGTGATCGTAGTGGGCGGGAGGCATGATTTTCCTAAGTACAAAATGTTACATAGTTTTAGTTAAAAATGATCAAAGGATGTGTAAAATTCCTAGTGTGTGCCTACATGGGGACAATGTGGAGGTGCGGTTATCTCGACTCCTTTTGATGCAAGAAAAATTAGTTTATGCAAGTTTTGTTTACAAACGAGAGATAACCCAAACACTCCTATTTCAATGTAGCTACGGTTGAATGTACCCGAAAATACATATTAATTATGTATTCCCTTTAGCATTCAAGAGACATTATGCAAGTGAAGTCTAAAAGATAATGTTTTTGCATTTGTATGAACAATGTAAGAAAAAATCATTTTACCTAGTCGTTAGAAGATTTTAGTGAAAAATTTTCATGGGGTTTTTGTTAAATTAAGACAATGTGCTATGAGATGCAATTCCTAACTAAGAAAAACATGTTTTTAAGTATAATGCAATAAATATGCTTCATGATTTTTCAAGAATTATGCATATACCCCAAGTTTTGGTTTTGTGCATGAAATGGAAATCCTAGGCGCAGATCAGGAGTATAAATATGATAAGAATACTTACAGTGATGTTAGAAGCACAAATTTGTGGAAGAAAATGGTCTAAAATGTGATAGAGATTAAGTGTGTGTCGAGTATAGTAAGGTGATATGTTTTGGAGTGAGGAATGAATAGTAGCTGTTCTTGTTTATTTAATAATAAACTGAACACAGCATGCGACGGATCCGGCGGATCCCAAACAAAGGATCCGTCTTTGTTGTCGATTGGATCCGCGGATCAGAACACATGTTTTGGTTTGGTGTCGTGTGTGGCTAAACTAATGTTTACACTAATGTTTCTCCTAATCACTAGGTTCCATTAATCCTAATCCAAGTCTAATATAATTGAAAGGTTCTCGTTTAAGTGGTTTAGTGAGAATATCGGCAATGTTGTCCTCTGAGGAAACTTTCTCAATTGAGATGATTCCCTTCTGTACATTGTCGCGAAGGAAGTGATGGCGTATTTCAATATGTTTGGTTCTAGCGTGTTGGACTGGATTTTTGCTTAGATCGATAGCACCTTTGTTGTCGCAAAGAATGGGAATGTTGTTGAGTTCAATTCCATAGTCGACGAGAGCTTGTTTCATCCACAGTGCTTGTTGACACGCCTTTCCTGCAGACACATACTCTGCCTCTGTTGTTGAGATTGCGAGGGCAGTTTGTTTCTTAGCGAACCATGATGTTAGACAATATCCTACAAAAGTACAAATACCGCTAGTACTTTTCCTATCAACATAATCACCTGCGTGATCTGAGTCAGTATACACTATGGTTTCTACACCCGTTCCTTTGGGATACCATAATCCTAAGTGTGTAGTACCTTTGATATACCTAAAGATTCTTTTAACGGCTTCAAGATGGGAAGTTTTTGGATCTTCTTGAAAACGTGCACATAGACAAACACTAAACATAATGTCAGGCCTACTAGCCGTAAGATAGAGTAAACTACCAATCATTCCTCTATATTTAGTGCTATCTACGGATTCATTTTCTTCATCCTTAGTAAGTTTGGTTTCGGAGGACATGGGTGTTCTCATGGGTTTTGAGTCTTCAAGACCAAACTTCTTAAGCATATCTTTGATATACTTTGATTGGTTGAAGAATATCCCATCTTCTAATTGTTTAATTTGGAGACCTAAGAAAAAGTTTAGTTCCCCCATCATACTTATTTCAAACTCGTCATGCATGATTTTTGAGAAATTGTCACATAACTCTTGACAAGTTGAACCGAATATAATGTCATCCACATATATTTGGACTATGATAATATGTGATCCCTTTTTCTTGGTGAAGAGAGTATTATCTACTAGGCCCATGGTATACTTATGGTCAACTAGGAAAGTCTTAAGTCGATCATACAAAGCTTTTGGTGCTTGCTTAAGTCCGTATAAAGCTTTCTTAAGTTTGAAAACATAATTTGGTTTTTCAAAGTCGGCAAAGCCGGGAGGTTGTGCAACATATACTTCTTCATTTATAAGACCATTTAAGAAAGCACTTTTGACATCCATTTGAAATAACTTAAAATCATGTGCACATGCATATGCAAGTAATATTCTAATAGACTCAAGTCTAGCTACGGGTGCAAAGGTTTCATCGTAATCTATACCTTCTTGTTGATTGTAACCTTGTGCTACTAGCCTAGCTTTATTTCTAGATATAATACCTTTTTCATACATTTTATTTCTAAAGACCCATTTGGTGCCTATTATGGTTTGGTTTTTAGGTGGAGGGACCAATGTCCAAACATCATTTCTAATAAATTGGTTAAGTTCTTCTTGCATAGCAATTACCCAAGATTCATCTTTTATTGCCTCGTCTATATTTTTAGGTTCAATAGTTGAAATAAAACAAAAATAATTACTTTCATTTTGAGCTTTGGATCTTAATGTTCTTTCATTAAGTTTTCCTATGACGTTTTCTAATGGATGACTTTTAGTTTCTTTAATATTGACTATTTCTCCTTTTACGGGTTCATTGTCATTTTCAATGTTTTCTATATCATTAACCATTTGACTTTCAACTAAGTCATCATCTACCAAAGGTGATGTCTTAGAGGGAGGTGGACTTTCGTTGAATGTTACGTTCAACGATTCCTCGACTCTTGATGTTTCCTTGTTTAATACAATGTATGCTTTACTGTTTTGTGAGTACCCAAGAAATACACCTTCATACGACTTTGGGTCGAACTTAGTGAGATAGTCCTTTGTGTTTAAAATGAAGCACTTGCTTCCAAAAACTCTAAAATATCCTAATGTAAGCTTTTTGCCTCGATAAATATCTACAGCGTGACACCAAAACTTTTGTGGTATGTTTTGTTCATTTAACATAGTTCTACTCATTTCTTGAATTGTTCTATTTTTACGTTCTACTACACCATTAGATTGAGGTGTACGAGGAGCCGAGAAATTATGAGTTATTCCATTATTATCACAAAAATTTCCAAATTGAATTTCATTGTCAAATTCTCGACCATGGTCAGTTCTAATAGATACTATATTACTTCCTATTTGATTTTGAATTTTCTTGCTTAGAATTTCAAATTTGTCGAATGCCTCATTTTTAGTTTTCAAAAACTTTGTCCATGTATATCTAGAGTAATCATCTACTATGACTAAAGTGTAAAAAATTCCTCCATAACTTTGTATAGCCGACGGGCCAAACAAATCCATATGTAGTAATTCTAGGCATCTAGATGTAGATACCATGTTTTTAGCCTTATGGCTACTATGTACTTGTTTTCCAATTTTGCAAGCATCACAAAAGTGTTGGTCATATTTCAACTTGGGTAGGTTCCTAACGAGTTCTTTGGATGACAAAGATTGAATAAGCCTCATATTAGCATGACCTAAGCGTCGATGCCATAGAGTTGAGTTTTCGTCCAAGGAGGTAAGACATAACTTATCTTTAGGTGTTTTATCTAATTTCATAACATAGACATTATTCTTTAAAACACCTTTTCCTACGGTTATGCCATCTTTAAGTATTTTACTTCCATTTTCACTGAAAAGGACATTATACTTTTTGCGGCATAATTGACTTATACTAAGTAAATTAAAACCTAAATTATCTACATGAGCAACATCATCAATAGATAGAGAGTCATGAGAGATTGTACCTTTTTCGATGATTTTACTTTTAAGCTTGCTACTGAATGTGACATTACCTCCATCATACACTTGGTAGGTTGAGAAAAGATTTTTGTTTCCCGTCATATGTCTTGAGCACCCACTATCTTTGATCCACTCATCAGGTTCAAGATCAACTTTCAAGCATACCTAAGTTCATAAAAGACTCAAGCATTTGGTCCCCAATATCTCATGGGTCTGTTTGGGTTAAACATGACATTATCATGGTTTATGTATGTAAATGGTGGACTATTGTTCCATGACATATAGCTAGGACCATGAAAGTTTCTAGGCAAGTTTTGGTTCCAATTATTTTGATAAGTATGTTGTGGATTAACTATACTCTTTGGAAAGGGGTGTTTGGGAAAACTCATTTGAGGTCTCTGTTGATCCGTTTTAACTCTATATTCATTTCTAGCTTGTTCTCTTCCTAAAGATACTGCTGTTTTATGTTTATTATTGGTTATACTACTGTTAGGTTTCTTAGTAACTTTAACAAATTCGGAATGGTCGACTTTGTGAACCTTCTGTTCAACTTCAGTACCCGCGGATCCTTTGGATACACTTGGCGGATCCAAATTTTTGGATCCGTCGGATCCGTGAGTGTCCAACATGGTTGAATCAGTTTTATTCATAGTCTGTTCCTTATAATCACTTAAGGTTCCTAGTTTCATAAAGCCTAGTCCTGTTTTATCATGAGGTAGCTTTTGCATTTTCATTATTTCATCTGCACAACTTATGTTTTTATCAAACCTTTTAAACTTTGAATTTTGTTTGATTAAATCTTCCTGTGTGGTTCTTAAGGTTTCTAATTCAAGTTTTAGTTCTTGACAAGACACACACGTTTCTTTACTATCTTTACCTTTTTCAATTCGTATTGCTTTTTCTTTAAGCCAAAATACTTCATTTTCTAAAAGTGATGTCTTTGTTTTCAAAAACTTGTTTTTGTTTATGATTTTTAAAGTAACGTCACACAGTTTGTTATATTTAACTTCTAAGGTTTCATCATCTATAGAGGAGTATGAATCAGAATGTACCTCTTCTGTGTCATTAGCCATAAGTGCCATTTCGTTGTTCTTAGGCTCATCATCATCATCTCCTTCACTATCGCTCCAAGCTCCACTAACGAAGGCTCTTTGAGACTTGGTCTTTGGAGGCTTTGGACATTCTCCTATTAAGTGACTGGAGTCACCACACCTATAGCATTTCCTATCAACCTTACCTTTCTTATCGTCACGATCTTTCCGAGAGGATTTCTTTTCATCACGAGGTGGTTTTACAAACTTTCCTCGTCTCCTGAAGAATTTCTTGAAATCCCTCACGGCCATGGCATACTCTTCATCATCACTGTTTGAACAAGACTCATCATCATCACTTGACTCGACTTTGGCTTTCAAGGCAATAGACTTAATCTTCTCCTTTTTGCCTTTGACAATTTCCGAATCTTTTTCCATAATCATTTCTTGAACTTTAAGGTTTCCTATGAGCTCATCCAGTGTCATGCTTGAGAGATCTTTAGATTCTTCAATAGCTGTCACCTTTGCTCTCCATTTCGGATGGAGTGCTCTTAGAAATTTCCTGACAAAATTCTTACTAGAAAAAGATTCATCAAGTGCTTTAAGTGATGTAATAATAGTATTGAACTTAGCAAACGCACTATCAATGGTCTCATCTTCAGAGATAACAAATTGTTCGTATTGTTGGACAAGAAGATCAATTTGTTATCTTTTACTTGTGAGTTCCCTTGATGTGTGATAATAAGAGATTGCCAAATATCCTTAGCCGTTTTACACATAAAAACTCTTTCATATTCTTTCTTAGGTAAGGCATTATAAAGCATCATTTTGGCTTCATTATTTTTGGCAATTAGTTTCTTTTGCTCATCACTGTGACGAGTAAGAGAAGCTCCTTCATCCCGACCACCCGAAATATTATTACTAATAGGTTTGTAATCACCATCAACTATAATATACCATAGATCTATGTCCTTTGACTTTACATAAGTCTCAAAGCGATTTTTCCAATAAATAAAACAATTTGGTTCAAATAGAGGTGGTCTCTGCATAGATTGCCCTTCTTTAAAGTTTTCAAAATCCATGGATCGTTTTAAGTTTTAAAATACAATATATTTTAAAGATCTTAAGTAACGTAGCTCTTGATGCCAATTGTGGAAAACTAGAAGGGGGGTTGAATAGTTTTTACCGTTTTAAAGTTTTATTTGCTTTGTTACTATATGTTAATTTCAAAGGAAACAATCACAAATAAATAATCACACAATGTAAACAAAAGATAAAGAGAGGAAAGATCAAACCACACGACACTGTTGTTTATAGTGGTTCGGCTACAAGGACTCTCTTCCTTGCCCTACTCCACTCCCCGAGTTTCCTACTCGAGAGTTTATCTTTCACTAAGAAACAAACTCCTTTTCTAGGCGGAGAAAACCTTTACACGTCGCTTACTTCCTTTTCCGGTACTAAGCTAAACACCGGGTTCTTTCACAAGGTAGAACCAACCTGACGTCGCCTATTTACTTTACCGACACTAAGCTAGATGTCGAGTTCTTTACACGGGTACAACTACTCCCAACACTCTTTGTGCTTTAAGGACTAAAGCACTAACCACACTCACTGATTACAAATGAAAGATATGATGTGTGAAACTAACTACAATATCACACAGTAATGCAACTAAAGGATTACGGTTCTGTAGATCCTTGAATGCTTGATCTCTTTTCTACAAAATGAAAGATCAAAGTGAAATGCAACTATGAATGATGTTAGTAAGATATGTACTGAATGAATATGTGTGTTAAAGCTATATGAGTGATGAGAGAGCCAAATGATCAGCTTCCTATTTATAGGCAAGCTGATCTTCAGCTCACGGATCCCACGGATCCCTCACAAGGGATCCGTCCTTTATGTGATTTGGATCCGTGGGACATGACAGCTAAGGTTTAGTTGTCTCTTACCATATCTTAGTTGTATCTTACCAAATCATCCAAGATCTTCAAATGTCAACTATGTATCTTGCAAATCTAACCAAGATATATCAAAGATATTGTATGTGATGCATGCAATGATGTCATGGAATGGTTTTAGAATTAAAGTTTCCTTTTAAGGAAACAAGTTACTAAACTTGTAATTCTTAGTTAATATGTGAAGTGTAAAATGTGTACTTAAGAGACTTAAGCTAGTATTTATTATTTGCTAAAAGATATTCTTTTTATTTGTCGTTAACAAAACTAATGAAAGATCAAAGAATATAAATAACGTTTTTGAGACGCTATTTGTATTAACATGGTTGTTTCATCGAGTTAGATGAAATGATCGAACTTTTTGATCGAACTTGGACTTGATCGAATTTTGGTTTGATCGAACTTCATAACCAAAATTCTGGTTTGATCGAACTTTTTAACCAAAATTCTGGTTTGATCGAACTTTTAACCAAAATTCTGGTTTGATCGAACTTCATAACCAAAATTCTGGTTTGATCGAACTTCATAACCAAAATTCTGGTTTGATCGAACTTCATAACCAAAATTCTGGTTTGATCGAACTTCTTAACCGAAATTCTGGTTTAGTCGAACTTCTTAACCGAAATTCTGGTTTAGTCGAACTTCTTAACCGAAATTCAGGTTTAGTCGAACTTCTTAACCGAAATTCAGGTTTAGTCGAACTTCTTTACCGAAATTCTGGTTTAGTCGAACTTCTTAACCGAAATTCTGGTTTAGTCGAACTTCTTAACCGAAATTCAGGTTTAGTCGAACTTCTTAACCGAAATTCAGGTTTAGTCGAACTTCTTAACCGAAATTCAGTTTTGATCGAACTTATTAACCGAACTTCAGTTTTGATCGAACTTCTTAACCGAACTTCCTGTTTGATCGAACTTGGACTTCATCAAGTTTGGAAACCGTAACCTATCATTTCTTTAACCGATCCAATACCGTCTTAACCATACAAACATCAACAATGACGACTCAATAAGACATTCATGCCGCAGGTTCAGAAAACCGACCTCCAATGTTAGAAAAAGGTGGTTACCTTCCATGGACGAGTCGTATGCTTCGATATATGAGATCCAAACCTAATGGACAAGGTATACTCTTGGTTAACTCAGTCAAAAAAGGTCCATTCCAGCCTTGTGAGATTGAAGAAACAGCTGGAAATCCTACTGCAACACCTCCCGTCGCACCAACATATAAAATCCAAGAGGAATCAGATTACACTGAAGCAGATTGGAAACAAATTGAAGCTGATCACCTAGCAATGCATCTAATTCAACTCGGTCTACCACAAGAAATATTCTGTGATGTAGATAGCTGTGAAACTGCCAAAGAAATGTGGGATCGAGTTAGACGTCTTTGTCATGGTACTGAAATTGGCATTCAAGAAATGGAAAACAAGCTTCTGACTGAATGGGAGAAGTTCACTGCCACACCAGCTGAACAAATTGAATCTTTCTACACACGGTTTTGTACTCTAATGAATGAGTTGATCAGAAACAATTTGGCACCTAAACAAATTGTTCAAAACATCAAGTTCATCAACAACCTTCCAGAAGAATGGGGACGATATGTTACTATTGTCAACCAAACCAAGAATCTTCATGATGTGAACTACGATCAACTCTATGACTTTCTCAAACAAAACCAAGCAGAGGCAAATGAATTCAGAAAAGAGAAACAAGCAAAACAACAAGATCCTCTTGCACTCATAGTCCAATCACCTACACCTGCAACAGTATGTGCACAACCATCATCATCATCATCTACTCAGCAAGTCATGCAACAAGAGTATATTCCACAATCACCATTCTACCCACAACAACAACATGTAATCCCACAACAACAATACCCACAACACCCAGATCAAGACGATCAGGATGAGTCAACTGCTGCTTTGACTCAAGCATTTGCTTACCTAACAAAAGCATTCCAAGGACGCTACTCCACACCTACCAACAACAATTAATGAATCTCATCGAACACTCGCAACAAGCAGATTGCACAGCCGAGTTTCAACATGGGACATCAAGGACAGATGGTTGGGGGATATGGGAATCAGCAGGGATATGCTCCAAGATATTAGATGGGTAATCAGAATGCAGGGCAGTATGTTGGTAATCAGATGGGTCAGTATGCAGGGAATCAGATGGGTACAGCTGTTGGTATTCAAAGGGTACAGAATGCTGGGAATCAGTTTGGGAATGTTGCTCAGGGAGCTGGGAATAGAAATCAGGGTAATGTGATGAAGTGCTTCAACTGTCAGGGTATTGGTCACATTGCTAGGAACTGTCCAGACAAGCCGAATAAAAGGGATCTAGCGTATTTGCAGAAAGCATTAATGTTGGCAAACAAGGAAACGGCTGGGCTTCAGTTGAGTGCAGAAGAGAATGACTTCATGGCTATTATGGACAATTCAGAAGATCAAGAGGACATCGATGCAAACTGCATTTTTATGGCAAATCTCCAGGAGGCAAAATACGACACAGACTCAGAAGCACCTCCTGTTTTTGACACTAATGCGGTTTCTGAGGTACAACCATATGTATGCACTATGAAATGATATGTCACCTCAAATGAATTGAGAGAAATACACGTGTGTATCTAATGTTTATGAATCTATAATTGGTCACAAAATTGTAAAGTGTGTTGACAATGAAAAAGGTTGAAATAAAAGGTCAAAAAGGTCAATCGCGATGTTAAGGCCGCGAATGAAAAATTGACCACTGAGCTTGAGAGATATAAGGTGAATGCAAGAGCTTATGATTTTCATAACAAAAAACAGTCGGAACTTGAGGTTAGCTTAAAAGATTCTGAGTTAAGAGAGAAACGTTTACAAATCAAATTTGACACTCTAAATGTTAATTTGAATAACCAAATTAAATCTCTAAACAAGGAAATTTCTGAACTAACCAACCAGCTTTCAAAACAAAAATCAACTTATTCCAATCTTGAAAAAGAAAAGAAGGAGTTGAATGAAAGGTTTTCAAAACGTGAAAAGGATCTTCTTAAAGAGATCAATGACAAAAATGAAACCATTGTAAAGTTGGAAGATTTACTTGTAAAAACGGGTCATTCTGCACAAACGATTAATTTGTTAATAAATGATAAAAACCCGATTTTACACACATTAAAGAAAACGGCTATAGGTTGTGAAAACCCTTATTAGCTCAAGAAAGCTCAGAGTGTACAGAATGTGTTATATGATGGTACTCTTACAAATGATAAACATGATCCTATAGAGGTTCATGATTCTGATGAAACGATTGAGCTTTCAGAAGAGAGTAGAAAAAGAATGAGACAAATGAACCCAGAAATAAAACCCATTGACTATAATGAAGCAAACAAACTTGCTGGGGTTCATTTTGTTAAAAGGAATTCACCTCTGTTTTTTCAAAAACCAGTGGTTTTCACAAGACAAAAGGCTGTCTCAAAACATCTGCCTAACATCGAACAAATGGCATCTAAAAACACTTATGATACAAGTGCAGCTAGACTATATTTGGTTGATCTTAAGCAGAGAATTGAGAAACTTCAACGTATTGTGGATTCCAAAATTAACAATAAAAAGTTTGAATGGTTTCCAGGTGTTCAGGATGAACTGAAAAAGATTTTTGAAAGGGAAATTAATCCACATATTAGTGCAATCTATGCGGTTGTTCAAAATGTGGAACATAATCTTTTGAAAGAGTCAGCAGAATTTGTTAAGGACCACAAATCCTTAGTGAAGGAAACTAATGAATACTTGGAACACATAAAAGTTTTGGAAAAGCAAAATGACTCTCTCTGCTTCGAAGCTCTATCGACTGATATCATGTCCATTATTTACCAAACATATTCTGTTGAGGATGATGAAACACTTCGAGCTGAGACTTCTCAAATTGTTGAAAAATATGAAAAGGCGCTTTTGAAACTTGAAAAACAAAATTGCACACATTTTAAACAACTTGATACAAAAAAGGAAGAATGCAAGTATGACAAATTGTCGTATGAGCGCTCTTACAAAAATATGCAAGATCAAATCAATCTTTTGAAGTCTCAACTCGAAAGTCAAAAAAGGAAAGGTGAGGAAACTACGGGTATTACACCATCAACCCCCTTGCCTAATGCGAAACAAAAAGAGAAAGCTGTTTTCAAGAACACTAATGTTATAGCACCTGGCCTTTATAGGATTAGTCCCACTACTGCGTCTGCCTCTACATCTAAAACATATAGGGCTATAGACAAAAGTAAGAAAGATACTCCAAACGAGTCTAGGAATGCTACTACAACATCTAAGGACAACAACATAAATTCTAATGAGTGTGCCTTACCTTCTACAGGAATAGAAAGCAACTCTAGGAGCAAAAGACAGTCTAGGAGAAATAACAAGAAACCTAGTGTCTCGCCTATTTCTGAAAGTGCATGCAAGAAAGTAGAAGAACACCCAGGAATTTACCGCTTTCCAAGAAGAAACATGTATCATCTAGTTGTAATGATAAGACTCCTGTTTCTAATGCATGTAATGATTCTGATTGTTTAATGCAAAAGAAAACTTTGTCTGCAAATGCTTGTGATGATAATGTTTCTAATGATGAGAAAAAGAATGATATGCCTGAACAGAAAAAAGGTTCCTTTAGTAACTAAGGCTAAGTCTAGATATATTCGAAGACTTATTGCAAAAGCTAGGAATACCACTAGCAGCCTATTGCCTAAGGATCACTCTAGGTTTTGTGCATGGAAACCAACGGGTAGAATGTTTACACTTAAGAATGGCACATTAGAAATAGTTCCCAATGCATCTAAGGAAACCAGTTCTAAGTGTAATTCACCTGTTTCATCTAACCCACTGGAACCAAATGTTAAACGGTTTCCATATACAAAATCCTCTGTTCTTTGCAGGTCATTGAAATTTGTCTTTGGATCGTCGACTCGGGTTGCTCCAAGCGCATGACCGGGAATCTGAAGCTGCTGATCAATTTTGTGTGGCAGTTCATGGGGACTGTACGGTTTGGGAATGATCATGTTGCAGCTATTCTGGGTTATGGTGATCTTCGGTTTGGGAATTACTTGATCACTCGGGTTTACTATGTCGAAGGGTTGGGACACAATCTGTTCTCAGTCGGACAGTTTTGTGATGCTGATTTAGAGCTTGCTTTTAGGAGAAACACTTGTTTTGTCAGGAATTTGGTGGGGAATGATCTCTTAATTGGGAATCGTGGCACCAATCTCTATGCAATTGACATAAACCAAATGGCATCTTCATCTCCTATTTGTCTCATGACCAGGGCAGGCGAAACAAAATCCTGGTTGTGGCATAGACGTTTGTCCCATCTGAACTTTGACACGATAAACAAGCTTGCCAAAGGCAACATCGTTTCCGGTCTTCCTAAATTCAAATACACCAAAGAACACCTATGTCCATCATGTGAGCAAGGCAAGAGCAAAAGGGCATCATATAAACCTAAACCTGTACCTAGTTCGGTTGATAGGTTGCATTTGCTACACATGGACTTATGTGGCCCGATGAGAGTTCAAAGCATTAATGGGAAGAAGTATATTCTTGTAATTGTTGACGACTATTCAAGATATACATGGGTAAAGTTTTTGAGATGAAAGGATGAAGCACCAAGCACCATCATCACCTTTCTGAAGCGGATTCAAGTTCTACTTCAAGCTCCAGTTAGGATAGTCAGAACGGATAATGGCACGGAATTTGTCAATCAGGAGTTAAGATCATTCTTTGAAGAAACTGGTATTACTCACCAGACATCCGCTGTTCGAACTCCACAGCAGAATGGCGTAGTTGAAAGAAGGAATTGAACCCTTGTAGAAGCTGCTCGCACTATGCTGATCTATTCCAGTGCTCCGTTATTCTTATGGGCTGATGCTGTTTCTACTGCTTTTTTTACTCAAAACCGATCCCTAATTCATCCAAGATTCAATAAAACCCCATATGAACTAATCAACAACCGAAAACCGGATATTTCTTATCTTCATATATTTGGCGCTTTATGCTATCCAACAAATGACAGGGAAGATCTGGGAAAGTTGAAGGCTAAGGGTGATATTGGAATCTTCATTGGTTATTCTGAAAACTCAAGGGCATTCAGGGTGTATAATAGGAGAACGAAAAAGATAATGGAGACGATGAATGTGAAGTTTGATGAAATTTCACAAATGACTTCTGAGAGACTCGCTCTAGAACCCGCGCTTAACCCGATGACTTCCGGAAATATCAGTTCAGGACTCGCACCTTAAGGAGCTCAATCAATTCATTCAGAACAACCCACATCTCAAGAACTGGATAATTTCTTCGAGTTCATGTACGATGAGTACTATGGTGGCGCTTCGAAAAATGCATCTAACCAACATTCCGCTGCACCCACTCAACATCAACAACCACCACCACCACTACCTAATCCAGATGCATCCACAACATTCGAAGCCGGCGCACCAACTCCCTCAACATCAACATCATCTACATTTACTCCAGCAACTCCATTCACTGAAATTGTTCTACCAAGAATTGATGAGCAAGAACAAAATAATGTTGTGTTAGACGAAGAAGTCTTTGAAAACCCGTTTGGAACGGAATCTGGTGAATCATCTTCCAGATTACATGAACCGTCTAATACGCAGTCGTTCAGTCCAAGGTACCCTTCAACATTACAGTGGACAAAAGACCATCCGATTGAACAGGTTATTGGTGAACCCTCAAGACCAATTCAGACGAGAAAACAACTTCATACCGATTGCGACACGTGCATCTATGTCTGCTCAGTCAGTCTCATAGAACCTAAGAACATTCGGGAAGCAATGGCAGATAATGCCTAGATTGAAGCGATGCAGGAAGAACTTCTTCAATTTCAAATCCATGACACCTGGGATTTAGTTCCAAGACCAATTGACAAACTAGTCATTGATCTTAAATGGTTATGGAAAAACAAAAAGGATGAAGAAATGACTGTAATTCGCAAAAAGCTCGTCTGGTGGCAAAGGGATACAGACAAGAAGAAGGAATAGATTTTCAAGAGTCATTCGCACCAGTTGCAAGGCTTGAAGCAGTCAGGATTTTCTTAGCTTATGCCGCTCACAAGAACATCACGGTTTATCAGATGGACATCAAGACGGCGTTCTTGAATGGAACTCTGAAAGAAGAAGTGTATGTGAGTCAACCAGACGGTTTCGTTGACAAAGATCATCCGAAATACGTCTACAAGCTAAAGAAGGTAATCTATGGTTTGAAACAAGCCCCGAGGGCGTGGTATGACGAGTTATCATCTTTCTTGTTGTCAAATAATTTCACCAAAGGAACAATTGACCCAACCTTGTTTACAAGAAAATACAAAAATGATATTTTGATTGTTCAGATTTATGTGGACGAAATCATATTTGGGTCCACTAATCCGACACATTCAAAACATTTTGAAAATCTCATGAAAAGCAAATTCGAAATGTCCATGATGGGTGAATTAAAATTCTTTTTGGGTTTACAAATTCATCAATCCCCACGTGGTATTTTTCTAAATCAGGCTAAATATACAATTGAGATTTTGAAAAAACATGGAATGGACAATTGTGACTCTGTTGGTACTCCAATGGTCACTTCACCAAAAATTGGCGCTGACCTATATGGGAAACCCATGGATCCGAAGAAATATCGGAGCATGATTGGTTCTCTCATGTACTTAACTGCAAGCCGACCAGATATTCATTTTGCTGTTTGCTTACTTGCACAGTTTCAGGCAAGGCCTACCGAACTTCACCTCCAAGAGGTTAAACGGATCTTTCGATACCTTCGAAGAACCATTAACATGGGACTTTGGTATCCGAAGGATTCGGAGTTTACACTAATTGCCTTTTCAGATGCCGATCATGCTGGATGCCAAGTCACAGCGAAAAGTACATCAGGCGGAGCGCAATTTCTGGGAGAAAAGCTAGTAGGCTGGTCCTCAAGGAAACAAGATTGCACTGCTTTATCAATAGCAGAAGCCGAGTATGTGTCTCTATCTGCGTGTTGTGCTCAAGTCCTTTGGATGAGAACACAACTCACAGATTATGGTTTCTCTTTCAACCGCATACCTTTGTATTTCGATTCAAAAAGTGCCATAGCCATCTCGTGCAACCCAGTGCAACACTCGAAGACCAAGCATATTAGAGTCCGCTACCACTTCATAAAAGAGCACGTTGAAGAGGGTACTGTTGAATTGTTTTTCGTGAAGACTGAATATCAGCTCGCCGATCTATTTACTAAGGCCCTCCCAAAAGAGCGGTTTGAAAACTTAGTTCGTCAAATTGGAATGCGAAGCCTAACTCCCGTAGAGTTAGAAAGTCTTCTCGAATCTTATTGATTTACTTCATAAAGCTTCGCAAGTAAATATATTTTTGTAAATATTGGTAAATATTTATGTATATATTTTTGGTAAATATATATATATATACTTTTTCAAAAACAAAAATATAAATATAGAAAATTTCAAAAAGACAAAAAATATAAAACTCTAAATCCAAAAATATTCTTCTCACGACATGTCTCTCGTATAATCAATATTCTGTACGTACTTAGAAATGTCATTCAACAATGATACGGGTATTTACAGATGCTTGAGCGAGAGTTATTTTTTATGTTTTTCTAAAACATGTCGTTTATCAAATTTCTTCATTACGGCTTTCGTGCATTTCAGTACGAACCCCGCGCTACATTGAATGACTTCTGATTATTTCCGATCAGAACTCGCAATGTTAATGGCGAAAAGCTAAAACCCGTGAGCACTTAATCAAAATTGTTTCACAAGATTTTTCAAAGTCTTTTTATAAATTTTGTGCTCACAACGACTCCCTCCAAGACCTCTAAATGTTTTTAAACTCAAAAGTTTAACCATTTGCTATGATTAAGGGGGAGCAGAAAAAGAAAAAATGTTCCATTTTTCATGCTAAAATCAGTCCGTCTCTCCACAAAAAGTTTCATTTTAATCAACTGTTTTCAAAAATACCACTTCATGCTATTTTTGAGGGGGAGATTAGGTGTTTATTATAAATATGGGGGAGAGGACGTGATTAAAATGTGATCTAAAAGAAGTTTTATCGTTTGAATCTCAAAACGAGTTCTTCAAAAAGACTCAGCATGAACCCTCGAATTGACGAAACTAAATGTCCGTTCTCGAAAAGACATGTCCTGGACGGGTAATAATTTCAAGCTGGTTTTCCAGTGATGCAAGCGTGTCTCGCAAAGGACTTGTCTGAGTAGAATGTACCAATTTGAGAGATGATCTTTGAATATGACCAGGACGGGTAATAACTTCAAGCTAGTCTAACTAGTGATGTAAGCGTGTCTCGCGAAGGTCATGTTCATTGAAATTCAATCATTTCAAATGTGCGAACTCTACCCAACATGTGCAATTTATTTCAAAAATGCATGAGCACATGTGAAGGGGGAGTGTTTCAAAAATGCAAAACTCTCGATGTGTTAACAAAATGTGTTTTCTCATAAACACGTTGAGAGATTTTCACAAGGTTTAATGGCATGTGACAAATAATCTAGGATAATCATGGAGTAATAAGGTGATTATGGTTAGGTTATGTCCAATGATCCGCCAGAACCGGAGGGATCTACCCAAGGACTATTCCAATAGCTTAGCATTAGAAGTCCTTAGGAAAGATTGAAAAAATGAGTATAATGAGAAAGGAGAAAGAAGGGGTTGAAGAATGAAAAAGAAAAAGTTTTTGTAAGGGTGAAAAGAAATAGCCCTCCATGAAAACTTAGGACAGAAACCGGGTCAATACATCTGCTATCGGTACTCACTAAGGTGATACTGGTATTGAAGACAAGACGTCATGGACTCAGTGATGCATTTGCACCACCCCTCCTATCCACTCAGATATCTCTTAAAAGATATTTGTTTCATTTCTCACAGAGAACACTGCATAATCTATCGACCTCTCACTCCGAGATGTGTTGATATTGAAAAGGTGGCACTCTGCTCCATGCCTCCGGCGACTAAAACTGTTATAATCGATAATCACTCTTTATCACACTTTAGATGAACACTTTAAGCACAAGAAAGAGATGGGACAAGGTGTGAATATGGATTGTATAATATAGAGAGAATGGAAGTTTAAGCTTTTTCTTGTATTTCACATATAACACACACAGTGAACCACTTCTCAAATGAGAAGTTTTGTGCTTTAAATACAACAAGCACTTTGCCTTGTGGGCTTTCAATGGGCCTCAAGTGGGCTTTGCACTTGGATTGGACTTTTACATATACTTAAACTAACATAAGCCCACTTTATACAAAGACCTTAACTAAGTGAATGACCATCACTTTAAATTATAAAAACTAAAGCTAACAATCTCCCCCTAAGGGATGGTGATGCGCGTGATGTGTCGTTGCGGTTTAGCAGTTTTAATGCCTACTCAAGTTTTAAATTTATATTTAGCCGACTTATCAATAACACACACACTTAACGAGCAGTGTACCCGGTCAGTATGAATATAATGGTAAGTAGAGTGTCGATCACTAAGAGTGGAACGTATTATCTCGTTATTCTAATCAGTATTTTAATATCCTAACGCAAGGGGGTTTCAGCCTGAGAGACTGGCACGATTTGTTTGCAATTAAATAATAAAATAAACCAATAGGTACGAATCAGCAAGTAGCACACACGTACACAGATAAATACTCGAGACAATAAGAGGGCTGTCCTTATGATTAAGTAGATTGTCACTTGTTTTATTGATAGCTTTATATGAAGTGTATGTAGTTAACCCTTTCTCGTTGGTCCTATTCTTATCGGCGAGTAAACCCTTAATGATTACTTATGTCTAAAAGTTATTCCTAAGTGATCAATTTAGTAATAACCGTGGGAGCCACATTATTTTCCGCAGTCAAATGCCCGCAAGCCACTAATAAACACAGAGGTTATCAATGCACTAATAAGTAGTAACCAAAGACATCAACATATAAACTTTAATTGATGGGAAAGCAAGTATTAAAGGGAGTGCAATCTTTCATTGTCACATTACACAAGCCACCAATCCTGATGAATTAAAGTTTGCTAACACAATAAAACAAAACTACTTAATGAATTAAACACATGCAACACCTTCTTACAGCTCTTGTATCTTCGTTTGGTGTGTCTTGTGCTGCCTCCTTGACTGAATTCGTCCTAGGGTTCTGCTGCTTCGGTCTTCGAATCTAATTTATTCCCCCCGGAAATTCGTCTGGTCTTGGGGTATTTATAGTTTTTGTCTGAGGGAAGATGCGGCGCATCTATTAAGTAGATGCGGCGCATTGACTTAACTTCGCGTGGGGTCCAAGATTATAATATTCAGGAATATTCGTACACTGCCAGAAGATGCGGCGTAACTCCATGATTAGATGCGGCGCATGTCCTCTTGTATCTTGGATCGTATCTGGTGGAATCTTAATAGAGATGCGCCGTATGTAATGAATGAGAAGCGGCACATCTGGAGCAGATTAGTCTTGATCTTCTTCATTTCAGTAGACTCTTAACTTCTTGCATGTTTTGCTCCATAATTAGTCCAAAATCGCTAAGTTTCACCAAATGCTTGTTTTTACCTGAGAATTACAAAAGTAAACGATTAAGTATCAATCCTCATACATAATATAATAAAACAAGTCAAATTAATAGGATAAATGATAGTAATAAAATGTACTTATTTGAGTTCATCAAATATCCCCCCACTTGAACTTTACTTGTCCCCAAGTAAACCTTAGAATTTCTCTTATGAAAATGTATCCTAAAATATGTTAGGATTTATTTTTATATTTAAGCATGTATTCGTTTATTTCATAATCACACAACTAAACACTTAACGAATTAGAAGTAAAATAAAATAAGTTGATAAAAGCAAATCTAATCGTTTAACTGTCCAGTCGTGACGAATATTCTATCATAAGCTTGGCAAGTATACACATCTCCTCCACTAAAGCTAAGGAATAACAAGTCTAAAGCGGTAAAAAGGGTTTGTAGGCTTAAGGGTTAATTATTCTCTTTCACTATCGATCTCAAATTCCAGAAAAGGCGACAAAATCACAAATACATGATCGAATCCACGAACACGATACTTGCAATTGCTCAAATCCTTAACTCGAATAGGCTAAAGATAGGTCCAAACTTTACCAATAATAATATATCAAAAAGGGCGACAAAATCATAAATACATAGCCGAATCCACGACTACGATACTTAAGATTGCTCAAATCCCTAATCTCAATAAATCAAAGGTTTGGTTGGATAAAGAATAATAAAGGGCATGGATAACATTTGGTATATAAATTGGTGTAAAATGAAAAATAAACAAAACAAATAAATTAAAATCCTAAGTGTGGTTAATCACTATCCCAACCATCCCATGAATAAGAATCATATCATCGAATAACTCACGCTTTAACACTTGAAACACACGCTTTAGGTAGACACGAATTATACTCAACAAGATCTTAATCAAAGAATAAACCTTAATTGGCGTTCCCATAACTGCCAATTCCCATTCAATCCATAAATATAGTACAACATTTAGTGGTGATATCGACCACTTAATACAAAACTTTACATAAGTTGGTTAAAACAAACTTCCAACTTTTCTTTCTTTCTTTTTCTTTTCTTATTTTTTTTCGATTTTTTTTTTTTTTTTTTTTTTTTTTTTTTTTTTTTTTTTTTTTTTTTGTTTGAAACATAGACATAGATGTGTAAAATTTCACCACATCACTATAATGATAATTCTGGATAATTTTTCCATACTTCTCAAACTTCAGAAATAAAGGTAATAGTGAAAGTAGTAAACACACGAAAAATAAACTCAAAGATATACAATATTTACTTTCACTCCAATTGCATTGTGCAATTTCCCGACCTGACCATAGATAATGAATTACGCACGCGAACACAGGTAATGTAAGGAAACACACTTTTCCTATAGCAATTAACCAACCACGGATTCTAATCTACAGGGTAGGCTAAGGTGTAAGGGTGTAACGAAACATTTTAAACATAGGTTTAAGAAACGAAAGGAATGGCTCTGAGTGTTTTTCTAGGGGTATCTTACTCTAAAAATGAGAGTAACAAAAGGGTTTATACGGGGGTTAACTAACCAGTGTAGTTAGTTAATAACACATAACATATAATAGGCTATTTGGGTGTAATCCTAGAATTTTACCAATTTAGACAAGTCATTCCAATTATATAAATAATACTCATTATAGTGGTCTCGAATAGTATACAAGCCAAGTTCTAAAGTTTACAAGTCACCGGCACACTCATAGATTTGTGAATTTTGAAAAATCACAATTTTTGAAAATAACGTCTTGTGTGCAGTTATGCAACTTAGATCTTAAACAAAAACATGCTAAAAATTTTTAAGTTTGATATATTAAGCACATTTTAAGCATAATTTTTGAAAAAATTTAGGACAAGTAATTGTTAAGTGTTCTAATTCTCCAATCCCCCCACTTAAGTTAAACAACGTCCTCGTTGTTTGTATAAAAGGTTAAAAACTGGAAAATAAAAGAATTAGAACAGGAAAACTCCCCTGAGATTTGCTCGGTATGATCCTCCATTTGTATAAGAGCAAAAATCATCTTTCTTGTGGATGAGAACGTTAAAGCTTCATACTTGATGTATCCACAGGAAATCCAGGAAACTATAATACCACCAACACTTTAAAACACACCTAAGATAAGAAAGGTTCAAACTTGCATAATACATTAGTAGTTAGGAAAAATAAAACTGAAAATCATCAGGTCAGTCGATGCGCCGTATCTTATGGAAGAAGATACGCCGTATCGAGCCTGGAATTAATACGGATCAGAATAAAGATGCGCCGCATCCTTAACCAGGGATGCGCCGCATTAAAATAAACTGATAAAAATAAAATAAAACGAAATAAAGGATAGGATGCGTCGCATCTGTTTACCAGATGCGGCGCATGTAGTTACCAAACAGACTGTTAACAGTCTGTTGTAAAATGACTCGTTCCACGGTTCATCTCTCACGTTCTCTCGTACTCTCATGCTGAACTTAATGCCAGTCTTCATCAAATATAA
Source organism: Artemisia tridentata subsp. tridentata (assembly GCA_021014915.2). Taxonomy (NCBI): domain Eukaryota; kingdom Viridiplantae; phylum Streptophyta; class Magnoliopsida; order Asterales; family Asteraceae; genus Artemisia; species Artemisia tridentata. The sequence continues at coordinate 106,962,904 of CP139501.1, read as the reverse complement.
CAAGAAACATAAACTGAAACATTAAATATATACACGAGAATAGTGATCAGTACAATCCAAAAAGTAATAATAATGTGTGGAACAATGTCTATAAAATCAAGAGGGTAAGATCATGGGTGAGTGAGGTCATCTGGATGGGTCCCGGAAGTGCTGGCTCCATCAGTCCTAGCCCTGACTCTCCGATCATATGCACGTGTCACTCCGACAACACGAGTCCCATCCGGACGAGCGTGTGTAATACCCTGGTGCTCTAGAAGTCGGCTCACACTCGCAACTACCCACTCTGAGTCCCTCCTCAGGGCTCTCAACTCTCCCTCGACTGCGTCAAGTCTCTGACCCATGGTGCGTGGGGGTACTGGTGCCTGAGGCTCCTCCTCGTCGGCAGGAGTAGCAGCCGGAGGTCCCTGAGGTCCTCCCTACTCCGCCTCTGGCCCTGCAGCTCTGGCGGGCCCTAATGCTGCCCAAAAGTGGCCTCCCACAGCCACCTGGCAGATCCCGAGTCTAACCAAATAGTCCCTATCAATAACCGGGAGACGGGCCACCACAACCTCCAGCCCCGCTGGAATCTCTGCTCCAATCACTCCGAAATGGCGGGCCAACCGAGAAACAAAATGCCCGCCAGTCATATGGCTCCTCCGATCTCTCCCAGCAGCTGATCGGTGGAGGTAGTGTGCCAAAAAGTGGGGGATGTTCACACACAACCCCTCATCCATGCTCCTCAAGAGGAAGAGGTCCAGAGTGGTCACCTTCTCAGGTGACTGACCCCTCCCAGCAATGGTGAGTGCAATCAAACGGTGGCATAGCCGCCTCATCGGATCTCTGATCAATGTGTAGGATGGGGTGGAAGTAACGATGTCACCCATCGAAGAAATCCTAACCCAGTAATCACTGAATACCCCTCTGTCAGGGACAACCCGTAAACTCTCAGCCCAGTACCTGGCAAACCCAGCAGATCCAAGCTCCTCCTCAGTGTGTAGCCCCATGGCCAAAATAAACTGCCTCATCGACATCTGCCTATGCACACCTCCTAACCTGAACACCAGAGTGTCAGCTGTATCAATCTCCAAATCCGTCTCCCTGTAATGAATCGTGCTAAAGAACTCCAGCATGAGCTCCCTAATCAGAGGCTCGTCAATCCTAAACAGTCTCTCCCAAGCACTAGACCTGAACACCACCTCCTCATCATCTCCAGCAACTACCATCTTCATCCGATGCTGTAAACTCTCAGCTGCATGTCCACCACCAATCAATCCTACATCATCAAAATTCAAAACCTGGACTCTGAATATTTTCTTGAAGTAAATCGAGTCAAGCCTACGCAAGTAATCCTCCAGAGTCCCAGGAGTTAGTCCCATGTTCTCAAATTGTAGCCACTGATGCCTTAGTGTGACCTCTGGTAATGCCATCTGAAATAGATATTCACAGTCAGTAAACAGTCTGCAAAATAGGTAGATACGGCGCATCTGATTTAATCAGTGCGGCGTATCTGTATAAAGTATAAGAGATGCGGTGCAAGACAATAGATACGGCGTATGGAGATGCGTCGTATCTAGATTAATCAATACGGCGTATCTAGAATTTTATCAATTTTGGAATAGGTCGTTACGCCGCATTAATCAACCTAGATGCGCCGCATCTAAAAGCATATCAGTATAAAATAAAGGGTCAGGCACGTTTTTCAAGAATCCGTATCCGTGACGTAAACTACCACTAAATATCACAGTATCATATACTCCTTATATCAGTTCTAATATCTCATTCCACCACTACTAATTCGCCTTCCCGCTAAATATTCAAAATCGAACCCAAAACCTTAATTTTCGGTTAAATCAAATTAGGTTATAAGTTCAATTATTTATGCAAATTAAATACGGGGGAAACCATCTAGAGCAAGTCCTAATCATATCTCTATATCATTTAAGCACGAATCGATTCAATCATATAAACCCTAATTTTCGTATTAATCAAGATTAAATCGAAATGGAATAATTACCTTAATTTGATGATTAGGAGGAAGATTCTAGGTCGGATTAAAGGTGGGTTTAAGAAAAATGATCGGAATTTGAGTATAATATCAGTGTGTGTAAGTTCTTAACTGTGTGTGTTTATGCGGTAAAGATTTTAGATCCGGCGCATTCCCGTCGTATTTATAGGGCGACACGATGCGCCGTATTAGACAATTTGGATGCGCCGTATCTATTTAATCTCGTTGACTAGTCAATAAGTTCTAGTTGGTCAGGGATACGGCGCTTTGGATATTTAGATCCGCCGTATCGCTATTATAGTGAACGAAATTTAAATAAAGAACGTACCTTGGCCTCCGCAACACAATTCCATATACATCAAATTAGGGTTAAACAGTATACCATATGATATGAATTCAAAATAAGAGCAATAGGCATAAACGTTTTATTAATGGTCGTAATCTTATTGTTAATTGGGGGAATTTATTCCGAGGTTAGGAACAAATATCGTTTTTAAGCGTACAAAATTAAGATTACGATTTGAATTAGATGTATAACATGGATAATAAAACTGAGATTATAGCGTAGAGAACTTTCCTTTGAGCAGGTTGAATTATCGTAGAGTTTACCTGGGATTCTATTTCAAGAATTTAAGACGTTCAATGTTACCAGTACTGAGTTTTCCTCCGCTCTTGTCGTCTTATGTTTGATCACTCCAGCTAGCGTCTCTTGGTTTGGTTCAGAATGTAATCTTTCTTGGTGATGCTCGAGTCATCATTTATCCTGAAAATAAACAACTTGCACACGAGAGTAGCTGACCGATCAAGGTAAATATCAAAAATCAACTATATTTATCAAATTATATTCGTCGTATTAACAAAAGTTAATGCGCCGTACTTTCGTTATGTTTAAAAATACGAGATTTTTGATTCAGTAAGATGCGCCGTATCGACAGAGATCGATACGCCGTATCTGTTTAATAATTCGCAAACTGTTTTTAATTAAAATAATAGATACGCCGTATCTGCTAAAGCAGATGCGTCGTATGGCGTTAACGTTTAGAAATTTTTTTTATCAAAAACAGATACGCCGTATCTGCTAAAGCAGATGCGTCGTATTACTCTATCGCTTAGAAAAAAAATTTCTTATTAAAAACAGATACGCCGTATCTTGGGGAAAAGATGCGTCGTATCGAATTAATTAAACGCGTTGTATTTAAAAAAAAAATTAAACGCAATACGCCGTATCTGAGAGATCAGATGCGCCGTATCGTTTGATTTAGCACAGTACAACGATAGCAGAACAGAAAAAATACGAAAAATAAAAACAAAAATTAAAACACACAAACAAAAATAAACACAAAAACAAAAATAAAGGCAAACAAATAACACACAAAACAACAAATATGCAGAATAATACAATGATGCAATTAATCTAATAAAAGAAAAACCTAATTAAAATACTAATCAAATTAACAGATAATAACAATTCACTCCCCGGCAGCGGCGCCAAAAAAACTTGATGCGCGTGATGTGTCGTTGCGGTTTAGCAGTTTTAATGCCTACTCAAGTTTTAAATTTATATTTAGCCGACTTATCAATAACACACACACTTAACGAGCAGTGTACCCGGTCAGTATGAATATAATGGTAAGTAGAGTGTCGATCACTTAGAGTGGAACGTATTATCTCGTTACTCTAATCAGTATTTTAATATCCTAACGCAAGGGGGTTTCAGCCTGAGAGACTGGCACGATTTGTTTGCAATTAAATAATAAAATAAACCAATAGGTACGAATCAGCAAGTAGCACACACGTACACAGATAAATACTCGAGACAATAAGAGGGCTGTCCTTATGATTAAGTAGATTGTCACTTGTTTTATTGATAGCTTTATATGAAGTGTATGTAGTTAACCCTTTCTCGTTGGTCCTATTCTTATCGGCGAGTAAACCCTTAATGATTACTTATGTCTAAAAGTTATTCCTAAGTGATCAATTTAGTAATAACCGTGGGAGCCACATTATTTTCCGCAGACAAATGCCCGCAAGCCACTAATAAACACAGAGGTTATCAATGCACTAATAAGTAGTAACCAAAGACATCAACATATAAACTTTAATTGATGAGAAAGCAAGTATTAAAGGGAGTGCAATCTTTCGTTGTCACATTACACAAGCCACCAATCCTGATGAATTAAAGTTTGCTAACACAATAAAACAAAACTACTTAATGAATTAAACACATGCAGCACCTTCTTACAGCTCTTGTATCTTCGTTTGGTGTGTCTTGTGCTGCCTCCTTGACTGAATTCGTCCTAGGGTTCTGCTGCTTCGGTCTTCGAATCTAATTTATTCCCCCCGGAAATTCGTCTGGTCTTGGGGTATTTATAGTTTCTGTCTGAGGGAAGATGCGGCGCATCTATTAAGTAGATGCGGCGCATTGACTTAACTTCGCGTGGGGTCCAAGATTATAATATTCAGGAATATTTGTACACCGCCAGAAGATGCGGCGTAACTCCATGATTAGATGCGGCGCATGTCCTCTTGTATCTTGGATCGTATCTGGTGGAATCTTAATAGAGATGCGCCGTATGTAATGAATGAGATGCGGCGCATCTGGAGCAGATTAGTCTTGATCTTCTTCATTTCAGTAGACTCTTAACTTCTTGCATGTTTTGCTCCATAATTAGTCCAAAATCGCTAAGTTTCACCAAATGCTTGTTTTTACCTGAGAATTACAAAAGTAAACGATTAAGTATCAATCCTCATACATAATATAATAAAACAAGTCAAATTAATAGGATAAATGATAGTAATAAAATGTACTTATTTGAGTTCATCAGATGGTCATTCAAAATATGCTCTACGTGATTAGATCTTTAGACTTCTGGGTCTTTGAACTTTGTGATTCTTTGTTCCTTCATGCATTGTGATCTTCATTGTATTGTATTTTGATTGTTCTTTGCCTTGATCAACATCGTCATGTAATTACAGTGTCTTTTCTTCCATTGTAGATGTTGAGACATACGATGATCGATGGACTTTCTTCAGTACCTGCATAAAGCAGTTAGCAATAAATAGTCCAGCTCTTCCAGGTTCAGATCTCATTATGACACTTACAACTTATGTCCTTTTTGGCGAACACAAGTGTATTTTGTTGGAAGTGTTCCTAAGAGATCTTTGATGAATCTCATGGCTCTAGACTCAATTATGTGCGTTTTGGTTTTAGTCATCGGAGGCGTAGAGCAGAGTGCCACCTTTTCAATATCAACACATCTCGGAGTGAGAGGTCGATAGATTATGCATTGATCTTCGTGAAAATTGAAACAAATATCTTTTAAGAGATATCTGAGTGGCTAGGAGGGGTTTGTGCACCGCGTCACTGGGTCCATGACGTCTTGTCTTCAATATCAGTATCACCTTAGTGAGTGCCGATAGCATATGTATTGACCCGGTTTCTTTCCTAAGTTTTCATGGAGGGCTATTTCTTTTCACCCTTACAAAAACTTTTCTTTTTCATTCTTCAACCCCTTCTTTCTCCTTTCTCATTTTGCTCCTTTTTTCAATCTTACCTAAGGACTTCTAATTCTAGACTATTGGAATTGTCCTTGGGTAGATCCCTCCGGTTCTGGCGGATCATTAGACATTACCTAACCATAATCACCTTATTACTCCATGATTATCCTAGATTTGTTGATCGCATGCCATAAAACCTTTTGTGAAAATCTCTCAAAGTGTTTAAGAGAAAACACATTTAGATAACACATAGAGAGTTTTGCATTTTCTGAAATACTCCCCCTTCACATGTGCTCATGCATTTTTGAAATAAATTACACATGTTGGGTAGAGTTCGCACATTTGAAATGATCAATTTTCAATGAACATGACCTTCGCGAGACACGCTTACATTACTAGTTAGACTAGCTTGAAATTATTACCCGTCGAGGTCATATTCAATGATCATCTCTCGAATTGGTACATTCTACTTAGACAAGTCCTTTGCGAGACACGTTTACATCAATGGGTAACCATCTTGAAATTATTACCCGTCCTGGACTAGTCTTTTCGATTACTGACATTTAAGCTTCGTCAATTCGATGGTATTTTCTGAGTCTTTCTGATGAGCTCCTCCTTTGAGATTCGAACCATGATCACATTTTAATCACATTTCTCCCCCTCAAAAATAGCATTTCGATGGTATTTTTGATACCGTTTGATTAAAATCATTGTTTTTGGAAAGCTAATAGGGAGAAACAATCTTGCATGAACTTTTTGGAACAAATTTCTTTTATGAAGTACTCCCCCTCAAAACTTGCATTGGTTTTGACATTTTTGAAAACTTTGGAGCAAGTGGGGAGTAACGATTTGAAAATCTTAAGCAAAATTTTTGAAAAGTTTTGAAAAACCTTTTGAGAAATTTTGAGTAAAATTTTGCTTAAGATTAAGAAGTTTGAATAAACATTGCATGAAAACTTCTTTTCTTTTAGGATTGTTGCCATAAATTGTACAACAGGGTCCTTTCTTTGAAAAACGGGTTATGCACTGTTATGTGCGCATAAGCCAAAACGTTGAAGCCCGGGTTGTAAGCTGAAATACTTACAAGCCATTTAGATTTTTAGGATAAGTGCTCGAAATTTTTGATGAGGCACTTTCCTTTCTTTGAAGCTCGGGTCCTAATCTGATGTGATTAGAAGCCATTTTGAAGCGCGGGTTTTGAACTGAATTGAACAAAAGCCATTTTGACCATATTAGACAACAACTTTTGGAACCCATTTGAGCACTGCACCAATGGGTTTAGCATGTTTTGCAATCCATTTGTAAGTTGTGTCAATCTGGTTCAAAGAAGTTGAATTCCAACGAGGACTGAAAACCGGTGTTTCATTTGGAAATAACACTCGCGGAATCAACGATGATTTAAAAATCTTTTTCAAAGCAGAGTCATTCTTGTTTTGCAGCGGAAGTTTTTCAGAGTTTGAAGGACTTTGCTTTGGTCTCCACACTTGCTTTACCCATGTAAAGCGAGATTGTGGAGTTTGAAATCTCGAAGTCTCTTCATGAGACATGTTTGACCTTGAAAGCTTTGGAGGAGTAGGTGTTTCAGAAAATCTTGGTTTCTTTGTAAACTTCCTTCCTTTCTGCAAAGAATAGGTAGTAAACTGGGAAACCTTTTTCGAAAATGGTTTTGAAGATTCACCCGTGTAAACCTTCTTCAAAACACTACCCTTTTTGGGAAACTTGGATGAAACAGGATATTTTCCTTTTGAACGGTTAAGATCATCAAACTTTGTTTTCAAGGCATTGTATGATGATCGCAAATCACTGTATTCTTTTTGAAGAAGATCTTGAAATGCCAATTTAGATTCCAAAGAAGCAATTTGTTTCAAAAAATGATCTTTTTCAGCTTTTGAATCATCTATTTTACGAGCCAAGTTTCATTCGAAAACAATATTTTCTTTTTCAAGTTTTTCAAAATATGTTTCAAATTTGTTCGTTTTGTTGAAAAGATCAGTTTTGGCATCCTCAAGATCGTTTGTGCGTTGAGCTAAAAGCGTTTCAAGCTCAAGCACTTTTGTTTGAAACACATGATTTGCATTGTCTGTTTCAAAATCTGAAGAAGTAGAATCAAACAGAGGATTTGGATAGGAAACTTTTGTAACTTGAGGCTTCAATATTTCAGACTCCTTTTGTTTCGTGTTTGATTTTTGATTCAGAACACGTGAACGCTTGATTGAATTAAACAGGTTTTTGTAAGTCTGTTTCAAATGCTCATTTTCTTTTTGTAATGATGCTACAGCATGTTCCAATTCAATATTTTTTGTATCAATTTCGTCCAAATCAATGTTGATTTTGGCATCATCACACTTTTCTTCAAAAATCTGTTCCTTTTTAGAAGAAGCAATTCTTTTTGACAATTCTTCTTTGACTTTAGCTACTTCTTTTGAAAGTTCAGTGATTTTTCTTTTGAACCAAAGATTTTCAGATTTCAAAAAATATGTATGATCAGAATCCACATTCTCATGCTCAAGGCTGACAGACACCGATTTGAATGACTCAATTTGATTTGTGAAAAATTCTTTTTGAATATCAAGATTTAAGCATTTTGCATCAAATTCATCTTCAAGAGAATGGATGTACTTTAAATCTTCTCTCATTTCAGTGACAAGAAATTTTTCAAAGTGTTCAAAGCTGAAATTGATATTTTTCATAAGAGGTTCAATCTCATCTTTTAAATACTTACAGACTTCCCTTTTTAGCCATGCGTCTGATGACATGAGACGACGGTAGTCACTCTCGGTGTATTGTTGTTTTGACCAAATGACCTTTAACGTGTGGTCAATGTGATATTTAAGATTACAAAACTGTTTCCTTGCTTTATTTTGCCATAAATTAGCATCATAAGTAGCAAGTTGAACATCTTTGAAAAATCTTTTCACATTTGTGTCTTTTCTTTTTAAAGGTGGTTTTGGTATTTCTGACAATTGTATACAACCATACACAAAGCCTTGGTACGAGAGTGGGCTTTTTCCTTTTTTGGCTTTTAAGCGTTTTTCCTCTGCCAATTTTTCATCTTCTTCTGACATGAGCAGAGCATCATTCGGCAAAAATTTATGTTCAACCTGATCTGTATTTTCAAAACCAATTCCTGATTTTCACTTATGAACTTTCTCAGCTTTAGGAATCATCATTTTAAGAGTTTGAGCACTTTGGTCTGTTTTTCGAAGTTTTACTTCAAGATTGGTTGCTTGTTTCGAAAACTCTTGATTTTCTTTTTCAAGTTTTGTATTAACAATCTTAAGATTTGAAGTGTTTTCCTGAAGCATTGAGTACCTCATTTTTAATTCAACATTCTCTTTTAAAAGCTCTTGGACCTTTCTGTTGGCGGGGCCCAAATTTCTTTCCACAAATTTCTGACCTTGAGATTTAAGGTTTGATATTTCAGTGTCTTTGCTTTTTGGTTAATCTTTCAAGCTCTTTGGACAATAAGATGTTTGTTTGCTTAGTTTTGCGATTGTCCTCTTTGCACTTTTCAAGTTCATGTTTGAAATTATGGATTAAAGAAGCAAATAGGGCATGATCTTGATCATGAAAAGATCCATCCTGGGCAGGCTCACCTCCATTAGGATCCATATCTGGAGTCGTAGGAGTGATATTACTATCAAACCGATTCACCACATATGTGTCACTGATGGACTCAGGATGCGCAGAATGTGTCTTGTCGTGAACAAACATATTCTCGAACAAATCAACATTATCATGATCGTTTGAATGTTGTACCGTAGCCACGATTGCTATGTCGGATGAAAGTCTGATGTGGTCAGCTTCAGTATCCCAAACAGCTTCATTCCTGTGTGTACCCTCAGCATCCGAATCGTATCTTGGACTGCTGCTTTTGACCTGCTGTTCTGACGATGTTTCACTTCCCGTTAACACCGAGCTATCATCAGATGATGTACCCTCATCGACCTTTTCTTCATCCTTGTTTGCCTCTTCTTCCTTTCCCACTATTTCCTTTAATAGCATTTCTCTTACAGTTTGCTCCCTTTCCCGTTCTATCACTTTCTTCTCATTCAGCATCTCTTTCAGATGAAGTGATCTTGAAGTAAGCACCCGTTCCAGTGTTTTCATTTTACTAAAGAACTGGAGTATAAATGTTTCCACGTCCACGTGTCTGCTGACGCATTTACTCCATACTTCTATTGTTGATTCATAATCTGGAGAATTTTTGATTCTAAAGTCGAGAAACCATTTAAGCTGCGTCTGGAGTGCTTGAAAGGCTTCAATGCAATCACTTCCCTGTTCAATTTGGTTCTCAATTTGAGATATGTTTTGCAGGAGTTTCTCTCTGAATTTTTCAAAATTCATTTCAGATCCGAAGAGTCTTCCAGAAATTCGATGGAATAAATATGGACTCAACATTGGTGACCTTGCATTAGAGATTGTCACACATAGACTCTTAACTCCTTGAAGGTGCATTAGGCAACGTTCCTTCGTGACATTTTGCACAACTGGAGACATCTGTCCCGCTTGAGAAGTCGATTCCATTTGCTTGCGGTGTGATAAAGTTGATTCAGGATCTTTGCAACGAAATAGGAGATGTTGTTGTTGACGGTTAAACTTGGTTGTTGTTGTTGTGATGCAAGTTGTTACGGTGGAATTTTGGTCTGGAAACTTAAAACCTCAATAACTTCATTCTGGAGCGTTTTCAGGCCTCGAAACTTGGGTTGAATAAATAAATTTATTCAACGTGTCCTTCTCCTCGGTCTCACGGTCGTTTTGACAGGTCGTGGACTGAAAACGGAGTTACGGTTCAAAAGTTATAACCGTTTGAAGTTTCACAGAAGTACGAGGGCCAAAACTGCCAATTCGGGAAGTTCCCAAAGGCTGCTGAAAAGTACAGGGACTGAAATTGACAAATCTGAAAACAACTTTGACACGTCTCAACTTCGACAAGTCTCAACTGCGACAAGTCTCAACTTCGACAAGTCTCAACTGCGACAAGTCTCAACTGCGACAAGTCTCAACTGCGACAAGTCTCAACTGCGATAAGTCTCAACTGCGACAAGATTTGCCAAATGCGATAAAACGCTGGTTATTCACAGAATTGCGATAAAACGCTATGATGAGGCCAAATGCGATATTTTTGCTTTTTCAACCACTTTTTGACTTTCTTCCACTTGCTACCTTATCTTCCTGACACCTTTTACCCAATTTGCAACCTTTCCTGACAATTTCCACCAACTTGGACTAACTTTAATAATTCATCCCTTTTATTAAAATAATCAACAACAAAACTTTTACAAAGTTTGATGATGATTTTCAATCTGTGAACCAAGAACGAACTACAACTATGTTCTTCCAAGCCAAAGTTTGAATGATGAACTAGTGAAACTTCATGAACCAAGACATTTAGAACATAGAAACAACACAACTTTTTGCCTTTGAACTTGTGTCTTTTTGAGTTTTGATGTTGCATTCTAACCACAGAAACCAAAACTGGTCTCTTTTCACAAAAGCAATGCGCAACAAAGATGTATATTAGAACAAGAATCGAACACAAGTAACCCCTACCTCGAAGCTAGGCTCGTTGATACCACTTGTTGTAGTCGATAATCACTCTTTATCACACTTTAGATGAACACTTTAAGCACAAGAAAGAGATGGGACAAGGTGTGAATATGGATTGTATAATATAGAGAGAATGGAAGTTTAAGCTTTTTCTTGTATTTCACATATAACACACACAGTGAACCACTTCTCAAATGAGAAGTTTTGTGCTTTAAATACAACAAGCACTTTGCCTTGTGGGCTTTCAGTGGGCCTCAAGTGGGCTTTGCACTTGGATTGGACTTTTACATATACTTAAACTAACATAAGCCCACTTTATATAAAGACCTTAACTAAGTGAATGACCATCACTTTAAATTATAAAAACTAAAGCTAACAATCTCCCCCTAAGGGATGGTCATTCAAAATATGCTCTACGTGATTAGATCTTTAGACTTCTGGGTCTTTGAACTTTGTGATTCTTTGTTCCTTCATGCATTGTGATCTTCATCGTATTGTCTTTTGATTGTTCTTTGCCTTGATCAACATCTTCATGTAATTACAGCGTCTTTTCTTCCATTGTAGATGTTGAGACATACGATGATCAATGGACTTTCTTCAGTACCTGCATAAAACAGTTAGCAATAAATAGTCCAGCTCTTCCAGGTTCAGATCTCATTATGACACTTACAACTTATGTCCTTTTTGGCGAACACAAGTGTATTTTGTTGGAAGTGTTCCTAAGAGATCTTTGATGAATCTCATGGCTCTAGACTCAATTATGTGCGTTTTGGTTTTAGTCGTCGGAGGCGTGGAGCAGAGTGCCACCTTTTCAATATCAACACATCTCGGAGTGAGAGGTCGATAGATTATGCATTGATCTCCGTGAAAAATGAAACAAATATCTTTTAAGAGATATCTGAGTGGCTAGGAGGGGTTTGTGCACCGCGTCACTGGGTCCATGACGTCTTGTCTTCAATATCAGCATCACCTTAGTGAGTACCGATAGCATATGTATTGACCCGGTTTCTTTCCTAAGTTTTCATGGAGGGCTATTTCTTTTCACCCTTACAAAAACTTTTCTTTTTCATTCTTCAACCCCTTCTTTCTCCTTTCTCATTTGCTCTTTTTTTTTTCAATCTTTCCTAAGGACTTCTAATGCTAAGCTATTGGAATTGTCCTTGGGTAGATACCTCCGGTTCTGGCGGATCATTAGACATTACCTAACCATAATCACCTTATAACACCATGATTATCCTAGATTTGTTGATCACTTGCCATAAAACCTTTTGTGAAAATCTCTCAAAGCGTTTATGTATAAAACACATTTTGGTTAACACTTCAAGAGTTTTGCATTTTTCTGAAATACTCCCCATTCACATGTGCTCATGCATTTTTGAAATAAATTACACATGTTGGGTAGAGCTCGCACATTTTGAAATGATTGATTTTCGATGAACATGACCTTCGCGAGACACGCTTACATCACTAGTTAGACTAGCTTGAAATTATTACCCGTCCCGGTCATATTCAATGATCATCTCTCGAATTGGTACGTTCTACTCAGACAAGTTCTTTGCGAGACACGTTTACATCAATGGGTAACCATCTTGAAATTATTACCCGTCCCGGTCATATTCAATGATCATCTCTCGAATTGGTACGTTCTACTCAGACAAGTCCTTTGCGAGACACGTTTACATCAATGGGTAACCATCTTGAAATTATTACCCGTCCTGGACTAGTCTTTTCGATTACTGACATTTAGTTTTCGTCAATTCGAGGGTTAAACTGAGTCTTTTTGTTGAGCTCCTTTGAGATTCGAACCATGATCACATTTTAATCCCATTTCTCCCCCTCAAAAATAGCATTTCGATGGTATTTTTGATAATCACTCTTTATAGTCGAAGACATGAGATTCATCAAAGATCTCTTAGGAACACTTCCTATGCAATACACTTGTGTTCACTCAAAAGGATAAAAGCTGTATGAGTCTTAATGAGATCCAAGGATCTTGCCTCACGACATGATGGCCGCTGGACGATTTATTGCTAACTGTTTTATGCAGGTACCGACGAAAGTTCGTCCACCATCATCATCTACAACGACAAAACAACTGGACAGAAGAAGTAGATCAAGGCAAGATCGACCAAGAGACGATTCTTTGAAGATCACAGTGCATGAAGGAACATTGAATTCAAAATATTATACATTGACACGCGAAGTTCAAGATGTCTAAAGCTAAAGACCATTCACGGGAGCATTATTGAAATGACCATCCCTTAGGGGGAGATTGTTAGCAATTAAATTAGTTAATTGCAAAAGTGATGGTCATTGTTTTATGTAAAACTTTTGTGTCAAGTGTAATATGTACTAAGTAGAGTGGGCTTGTAGCATTAGAGTTAGAAGTGCAAAGTGTATAAGTGTAGTGCAAATACAAAGCCCACACAAGGTCCATCAAAAGCCCACCAAAGACCCATTTGGTTGGCTGTGATACGTATAAAACCACACACACACACTGCATTATTGTGTGTCTCATTTTTCAAACATAACAGAAGAGTGTGTGTGTGTCCAAAGTACCACAAAAGTCTCGGTTTGTTTATCTTCCAAAGATTAATAAACATTTGACTTGAAATTCATCACATGATCCACCACATCTCTTGTTCTTAATGTATATGTTTGTGACCATCATTGTGTTTGTGTTTGGGTGAAGAAAAAGGTAGTGTTTTAGTGTTACAATATTTGTCTCTAAATCAAGATTAAAGGTCAATGACATCAACTTAAAAATGTTGTAAAGCTCTAATAAGATTTGTTTTGGTCTAACTGTCTATAGTTTATCTTTTCTAGATTTTTTAAACATATATTTGAAGTAATGTTATTTGCACAAACTCAGATTTTAAATTGCAGACAACATCTCTGGGTATAAATAATTTCATTGCGTAATACATAGCAAATATATAAATAGAAAAATCGAACGTGTCACGTGTACAAATCTGCTCCTGTATAAACTTGGGTCTATAGATAATAAACAACACTATGGTTTTTTTAAATAAAGTTGTGTACTCAAATCTTTAAAATTAGGTATCAAATCTGTTGCAAAGATAAACTAAATAAAATGATACATAAAGATGGAACGGAGCTGTTTTTTGGTTTGGTTTTTCATATTAAACCAAAAACCGTTTCAAACATTCGGTTTTTATGAAAATCACAACCACCCTCACTAGTTTGTCAAATGAGACGGTTTATTTGGTTTGGCTTTCTCGGTTTTCTATATTTCGGTTCGGTTTATTGGTATTTGTGCTCACCCATAGTATAAAGCATTCATGGATAGTGGATATTCGTTAAAAGTAATTGAATTATGCCCCTTGAAGTTGGAAGCTAAAGGGGTGATGTTAAAACACTAAGAAGCAGTATCAAGTATTTATTTTAAAAGTATGCTACATAAAAAAAAAAAAAAAAAAAAAAAAAAAAAAAAATTCTTTTTTATTAACTGATGTACACATTAGGGCTGTCCAAAAAACTCGACGCTCGAAACTCGTTTATAACTCGCTCGAAAAATACTCGAAAATTCGCTCGCTCGATTATCGCTCGGTTGTAACCTAGCTGATCGGCTCGGTTCGGTTTATAAACGAGCCGTGCAACGAGCATAGGTCCGCTCATTCGTCGCTCGCTTGAATTATTTTTAAGCTTATTATTTTTTAATATATATATAGTAATAGTTATTAGACTAATATATGCATATTTTTATATAATGGCTCGCACTTCTTTATTTTATATAACGACCCACTTGATGTTGATCTAAGTATGTATGGCCCATTAGGCTATTACAAATTTACAATAAACAAAGACCAAAACCCTAGATATAAAATACTCACTCCGTCCCAATTTTATTGTCACTTATTCCTTTTTCGGACGTCCCAAAATTATTGTCGCATACCCAAAATAGAAAATGAATAGGTAGTGGAGTTTGGTAAAGTTTACTATATTACCCTTGGTTGAAATTAATATTGCAAACTTTAAAAAAGCGTTAATTAATTGGTTAAGGGTAAACTTGTCATTTGGCAAAAAAGTAAGAGAGAGAAAGTAGTGATAGTGACATTTTTCTAAAAGAATGTGTTTTTTGTCGCGTGACAATAATTTTGGGACGGAGGGAGTAATCTTTATCCCCAAATCCCCAATCTTTTCTACCACTTGTTTAAAAAAATCTTCCACCAGCCTTCCATCCATCGATGTTTCCACGCATAGTCGCACAAAATTTGGTAAGATTTTTTGTTATGCTTTCCATTGGTTCCTTTCTATTGTCTTTTATGTGATTATTTGTTTTGTAGATTATTTAATAAGGTTACAAACTTTGCTTTCCACTTTCCATTGGTTCCACGCACAGTCGCACAAACTTTTTAAGCTTATGCTCTTTCTTATTTTTTCTAGATTATTTAATAAGATTAACTTTAATATTATGTGATTATTTGTTTTGTAGAATGACTTCTTACAAAGACTCAAATGAAATCGAGTTAAGCGACGATTCGAGCGAAAACGAGCTAAACCGAGCGCTCGTTTAAAAACCGATCCGAGTTCGAGCAACCATTTCTCGCTCGGTTATGTAAATTCGATCCGAGCCGAGCCGCTCGGTTTCAAACCGAGCCGAGTTCGAGCAGACGCTCGCTCGGTTCGGTTCGGCTCGTGAACAGCCCTAGTACACATTGATAAGATATGTGAATTTAAATGAAAAATAGAGAATTAATTATAATAGTTTTTATTGATGACAAGTTACTTTGTGAAAGTTTTTTTTTTTTTTTTAAATATAATATTTTTCTTTATTTTAATTCTCGTACTCATATCCCGTTACTGTTAATGTTACTGCTCATTGTCAATTGTAATAATTTGTGAGGGTTTGAAGAGATACGGTACTGTACACCTCGTGATCGGAGACCCTCCTCTGCCACGTGCCCTTTTTTGACCATCCACCATCGTTTGACTCACACTTTACAAAATCTAAACAAAACAACAGCATATGTTTTTGATGATGTATTGAAAGTTTGAAACCTTTTATTTTATACCAAGGTTTTAGAAGGGTTGTTCATGTATATGTAACTTTGATAAAAGTCTTGAATTTTTTTATTTTTGACATAAGTTGATTTATTTGAATAAGCACAATTACACTAGACATATTCCTTGACTAATTTTACAGGTACATCGGTACATGTATTAACTGAACCATTTTGTTGTCAAGTTTTATCTATTATTACTCGGATTCGACAACCTTTCATTGCTTCTATTATAAAAAACTAATTAAGAAATGCAAACACTACAAAATAATTGATGTTTTTAGAAATAAAAGAATTAGATTCAGCAAAATTAACTAAGAATACTATAGACCATGTTATTCAACTAGTCTTTAGTTGTAGCTGCTTTTGAGTAGGGATTTCTTATATAATCATGTCTTTTTTTATTGAACGGGTCTTATGAGGTCACGCTCATGATTGATTATATATGTTTAACATTTTATTATTCTTTAGATATGATTTCATATCTTCTATGACAACTATAGTTGCCTTATTATTGTACGTTCTCTTGTATAATATGCTTCTATACATACTTAAGCTAATAACATAAGATAAAGGGATGCAAATATTACAGTACATTACACATATTTTGAATTTGAATTTTTGTAAACAACAATAATATCATAAAACTTTCAGTGTGTAAATGGAAACCGAAGATGACAAACTGATCGTATACGTAGTTACTAGGGTAATTTTGTTTAGTAAGTTGTTACTGTAGAAAATAGTAAAGAGAAACGACAATTTTGTTTGCATCTTTTTGTTTCCATCACTAAATTTACCCTTAGGTTACTAGGGTAATTTTATTTACCAAATATATGCTTGTGTGTGTAAGAATGTAATTTCTTCATTTTACCACATTATTCTTCACCCCCACTCGTGTATACATACATATAAAAATGGCTAATGCTCTGCTACAAATGCATTCCTCATTACTTACTATCTACCATGTATAGATTTTCCCATATCCACTTTTGTTTTTTGTTTCAAATTCGGTCCCACACTCTTTCTATATAAGCATAAACACACGTATACACATACACATACACATACACATACACATAAACAGAAGTAGTACTGAGAAAAAACAGTGATATCCTTGGACGACAACCTGGTTGACTACAACATCTTGACTCTTATTTCATCATCTTATATAACAAACACACACTTCACACTCAAAAACACACACAGCATACTATACCATTAACCATGCATCAACCAAACTCTTTTTCCATGTTTCTCACTATGCCTTATGATCAACATACCTATCCTTATGGTTCTTCTTCATCGTCTGTTGATTGTACTCTTTCTTTAGGTACACCTTCAACTCGTTTGACAAGTTCGGATGAGTCGTCACGTTTCTGTTGGGACTTTTTGAACTCTGGTACTGACGACTCATCTCCACCTGGTTTGAACAAAAGTAGCTGTGGTGCGGCTACTAATGTTGCTACGGTCGAGTCCCTTCTTACGAGAAGGTGTGCTAACTGTGATACTACATCTACTCCACTTTGGAGGAATGGTCCTCGTGGCCCTAAGGTACGGTTCAACATTTTTATTTAGATTACACATGTAACTAATTAATATTTAAAACTGCAGTTTATGATTTTTATATAAAACTAGCTAGCTAGGAGCGGGATAAAATAACAATGTAACTAATCCTATTAGTCATTTTCTTAAAAAAAATAAATAAATGAATGTCATATTATGGTTATCTTTTAATTAGTTTATGCTTTACAAAGTTAACATGTTCATTATTTAAGTTATCACCTTTTGATGTAGGACATGTTAATCATTTACACATTTTTAAGGATCGATATATAGTTATACACTTCTTAAATATTTATAATTATAGAAAGTAAATTTGTACACTTAGTCATTTCAAAATCGATCTTTATAGAATTTAAATCCTTATTAAAGCTTAAGAAAATTGTAAACATCAAATAGTTTTGGAAGTGCTTCATTCTAGTATACTAAAAACATCTCATGCATTATTATTTTTAGTTTTATTTACACATTTTAATCGTCATAGGTTTGCATGAATAGAAAGCTTAAACTTGAACTGAAAACTTGCAGTCACTATGCAACGCATGTGGAATCCGGTTCAAGAAGGAAGAACGCCGAGCCAACGCTACCACAACCACAGTGGCCAACGGTGGAGACACGACAGAAATGTACAACAATACCACATGGATGCACCACACACAACCATCATCACACAAACTACCAACATACTACACACCATCAGCAGCAGTTGGTAGTCATGAGTTTAGGTTTATTCATGATGACGTGGACGACAGAGATTCTACGTTCCTGTCGTGGCGTCTCAATGTGACTGACACACCAGGGCTTGTGCATGACTTCACACGTTATTAAAATACTCGAGATCCACGATGAGTCGATGATGACGTGGTTATTAATATTTATCTAGGTTTAGATATGATGATGGAGTAAAAAAATGACTTACAGTAATACTGTATTTAGCTAGATTATTATGGTATTTGCTTTTTTCTTGATTTTAAAATGCTAGCTTTTGTCAGTCAAATATATAAGTATATGGTGTCCTTTTCCTTTAATCCAGTCTGATGAATATCTTTTGCTTTTCTTTATTCTTTCTGTTCCTCTATTTATCTAATAGTAATGCTGTTTTTATTTTTATTTTTTTATTTTTTTTACTTTTATTTTTATGTTTGAATTGTATTTTTAATTTGTGAAGGAAAGAGCTAGTTGTAGGTTTGTAAAGTGATTCGTGTGTCGTATTATTGATAAACAGAGAATATATAGATTACAATACCTAGCACCCATGACATAATTTGGCCTATGCCACTAATAATCGGGCCTAGCCCATAACAATATACCATAACAAATACGACTAACACTCCCCCGCAGTTTGAGCGGGAGGACATCGGATACTCAAACTGGTACGAAATTCTTCAAATAGAGCAGAAAGCAAGCCTTTAGTGAAAATATCCGCATACTGATAACGAGACGGAACATGAAGAACTCGAACTTGATCAGCAGCAACCAGATGCCGAACAAAGTGAATATCAATCTCTATACGCTTCATACGTTGATGCTGAACCGGATTGGAAGAAAAATAAACGGCACTAACATTATCACAATAGACTAGCGTAGCGGAAGACAAAGACATATGCAGCTCACGTAGCAGGTTCCTCAACCAACAAGTCTCAGCAACAGCATTGGCAACACCATGATACTCTGCCTCTGCACTAGAACGAGAAAGTTGTTGTCAAGAAAAACACAATACCAGAAGTCGATCTCTGAGTAGTAGGGCAACCAGCCTAATCAGTATCCGAATAAGCAACTAATGAGGAGGTAGAAGAAGAAAACAATTGTAACCCATAGTCCAAAGTACCCCGAACATACCGCAATCTCCGCTTAAGAGCAGAGAAATGAGGCTCCCGAGCATCATTCATATAAAGGCAAACCTGCTGCACCGCATAAGATATATCATGTTTAGTAAAAGTGAGATACTAGAGAGAACCTGCTAAACTCCGATATAACGTAGGATCAGAAACCGGATCACCATCATCACCCAGTTTAGACTCAGTATCAACAGGAGTCCGACTGGAGTTACAACCAACCATATGAGCCCGCTCTAGAATCTCAGTAGCATACTTACGTTGAGATAAAAACATCCTTGTAGAATCACACGTAACATATATCCCTAAAAAATAGTTAAGTGAACCTAGATCTGTCATAGTGTTATAGTCGATAATCACTCTTTATCACACAATATATGGCGTTTAAACACAATAGAATGAGATGGGACAGTGGGTGTAATGGATCGTATATAAAGATAGATATGGATGTTAAACTTTTATCTATTAAGCACACACACATACATCTGTGAACCACTGCCTCAAAAATGAGGATAATGTACTTTATATAGTACATGCACTTTGCCCTTAAGGCTTTTGGTGTGGGCTAGAGTGAGCTTTTGGGCTTGAGTCCATTGGATTGGACTTTTACATATAACACTAAGACTAAGACTAGCCCACTTAATACAAAGTTCAAACATAAATGAATGACCATCACTTTAACTATAAAATTAAAGCTAACAATCCCCCCCTAAGAGATGGTCATTCAAAAGATGCACTACGTGATTAGATCTTTAGACTTCTGGGTCTTGAACTTTGTGATTCTATGTTCCTTCATGCATTGTGATCTTCAAAGCATCGTCTTTTGGATTGTTCTTTACCTTGATCAACATCTTCATGTATTCACAGCGTCGTTTCTTCCAATGTAGATGTTGAGACATACAATGATCGATGGACTTTCTTCAGTACCTGCATAAAACAGTTAGCAATAAATCGTCCAGCTCTTTCTAGGTTCAGATCTCATTATGACACTTACAACTTATGTTCTTTTTGGTGACCACAAGTGTATTTTATTGGAAGTGTTCTTAAGAGATCTTTGATGAATCTCATGGCTCTAGACTCAATTATGTGCGTTTTGGTTTTAGTCGTCGGAGGCATGGAGCAGAGTGCCACCTTTTCAATATCAACACATCTCGGAATGAGAGGTCGATAGATTATGCATTGATCTCCGTGAGAAATGAAACAAATATCTTTTAAGAGATATCTGAGTGGCTAGGAGGGGTTTGTGCACCGCGTCACTGGGTCCATGACGTCTTGTCTTCAATATCAGTATCACCTTAGTGAGTACCGATAACATATGTATTGACCCGGTTTCTTTCCTAAGTTTTCATGGAGGGCTATTTCTTTTCACCCTTACAAAAACTTTTCTTTTTCATTCTTCAACCCCTTCTTTCTCCTTTCTCATTTGCTCCTTTTTTTTTTCAATCTTACCTAAGGACTTCTAATTCTAAGCTATTGGAATTGTCCTTGGGTAGATCCCTCCGGTTCTGGCGGATCATTAGACATTACCTAACCATAATCACCTTATTACTCCATGATTATCCTAGATTTGTTAATCTCTTGCCATAAAACCTTTTGTGAAAATCTCTCAAAGCCTTTATGTATAAAACACATTTTTGGTTAACACTTCAAGAGTTTTGCATTTTCTGAAATACTCCCCCTTCACATGTGCTCATGCATTTTTGAAATAAATTGCACATGTTGGGTAGAGTTCGCACATTTGAAATGATCGACTTTCAATGAACATGACCTTCGCAAGACACGCTTACATCACTAGTTAGACTAGTTTGAAGTTATTACCCGTCCCGGTCATATTCAATGATCATCTCTCAAATTGGTACATTCTACTCAGACAAGTCCTTTGCGAGAAATGCTTACATCACTGGAAAACCAGCTTGAAATTATTACCCGTCCCGGACATGTCTTTTCGATTACTGACATTTAGTTTTCGTCAATTCAAGGGTTAAACTGAGTCTTTCTGGTGAGCTCCTTTGAGATTCGAACCAAGATCACATTTTAATCACATTTCTCCCCCTCAAAAATAGCATTTCAATGGTATTTTTGATACCGTTTGATTAAAATCATTGTTTTTTGAAAGCTAATAGGGAGAAACTGATATGCATGAACTTTTTGGAACAAAATTTGTTTCTGAAATACTCCCCCTCAAAACATGCATTGGTTGTGACATTTTGGAAAACTTTGGAGCAAGTGGGGAGTAACGATTTGAAAATCTTAAGCAAAATTTTTGAAAAGTTTTGAAAAACTTTTTGAGAAATTTTGAATAAAATTTTGCTTAAGGTTAAGAAGTTTGAATAATCATTTCATGAAAGCTTCTTTTCTTTGCAGGATTGTTGCCGTAAAGTGTACAACAGAGTCATTTCTTTGAAAAACGGGTTATGCACTGTTATGTGTACATAAGCCAAAACGTTGAAGTCTGGATTGTAAGCTGAAATACTTACAAGCCATTGATTTTTAGGATAAGTGCTCGAAATTTTTGATGAAACACTTTCCTTTCTTTGAAGCTCTGGTCCTGAACTGATGTGTTCAGAAGCCATTGGGTTAAGCGCGGGTTCCGTACTGAAGTGCACGAAAGCCATTTTGAGGCGCGGGTTTTGAACTGAATTGAACAAAAGCCATTTTGACCAGATTAGACAACAACTTTTGGAACCCATTTGAGCACTGCACCAACGGGTTTAGCATGTTTTGCAATCCATTTGTAAGTTGTGTCAATCTGATTCAGAGAAGTTGAATTCCAACGAGGACTGAGAACAGGTGTTTCATTTGGAAATAACACTCGCGGAATCAACGGAGATCTAAAACTATTTTTCAAAGAAGAGTCATTCTTGTTTTGCAGCGGAAGTTTTTCAGAGTTTGAAGGACTTTGCTTTGGTCTCCACACTTGCCTTACCCAAGTAAAGCGAGATTGTGGAGTTTGAAATCTCGAAGTCGCTTCATGAGACATGTTTGACCTTGAAAGCTTTGGAGGAGTAGGTGTTTCAGAAAATCTTGGTTTCTTTGTAAACTTCCTTCCTTTTTGCAAAGAATAGGTAGTAAACTGGGAAACCTTTTTCGAAAATGGTTTTGAAGATTCACCCGTGTAAACCTTCTTCAAAACACTACCCTCTTTGGGAAACTTGTTTGAAACAGGAGATTTGCCTTTTGATCGATTGAGAGCATCAAACTTTGCTTTTAAGGCATTGTATGACATTCGCAAATCATTGTATTCTTTTTGAAGAATATCTTGGGATGCTAATTTAGATTCCAAAGAAGCAATTTGTTTCAAAAAATGATCTTTTTCGACTTTTGAATCATCCGTTTTACGAGCCAATTTCCATTCAAAAACAATATTTTCTTTTTCAAGTCTTTCAAAATATGTTTCGAATTTGTTCGTTTTGTTGAAAAGATCAGTTTTTGCATCCTCAAGATCGTTTGTTCGTTGAGCTAAAAGTGTTTCAAGCTCAAGCACTTTTGTTTGAAGCACATGATTTGCGTTTTCCATTTCAAAATCTGAAGAATTAGAATCAAACAGAGGATTTGGATAGGTAACTTTTGTAACTTGAGGCTTCAATACTTCAGACTCCTTTTGTTTCGTGTTTGATTTTTGATTCAGAACATGTGAACGTTTGATTGAATCATACAGGTTTTTGTAAGTCTGTTTCAAACGCTCATTTTCTTTTTGTAATGATGCCACAGCATGTTCCAATTCAATATTTTTTGTATAAAGTTCATCCAAATCAAACTTGATATTGGCATCATCACAATTTTCTTCAAATATCTTTTCCTTTTCAGAAGAAGCAATTCTTTTTGACAATTCTTCTTTGACTTCAACTACTTCTTTTGAAAGTTCGGTGATTTTCCTTTTGAAAAAAAGATTTTCAGATCTCAAAAAATATGTATGTTCAGAATCCACATTCTCATGCTCAAGGCTGACAGACACCGATTTGAATGACTCAATCTGATTTGTGAAAAATTCTTTTTGAATATCAAGATTTAAGCATTTTGCATCAAATTCATCTTCAAGAGAATGGATGTACTTTAAATCTTCTCTCATTTCAGTGACAAGAAATTTTTCAAAGTGTTCAAAACTGAAATTGATATTTTTCACAAGAGGTTCAATCTCATCTTTTAGTAACTTACAGACTTCACTTTTTAGCCAAGAGTCTGATAACATGAGACGATTGTAGTCATGATCGGTGTATTGTTTTTTCGACCAAATGACCTTTAACATGTGCTCAATGTGATTTTTAAGATTACAAAACTGTTTTCTTGCTTTATTTTGCCATATTTTAGCATCATAAGTAGCAAGTTGAACTTCTTTGAAAAATCTTTTCACATTTGTTTCTTTTCTTTTTAAAGGTGGTTTTGGTATTTCTGAAAATTGTATACAACCATACACAAAGCCTTGGTACGAGAGTGGGTTTTTTGTTTTTTTTGACTTTTAAGCGTTTTTCCTCTGCCAATTTTTCATCTTCTTCTGACATGAACAGAGCATTAGTCGGCAAAACTTTATGTTCCACCTGATCTGTATTTTCAAAACCAATTCCTGATTTTCCCTTATGGACTTTCTCAGCTTTAGGAATCATCATTTGAAGAGTTTGAGCACTTTGGTCTGTTTTTCGAAGTTTTTCTTCAAGATTGTTTGCACGTTTTAAAACCTCTTGATTTTCATTTTCAAGTTTTGTATTAACAATCTTAAAATTTGAAGTGGTTTCCTGAAGCATTGAGTACCTCATTTTTAATTCAACATTCTCTTTTAAAAGAGCTTCGATCTTTCTGTTGGCGGGGCCCATATTTGCATTCAGATTTTTAATGGAAAGTTTTTCACGTGAAAGGGCCTCGCGACACTCAACTTCAAGTTCTTTATTTCGTTTGAGAACATCTTCATTTAATTTCTGAGCTTGAGATTTAAGTTCTGAGATTTGAACGTCTTTGTAATGTGTTATTTTCTCAAAATCTTTTTCATTTCTTTAAATCCCTCAAGCTCTTTGGACAATGAGGCATTCGTTTGCTTAGCTTTACGATTGTCCTCTTTGCATTTTTCAAGTTCATGTTTGAAATTATCGATTAAAGAAGCAAATATGGCATGATCTTGATCATGAGACGATCCATCCTGGGCAGGCTCACCTCCATTAGGATCCATATCTGGGGTTGTGGGAGTGATATTACTATCAAACCTTTGCTCCACATATGTGTCACTGATGGACTCAGGATGCGCAGTATGTGTCTTGTCATGAACAAACATATTCTCAAAAAAATCAACATTATCATTATCATGTGAATGTTGTACCGTAGCCAATATTGCTATGTCAGATGAAGATCTGATATGGTCAGCTTCAGTATCCCAAACAGCTTCATTCCTGTGTGTACTATCAGCATCCGAATCATTCCTTGGAGTGCTGCTTTCAACATGCTGTTCTAAAGATGTGTCTGTTTCCGTGAAGACCAAGTTAGCATCAGATGTTGTTCCCACATTGACCTTTTCTTCTTTGTTTGCCTCTTTCTCATTTCCAACTGATTCCTTGAAGAGCCGTCCTCTTTCAATTTGCTCTCTTTCCCGTTTCTGCTTCTCCATTTCAATTCTTTCCCGTTCTATCACTTGCTTCTCTTCCCGCACTTCTCTCAGATGAAGTGATCTTTGAGTAAGCTGGGATTCCAGCAAGTCTATTCTCCAACGCAACTCATTTCTAAAAGTTTCAGCTTCCAGGTCACTTGAGACGCATCCACTCCAAGTTTGGATATTAGAATCATAGCTAGGATGTCTTTCAACTACTCTGAAATCTAAGTCGAAAAACCATTTAAAATGCGTCTTGAGTACTTGATATGCTTCAGTGCACTCAAATCCTCGTTCAATTTGGTTATCTATACGAAATATGTTATGCAATAGTTCCTCTTTGAATGTGCGATAATCCATTTTAGGTTCGAAGAATCTAGCAAACATTCGATCAAAAGCATATGATTCCACTATTGACATTTTTGCGTTTGTGAGTCTCTCACATAGACTTTTGATTGCTTTATAGTATATGAGACATCGTTCATTCGAGCGAATAGAGTTTTGCATAACCGGAGACATTTGTCCCTCTTGAGAGCTCGATTCCATTTTTCTTGTGATGTGCGATAAAGTTGATTCAGGATCTTTGCAACGAAATAGGAGATATTTGTTGAAGGTTAAGTTTGGTTGTTGTTGTGAAGTCTTGTTGTGTTGTTGATGATGGTCGAAGTTGTAACAAATTAAATAACGTTACGAAACTTGATTCAAGTATAATTAAGACAAAGTCAAAAGTTTACAATTCCGAAAAAAGGATATGTAAATTACAATTTAGATAAACATGACACTTTCTATAGTTTGACCAAATTAAGGCAAAGTATCAATTTAGATAGAAATATATCTTATTTATATAAATTCGTAATTTATATAACATCTAACAATCTTATACAAGAAAGTAGATAACCGTTTGTCGAAGTATTTTACACTCTTATACAAGAGTAAAAATACCGAGTTCACTTTCGAGTTGACGAAATTACGTTCGAATCAAATCCTTAAAAGTTATCTAACTTTGAAGTCTTTTAATCACAATTGCGAGGGCCAAAAGTGTCAAATCCGAAAGATCTCTTAAGGCAGCTGAAAGTACAAGGACTGAAGTTGCCAATTCTGAAAATTGCACCAATTGCGAGACTAAATATGAATTGCGAGACCAATTTCGATAAAACAGCACCAATTGCGAAATGAATTGCGAAGAACTGCTGCAATTGCGAAAGAACTTGAATTGCGAGATGAATTGCGATAAGATGCTCCAATTGCGAAAGAGCAATTCCGAGAGAACAGCAATTGCGATAGAACAGCAATTGCGAGACTCCAATTGCGAGAAACGTGGCAATTGCGATAGAATGAAGCAATTCCGAGAGCAGCATCAATTGCGAGATTTTTCAGCTTTTTGCCACTTTTGTTGACTTTTGAGTACAATGCCCACGTGAAGCCTTATTTCAAGGGATATAGCTGACACCTTTTCACCAAGTTGCTGACAACTTTCACTAACTTCTTTCAAATCAAATAATTCACTAAACTAACCAAAAACACAAATCTTTATACAAGATTTTGATTCTAGTCGATTTGAAGAAACAAAGAACACACCAATATTTTGATCTTCCAAACCAATATATGAGAGAAAAACTAGTAATCTTCACAGTACCAAATCGTTAGAACATCAAACAAACACAACTTTTTCTTTGATCTTGCGTATGAATCGAAGCTAAAAACACAAAATGTGACTTTTCTACTTAAAGAAAAATTACAGTGGGTGTTTTAGGCTTGATGATCAAACACAAAATACTACCTTTTCTCTTTGATGTTGCGTACAGTAGCCACCAAGAAAACAAAGTGTCACGTTTTCCAGAAAATCAAACGCAACACACAAGTATTTTTCAACAAGAATCGAACATAAAACTCCTACCTCGAAGCGAGGCTGTTGATACCACTTGTTATAGTCGATAATCACTCTTTATCACACAATATATGGCGTTTAAACACAATAGAATGAGATGGGACAGTGGGTGTAATGGATCGTATATAAAGATAGATATGGATGTTAAACTTTTATCTATTAAGCACACACACATACACCTGTGAACCACTGCCTCACAAATGAGGATAATGTACTTTATATAGTACATGCACTTTGCCCTAAAGGCTTTTGGTGTGGGCTAGAGTGAGCTTTTGGGCTTGAGTCCATTGGATTGGACTTTTACATATAACACTAAGACTAAGACTAGCCCACTTAATACAAAGTTCAAACATAAATGAATGACCATCACTTTAACTATAAAATTAAAGCTAACACATAGAAAACTCTGATGAAGAGAGGCAATAATCTGCCGTAATAAAAGCTCAGACGAAGCAGTGAGAACAATATCATCAACACATAGTAACAAATAAGTTGTGTCTGTCCCCTGTCTATAGAAAAATAAGGATGAATCACAACGACTATGACTAAACCCAACCCGAGTAACATAAACAACAAACCTCTGAAACCAAGCCCGAGGGGCCTGCTTAAGACCATAGAGAGACCGCTGTAGTAAACATACATGATCAGGATGAGCAGGATCCTAAAATTCAGGCGGCTAATGCATATTGTTGTTCCCTTAACACGCTTAGAATTAACTATAAAGTTAATCTATTTGTGTTTATGACTAATACAATGTATTAATTAATTCTAACAGTTAATGAAACGTTAATATAAAAAACACAAAGTATTTTCAACGTTTAAATTCTTATTAGAAATGAATAAAAGAATCTATTACCCAAAGTGTTTTGCGGAACAAACACTTGGGATTGAATAGACAAGGTATGGCGTCTCCTATCTAAACTTAAACAATGCTTTAAGTGGTAACAATTCGACCCACTGAGCTATCTCAGGGATACGTTACTCTTTGTAGGAGAAAAGGGGTATTGTGAAATCCAAGCTTTAATTGCACAAAAATACCTAACCCTCTTTTCTCCATCTGTTTGCTATTTATAGGCAAACATGTTAAGAGTACTGAAAGACTAAAAATACATAAACAATGGGAAGACGTGTCTGACAACTACAACAGTAGTTTGTCATTTCCAAGAACCAATAGTATTGAGCAAAAAAGTCTTCGAGTGTCAGACCTGACACTTCTTCGACTTTTAGCCACTTGAGGGATGGTTTGTTCTGACCCTGATAAGACTTGTTCTTATCTTCTTCAAATCTTCCTGGTCAATCCAGCCTTTCTTTCAGGTTTCATGGTTCTTCAGTCATTCACCTTCAGTCTTCAGTCTTCAGTTATTGTTATTGAGGAGACTGGGGTTCAGTGAGCTCTTGTCTTACGCTCACTGATCCCATTACCTTCTTCTTCGTCTCAAGTAACACTTCAGGGAGAACCGCCTTCCTGAATTGGTGAGTCTTTCTTCTTAGACTCGTCCTGAGCATTTTGAAGGTAACTCACTGAGTGAATGTTCACTCAGTGACTTAGAATGTTTTCGGTTTAATTAACACTTAGCTTAATTTGTATTCAAGTCCTGTTATAACGACTCTTGGGTACTGAAGGACCCAACAATCTCCCCCTATTTGGATATAAATTATGCTTAAGTGTTTTTGATCAGTTATGAGTTAGCTAATGACTTCTGCTCATACTGAATGTACTAGAAAGTAAATAAGGACACTGAAATAACAAAACAAAGGAACATCATTTTATTAATTTCATTACAAGGGTCCTAACTACTAAATTTACATGATAGAGGTGTTGCAGATTCTTAGTCCAGTTTGTATCCAAGGGCTTCAAGCTTGGGTCTCTTGGATTCCAGCTCATGTTGATCAGGATGAAGTTGAATCTTGGTTCTCAGGTCTTGGAAGAACCTCACATTTTCAGGACTCTGGATTGGTGAGGCCATCATGAGAAAACCAAGCATGGCTTTAATTCCTGCCAGATCAATATCACTCCATCTTTGGAAGGCTGGATCTCCAAACTCATCAGTGAAGAATATCACTCTCTCAGGTTGTTCTATGACCTTGTCATTCACGAATGTAACTCCTTTAGGGAGGGCTCTGTTGCATTCAAGGCCAGGGACTTTGATCTCAGGCTCAGATCCGATTATCTTCCTCTTTCTTCTAGAGGTCTGAGAGGGGGCAGGCTGACTAGCTGGAGCAGGGAGAAGTGAGGGAATACCAAGTTCCTCAGGTGTTGCAGTCAGATTTTCATATCTAACTTTCAGGGATTTCATTAGTTCCCTGACAGCAACATTTGACTTCTTAAATATGATTGGACCCAGTTCATCCAATTCAGTGATCTCAAAGTCAGCGAACCTAAAGGGCTCATGAATTTCAAAGTTCCTCTTATCAGGACCTCTGAAAACAGTGATGACAGCAGGCTTGGTGTTCTAATGAATCTTTACATCAGTAATGGGTTCAGGTCTCAGTCTGCTTGTCATGACCCATTGGTACTTCTCAATTCTCTTTTGTCTTATCTCCTCAGTCCTTTTGAGCCTTTCTTCTCTTTTCTTCCTAAGAGCCGACATTTCAGCATCCTGAGCTTTCACAAAGCTCTCACCACCCTTTCTTCCAGCAAGTTCTTTTGGCTCTAGATCAATCTTCTCAGCCTCTTCTCTGACAATCTGCATGATGGCAGACTTGTTTTGCCTTTCATCTTCAGCAGCATTCTTCAACCCTTTTTCCTTTTCTAAATGAGTCGTAATTTGGCCCTCAGTGAGGTAATACATGACTCCATTTATTTCATAAGGGACCATGACTGGCTCATCAGGGTCTGGCCTTCTTTCAGAGGAAGCAGGCACCAAGATTTTAGGCTCAGGCTCAGTGGTTGTGAGAATGCCTTTGCCTTTGTCTTGGTGAGATAAAGATGGGGTTGTCTCAGGAATCTCCCCCTCAGTGTGAGAAGGAGGTTGTTCAGGTTATTCTTCAGTGACCTTCTCCCCCTCAACTGTTGCTTGAGTCATGGTGAGAGCAAGAGTTGAAGCGCTCACTGAAGTTGAGGGAGCAGCCTGACCTTTGAAGGCTTGATAAATCTCAGTCATCATCGATTTGATGTCTGAGGTGTCCTGCTGAAGAGTTGAGACCTTAGCCTCAAGAGAAGCCTGAGAAGCCTCTATTGCTGTCATCCTTGGCCCAAGATTCCAAGCCAAGGAAGAAGAAGATGTA
Organism: Artemisia tridentata subsp. tridentata; assembly: GCA_021014915.2. Classification (NCBI taxonomy): domain Eukaryota; kingdom Viridiplantae; phylum Streptophyta; class Magnoliopsida; order Asterales; family Asteraceae; genus Artemisia; species Artemisia tridentata. The sequence continues at coordinate 106,932,768 of CP139501.1, read as the reverse complement.
GCCCAAGATGCCAAGTGTGACTCCATAAGACCCAGGGAAGACTTGATGAAGTCCACTATAGAGCTGAGTCCCGGAAGATTGGAGGATTTCAGCATGTTTATCAGCTCAGTCAACTGAGTTGACTGTTGATGGTAGTCCTCAGAAGCCTGAAGAATTTTCTTGTTAAGCTCAGGGTCATCTTTCACTGACTCTTGAATAGTTGCAACGCTCTTGTGTATGTTGGTGAGAGATTGGTTGAACAATTTAAGATTCTCATCAATATTTGTCAGGGAGAAGGAGATAGATGACTTGTGCTCATTAACATCATCATGATAGGATTCCACTGATTCCTTCAGGTTAACATAATGAACAGCAGCTTCACAGTGTTGGTCAAAAATTTCTTCAGTTAGCCTAGTAAAGAGAGCATTGTTGGCCTTTTGTAGGAACTTGACCAATTGTCTTTCAGTGATAGGAAGAATGTTGTCATACTTGCTGAGTTCTGGAGGGCAGGATGATTCGGAGTCTGAAGAATGATCAGCCGGAGACTCTGTTTCTTCACCATGTGGAGAGGACTGATGTGATTGTTCAGTGGGTTGAGCACCAGTCTCCATATCATCACCTGCCTCATACACTTCTTCCGCACTCTCACTACTGAGCTCTTCATCAGACATAAGAACAGCCTGAAGATCCGCCATCGATTGAATCTGCACCGGGGTTTGGCCAGGTCCTGACCCTTCCATAATAACTGAGTGGGTTTGCTCAGCCTGGTGTTTGGCGTCAGTTGCCGAGAGACTGGATTGGTTGGTGGGTTCCATATCAGCGGGTGGTGTAAATCCATCTGAGTCTTTGTCCCCCTTTGCGCCTTCAAGTACTGACGGGTGTTTTCCAGCACTATCATGAGGCACAGTTTGTGATTGTTGATGGACCCCCTTCCCATCAGGGTTGTACTGCCCTTTTGGGGATTCAGGATCATTGACTCCCTCAGGCACTGATTGTGATTTATCAGTTCCTTCATCGGGATGTGATTGGGTGTGGGTCCCCTTCTCATCTGAGTAGTGCTGCCCAACCGAGGATTTAGGACCCTTTTCTCTCTCAGGCGCTGATTGTGATTTGTCAGTGCCTTCATCGGGATGTAAGAGGTTGAGGGTTCCTGACCCTACCAACTTGTGTATGTCAGTAGAGCCATGAGGAAACTGAGGTTTGCCCGAGGACACAGAGGATGATTTATTAGTGACCTCCGTTGGCGTTTGCTTTAGGGTCAAGGGGGTCTCAATGATGGGTGTCTCTGAGGTCTTGGCCATTGTTTCCCCTTCCGAGGGTTCTGAGGCAGAAGATCCAAGGGCGAGTGATTTGGGTTTAACCACCTTATTGGTCCCTGCCTTCTTTTTCTTCTTCTCATGCTTTTCAGGAGAAGGAATGGGTGAGACAGCATTGTCACCCTGAATGACTACCAGCATGTAGTTGGTCAGGGCGATTGGTTGTACCTCAGTAACGCCACTAGTATAATTGGCCTTGTGAAGGACGTCAGGTTTAGAACCTTGAGCGTCAGGCCTCATATATTTAGTGCGAAGAAGGTCCTGAAGCACGCAGGAAATGAATCTAGGATAGGACATGTGTCTTTGCCTAGACTTTCCTAAGAGCTTGGACACGAGGTCTCGGAAGATTATTCCTTTGATGTCTATTTTTCTACCCTCCAGGAGACTGAACACCATCAATTATTGTGATGATTTCAACTATTCCGTGGAGGATTTGTTGCCTCCCAGGACCTGAATGACAAAAGTCATCAGGATCCTCCAGGCTGGGGGAAACCAAGTTTTAATTATTGGTTCCTTAGCCAATAATGAACCTGGGGCCACCTCAGGTTGTCTGGGGTCTTGTGGCCCTAGAAAAAGCAACTCAGCTTTAACTTCTTGGTCAGTGCGGTTGGGCTCAAAATTTACAGCAAAATCAAGGCCAGTGGCTTTGATAAAGGTTTTGTAATCAAGGGAGAGGGTCCTTCTCCCATTCATCACTGTGAATGTTATGATTGAGTCCTTGGTTTCATCAGGGCTTGTTGCCACTGCCGTACACCAAAATTCTCTCAAGTAGTCATGATATATGACTGAGGGGGTCTTTGTAAATGCCGTAGCAAGAAAGCAGTTTTGTAGATACTTAACTACATTCTTGTACGCCCAAATCTTATGGGGATAGGCAAAATTGCCTACCACATTGTTCTTGGTTAGGTCTACGCCCTCCATTGTGAATTCCACATTTGGGGCGTATGTAATAGCCATAGAAGAAGCCATTTTTGTTGGGAAATTTTGGGTAATCAACAAATGGTCTGGGTTTCTAATAGCTAAGAACACACACAAAAGATTTTTTAGTTTTGAAAGAAAAGGGCAAAATTTTGCTTAAGATTTCTAAAAAACATGTGTGTGTTTCTTTTATGTGGGGTATTTATAGGGAAGTGAAGTGGAGGGTATTTTAGGCACTTAAGCGGTTATTTTCTCAAAAGATATTATTTTGAAAAATGTTTTGAATAAAACGCTTGAGATCCGCATTTAATGCCTAACCACCCCACTATCCCTGTTTGGCGCAACTGTCTAGGCAAACAGTTGAGCCGTCTGCAAAAAGTGTAATTAGCAGAGATGAGTCATCACATATCTGTTATGTGATTGGAGAGGCATTAAATGCCAAGTGGGAATGTGGTGGCCCATGAGGTGCATGCCAGAAAGGCAAAAGAACAAATATTCTTATATTAAATAAGAATTCAGTTACCAACCTCGGACATTTACTAACTAGATACTTAGAGCATTTAAGTTAGCATTGAATGTCATCTGAGGGCCCTGAATTACTTTTCATTCAGTGAACCTGTTTATTCAGGACTTGGGTTTAGTCTTGATGGTTCAAGGGTTCAGGAACCTGGGTCTAATTCCTGAGGACTTAAGGTTCAGGAACTTGGGTTTAGTTCCTGAGGTTCAAGATTTCAGGAACTTGGGTTTAGTTCCTGAGGTTCAGTGATTCATTTCACTGAAGAACACATTGAGCCAGGGACCTGGGTTTTTCAGAATTTATACTTATTTGAATGGAATCAATCAGTGGACTGATTCTCAATATCCAACATTCCTAGTTCGGCTTTCAGTCTTGTGAAAGTTGGTTCATCCAATGGCTTGGTGAATATATCAGCTAGCTGATATTCAGTAGGAATGAAGTGTAATTCTATGTCACCATTCATGACATGGTCCCTGATGAAATGATATCTAATATCAATGTGTTTTGTTCTCTGATGAAGAACAGGGTTGTTTGAGATGGAAATTGCACTTGTGTTATCACAAAAGATAGGAACCATCTTGTACTGAATTCCATAGTCACTGAGCTGACTTTTCATCCAGAGTACATTTGCACAAGAACTTGCTACCGCAACATATTCAGCTTCAGCTGAGGACATGGTAACTGACTGTTTCTTCTTAGCACTCCAACAGACTAGTTTTCCACCAAGAATTTGGTAGGAGCCTAAGGTGCTTTTTCTGTCCATTTTGCATCCAGCATAGTCAGAGTCTGAGTATCCTTTAAGATCAAGGCCTGAACATTTTGGATAATATAATCCAAGGTTTGGAGTACCTTTCAGGTACCTGAATATGCTTTTCACAGCAGTGATATGAGATTCTCTTGGGTCAGATTGATATCTGGCACACAAACATACTGAGAATTGGATATCAGGCCTTGATGCAAGTAGATACATCAGTGATCCTATCATTCCTCTAAAAAGAGTTTGATTCACTGGTTTTCCAGTAAGATCAGGACCAAGGTTGTTTGGGGGTACCATGGGAGTCTTGACTGAGGCACAGTCACTGAGCTCATACTTCTTCAGTAGGCTTCTGACATACTTCTCTTGACTGATAGAGGTTCCTTTATCAGTCTGCTTGATTTGCAGACCAAGGAAGTAAGTCAGTTCTCCCATCATGCTCATTCCAAATTTCTTTGCCATAAGTTTTTCAAACTGTTTGCAAAGTTTAAACTTGTTGAGCCAAAGATGATGTCATCAACATACACTTGTACAATTATGACATCATTATTTGTCTTGTAGATAAACAGTGTGTTGTCTATCTTCCCTCTGACAAATTTATTTTGGATCAGGAAGGCTGAAAGAGTTTCATACCATGCCCTGGGAGCTTGTTTCAGTCCATAAAGGGCTTTGTTAAGCTTGCAGACATAGTCAGGAAACTCATGGCTTTCAAATCCAGGATGTTGCCGAACATAAACTTCTTCTTTCAGTGAACCATTTAAGAATGCAGTTTTAACATCCATTTGGTACACCTTGAAGTTCATGTATGTAGCAAAAATAAGGAAGATCTTGATGGCTTCTATCCTTGCTACTGGTGCAAATGTTTCTTCATAGTCAATGCCTTCTTGTTGATTATAGCCTTTGGCTACAAGTCTGGCTTTGTTCTTAATGACTATGCCATTTTCATCAGATTTGTTTTTAAATACCCATTTCATGCCAATGACTGAAACATCTTCAGGACACTTGACCAAGGTCATTACCTTGTTTCTGTTAAATTGCTCCAGTTCATCATGCATGGCTTGAACCCAACTTGGGTGATTAAGTGCTTCCTTGACACTTTTGGGTTCAATTGTGGAGATGAAGTCCACAAATAGGCATTCATTGTCTGAGGCTGCTCTCAGTTGTGCAACCTTGCTTCTTGTGAGCATGCCTTCAGTAGGCTCGCCAATTATATTGACAAGTTCTATATCCTGAGACCTAGTCCAACTGTCCTGAGGTCTAGGATACTGATTAGAACTTGAGGCCTGATGGGTGGGATCAGGATCAGACACATGATGATCTTCAACATCTTGAGTGTCTGAGTGGGTTGACTCATCACTGTGATTGTTTGGTTCCTGAGTATTTTGTTCAGTCTGAATGATTTCATCAGTATTTCTTTGTGCTTCAACAAACTCAGTGATGGTTGGGTAAGGAAGGTTGTGGGGAATGATGTAATAGGAGATGTCAGCATTTGCTTGGTACTTAGTGGAAGGACCATTTTCAGGATGATGTTCATCAGGAGGATATCTTGATGATTCATCAATACCTATCTCTTCCACTGAGTTGTTAGAGACACTGATTGCATCAGTGCTCTCATCAAAGGTAACATGAAATGTTTCCTCAGTATGCTGTCTCCTAGTGTTGAACACCCTGAAGGCCTTTTAGACAAGGGAGTATCCATCATCAGCTTTGGCATCAAATTTTCCTAAGTGATTATGAATAAACACAGGACACCCAAAGACATGAAAGTAGCTGATGTCAGGGATCCTTCCCTTGAATAACTCATAAGGAGTTTTGCTATGTCTCTTAACAATGATGGATCTGTTTTGTGTGTAACAGGCAGTCTTTACTGCTTCAGTCCAGAAGTGTTTGGAAAGGACTGATCCATTTAGCATTGTCCTGGCTGCTTAAATGAGGGTTCTATTTTTCCTTTCAGCCACACCATTTTGTTCAGGTGTGTAAGGTGAGGAAAATATTTGGGAAATTCCTTTCTCATCACAGAAACATTCAAGTTCATTATTTTTGAACTCAGTTCCATAGTCAGTTCTAATATGTTTGACTTTGATGTCATTTTGATTTTCAATATTCCTGACAAAGGACATAATTGTTTCAGCTGCCTGACTCTTTTTGATCAGGAAGTATACCCAAGTGTATCTTGAGTACTTATCCACAATGACCAGAGTATGCTTCTCACGGTTAATGGATCTAGGACTGATTGGTCCAAATAGATCCATATGGAGAAGATGTTGGCAGTTCCTGATGGAAAAGTTGGTTTTGGTTTTAAAGGATGCTCTGTGTTGTTTACCTTTGTCACAAGCTGAGCATGGTTTATCCTTTGAAAACACAAGAGATGGTAAGCCAAGGACCTTGTTTTGTTTCACAAGGTTGTTTATGTTTTTGAAGTTCAGGTGGGAGAGTCTCTTATGCCAAAGCCAGTTGGGAGTATCAGTGGCCTTGGTAAAGAGACAAGTTTCATTCTGAGTCAGACTGGACATGTCCAACACATAAACATCATGTCTTCTTGGTGCAACCAGGACAATTTCCTTATTAGCATTGAAGATGATTCCTTGTTTATCGTCAAACTGAACTATGTATTTAGCATCACATAGTTGACTGACACTGATCAAATTGTATTTAAGACCATTTACATAAGCTATTCTAGTAAAGACTATACCATTGCAGTTTACTGAACCATAACCTTCAGTGAGACATGATGAGTTATCAGCAAATATCACTTTGGGTCCTGATTCATCAACATACTTGTGCAGATACTCCTTCACACCAGTCATGCTCCTTGAACATCCACTATCTAGATGCCAAACAGGATCCCTGGCATGTTTCTGCACAAATAGTAAACTGGGTTAGTTCTTTCTAGGACTCCACTTCTTGGAGGGCTTAGCTTTAAGGGTCTTTTTAACATTTACAATTGATTTATGGTCAGTGGTGGAGTGGACTGAGCTACCACACATTATGCATTTGATTGCAGATGTAGACTCAGTAGACTGAGAGGCTGACTTTGTCATACCTCTTCTAGCCTGAATGACCTTATCACGTCCTGAGGTGTCATGAGCGGGACCTCCACTATTTACACAACAATTGTCAATTTTACAATCCTTAGGATGGTGGTCATTGAACCCACTGTAGGGGCAAGGTGCAAAAGGCATGGCCTTTTATTTCTGTTTCTGTTTAGAATCAGAAGGGTAGCTTAAAGACTGAGCTTTAAGGCCAGCCATCTTTGATGTGACTGAGTGTGTTTTGTGATCAGAGGTCCTGTGATCATCCTTTTTGCAAATCATGCAGTAAAGGATTCTATAGCAATCATCAGTGAAATGATTGGGGTACTTACACAGCTCACATCTTTTCAGGGGTTTTGAGGGTTTGGGTTTGGTACTTGAGGAAACTGGTTTTTGTTCCTTCTTCTTGGATTGAGAAGGTTTCTCAGAAGATGCAAACTTCTCACCCAGCTTCCTGACCATTTCAGCCAAATGATCAAATTTTGAGTCAGGGCTTTGGGTTATTACTTTAAAAGGGACTGAAGATGATGAGTCTTCAGTATTTACTGAGATTTCAAGGGTTGGTCTTTTCAGGATTGTTTTTCCCATTCCTGACCTCTCCTTGGAGAGTGTTGGGAGTAGAGCATTTGTGGGAGGCCTAAGTTTGGTGCAGCACCCTGAAGGGTATTCAGTGGAGGGAATGGTGGATATGAATCTGATTCAGGCTCACTTACTAACTCAATACTACTGAGTTGGTCAGAGAGTCCAAGCATATTTTTCAAGGCCTGACTTTCAGGAAGCAAGATCTTTCCAGTCTTAAAGTTTGGTAACTTACTGACTGGGTTGTCCCTGACAATCCAGTCATTTGACTTGGGAAGCATTTCTTGCTCAAATGATATGCTAGCTGGAACAAAAGTCAATTCACTGGGACTCACATTGGGGTTAACCATGAGATGGTCAATTCCTATTGTTTTCCTTGGGATTAAACCCACAATATCAAAGAATTTGGGGTTCTTTTTGGTCCAGCCTTGGATGACAACTTTTTCTTTGTTAAGTTCAGTTTGTAGGGCTTGGTTTTGTTTCAAAATTTCAGTGTTCTGAATTTGTAGAGTAATTGTTTCTAATTTGGCTTGCTTCAGTACAAGCAATTCATCTCTACATTTATTCAATTCTGACACTATATTGTTATATTTTGAAAACAGGTTAAGCCTTTGTTCCTCAACAAATTTAAGATCTACACAAATATAATTCATGTAAGACTGCCAATCAGAATCATCATCCATAGAAAGTAAAGTGTTTACCTTCTTCATGGTGATGTTTACCCACTCTCCATTCCTTGCATGGCTTTTCCCAACAGCCACCTGATCACCTTCAGAGAGTGATAAGCTTCAGCTACTAAAACCTTGTTCTTTGTCTGAACAGGTTTGGATGTTTGAGCAGCCTGAGACATAGAGGGATTAGTTTCAAGAATTGCAAGTTTAGCCTTAGCTTTCCTATATTTTGCTTCAAAGTCTTTTTGACCCTTGTTTTGAAATTGTTGGGTCGACTGAAACATTCTAGGTTGAAACTTGCTAGTTCCTGAGGAACTATTTCCTGAAAATTTGTAAGAGGGTTCTGAGGTGGTTTTAGAATAACAGTCCCTAGCAAAATGACCCTTTTTACCACAATTAAAGCATTCAGTGGTTTCATTTGCTTTTCCTTTAGAAAAGTTGGACTGATTTCTTTTGATGAAACGTTTTGAACTAGCAAGGAGTGCCCTCTTTTGGAATTCCAAGTTTAAATCATTTAGGTACTCATCACTAGTCCTTTCATCAATTTCATCCACAGAATCCTCTTGAAAATCCTGCACAACACCATTAGTATAAAAAGCAGTTGATATGGGTGTGGAGGTCAAGGCCTTTTTGGACTCAAGAGCTTTTGAGTCAGGGTATCTCCTTGAGATTAAGTTGTCTTCATAGACAAACTTCCCATAGATCTCAGGGAGCTCAAGAGTCTGAATGTGAATAGCATTCCTCAGGCCTTGTGAGAAGTTTAGCCACTTCTCAGGGAGACTGTTGACAAAGCCAACATATGTCTCATGCTTAGACAACACTACACCATCATTTGATAGTTCGTTTATCAAAGTCTTGTATCTGGTATAGGTCTGAGAGAGACTTTCAGAGTCTTTTTCTCTGAAAGTATTATACTCAAGTTTCAGGTCCATGACCCTGTTTTCCTTGGTAATTGAGGGACCCTCAAAGCTATTGACCAAGTCATCCCAAGTTTGCTTGGCTGTTGAACAGTTGATGACTGATTCCATTATATCGTCAGGAAGACAAGATATAATGATGCTTTTCAGGCGTTGGTCTTGATTGACCACCCTCCTCTCATCAATGGTCCATTGAGCCTCAGGCTTGTTAAGCCCTTCAGCAGTCTTTGGGACATAGGGACCATCTTTGACACAAGTGATGTGGTATAGTTCCATACCAGTCAAGTAGCAAAGCATTCGCTTTTTCCACTTGCTAAATTTTCCAGCTTCAAGTCTGGGTGCAACAGCTGAAAAGCTTTCACCCTTTTTGTCGACTAGCTGGGGTACATTAATATCAGCCATAGTAGGATCTTGGTTTTAAAAACCTTGAGCACTCTTGGTTATTTTTGAAAGATTTTATAAACCAGAGGCTCTGATATCACTTGTTGTTCCCTTAACACGCTTAGAGTTAACTATAAAGTTAATCTATTTGTGTTTATGACTAATACAATGTATTGATTAATTCTAACAGTTAATGAAACATTAATATAAAAAACACAAAGTATTTTCAACGTTTAAATTCTTATTAGAAATGAATCAAAAAATCTATTACCCAAGTGTTATGCGGAACAAACACTTGGGATTGAATAGACAAGGTATGATGTCTCCTATCTAAACTTAAGCAATGCTTTAAGTGGTAACAATTCAACCCACTGAGTTATCTCAGGGATACGTTACTCTTTGTAGGAGAAAAGGGGTATTGTGAAAGTCTAAGCTTTAATTGCACAAAAATAACTAACCCTCTTTTCTCCATCAGTTTGCTATTTATAGGCAAACATGTTGAGAGTACTGAAAGACTAAAAATACATAAACAATGGGAAGACGTGTCTGACAAATACAACAGTAGTTTGTCATTTCCAAGAACCAATAGGATTGAGCAAAAAAGTCTTCGAGTGTCAGACCTGACACTTCTTCGACTTTTAGCCACTTGAGGGATGGTTTGTTCTTACCCTGATAAGACTTGTTCTTATCTTCTTTAAACCTTCCCGCTCAATCTAGCATTTCTTTCAGGCTTTATGGTTCTTCAGTCATTCGCCTTCAGTCTTCAGTCTTCAGTTATTGTTGTTGAGGAGACTGGGGTTCAGTGAGCTCTTATCTAACGCTCACTAATCCCATTACCTTCTTCTTCGTCTCAAGTAACACTTCAGGGAGAACTGCCTTCCTGAATTGGTGAGTCTTTCTTCTTAGACTCGTCCTGAGCATCTTGAAGGTAACTCACTGAGTGACTGTTCACTCAGTGACTTAGAAAGTTTTCGGTTTAATTAACACTTAGCTTAATTTGTATTTAAATCCTGTTATAACGACTCTTGGGTACTGAAGGACCCAACAATCTCCCCCTATTTGGATATAAATTATGCTTAAATGTTTTTGATCAGTTATGAGTGAGCTAATGACTTCTGCTCATACTGAATGTACTAGAAAGTAAATAAGGACATTGAAATAACAAAACAAAGGAACATCATTTTATTTATTTCATTACAAGGGTCCAAACTACTAAATGTACATGATAGAGGTGTTGCAGATTCCCAGTCCAGGTTGTATCCAAGGGCTTCAAGCTTGGGTCTCTTGGATTCCAGCTCATGTTGATCAGGATGAAGTTAAATCTTGGTTCTTAGGTCTTGGCAGAACCTCACATTATCAGGACTCTGGATTGGCGAGGCCATCATGAGAAAACCAAGCACGGCTTTAATTCCTGCCAGATCAATATGACTCTATCTTTGGAAGGTTGGATCTCCAAACTCATCAGTGAAGAATATCAATCTCTCAGGTTGTTCTATGACCTTGTTGTTCACGAATGTAACTCTTTCAGGGAGGACTCTATTGTAATCAAGGCCAGGGACCCGGATCTCAGGCTCAGATACGATTATCTTCCTCTTTCTTCTAGAGGTCTAAGAGGGGGCAGGGTGACTAGCTGGAGCAGGGAGAAGTGAGGGAATACCAAGTTCCTCAGGTGTTGCAGTCAGCTTTTCATATCTAACTTTCAGGGACTTCATTAGTTCCCTGACAGCAACATTTGACTTCTTGAATATGATTGGACCCAGTTCATCCAATTCAGTGATCCCAAAGTCAGCGAACCTAAAGGGCTCATGAATTTCAAAGTTCCTCTTATTAGGACCTCTGAAAACAGTGATGGCAGCAGGCTTGGTGTTCTGATGAATCTTTACATCAGTAATGGGTTTAGGTCTCAGTCTGCTTGTCAAGACCCATTGGTACTTCTCAATTCTCTTTTGCCTTATCTCCTCTGTCCTTTTCAGCCTTTCTTCTCTTTTCTTCCTGAGAGCCGACATTTCAGCATCCTGAGCTTTCACAAAGCTCTCACCACCCTTTCTTCCAACAAGTTCTTTTGGCACTAGACCAATCTTCTCAGCCTCTTCTCTGACAACCTGAATCATGGCAGACTTGTTTTGCCTTTCATCTTCAGCAGCATTCTTCAACCCTTCTTCCTTTTCTAAATGAGCCATAATTTGGTCCTCAGTGAGGTAATACATGACTCCATTTATTTCATAAGGGACCCTGACTGGCTCATCAGGGTCTGGCCTTCTTTCAGAGGAAGCAGGCACCAAGATTTTAGGCTCAGGCTCAGTGGTTGTGAGAATGCCTTTGCCTTTGTCTTGGTGAGATGAAGATGGGGTTGTCTCAGGAATCTCCCCCTCAGTGTGAGAAGGAGGTTGTTCAGGTTGTTCTTCAGTGACCTTCTCCCCCTCAACTGTTGCTTGAGTCATGGTGAGAGCAAGAGTTGAAGCGCTCACTGAAGTTGAGGGAGCAGCCTGACCTTTGAAGGCTTGATAAATCTTAGTCATCATCGATTTGATGTCTGAGGTGTCCTGCTGAAGAGTTGAGACCTTAGCCTCAAGAGAAGCCTGAGAAGCCTCTATTGCTGTCATCTTTGGCCCAAGATTCCAAGCCAAGGAAGAAGAAGATGTAGCCCAAGATGCCAAGTGTGACTCCATAAGACCCAGGGAAGACTTGATGGAGTCCACTATAGAGCTGAGTCCCGGAAGATTGGAGGATTTCAGCATGTTTATCAGCTCATTCAACTGAGTTAACTGTTGATGGTAGTCCTTAGAAGCCTGAAGAATTTTCTTGTTAAGCTCAGGGTCATCTTTCACTGACTCTTGAATAGTTGCAATGCTCTTGTGTATGTTGGTGAGAGATTGGTTGAACTGTTTAAAATTCTCATCAAGATTTGTTAGGGAGAAGGAGATAGATGACTTGTGCTCATTAACATCATCATGATAGGATTCCATTGATTCCTTCAGGTTGACATAATGAACAGCAGCTTCACAGTGTTGGTCAAAAATTTCTTAAGTTAGCCCAGTAAAGAGAGCAATGTTGGCCTTTTGTAGGAACTTGACCAATTGTATTTCAGTGATAGTAAGAATGTTGTCATACTTCTTGAGTTCTGGAGGGCAGGATTATTCAGAGTCTGAAGAATGATCAGCCTGAGACTCTGTTTCTCCACCATGTGGAGAGGACTGATGTGATTGCTCAGTGGGTTGAGCACCAGTCTCCATATCATCACCTGCCTCATACACTTCTTCCTCACTCTTAATACTGAGCTCTTAATCAGACATAAGAACAGCCTAAAGATCCGCCATCGATAGAATCTGCACAGGGGTTTGGCCAGGTCCTGAACCTTCCATAATAACTGAGTGGGTTTGCTCAGCCTGGTGTTTGGCGTCAGTTCCCGAGAGACTGGGTTGGTTGGTGGGTTCCATATCAGCGGGTGGTGTAAATCCCTCTGAGTCTTTGTCCCCCTTTGCGCTTTCAAGTACTGATGGGTGTTTTCCAGCACTATCATGAGGCATAGTTTGTGATTGTTGATGGACCCCCTTCCCATCAGGGTTGTACTGCCTTTTTGGGGATTCAGGATCCTTGACTCCCTCAGGCACTGATTGTGATTTATCAGTTCCTTCATCGAGATGTGATTGGGTGTGGGTCCCCTTCTCAGCTAAGTAGTGCTGCCCAACCGAGGATTCAGGACCCTTGTCTCCCTCAGGCGCTGATTGTGATTTGTCAGTGCCTTCATCGGGATGTGAGAGGTTGAGGGTTCCTGACCCTACCAACTTGTGTATGTCAGTAGAACCATCAGGAAACTGAGGTTTGCCCGAGGACATTAAGGATGATTTATCAGTGACCTCCGTTGGCGTTTGCTTTAGGGTCAAGAGGGTCTCAATGATAGGTGTCTCTGAGGTCTTCACCATTGTTTCCCCTTCCGAGGGTTCTGAGGCAGAAGATCCAAGGGCGAGTGATTTGGGTTTAACCACCTTCTTGGTCCCTGCCTTCTTTTTCTTTTTCTCCTGCTTTTCAGGAGAAGGAATGGGTGAGATAGCATTGTCACCCTGAATGACTACCAGCACGTAGTTGGTCAGGGTGATTGGTTGTACCTCAGTAACACCACTAGTATAATTGGCCTTGTGAAGGACGTCAGGTTTAGAACCTTGAGCGTCAGGCCTCATAAATTCAGTGCGAAGAAGGTCCTGAAGCACGCATGAAATGAATCTAGGATAGGACATGTGTCTTTGCCTAGACTTTCCTGAGAGCTTGGACACGAGGTCTCGGAAGATTATTCCTCCAATGTCTATTTTTCTACCCTCCAGGAGACTGAACACCATCAATTGTTGTGATGAGTTCAACTATTCCGTGGAGGATTTGTTGCCTCCCAGGACCTGAATGACAAAAGTCATCAGGATCCTCTAGGCTGGGGGAAACCAAGTTTTAATTATTGGTTCCTTAGCCAATAATGAACCTAGGGCCACCTCAGGTTGTCTGGGGTCTTGTGGCCCTAGAAAAAGCAACTCAGCTTTAACTTCTTGGTCAGTGGGGTTGGGCTCAAAATTTACAGCAAAATCAAGGCCAGTGGCTTTAATAAAGGTTTTGTAATCAAGGGAGAGGCTCCTTCTCCCATTCATCACTGTGAATGTTATGATTGAGTCCTTGGTGTCATCAGGGCTTGTTACCACTGCCGTATACCAAAATTCCCACAAGTAGTCATGATATATGACTGAGGGGGTCTTTGTAAATGCCTTAGCAAGAAAGCAGTTTTGTAGACACTTAACTACATTCTTGTACGCCCAAAACTTTTGGGGATAGGCAAAATTGCATACGACATTGTTCTTGGTTAGGTCTACGCCCTCCATTGTGAATTCCACATTTGGGGCGTATGTAATAGCCATAGAAGAAGCCATTTTTATTGGGAAATTTTGGGTAATCAACAAATGGCCTGGGTTTCTAATAGCTAAGAACACACACAAAAGATTTTTTAGTTTTGAAAGAAAAGGGCAAAATTTTGCTTAAGATTTCTAAAAAACATGTGTGTGTTTCTTTTATGTGGGGTATTTATAGGGAAGTGAAGTGGAGGGTATTTTAGGCACTTAAGCGGTTATTTTATCAAAAGATATTATTTTGAAAAACGTTTTGAATAAAACGTTTGAGATCCGCATTTAATGCCTAACCACCCCACTATCCCTGTTTGGCGCAACTGTTTAGGCAAACAGTTGAGCCGTCTGCAAAAAATGTAATTTGCAGAGCTGAGTCATCACATATCTGTTATGTGATTGGAGAGGCATTAAATGCCAAGTGGGAATGTGGTGGCCCATCAGGTGCATGCCAGAAAGGCAAAAGAACAAATATTCTTATATTTAATAAGAATTCAGTTACCAACCTCAGACATTTACTAACTAGATACTTAGAGCAGTTAAGTTAGCATTGAATGTTATCTGAGGGCCCTGAATGACCCTTCATTTAGTGAACCTGTTTATTCAGGACTTGGGTTTAGTCCTGATGGTTCAAGGGTTCAGGAACTTGGGTCTAATTCCTGAGGACTTAAGGTTCAGGAACTTGGGTTTAGTTCCTGAGGTTCAAGATTTCAGGAACTTGGGTTTAGTTCCTGCGGTTCAGTGATTCATTTCACTGAAGAATACATTGAGTCAGGGACCTGGGTTTTTCAGAATTTATACTTATTTGAATGGAATCAATCAGTGGACTGATTCTCAATATCCAACATTCCTAGTTCAGCTTTCAGTCTTGTGAAAGTCGGTTCATCCAATGGCTTGGTGAATATATCAGCTAGCTGATATTCAGTAGGAATGAAGTGTAATACTATGTCACCATTCATGACATGGTCCCTGATGAAATGATATCTAATATCAATGTGTTTTTTTCTCTGATGAAGAACAGGGTTGTTTGAGATGGCAATTGCACTTGTGTTATCACAAAAGATGGGAACCATCTTGTACTGAATTCCATAGTCATTGAGCTGACTTTTCATCCAGAGTACATTTGCACAACAACTTGCTGCTGCAACATATTCAGCTTCAGCTGAGGACATGGCAACTGACTGTTGCTTCTTAGCACTCCAACAGACTAGTTTTCCACCAAGAATTTGGCAGGAGCCTGAGGTGCTTTTTCTGTCCATGTTGCATCCAGCATAGTCAGAGTCTGAGTATACTTTAAGATCATGGCCTGAACATTTTGGATAATATAATCCAAGGTTTGGAGTACCTTTCAGGTACTTGAATATCCTTTTCACAGCAGTGATATGAGATTCTCTTGGGTCAGATTCATATCTGGCACATAAACATACTGAGAATTGGATATCAGGCCTTGATGCAAGTAGATACATCAGTGATCCTATCATTCCTCTAAAAAGAGTTTGATTCACTGGTTTTCCAGTAAGATCAGGACCAAGGTTGTTTGGGGGTACCATGGGAGTCTTGACTGAGGCACAGTCACTGAGCTCATACTTCTTCAGTAGGCTTCTGACATACTTCTCTTGACTGATAGAGGTTCCTTTATCAGTCTGCTTGATTTGCAGACCAAGGAAGTAAGTCAGTTCTCCCATCATGCGCATTCCAAATTTCTTTGCCATAAGTTTTTCAAACTGTTTGCAAAGTTTAAAACTTGTTGAGCCAAAGATGATGTCATCAACATACACTTGTACAATTATGACATCATTATTTGTCATGTAGATAAACAGTGTGTTGTCTATCTTGCCTCTGACAAATTTATTTTGGATCAGGAAGGCTGAAAGAGTTTCATACCATGCCCTAGGAGCTTGTTTCAGTCCATAAAGGGCTTTGTTAAGCTTGCAGACATAGTCAGGAAACTCATGGCTTTCAAATCCAGGAGGTTGTTGAACATAAACTTCTTCTTTCAGTGAACCATTTAAGAATGCAATTTTAACATCCATTTGGTACACCTTGAAGTTCATGTATGTAGCAAAAGCAAGGAAGATCCTGATGGCTTCTATCCTTGCTACTGGTGCAAATGTTTCTTCATAGTCAATGCCTTCTTGTTGATTATAGCCTTTGCTACAAGTCTGGCTTTGTTTTTAATGACTATGCCATTTTCATCAGATTTGTTTTTGAATACCCATTTCATGCCAATGATTGAAACATCTTCAGGACACTTGACCAAGGTCATTACCTTGTTTCTGTCAAATTGCTCCAGTTCATCATGCATGGCTTGAACCCAACTTGGGTGATTAAGTGCTTCCTTGACACTTTTGGGTTCAATGGTGGAGATAAAGTCCACAAATAGGCATTCATTGTCTGAGGCTGCTCTCAGTTGTGCAGCCTTGCTTCTTGTGAGCATGCCTTCGGTAGCTCGCCAATTATATTGATCAAGTTCTATACCTAGACCTAGTCCAATGTCCTGAGGTAAGGATACTGATTAGAACTTGAGGCCTGATGGTGGGATCAGGATCAACACATGAGATCTTCAGCATCTTAAGTGTCTGAGTGGGTTGACTCATCACTGTGATTGTTTGGTTCCCTGAGTATTGTTCAGTGAATAATTCATCAGTATTTCTTTGTGCTTCAATGATGAAGCGAAAGTGTACCGCTTTTGGTCATTTAAGCCTAAATCTATTATTTATCAAATATGCCCTAAATCGTTCTTTTTCATTTAGTACTTTGAGAAGAAATCGGAAAAGAAGCATTTGGACGTTTTTGAGCATAAAGTGAAAAAACGACAAAGCTCCAAAGCTGCTGAAAAAGTACACTGACGGCGTCAAGGATTGCTCCTGACGGCGTCACGCTTGAAAAGAGGTGGATATGAAAAACACGAACGCCAAGAGTTAAACAATGAAAGTCTACGGCGTCACCCTTTAAGTGATCAAGCATCAGTTTAATTAAAGAAACCGCGTCAAGCACATTTCTGAGGCGTCAACATTGATAGCAAGCGATTTTGGAGGATTAAAGAGGACGGCGTCAGGAAGACATCGAACCTAGCCCGCGAGTGACGCGTCACCTCTACAACGTGACGCTGTCAGACCCTAACTCTAATATAGTTTTTGCAATTTTTATCATTGTGTCATTTGTGAGGGAAACCTAAGACAATTTCTCCATTTTAAGGGTTTTACACCCTTGATCTCCATGTTATTGAAGATAATAATCATTTAATCATTCAATAGTCTATGTGTGTTTGATTATATACTTTTTTGTCTTTAATTAACATCTAGGCTATTTATCTTGTGTTTGCTTAGATCTAATGAAACCTACTATTGATTATTGTTTTGTGTGTTATTATTGTATGATGATTTTTTATCGATGTTAGCTTAAATAACTGGCTAACCTCCTATACGGGAACTTGCTTGAACGTCTAGAAACTGAACCCAATAGCGTACTAGGTTATATGGTGTATTTAATGCATGAGCGAATTCTAGTATCCCATGTTAGAGCTTCTTAGCGCTCGACATAGAGTGAAGTAGGAGCTGTAGAGTGGGAAGTAAGTACCACCACATGTATTAAGAATACACCTCATCCACGCAATTAATACATACTAATCAACTATAAGAGATAGTAAGAGTAGGAAATCTAATAACCACATTTCATCCCCATATAAGTTCCACACCTTTTCATCTTCAAGTTATTTAATTATTCATTTGTAGTCATTTGGTTAGTGACTAAACTATTCCCCTACCCTTCAAACCCGAGATTACTTGCTTAATAAAAAATATAAAAATACAAAAAGAATTTCCCTCACCCTTAAAACTATTAAGTATTTTTCAATCCTAAACGAACCATTCCCCTAAGAACGATCAATCCCCCGGTACTTGCCACTTCACTATACTACATCGGTCAGGTACACTGCCTGGTGGGGATTGCAAGCCTCTTGAGATCACTCGAGAGGTAAAACCTGTTGTAAGGTCGCAAAACCACGCATCAAGTTTTTGGCGCCGCTGCCGGGGAATAGTTATTGTTTAGGTTGAATTTTTTATTTTATTAGGTCTACTCACTAGATTCCTTTCTAGTGAGATTTTTATTTTATTTTTCTAGGTTTTTCTTTAGTCTATCTATTTTCTTCGTGCTTTTGTTCGTATAAGATTTTCATTGACTATTCAGTTTGCCATTATGGAAAACGCGAATCCACCCCTTACACCTGACGAAGTGGCTTTGTTGCGTAGCCAAATTGAGGATGAGATTAGCGAGCTCAGAGAGCTCAATAGAATGATTGATATAGAGCTTGATTATGCCTTGAACAACTTAGAGACCGCCATATACTCAGATAATTACTTAGAACGTAATAATCTTACGGTTGAGGAGTTGATTGAGAAAATTGATGAAGTGAAGGTAGATTCTAGGTTGGATGATTATTTCAATGAATACCCCACTAAGGAGGATATTGCTTACTATAACAACCTAGTTGATAACCCTCGACCACCTTTTGTTAGAATTGACCCAAAGATTAAGAGGGGTGATCCCGGGAATGTGAAGATACCATGTATGATTGGGTACCAATACGTTGAGCATGCTTACATTGACTGTGAATCCCCAACCAACGTGATGTCCTCAGGCCTTTATAGCCAGATCATAAACACACCACTTGAGCCTAGGAAAGACCCCAAGTGCCCCGGCGGAGTTTGCAACTTCGTTGGAAGGGTTAAGGACATGCATATCCTTGTTGGGAATTTTACCTTTGTCACCGACTTCATGATCTTAGAAGATTTGGCAAGTGTTGTTGACTGCCGCCTATCTCACGTGGTGTTAGGTAAGCCGTTTATTGAAGCATCCAATTTAAAGTATGATCGTTTAAGAGGCACGGTTCAGTTTTCTAATCACATAGATAGGATCACATATAGGATGCCTTATCGGGTAAATGAATTTCGTTTTGTGCCTCGATTTGACAAGGACAACATTGGTGCGATTGAGGACATCAATGATGAGGATAAAGAGAAAGGCATGGACTATGTTTGGAATAAGAGAAGCCTTTATTATAAAGATTGCTTGAACCTAGGACCTAAATACAAAGTTGATATGGAGGTTGTTAGGATGATCAGAGGGGCAATTGAGAAGCAAAACGGAAAAACGTAGAACCCCTGACTTTGAGCCTAGCTACAAGACTCGTTAATAAAGAAAAGCGCTTCTTGGGAGGCAACCCAAGCTTTATTTGCTTTGTGTGTTTATTTATTTGTTTGTTTGATTTTATTTGCTTCCGTATGTATGTTTAATTTTTATTTTTATTGATTCATGTTCAAAAGTAAATTGTGAAAATGCTTTATCTTGTTTTTAACTTCGTCTTAATTACATATAAAGGTATTTTGTAAAAGATAAGTGTAAGGGAAATCCAAATCGGTTTATTAGAACAAATGAACATGAATCATAACAATATTAAATTAACATACATATTAGTAATTGTTTGAGTCAAATGCTTGTATCGAGTCATAATGATATTTTGCAGGAATTCCAGGAAGTAAGGTATAGGTTTTTCCAGAAATTTTACGAAAACTTAACATGAGAATTCTGTCAGATCATTTCTGACGGCGTCAGGCCTTACAACCTGACGGCATCAGGTTTTAATTTTCTGAAATTTTTGAAAGTTTTGTTATCATTAAAAGTTTTTATTAAATCTCTAACTTATAAACTCCAGGAATCTGCAAAATAATCATTCTACAAGCATTATATCCTTATATAGATTTATCCCGCCGATGTTATGCATGTTTTCGTGTTTGTTTTCTCAGGTTTAACAGGTTATTTTGGACAAGGAGATGTATGTGGAATCAAGCTTTTGGCGATGCTTTAGTCTTGGAGCTTCTACATTTTATTGGAAGAAGATCTAACCATGTTACCCCTTTATCCACCGAGCAAATCAGGGGAGTGTTTGATTTCATTCGTTTACCTTATTTTCTTTTACATCTTGTTATTTGAACATTGGGGACAATGTTCATCTTAAGTTTAAGGGGGGGGGGGGGTAAAAGTACGATACTTTAGAGAATACAATTGCACTTTATTTTTTTTTGTTTGATGGTAGATGTGTAATAAAACTGAGAGAAATACATGTTAGGGCAATTTTAGTGCCAAATTTAAAATTTTTTACAACATTTAGGAGTGAAACTTTGGTCTTAATGAGCGTCTCACGGATAGGAGTTATATGACTAGCACAAAAACCGTACCACTAAAAAATTTTCCACCCCCAAATATGTGAGGTTCGCCCCTAGAATTGGTAGGAAAAGCATTTATGCTATGATGTGTGTACCGGTAGCACTTAGATTCTAGAACTTGCGTTAGGACCATTCCAAGGCCACAAGTGAGACTACATTCGTGTAGTTAGATTTACTACATGATAAGAGGCATTAGGATTAACCCATTGTTTTACACCTGTGTTTTTGTTATAATTACTTTGGCTACATTGGTCAAGTAATTCTCGCACACCCTTTGCGTTGTACTCATTTTTAGTACACGATACCCCTAGTACACCCCTCAGAGCCTATCTTTTCGTTTCTAACTTTAATTATTTTACTTAAAGGAAGAATTTGTTTACACCTCACTTAAATGTACACCCAAATCGCCTTAGCCTACCTTGTATGCACTCATCTTTAGTGCATTATTGTGACAACATTTGTTTAAACCCTTAGTTAATTATCTAATTGATTACATGGTTGCTAAGTCGAGTCATATCCTTGTACATATTGTTTTGGGACGATTGGGACTCATGGGTAAAGTACTAGTGTAATGGAGTAATGGGGAAGAACAACATTATTACCCCCATATGTGCTAAATATTTTAAAAGTACTCCAAGTGTTTCGATTATCTTAATTCGAGTCATTAGAATAGTTATTTGTAAAGTTATGTAAAAGTTCAAGTGTAAGGGGGATGCAACGCCCCTACGATGTATTATTTTGGATGGTAGGGCAAGAGTGTATGAAAAAAAAAAAAAAAAAAAAAAATCGAAAAAATGAAGAAAAAAAAAATGAGAAAAAGAAAAGTAGAAAAAACATACGGACTACCATCCCGTTTCATTTTATGTTTATTTTATGTTTTTGTTATTTTGTTTTTAGCTTAAGTCGAGTCTAGTCTTGGCTTAGCAACGCCATATTGTACATGTAATTAATCAAGATCTTTAACTCGCCACCAGTAAAATATCCTTTATCCAACAAATCCGTGTTTATCATATCCCTACACCTAACGTTATAACCCGTTTAAAAGCCCTCTTTGATAGTTTATCTTAGGTGCTTACGCCTAGTGGAGAAGGTTTTCGATCCTTTCCCAAGCCTATGGTAATCTATTTGCTATGACATGTAGTGAGAGATATTATCCGTTTTCATTTATGAGATATACTTTTATGACACTTGAGAGATGTGAGTATCTAAACACTACTTGTGAGGTGCTAGTTTGTAATCTTCGTGCTTATTATGATTAAAGTGGAATGACTATTTATTGTAATTACTTTTATATTAGCGTTAAATGACCCCTAACTTGTATTTTGATTAGAATAAAAGCGCATTTGCTTGAGGACAAGCAAATCTCAAGTGTAAGGGTATTTGATGAAGCGAAAAGTGTACCGCTTTTAGGGGGTCATTTAAGCCCTAAATCGTATTTATTTGATCAAATATTGCCCTAAATCGTTCCTTTTGTCATTTTAGGTACTTTGGAGAAGAAATCTAGAAAAGGAAGCATTTTGGAAATTTTTGGAGCATAAAAGTGAAGAAAACGACAAAGTCTCCAAAGCTGCTGGAAAAGTACACATGACGGCGTCAAGGATTTCTCTTGACGGCGTCACGGCTTGGCAAAAGAGGTGGATATGACAAATACACGTGACGCGCCAGAGAGTTTTACAATGGAAAGTCTGACGGCGTCACCCTTTAAGGTGATCAAGGCCATCACGGTTTAAGTTAAAGAGAGACGGCGTCAAGCACATTTTTGACGGCGTCAACCCTTGATAGGCCAGAGCGGATTTTGGAGGATTAAAGAAGGACGGCGTCAGGAAGACCATCCGGGAACCCTAGCCGCGGCGAGGTGACGGCGTCACCTCTTACAACGTGATGCCGTCAGCCCCTAAACTCTATATATAGTTTTGCAATTTTAAGTCATTAGTGTGCAGCTTTGTGAGGAGAAACCCTAAGACGAATTTCTGCCATTTTTAAGGGTTTTACACCCTTGGATCTCCCATGTTTAATTGAAGATAAGTAATCATTTAATCATTCAATATGTCTATGTGTTGTTTGATTATATCTTGTTCTTGTCTTTTAATTAACATGCTAGGCTAGATTTATCTTGTGTTTGCTTAGATCTAATGAAACCTAACTATTGATTATTGGTTGTTGGTGTGTTTTTAATTGTATTGGATGATTGTTTATCGATGTTAGGCTTAAGAAAACTGGCTAACCTCCTATACGGTAACTTTCTTGAACGTCTTAAGAAACATGAACCAATGCGTACTAGGTTTATATGATTGTATTTAATGCATGAGCGAATTCTAGTGATCCCATGTTAGGAGCTTCTTAGCCGGCTCGACATAGGAGTGAAGTAAGAGCTTGTAGATTTGGGGAAGTACGTACGCCACCCCACGATTGGTATTAAGGAATACACCCGTCATCCACGCAATTAATACACACTAATCAACCGGTAAGAGATAGTTAGGGAGTAAGGAAATCTAAGTAAACACATTTCTCCCCATATAAGTTCCACGACCTTTTCATTTTCAGTTATTTTATTTTATTTGCATTTGTAGTCATTTGGGTTAGTTGACTAGCAACTAATTCCGCCCACTCCTTCAAACCCGAGATTTTACTTGCTTTTATAAAAAATATAAAAATACAAAAAGAATCTTCCCTCACCCTTAGACCTATTAGAGTAGTTTTTCAATCCTAACGACACTATTCCCCTAGAGAACCAATGCTGTTGATCCCAGTTGAGCTTCACAATCTTATTAATTACCTTAGATAAATCTAAAGCAATCGGTATAGAAACTGATCTTGAGTTGTATATCAAATATTATGCGGAACTTAATATTTGATCTTAAGAAGAATAACACAAAAACAAATTATCAAACAACACTTCAATATATTAATACGATTGCTCGATAGCAATAGGGTTACAAGAAACCTTGAAGTTTAAAACAATAATGATACGTACGTCTAACCTAACCCTAGATCCTCCTTTTATAGCGTAAGGAGTCCTAGTCGGTTTACAAGACTTTCTATACAAGAAAAATATCTTACGTATCTTTTCTATACTTATCCTTAACATACTATACATATCTAATAAGCAGTAGAGTAACTAGTCTAGCAGCAGAGTCTTCGTAGGCTAGCAGCAGAGTTACACTTTGCTTATTCTTCCAACCAGCAGAGTCACAAAACAGCAGAGTCATTGTGCTAATCAGCAGAGTCACATAACTGTTCAGCAGAGTTATGTTTCTCGAATCAGCAGCATCTTTTAGACCCAACAATCCTCCCCTAAACATGATATTTTTCTTCAAAAAAATCGTCAAGTTTCTTTTAAACCCAGCTAATCACCAGGAGGATGCTTCCAAACACTTTACTATTTTGAGGTCTTTGATTCCAGCACTTTTCTATACCTCTCCACTAACTCAAAAGCTTGATGATCTGATAAGAATGGTCTTTGCAAACTCAGCATTCCAGGTTGTAACATGTTAGTCAGAAGAGCAGTATTCTTGAACACAGGATAATCTTTCTCTGTTAACATGTACAAACACAAACCATCACTTCCAGTCAATGCATGTACTCCACATGATTGATATAGATACCATCTGATAACTTTGCTTGAACTTATCACATTCTTCCAATCAAGACTTCTTTCATCAGGTTCAAACATTTTCTTCAAATAGTAATAGTTAAGTCTTTCATGCATCACCTCTGGTCTAGTATCACCATAATTCATCTTGTAAAGATTCCAGAGTTGTAGAATATCATCCCTATCCATATAGTGCAACATTTGAGAAAAACTGATATATCCCACACTTGAACCATTTGATCTCTTAATCACCCAGCATGCTTGACTACCATCTAGAATATCATGTGAGTATGAAATGATTGGGTATTTTGTTGACAAAGGAACTTCATTAAGTAACTCAGGTTCTTCTTGAGGTTTATGAACTGTGAGATCCATAATCCCTTTCATATCATCTGCATTCACTTCTTCAAAATTATGCTCATCAGTCACTTCTTCTTTCTCAGAAACACTATCCTCTTTCTCTGAATCACTCATCAATACTGACTGAGCTCTTCTCTTCTTCCTAGCTACCTGCTTTACTCTCCTTCTATATCTTTTTATACCAACAGAGGATTCAGTCATCACTTCAGCTTCAACAATAACTTCTTTCTCCTTTTCAACATCAGATACTATTGGCTTTGTAACACTTGACTCAGGATTCATGTAAGCATTTGGTGCTACTTTAACTCTTGTAAGCTTAGCAACCTCATCATCATTCAATGGATCAATTTTGCATTCCATCTCCTTCCTTGCTGCTTCATACTTCTTTTCAACATCTTCATATGACAAAAGTTTTAAATCTTTTAATTTCCAACCCTTCATATATCTCAGATAATATTCTTGATGAGTTCTAAGTTCCCTTCTTGTAGGAGGTTTAAGCACTTTCTTTTTCTTCCTCTGATTGACCAACTTCTTCTTCTGTTTTGCTTTAAACTCTTCTAAGAAGTCAAACTCATTTATAGCAGCAAAATCAACTTGCAACTCTTCTTTCACTTTAGCCCATTTGATAGCAGCCTCATTACTTGCTTGTTCATTTTCCCAGTTTTCAAGTAATGCTTTGGTTTTAGCCTCATTCTCAGCCAGCTGCCTTTGTCTTTCAAGTTCTTTTTGCTCATCTTCTTCTACCAATTTTCTTGCAGCATCAAAATCATACCTAGATTGATCCTCTTTTGGCCAGAATTCAAAAGGAATATGCCATGGGTAAGAGTCATCTAATTTTCCTTTACCTTTACCAGTGTATGTTGGTTGTGAAGGTTTAGACACTGGTTCAGGTTCTCTTATAGTAACTCCTTTGGCTTTTGGTCTTTTAGGTTGTGATGTAGGATTAGGTGAAATTTCTTTTGGAGCAGGTGTTTTGTTAAGGTTAAGTAATACTTGGGCTAAGGGCATTGTGTCTCTTCAATCAAATGCACCAGCAGAGTGATGTAACCATCAGCAGCATTTGTTTCTCTCCTCCAGCAGAAAGTTCTGCATCAACAGCAGAGTTAACCTTTTCATTTGCATCCAATACAACCTCCCCTGAATTTTTTAGTACCTCCCCTGAACCTGCTGCATCCTTCTGATCATTCCTCCCCTGTTTGGAAGCATCCTCTTCCAAACATGGTTTGGACCCCTTCTTCAACCTCCCCTCAAGATGAGTAACCCTGAGCTTAAGCCTTCTTATCTCAGCACCTTGAGAAGCTTTGACTGTTGTCAACTCCTTTCTAAGACCAATAACCTCCTGTGACAATTTTGTACAAGTATTCGTCAATTCCTGTAATTGTTTCATGATATCCTCACAACTTCGGTCTGTGTAACTTGACCCGAGAGGTTGATCACTGGAATTGGCATTTTGTACAGGGGTTTTAACCGTCAAATCCTCTGTTTCAAGTTCAATGCTAGCCTCAACACTTCGACCTGTGTGACCTGGTCCGAGAGGTGTATCATGGGAATGTCAATATGTACATCAGTGTCCATCAATTCATATGTTTCATGTCTGTCCTCATCACTTCGAGATGTGTTACCTTCTCCGAGAGGTGAATCTTTGGACACAAACTCAGTCTCAACCCTAGGTTGAACAACTGAGCCCCCCAAAGTAGCCATTTGGCTGGGGTTACCATCAGTTGGATTAGGTTCTTGAGAACCTTCTACAAAAGATGTTGCCATGGTTGAGGTCTTAGGTATGTTAGCACTGTCCTGCTCAACTACTAAGTTGGAAACAGTAGTGCCAGCCACTTCCATCATGGTACCTGCATCACCTGTACCAGCCTCATCTGCATCCATACTGACATTGGCCTGAGGTTGTACAATGTCCTCTTGTTGTGAAGTCCCAGGTGATTGGGTATTCTGAGGTTCATGAGATGATGAGTCATTCAGACTTGTAGATGAGGATGTGTGATGGGAAGCTGTGGGAGTTCCAGCCTCTTCATCCTCATTCACTGCAGCCACAATCTTCAAGATGTGTTCAGTTAGGGGAGTTATAGCACCAGAAAAACCTTTCCCAGGTTTCTTCAGAAAAGCAAACATCTTGATAGCCATCCTGCTACTAGGCTCAATATGGGTATGTTCCAAGGGTTCTCTTAGTTGATTATTGATAATGAGCTGCAAAAACCTTGGATACAAATAAAACCTCTTCTTAACAAACTTCTTCATACCCTCAAAAATCATTGAAGAAAAATCAAATGGTTGCCAAGTAGCCAAACAAACTAAAGAAATAGCTTGAGGAGCACTAAACTCATTCCATCCTCCTACTTTGGGAAACAAGCAGTGTTGAAGAGTATGTAACAAAAACTTCCAATGTGGACAGAGCAGACCTTTATAAAAAGTGCCAGTATTTTCAGGCCTCTCATACCCAATACTCTCAAGCTCAGACAAAATAACCTCAGTAGTAAAATTAGGTGGTGTAGGGACTCCTGATAGACGAAGACTTCGCTTAATTGTTGTCTCACTAACTACAATAGTCTCTCCATCTACACTACCTATTAACCTTTCCTCCTCATCAAGTGTATCTAGCTTAACAGTTGACCAAAATTGGTGCATATGAGATTTAAGAATAGGTGGATCAACTGTTAAAGCATACCTTAGTCTAGAAGCACTAAGAAAATCCATAACCTCATGAAATCCGGCAGCTGCAGAAACCTTACTAAGAAATGCAATTTGATTATGTTCTTCCGGAAACTTTCGTTGAGCCATTATGATTTGGGGGTTTTTGATAAAATGATTTGAATTAATGTTCTTGGGAGAGAATCGAATGTAATTTTGAGCAATTAAAAGTTAATGAGATCGAAATGGTGTGTGAGACCGTTTGGATCTGATTAGGTTTTAAGACGCGCCAAAATTTTCAATAATACCTCTTCACTTTCAAACTCAACAGCAGAGTTATGAAAGGTTTGACCAAAAGTCAACTTTCCCAAAAACTTCAATTTTAATTCCCCAAGCAGCTTAAATACCACCAACTCCTCATTAAATTCTATAAATCCCTCATTCGCTTAACAAATCCCCAAATTTACAAACCCTAACTCAAAATCAACTAACCATGAGTTCATCCAAAGCCCCAATCATTGACATATCATCAGATTCATCTTCAGACGATTCACAAGGATGGGCAAATTACTTCCCACCGAGTGCATCGTCATTACAACAAAAAGGTAAAGCAGTTGTGGAAGAAGAATACTCTGACCCACTTCCATCAACACCATCTTCCTTTGTAGATTCAAGCGATGATGAAGAAACAAAAACATGGCCAAAATCCATGACATACTACCAAGGTGCCTGGGAAATCATTCCTCCGAAACATCCTTTGACTGCAGAGCTTCAAAGACAAATGGAGAAGGCGGTTGCTACTTTTGGTAAGAGTGTTGATCCTCCTCGTCCAAAGCCAAGTACGGTTGAGCAGAAACCCCCTGTTCCAAAGAAGAAGCAGCAGAAGAAACAAGCTCCCTCTACAAGCCAACAGCAGAGTCCACCACCTAGACCAGTTGTACTTGCACTTCCCTGTCCTAGGGTGTCAGAGGCCATGGGCACTAGAGGACCTCGCAGCAAGGTCATGCCTGACTTTGTTGGAATTTAGGTTGTAAAGCTTTGGGTCTTGTTGTCTTTTGAACTTGTTTTTGAATAGCATGAATGTATGGAAACTGTATGTTGTACTTTTGCCTTTATTATCAATGAACTTCCTCTTTCCATGCTTTACTTGATTGTGTATGTATGTATATCTGCAAAAAGGTTAGTAGAACACCACAGACACAAACAAGAATATTCCATAATAGCAGCAGAGTAGCATAGCAACAAACAACTAAACATCAAACTTTGACTAAACACCAGACAATGACTAAACAACAGCACAAATCCTTTCAAAAGTTTACAAAAACATACAGAGATAAGAGTTTTAAAGGTTTAAAGATTGATCATGCCAATACTAGCAACTAAAAATTGAAACCTACTTATATCAAAACTTTTTGTAAGTAGATCAGCAACATTATTGTCAGTATGTATTTTAACCACTTCAATTAACTTTTTCTCATAACAATCTCTAATAAAATGATGTCTTATCTCTATGTGTTTTGTTTTAGAATGAAAAACAGGATTTTTAATAATACATATTGTGCTGTTGTTGTCAATATAAATTTTGGTGTTCATAAAATTGTACCCATAATCCAGCAGTTGGTTCTGAATCCAGAGCACTTGTCCACAGCAGCTAGAAGCAGCAACATATTCTGCTTCAGTTGTTGAGTTAGCCACAACAGTCTGTTTCTTGCATTGCCATGAGATTAGCCTATGACCAAGGTACTGACAGCCTCCAGTGGTTGACTTTCTATCCATAGTAGCTCCAGCATAGTCACTATCTGAGTATGCTATCAAGTCAAAGGGTGAATTATTTGGATACCAAAGGCCTAATTTAGGTTGACCCTTTAGATACCTAAAAATTCTTTTGACTACTTCCAAGTGTGAAACTTTTGGGGACACTTGAAATCTAGCACAAGCACACACAGAAAACATGATATCTAGCCTTGAAGCAGTCAGATACATCAATGAACCAATCATTGATCTATAAAGATGTACATCAACCTCTACCCCATCTTCATCCTTGAGCAAAGGTTTGTTTTTATCCATTGGTGTCTTAGCTGCCTTCACATCCTTGAAACCAAATTTCTTCAACAAATCAGCCACATACTTGTCTTGGCTAATAAAAATACCATCTGGCTTCTGCTTAACTTGAAGCCCCAAGAAGAAAGTGAGTTCACCCATAGAACTCATCTCAAACCTGTTGTGCATTAGCTTTTCAAATCCTTCACATAACACCTTATTTGTAGACCCAAAAATGATATCATCTACATAAACCTGAACAAGTAGGATATCCTTTTTGTCTTCTTAATGAATAATGTTTTATCAATGGTTCCTCTGCAAAAACCATTATTCAACAAATATGTGGATAAGGTGTCATACCAAGCTCTAGGAGCTTGATGTAGTCCATACAATGCTTTCTTCACTTTGTAGACCCTATCAGGATACTTAGGATCTTCAAACCCAGGTGGTTGCATCACATATACCTCATCAGGAATCTTTCCATACAAGAAAGCACTTTTCACATCCATTTGATACATAGGAAAATTCTTAAATGAAGCATATGCCAAAAATAGTCTGATAGCCTCAATCCTTGCAACTGGGGCAAATACCTCATCATAATCTATTCCTTCTTCCTGAGTGAATCCCTGAGCCACTAATCTAGCCTTGTTTCTGATAACAATTCCTCTCTCATCTCTTTTGCATCTGAACACCCATTTAGTACCAATTGCTCTTTGTCCATTAGGCAAATCGACCAATGTCCATACTTCTTGAAGCTTGAACTGCAGCAACTCCTCTTGCATAGCTTTAACCCAACTTTCATCTTTCATAGCCTTGTGAATGGTCTTGGGTTCTTCTTGAGATAGGAAACAGGCAAACATGCAGTTTTATAAATCTTTGTGGCTATTCCGTTTCTTAAGTGTTTGAGCAAACAATCCCTGATCAAGCAAATCACTCAGCCCTTTTGATATACTTCTGGTCTGCACATCAGAGTGAACATCACCAATTATCTGCTCCTTTGGATGATTCCTGTGGATTCTGGTTGTTGGAGTGGGACTAATAGGTATATCAGTCTCCAAATTTGATAAATCAGCTTCAGCACCAAAAACATCAACAACTTCATCATCAGTATCCACATATACTTCTTCTAATTCAGGCACCTCATCAGAAGAATCATCATAAGAATCACCATCGTTATCAGCAGTAGAGTCCTTATGCATAGCAGCAGAGTTACCAAACCGAACAACAGAGTGTTTTGGCCTAACAGCTGAGTGTTTTGACCTAACAGCAGAGTGCTTTGGCTTGGCAGCAGAGTTGCGAGAACTGCTGCTATGTTTATTCCCTTGTTGCCCATCAACATCTGACTCTTCATTCCTTTCCTTATCATCATTCTTGACATTATGAGAAGGTGCATCATCACCTTCTACATTAACCTTTGGTACTTCCTTGTGAACATTATCAGCATCTGAACTTTTTCCCTCTTTATCTGTTGGAGTGAAGTACTGATCAAACTTGCTTCTTTCAATCAAAACAAACTCCTCTGCAGTTCCATCCTTCTTTGCTTGTGTACCTGCATTGGGGTTAGTTTGTGTACCTGTAGACATGTTAGTAGTACCTGCAATGACTGGTTGATAATTCATACTCTTGGTTAAAGAATCAATATCAAACATCTACTCAGGACCTTTTCCATCAACATTAGGTGTGGTTTCTCTAATTCTAACATGCGAATTTTCCACCACATACCCAGTCCTTTGATTGAAAACCCTAAAAGCCTTATTTTTAGTAGAGTATCCAACAAAGTAACCTATGTCTGCTTTCTCACTAAACTTGCCTAAGTGGTCAATGGTGTTTAAGATAGTGACAGGACACCCAAATGGTCTAAAGAAATCAATCAGTGGTTTCCTTTCCTACCATGCAATAACTCATAAGGGGTCTTATTGTGAGGCTTAACTATCTTACATCTATTTTGCACATAGCAAGCAGTGTTGACTGCTTCAGCCCAAAAGATAGTGGGTAACTTAGACTCTGACAACATTGTCCTAGCAGCCTCAATTAATGTTCTATTTCTCCTCTCAGCAACACCATTTTGTTGAGGAGTTCTAGCTACACTAAATTGTCTAGTTATACCCTTTTTCTCACAGAACTGATTCATTACTTGTTTCTTAAATTCAGTTCCATTGTCACATCTGATGATCTTAACCTTGTGATTAAATAGGTTTTCTATCCTTGTAATAAAATCCTTAAGAATGCCAGATGTCTCATCCTTAGTAGCTAAGAAGAATACCCAAGTAAATCTACTAAAATCATCAGTGACCACTAAGCCATACATCCTTTTATTCAAACTTTTCACATAAGTAGGTCCAAATAGGTCCATGTGTAACATAAACAAAGGTTCAGTTATAGAATTCACCAATTTGGACTTACAAGATGCTCTATGTTGCTTTCCCATCTGACAAGCAACACATACTTCAGGATTCTCAAAAACCTTTGAAGGTAATCCTCTGACCAAGTTCCCTTTCACCAACTTGTTGATAGCCTTGTAGTTCAGATGTCCAAGCCTTCTGTGCCATAGTTTGGATTCATCAATAGTGGCTTTGGCAAACAGACACGTTAAATCTCTTTTGGGAATAATGTTCTTTATGTCCACACTGTATATGTTGTCATTTCTAGGGACTTTAAGAAGTACTAATTTATCATCAGGTATCTTATAGTCGGGAGATAAGACAAGACATTCAGTGTCTGTAAAAAGAACAAAATTCTTTCTGTCACACATTTGTGAGACACTAAAAAGATTGAACTTTAAACCATTCACCAAATACACTTTCTCAAAATCCAATTTTCCAGTTCTGATCATGCCTTTTCCAACAATTTTACCTCCTTTAGGATCATTCCCAAAGGCAACATATCCCCCATCCAAAGCTTCAAAGTTCTCCAAATTGCTTTGGTCTCCAGTCATGTGTGAAGAGCATCCACTATCAAAAATGCATTTATCCTTTAGCTCCTTTTGTAGATTGCCCTGCACAAAAAGTAAGAGAATTAGTTTCTCTTTGGGTCCCAAGCCATTACTGACTTGGATCTGCCTTGTGCATCAAAGTAGTCAAATTTCTTCAACTGCATTGGTGCACTGCTGTGTCTGAGAACATGATCTATAACTTTAACCTTAGGTTTCTAGACCCAACAAGCTGAGGCCTTAACAGCATAAAAATGATTGCCCACAACAGTATCAGTAACAACTTTAGGCAAAACAACAGAGTCTGCCTTAACAGCAGAGTTTGCCTAAACAGCAGAATCAACTATATCCTTCTTTATGGGCACTGTTGGTGCAATAGGAGAGATAACTCTAGAAGTACCACCTCTCATCAAAACTTCCTTGGGAACCATGTTTCTTTTGGGGTGAGGGTGAGTCTTTCTAGCAAAGTTTCTATGGTTCACCCTTGTGTACTGGTTCCAAACTGGTTTCTGATAGCACTCATCTTGCAGATGTTCAAAACTACCACAACAATAACATGCCTTCTTAAGTAATTGAAAATCAGTACCTAATCTTTGTGAAACTAGGTTGTTCCAATTTCTCTGGTTTCCTCTAGGCAAGTTATTGGTTTTCTTAGAATATACTCTAGGTTTGTTTTCATACTCTGCCATCTTCCTAGAGATACCTTTACCAAACCTAGGCTTAACAAACTCAACCTTTTTGGCCTTAGGTACTTTTGATTCAACAACAGTAGGAATTTCTTCCTTTTTGTTCTTAGGGGTTGAATCAGATTTCACTTCATCATCATCACTGTCAGACTCCCAATCTTCAATCAGGGGTGCTTGTTCATACTTCTTTACCTCAACCTTAGGTGACTCTATTTCTTTTTCACTAGTTTCAACTACAGGTTTACTAGTTTCACCTACAGGTTTACTAGTTTCACCTACAGGTTTGGCCCCAGACTCAGATATGAAAGTCAATGTCCTAGTAGGAGGGGCATTCGCACTAAGTTTCTTAGGGTGAGCAACAACATTATATCCTATACCATTAAAGTGTCTTCCTAATGGTTTACTGAGAATGTCAGTGGCAAATTGTTGTTTTTCCACCCTAACAATATGTTTTTCAGTCTCACTAATAGCTGAATCTTTAGCCTTTTCAGCCTCTTCTACTTTTCCCATTAGAACCTGAATCTCACAATCTTTCTTAATAAGTTCATTTTCTAGAATAGTGATCTTATCAAGATATTCAATTTCATTCTTTTTATAAAACTCAAGTTTGTCTTCTAAATTCTTTAAACCATATTCATAACTAAGATTGTCTAGCTTAAGTTTTTCAATGTCCATTCTAAGATCTCCATTGCTAGACATAAGTATTTCAATTGTATCAGAACATGATTTAAAAGAACAAGATGATTTATTTGATACCTCAGAGTCTGATCCAGAGGAAGAGTAGGCCATGAGAGCAAAATGTTGTACTTGAGGTTCCTCTTCAGCTATCAATGCACAATTTGGACCATCCTCAGCATGATCACTCCAGTCATAATCTCCTAACCCATCACATGATACCATAGCAGTAGTAGGATTTGGCTCTTCATCAGCAGACTTCTTGAAATTCTCATTGCTTCTTTTTGGTGCTCTGCATTCTCTTGCAAAGTGTCCCTTCTTTCTACAGTTAAAACATTCAGCCTTTGATTTGTCAAATCCCACATTCTTGTTCCTTCTGAACTTCATCTCTTTACCAGTTCGTTTAAGAAACCTTCTTGCCCTCATAGTTAACATTGCAAACTGCCATTGCATATCAATCTCTTCAACATCATCAGGATCAAGTTCATCCAGATCTTGAGGCATGACTGAAGTACTTGTAGTAAGTTCAGCCAAATAAGCACAAATCGCAGCATCACTGATGGTGTTGGTGTTAGCATAGTCAGCAGCAGAGACATGTGAACCAGCAGCAGGAACAAAAGTACCAGCAGCAGAGTGCTGTTCTTGATGACTACCAGAATTCTTGTTGCTTGAGGAAACAAAAGCAAGATTATTTGTGGTAGAAGATGAGCTTGAAAATCCTTTAAATTCAGATTCATACACCTTCAAGTTGTTATACAGATCATCCAATGTCATAGTATCAAAATCTTCCTTGTGCCTCCAAACCACTGTATGAGTGTTCCATTCAGAAGATAGACTTCTCAGAAACTTTAGATTGATATCTTCTTGAGATGGCTCAATCTTCAAAAGAGCCATCTGACTGGATAGCTTATGAAGTCGATCATAAGTTCCCTCAATGTTCTCAGAACTTAAAGCAGTGAAAGTTTCAAACTGATGCTTCAGTAGATTCTTTCTTGATTTCTTGGTAGCTTCATTCCCACCAAATCGAAGTTCGATTGCTTCCCATAACTCCTTAGCAGACTCAATATGATTAAAACTCAATTGATAATCATTAGGTATTCCCATCATGAGAATACTGTGAGCCTTGACCTCCAATCTTCTCTGTGCTTTCTCCTCACTTGTCTTGAGAGTCAAGACTGATCCAGTAGCAGTCTTGGTTTGCACACTGTCGCCATGTACAACAACTTCCCAAAGTGAGTAATCAACCATTCTCATGTATTGTTGAATCCTCATCTTCCAAATCTCATACTCTCCAGTCTTGAGCATGGGGACCCTTGATGCAGTAACCATGTGTGTAGAATCGGATTCCATCGCTTACTTGTTGAATAACAGATCTTGTAATAAGTAATTCTTCTTGGTACCAGTTTCTAGATCACAAGCTCTGATACCACTTGTTGATCCCAGTTGAGCTTCACAATCTTATTAATTACCTTAGAGAAATCTAACGCAATCGGTATAGAAACTGATCTTGAGTTGTATATCAAATATTATGCGGAACTTAATATTTGATCTTAAGAAGAATAACACGAAAACAAATTATCAAACAACACTTCAATATATTAATACGATTGCTCGATAGCAATAGGGTTACAAGAAACCTTGAAGTGTAAAACAATAATGATACGTACGTCTAACCTAACCCTGGATCCTCCTTTTATAGCGTAAGGAGTCCTAGTCGGTTTACAAGACTTTCTATACAAGAAAAATATCTTACGTATCTTTTCTATACTTATCCTTAACATACTATACATATCTAATAAGCAGCAGAGTAACTAGTCTAGCAGCAGAGTCTTCGTAGGCTAGCATCAGAGTTACACTTTGCTTATTCTTCCAACCAGCAGAGTCACAAAACAGCAGAGTCATTGTGCTAATCAGCAGAGTCACATAACTGTTCAGCAGAGTTATGTTTCTCGAATCAGCATCATATTTTAGACCCAACAAATGCGTACTAGGTTTATATGGTTGTATTTAATGCATGAGCGAATTCTAGTGATCCCATGTTAGGAGCTTCTTAGCCGGCTCGACATAGGAGTGAAGTAGGAGCTTGTAGAGTTGGGGAAGTACGTACGCCACCCCACGATTGGTATTAAGGAATACACCCGTCATCCACGTAATTAATACACACTAATCAACCGGTAAGAGATAGTTAGGGAGTAAGGAAATCTAAGTAAACACATTTCTCCCCATATAAGTTCCACGACCTTTTCATTTTCAGTTATTTTATTTTATTTGCATTTGTAGTCATTTGGGTTAGTTGACTAGCAACTAATTCCGCCCACTCCTTCAAACCCGAGATTTTACTTGCTTTTATAAAAAATATAAAAATACAAAAAGAATCTTCCCTCACCCTTAGACCTATTAGAGTAGTTTTTCAATCCTAACGACACTATTCCCCTAGAGAACGATCAATCCCCCGGTACTTGCCACTTCACTATACTACATCAGTCAGGTACACTGCCTGGTGGGGATTGCAAGCCTCTTAAGATCCCTCGAGAGGTAAAACCTGTTGTAAGGTCGCAAAACCACGCATCATTCAACAAACTCAGTGATGGTTGGGTAAGGAAGGTTGTGGGGAATGATGTAATAGGAGATGTCAGCGTTTGCTTGGTACTGAGTGGAAGGACCATTTTCAGAATGATGTTCATAAGGAGGATATCTTGATGATTCATCAATACCTATCTCTTCCACTGAGTTGTTAGAGACACTGATTGCATCGTGCTCTCATCAAAGGTAACATGAAATGTTTCCTCAGTATGCTGTCTCCTAGTGTTGAACACCCTGAAGGCCTTTGAGACAAGGTAGTATCCAAGGAAGTATCCATCATCAGCTTTGACATCAAATTTTCCTAAGTGATTCTTGTGATTATGAATAAACACAGGACACCCAAAGACATGAAAGTAGCTGATGTCAGGGATCCTTCCCTTGAATAACTCATAAGGAGTTTTGCTATGTCTCTTAACAATGATGGATCTGTTTTGTGTGTAACAGGCAGTCTTTACTGCTTCAGTCCAGAAGTGTTTGTAAAGGACTGATCCATTTAGCATTATCCTGGCTGCTTCAATGAGGGTTCTATTTTTCCTTTCAGCCACACCATTTTGTTCAGGTGTGTAAGGTGAGGAAAATATTTGGGAAATTCCTTTCTCATCACAGAAACATTCAAGTTCATTATTTTTGAACTCTGTTCCATTGTCAGTTCTAATATGTTTGACTTTGATGTCATTTTGATTTTCAATATTCCTGACAAAGGACATAATTGTGTCAGCTGCCTGACTCTTTTTGATCAGGAAGTATACCCAAGTGTATCTTGAGCACTCATCCACAATGACCAGAGTATACTTCTCATGGTTAATGGATCTAGGACTGATTGGTCCAAATAGATCCATATGGAGAAGATGTAGGCAGTTCCTGATGGAAAAGTTGGTTTTGGTTTTAAAGGATGCTCTGTGATGTTTACCTTTTTCACAAGCTGAGCATGGTTTATCCTTTGAAAACACAAGAGATGGTAAGCCTAGGACCTTGTTTTGTTACACAAGGTTGTTTATGTTTTTGAAGTTCAGGTGGGAGAGTCTCTTATGCCAAAGCTAGTTGAGAGTATCAGTGGCCTTGGTAAAGAGACAAGTTCCATTCTGAGTCAGACTAGACATGTCCAACACATAAACATCATGTCTTCTTGGTGCAACAAGGACAACTTCCTTATTATCATTGAAGATGATTCCTTGTTTATCATCAAACTGAACTATGTATTTAGCATCACATAGTTGACTGACACTGATCATATTGTATTTAAGCTATTCTAGTAAAGACTATACCATTGCAGTTTACTGAACCATAACCTTCAGTGAGACATTATGAGTTATCTGCGAATATCACTTTGGGTCCTGATTCATCAACATACTTGTGCAGATACTCCTTCACACCAGTCATGCTCCTTGAACACCACTATCTAGATGCCAAACAGGATCCCTGGCATGTTTCTACACAAATAGTAAATTGGGTTAGTTCTTTCTAGGACTCCACTTCTTGGAGGGCTTAGCTTTGAGGGTCTTCTTAACATTTACAATTGATTTATGGTCAGTGGTGGAGTGGACTGAGCTACCACACATTATGCATTTGATTGCAGATGTAGACTCAGTAGACTAAGAGGCTGACTTTGTCATACCTCTTCTAGCCTGAATGACCTTATCACGTCCTGAGGTGTCATGAGTGGGACCTCCACTATTTTCACAAGAATTGTCAATTTGAAAATCCTTAGGATGGTAATTATTGAACCCACAGTAGGGGCATGGTGCAAAAGGCTTGGCCTTTTGTTTCTGTTTCTGTTTAGAATCAGAATGGTAGTTTAAAGACTGAGCTTTAAGGCCTGCCATCTTTGATGTGACTGAGTGTGTTTTGTGATCAGAGGTTCTGTGATCATCCTTTTTGCAAGTCATGCAGTAAAGGATTCTATAGCAATCATCAGTGCAATGATTGGTGTACTTACACAGCTCACATCTTTTCAGGGGTTTTGAGGGTTTGGGTTTGGTGCTTGAGGAAGCTGGTTTTTGTTCCTTCTTCTTTGATTGAGAAGGTTTCTCAGAAGATGCAATCTTCTCACCCAGCTTCCTGACCATTTCAGCCAACTGATCAAATTTTGAATCAGGGCTTTGAGTTATTACTTCAGAAGGGACTGAAGATGATGAGTCATCGGTATTTACTGAGACTTCAAGGGTTGGTCTTTTCAGGATTGTTTTTCCCATTCCTGACCTCTCCTTGGAGAGTGTTGGGAGTAGACCGTTGGTGGGAGGCCTAAGTTTGGTGCAGTACCTTGAAGGGTATTCAGTGGAGGGAGTGGTGGATATGAATCTGATTCAGGCTCACTTACTAACTCAGTACTACTGAGTTGGTCAGAGAGTCCAAGCATATTTTTCAAGGCCTGACTTTCAGGAAGCAAGATCTTTCCAATCTCAAAGTTTGGTAACTTACTAACTGGGTTGTCCCTGACAATCCAGTCATTTGACTTGGGAAGCATTTCCGGCTTAAATGATATGCCAACTGGAACAAAGGTCAATTCACTGGGACTCACATTGGGGTTAACCATGAGATGGTCAATTCCTATTGTTTTCCTAGGGATTAAACCCACAATATCAAAGAATTTGGGGTTCTTTTTTGTCCAGCCTTGGATGACAGCTTTTTCTTTGTTAAGTTCAGTTTGTAGGGCTTGGTTTTGTTTCAAAATTTCAGTGTTCTGAATTTGTAGAGTAATTGTTTCTAATTTGGCTTGCTTCAGTACAAGCAATTCATCTCTACATTTATTCAATTCTGACAGTATATTGTTATATTTTGAAAACAGGTTAAGCCTTTGTTCCTCAACAAATTTAAGATCTACACAAATATAATTCAAGTAAGACTGCCAATCAGAATCATCATCCATAGAAAGTAAAGTTTTTACCTTCTTCATGGTGATGTTTACCCACTCTCCATTCCTTGCATGGCTTTTCCCAACAGCCACCTGATCACCTTCAAAGACTACCATCAGTGCACTCACTCTAATTTCCTCATCTGAGGAGACCTCATCTTCATCCCAATCATAAGCTTCAGCTACTAAAACCTTGCTCTTTTTCTGAACATGTTTGGATGTTTGAGCAGCCTGAGACATAGAGGGATTAGTTTCAAGAATTGCAAGTTTAGACTTAGCTTTCCTATATTTTGTTTCAAAGTCTTTTTGACCCTTGTTTTGAAGTTGTTGGTTAGACTGAAACATTCTAGGTTGAAACTTGCTTGTTCCTGAGGAACTATTTCCTGAAATTTTTTAAGAGGGTTCTGAGATGGTTTTAGAGTAACAGTCCCTAGCAAAATGACCCTTTTTACCACATTTAAAGCATTCAGTGGTTTCATTTGCTTTTTCTTTAGAAAAGTTGGACTGATTTCTTTTGATGAAACGTTTTAAACTAGCAAGGAGTGCCCTCTCTTGGAATTCCAAGTTTAAATCATTTAGGTACTCATCACTAGTCCTTTCATCAATTTCATCCTCAGAATCCTCTTGAAAATCCTGCACAACACCATTAGTATAAAAAGCAGTTGATATGGGTATGGAGGTCAAGGCCTTTTTGGACTCAAGAGCTTTTGAGTCAGGGTATCTCCTTGAGATTAAGTTGTCTTCATAGACAAACTTCTCATAGATCTCAGGTAGCTCAAGAGTCTGAATGTGATTAGCATTCCTCAGGCCTTGTGAGAAGTTTAGCCACTTCTCAGGGAGACTGTTGACAAAGCCAACATTTGTCTCATGCCTAGACAACACTACACCATCATTTGATGGTTCGTTTATCAAAGTCTTGTATCTGGTATAGGTCTGAGAGAGACTTTCAGAGTCTTTTGCTCTGAAAGTATTATACTCAAGTTTCAGGTCTCTAACCCTGTTTTCCTTGGTATCTGAGGGACCCTCAAAGCTATTGACCAAGTCATCCCAAGTTTGCTTGGCTGTTGAACAGTTGATGACTGATTCCATTATATTGTCAGGAAGACAAGATATAATGATGCTTTTCAGGCGTTGGTCTTGATTGACCACCCTCCTCTCATCAATGGTCCATTGAGCCTCAGGCTTGTTAAGCCCTTCAGCAGTCTTTGGGACATAGGGACCATCTTTGACACAAGTGATTTAGTATGATTCCATACAAGTCAAGTAGCAAAGCATTCGGTTTTTCCACTTGCTAAATTTTCCAGCTTCAAGTCTGGGTGCAACAGCTGAAAAGCTTTCACCCTTTTTGTCGACTAGCTGGGGCACATTAATATCAGCCATAGTAGGATCTTGGTTTTAAAAACCTTGAGCACTCTTGGTTATTTTTGAAAGATTTTATAAACCAGAGGCTCTGATACCA
The DNA here is from genome assembly GCA_021014915.2 of Artemisia tridentata subsp. tridentata. NCBI lineage: Eukaryota > Viridiplantae > Streptophyta > Magnoliopsida > Asterales > Asteraceae > Artemisia > Artemisia tridentata. The sequence continues at coordinate 106,892,788 of CP139501.1, read as the reverse complement.
CTTGTTGTTCCCTTAACACGCTTAGAGTTAACTATAAAGTTAATCTATTTGTGTTTATGACTAATACAATGTATTGATTAATTCTAACAGTTAATGAAACGTTAATATAAAAAACACAAAATATTTTCAACGTTTAAATTCTTATTAGAAATGAATCAAAGAATCTATTACCCAAGTGTTTTGCGGAACAAACACTTGGGATTGAATAGACAAGGTATCGTGTCTCCTATCTAAACTTAAGCAATGCTTTAAGTGGTAACAATTCGACCCACTGAGCTATCTCAGGGATACGTTACTCTATGTAGGAGAAAAGGGGTATTGTGAAAGTCTAAGCTTTAATTGCACAAAAATACCTAACCCTCTTTTCTCCATCTGTTTGCTATTTATAGGCAAACATGTTAAGAGTACTGAAAGACAAAAAATACATAAACAATGGGAAGACGTGTCTGACAACTACAACAGTAGTTTGTCATTTCCAAGAACCAATAGGATTGAGCAAAAAAGTCTTCGATTGTCAGACCTGACACTTCTTCGACTTTTAGCCACTTGAGGGATGGTTTGTTCTGACCCTGATAAGACTTTTTCTTATCTTCTTCAAACCTTCCTGCTCAATCGAGCCTTTCTTTCAAGCTTCATGGTTCTTCAGTCATTCGCCTTCCGTCTTCGGTCTTTAGTTATTGTTGGTGAGGAGACTGGGGTTCAGTGAGCTCTTGTCTAACACTCATTGATCCCATTACCTTCTTTTTCGTCTCAAGTAACACTTCAGGGAGAAACGCCTTCCTGAATTGGTGAGTCTTTCTTCTTAGACTCGTCCTGAGCATCTTGAAGGTAACTCACTGAGTGACTGTTCACTCAGTGACTTAGAATATTTTTGGTTTAATTGACACTTAACTTAATTTGTATTCAAATCCTTTTATAACGATTCTTGGGTACTGAAGGACCCAACACATATAAACTGTCTCGGTTAAATCACCATGTAGAAATGGATTCATGAACATCAACACCCTCTATTTGAGTGTTTCCATTCGCAACAAGGCGAGCCTTGTAGCGACTAAGGGTGTGTAGAAACGTAGAAGGGGGGGGGGGGGTGAATACGGTCCTAATTAAAATCTTAAATGTTTCGTATCAAATTTCCAATCAAGCGTAGCTAAACATGAATAGTGGTTATGATATTTATAACAACTATGTATATTCATATCCAACTTACAACAACAGACACAGAGAACAACTAAGAGAAATTAGAGCTAGTTTAGTTAGACTTTATAGACCGTCCCTTATATATACGGACGGTCCTATAAACATTTGGAACCGTCTGTCTGTTTAAAGGACCGCCGACAGTGGCGCGTTTTATACAGGTGATGAATTATGTATTGGCGTATTTTAAGTTATCTCAGGTTATGTCATACTCACATTCACAATATAAGCAGTAAGCCACACAAACACAAACTCAATGCAAGTGTAACTACTAACGATAAACGCACGAATAAAAAGTAAAGAGATGAGTAGAGAAAATGAAAACCGGACACGATGATTTATAGTGGTTTGGCACGAAGCACCTCTTCACCCTACTCCACTCCTCGAGTACCTAACTCGAGAGTTACTTCACTAGTCACCACACTCCCTTTAGGGGGAACAAACCGTACACCAAAGCTTACACCAATTTAATGACACTAAGTGGAATGTCAAGTCATAATCCTAGCTAGAACCAGTCTACACAAAAGCCCACGTGGCTACACGGAAGTACACCTCGTTCACTTGAATCATCACCCAATCCAAGTCTTCACGGACCTTCACCCGGTCTTAGTCTTCACAAGGACGATCACCCCGTCCCACTCTTGACACGGACGATCACCCCGTCCTAATCTACACACGGACGATCACCCCGTCCTAATCAAAAAACTATTACAAGGACTACACACTTTGTCCTAATCTAAACTAACATAACTATTCACGACTCACACACAACTCGGATATACTAATATACAAATGAGAGAGTTTGGAGGAAGAAGAGAATCGTAACACAAGTTACGTGTGTGTGTGGACTACATTATAACACTTCGATTCTTGACGACTTTGAGTGTTCTTCTCTTGCACTTGAGATAGAGGATGACGGGATCACTTATAAACACATACCAAAGAGTTATAGTGATCAAAGAAGGAGGAAGAAAGAACATAATATTTTTGTGCAAAGAGGTCTGGTTTTTCTGAGAAAACAGTGCAGTATTTATAGGTACCAGAGGAGCAGGGACGGTCCCATAAACATTGGACGGTCCCATATATATAAGGGACCGTCGTCTATTTAAGGGACCGCCACCTTTAAGACGCTCCTCTTTTTGTCCTTTAGTGGTGAAAATTTATCTAGTGAAAATTTATCTGATTTAGGCGGGAAAATAGCTGTTGGCAATTTGAAATTCGAATTTATTTTTCTTTAAAACATCTCTTTATAAATACAAGTATAATTTGTCTAGTTTAATTTTGTAGAAATGCTTTGTCACATTTATAAAATGTGAGGTTTAAGGACAAAAATATTTTCTTTGATCACTTATAAAATTGGTATAGAGTTTGTTCATACCTTAAGTGATGTAGACTTGAGCCGTCGAGAGATGTTGATGCGTTCCGGTATTGATGATTTGTGTAAACGAGTAACTTGTGCACTTTACGTTATGTATTACAAGTTACATGTTTGTCATCATTAAAACATGAAGACACTGTATAGATTAAATGTTGTAACGTTTGCATAAACAGGGTGCCATCTGCAAAAAACTTGTGATGAAATAACCACATACAACGAACAATATTGGCATCCGCATGTCTAGGCACAAGAGTCCAAGTTTTATTTTTAATAAGTGCATCATACTCATCACACATAACATTTTGCCAATTAGGATCATTAAACGCAGCATTATACGACTTAGGAAGAGGAGAAGTAGAAGACACATGAAGATTAAAATGCTGAGTGGGACGATTAGTACCGACACGATAACGTATGACCATGGGGTGAACCAAAACCGGGTTCAGGTTAACGGGTTGAGTGGGTTGTTGTTGGGAAACGGAAACGGAATCAGGCTATGATGTAGATGTCTCGGTATTGATGATTGGGATGTTAATAGGAGTGGTGGCAGGAGGTAGTAAAGTTAGGCTAAGAGGCTCATTGGATGGGGAAGTTGGGCTAAGAGGCTCATTGGATATGGGAGTTATACTGGTTGGTACATCTGGATTAGTTTGAACAGACGGTTGAGTTGTGGGAGATGATCTTATGATATTGGAAATGACATTAGACGAGTCATCCAAGTTATCATAAGAGGGACTAGCAGTGGGTGTCATTGAGCCAAATGGGAAAACAGTCTCATCAAACGTAACATGACGTGAAATTATAACTTTGTTGGTGTTTAGGTCAAGACAACGATAACCACGATGATTGGTGGCATGACCCAAAAATTTTGAAGGTGTAGCCCAAGGTTCAAGTTTGTGATTAGCATCAAGGTGTGGGTAACAAAGACACCCAAAGGTACGCAAAATGGTATAGTCAGGTGTGGAACCAAAAAGTCGAGTAAATGGAATCTCATTGTCTATAGCACGTGAGGGTAAAATATTTAAGAGGTAAACAACCATATTAAGAGCTTTAATCCAATAATTGGGAGGGAGATGAGCCTGAAATAATAATGTACCTATAAGGTTGTTGATAGTTCACATCATTCTTTTAGATTTCCCATTTTGTTGTGAGGTACGTGGACAAGAAAAGCGAAATTGAATCCCATTATCAGAAAATATCTTATGAAAATATTGGTTGTCAAATTCACCACCATGGTCACATTGAAACGACTTGATGTCACATTTGAATTGAGTACGAACAAAAGTATGAAACAACATAAATTTGGACAAAGCATCAGATTTATTAACTAGTGGATAAACCCAAACAAAATGCGAATAGTGATCCGAAAATAAAACATAGTATTTGAAACCAGAAAGACTTGGAATTGGTGAAGTCCACAAGTTCGAGTGTACAATATCAAAAGAAGACTTAACCAAACTACTAGAACTAACAAATGAAAGTTTCACATGTTTGCCAAGCTGACAAGCATGGCAAAGAATAGGAGACTTCTCTTTATTACACGAAATAGAATTTGTTAGCTTTAATAGAAAGTGATGGTCATTTAGATATTTTTAACTTTGTAATGTGTCGTAGAATATGTAATAGAACTATAAATAGGCTCGTGGATTGGGCTAAGCTAATAGGTTAGAAGTTAAGCTAAGCTAGATTATTTAGTTATCTTGTAACCCTTATCCAATCCACTATCCAAACCGAGCCCATAGAAAGCCCATTAGGGCGTTTATAACTTACTACATAAACACCTCAAATCCTCATTTGAGGTGTGTGCTTGAGTGTGTATTTTGTGTTTTTATTAATAAGAATTATCTCTTCATCTTTCTACTTTCTCTTTCTAAGCTCGACACATATATACTTCTCTCAAGTTACCATACGTGCTTATTATATTGTGTGATAAAGTAACTAGATCTAAGGCCCTACAAGTGGTATCAATCACCTAACAACGATTTAGGAGTGTTTGTGTCTCGTTTTTTTATTAAACTTTTGCAAAAACTTGCGTTTTTCTTTATAAAAACGTTAGCTTTTCGTCCAAAAGCCTTGATTTTTATGTTTTCTAGGTTAAAGTTGTTGTCTTTCTTATAGATCTACTACTTATTAGTGAGTTTTGGCAAAATATCGCATCATAAACATAAAAAAACTTGTTTTGTATGATTTAGAAAGGTTTGGCTACTTATCGAAATTCTTCAAACTTGGTTATAAATGTTAAAGTACTCAACTTTATTGTTATTTAAGTGTTTTTGAAGGTTTTTGGTCGATAGAAACTGTTTAGAAGTTTGTTTTTAGTCGAAATATTGATCCATAAAAAATCAGTTCGTCTATCGGAATTGCAAATTTTAAGGGTTTATCGGAATTGAATTTTTAAGGGTTTATCGGAATTGGTTCATCAGAATTGGCTCATCGGAATTGGATTCATCGAAATTCGTTGTCGAAATTCATCAAGGACACATTTACTTCACGATCCAACGATTACTCAGTATTCCCTTGCTTGTATAAGTTTGTGGAATACTTCGACTAAGAAAAATCTTCTAATTTGTACAAATTAGATAGATTCTATCAAAATTGCAACTTTCATCGAAATTGCAACTTTCATCGGAATTGCAAATTTCATCGGAATTGCATAATTCATCGGAATTGCAAATTTCATCAGAATTGCATCGAAAGGATTCATCGAAATCGGACCAAAGTGAACAGTATTCATTGGAATTGCACCAAATCCATCGAAATTGAACCAAATCCATCGGAATTGAACCAACGTCATCGAAATTTGACCAAATTCATCAGAATTGAACCAAAGTCATCGGAATTGAACCATCAAAGTTGACTTTTCTTTGACTTTTTTTTATAAAACTTCAAACGGCCATAACTTTTGAACCGTAACTCCGTTTTCAGCGAAACACCTGCAAAATGACTGAAACAGCCTGAATATTGTGAGGTTACCCCACTACTTTGGGTAACGGAATTTTTGAAGCCTGAAATCGCTCTGGAAAGGAGTTATCGACGTTTTTAAGTTTTAAGACCAAAATTTCACTACAACAACTAAACTGAACTTTCACCAAACACAACTCCTACATCGTTGAACCGATCCAAGATCAACTTTATCATACATAACTTCATCAATGGCAACTCAGCAAGGCATCCATACAGCCGGTGCGGAAGACCGTCCTCCTATGCTTGAAAAAGGTGGGTATCTTCCATGGACAAGCCGCATGCTTCGTTACATCAAAAGCAAGCCTGATGGTAAACTCCTGCTCCAATCTATTAAGAATGGACCCTTCAAGCCTCGAAAAATTCAAGACCCTTGAGATCCAAATGGAACACCTCCTGTTCTACCATTCTTTCATGAACAAACAGAAGCAGAATATACAGAAGAAGAAAAAAAGCAGCTCTACGCTGATGATATGGTAATGCACTTAATCCAACTAGGATTACCACGAGAGATCTTTGCTGCTGTCGACAGCTGTGAAACTGCCTATGACATGTGGGAGCGAGTTTGAAGGCTATGTCATGGAACAAAAATTGGTTAACAAGATGTAGAAAACAAGCTACTAACTGAATCAGAGAAGTTTACATCCACTCCTGGAGAATACATTGAATCATACTATACCAGGTTCTGCACTTTAATGAATGAGCTAATCAGAAACAAGTTGACACAAAGATCAATCGCGAGAAACATCAAGTCCATTAACAATCTTCAAGAAGAATGGGGACGATATGTCACTATTGTCAACCAAACCAAGGATCTACATCAGGTAAATTATGATTAGCTCTATGATTTTCCGAAGCAAAACCAAGCTGAGGCTAATGAAGTTAGGAAAGAAAGATTGGCAAAGAATCATGATCCTCTTGCATTCATTGCTCAAACACCAACACCTTTACTAGTGAACACACAACATCAACAATCATCATCTTCCACACACAATTACATGCAACAAAAATAAGTTCCACAACAACAACTAGCTGTAATCCCACAACAACAATTCTACCATGATAACGCTCATTTTGTACATATTTTAGTAGCATTATCCGTATGTTTGTGCATGTTATTTGGTTGTATTTATGAACATTTTACGCTTAAGAGGTACAAAAGATGTATTCAGGTTCAAGTACAACTATGTCGAAGGAAATAATGAAATGACGAAGAAAAGTCGACAAATCAAGTGTATGTGCACGAAGAGAAGTTTTTCGTTCAAGATAAAGATTCATGCTATGATTATTTCCATGTTCAAGTAAAAGATTATGAAGTTATTCGATGAAAGAAGGAGTCAAGATTAAGTGCCAAAGATGATTGTTAAAGATGGAGTTTATGGCCAACCCAAGGTTGAAATACACATGCAAACCAATTTCCAAACTAAGGTTGATGCTGAGTCACAGGTTCATACATCAACCTGAGGTTGAGCAATCATCCGACCGCGGGTTGAAGTCCAAACCGTGGGTTGAGAGTGATTTTGGTGGTCAGAAACTTCCCAGTCGCCAAGGCTGAGATCCCAACCACAGGTTGCTGCACTTATTGTCCTCCAAAGTTGCATTTAAGTGAGGAATTAAGTGCCATTACTTCCAAGTCCAATCATATACTCCTAATTACTCATTTTGCCTGCACTTTATGACTTGGCCAAGAAACATGCTTGGTGACCATGGATTAATCAACTATAAATAAAAGTGCTTGGTTAAATATTTCTTATGCATCAAATCACCATTTGATCATCAAACATCATTGGAAAACTCTCCCTTACACCATAAGGGCAGATTTTCTACAACTCTCTAAACCCGAAAGACCATATTCACCTTACCATTCACGGAGGACGTATCACCAAGAAGTATTGGAGCGATTCTCTAGTGTGGTTAGAGCGTGTACCGGTTGATTGGAGGCTCATAGGATTGCTATAATTCCTATTCTTTACTCATTGTAATCGCTACTTGGGTAAACCTTATTATTATCAAGATGTTGAACTTTATATCTCATGTTTGGTTTCTTTGTGTGACATGTGATATGTTTGATAATGATAATCTCTTAATGCTTGTTTGGTTATTATGAGAACTTGTGATAAAAGGATGTTTGGACATAATTAGTGTTTGTTTGGTTTATGATGAAAGACATCATATTTGGTTAAATTGGAACTTGTCATTGTTTATTGTTTTGGTTGATCATTATTGAGTTTAGAGGCCGAAAGGATTCTCATTAGTGATTAGTTTCAATTCATTATTCGATGAATTTTTTGATCTTGTACTTTGTGACAATTGTGCAAGTGAATTAATAAACATAACAAGTGAAAGTTTAAATTAGATTATAGGTCGAAAGGAGTCTTTTGAATATGTGTTCTCATCATCTTTCAAGTAAATGGAACTTCAAAAATTAATGACATCAAAGTCTATGGGTCGAATGGATTCTTTGTTTGTTGTTGGTTTAGGCGTGAGTCTTATGATATGACCAATTGATTAAGGCTTTTGTATATTTGATTTATAAAACACTAGACTATTATAATTGGTTCTATAGGCCAAAAGGATTACCAATGATAATATGTTTTTCAAACTAAACATCCTAATATCCTTGTGATCATTTGCCCATACAAATATGTTCTTTGTGTGCTTACATCATGATTTCCATATTGCTTTTCTTGGTGGTTTGATCCGTGACAATCATATCTATCAACTTGTTACTTGCTTAAACAATCAAACAACATTTGAGTACAACCAAGTCTCTTGGGACGACCTTGACATACCAATCCTTAACTACACACGAACGAGTATACTTGCTCGTATGTGTTCCTAGTTAATCGATATTTCTTTTTTATAAATTTAAAACCCGTTGCGAAAGCACATCAAGTTTTTGACTTGTTGGGACGCATCAAATTTTTGGCGCCGCTGCAGGGGATTTGGTTTTTGTTCTTAGGTTTTTGTTTGCTTGTTGCTCTTGCGTGATCCTTTGATTGTTTGTTTGAATTGAGTTCTTGGTGAATTGCTTGTCTTATTCATATGACCCGGCACCGTCACCATCAAGTTTTTGGCTCCGTTGCCGGGGACTTGTTTTGCACTTGTTTTTTCGTTTGATTGTCTTCTTGATTGATATATTGTTTGTTTGCTTGCATGATAATTCTGACATCGTCACCATCAAGTTTTTGGCGCCACTGCCGAGGATTTTTGCTTTGCATTCTTTTGTTTGTTTGTTTGTTTCTCTTGTGTGTTCCTTTGATTGATTGTTTGAATTGAATTCTTGTTGAATTGTTCGTTTGTTCGTTTGCTTGATATATTGATTGATTGCTTGTTTGCTAATTTGTTCGAATTGCTCTTGCTCATGAATGATTGTTTCTTTGCTCTTGTTTGATTGCTCTTGCTTGCTTGTTTGCTCACGATATTTGGTTAATTGCTTCACTTGCGTTTTGTTTTAAAAATCTCTAATTTCTCATCTTTTGCTTAATGATCTTGGCATCAAAATAAAGTTTTTGGTGTTGGGATTTTGTTTCATGTCTTCTAAAAATGCTCATCTTAATGATTGCTTCCAAAGTTTGTGCTCGAAATTGCTTGCGAAAAAACCACCAATTGTGTTTGACTTGTTTTTCTTATTTGTCTTGTTTTGTTTTTCTTATATGATCCACATTCCGTGTTTTTCTTTCGTTTAATCAATAAAAGTTTGAAAGTTTAAACTTGTTTATAAATAATTAAAAAAAAAAAGTTTTTCTTTTAATTTTCGCCCAGCAAATGCCGGTTCAGCCTTGAACCAACCGGTTCAAAAATTTATGTGACCCCGAAATCAGTCCAACCGCCGGTTCAAACTTGAACCAAACGGTTCACCATTTTCAAACCTGTCTCGACCATCTGTTCACCGCTCAACCGGTCCGGCTCAATTTTTCTAACCCAGTTCAACCGCCGGTCCGGATCTCAACCGAACAGGTTCATCACTTTCTGTGACCCATTTTTAACCGAACAGCCGGTTTGGGTCTTGAACCGCCTTTTGCTGACTAAAAAAAAAAAAAAAAAACGATTTTGCAGTTTCCTTATTTTACTTTATGATATGTTTAAACTTTAAACTTAAATTAGGTTTTTTGCATTTTTAAGTTTTGTTAATTTTGGTACGTCGTAAATAAGTAAGTACTTGCTTGTATTTAAAAATAAAAATGTTTTGAACTTTGTGGGTATGTTCACTGGAAACCCTCACGAGACTTAACTCGTCCACTTGGGCCACCGAGGGGTTTAAAAGGCTTGTTGCATACGCTAAATGCAACCATGATGCCTACGAAAGTGAGTTTTAGAATTTTACGTGTTTTTGTAGTTTAGTTTATTTTTGCAGATTTAATAAGCACTTGGAGATTGGATGATTGTGGTATTACACTCTTGAATGGACATGTTCGGTTGGAATAGAAATCGATTGATCTCGCGTACTTAACATCTTATCATATGGAGTTCGATCGCGATTTCTTGAGCCCGTGATGTTTCGTTTCTCTCGGTCTTTTCTTATCTTATTTTCCCCTATTTTTCATGCTTTGAAGTTGATTTTTCATATTGAGTATAATGCTTAACTTAAGTGTGGGAAGGGGGGGGGGGGGGGGAGGAGTAAAATAGTGAAAAACGAAACTAGTTTTAAATTTTCATATTTTTGGGCCAATTTTTAAAATTTTGTATACTTGTTTGCCCTTATCTTCTAGTTGTTTTCGCGCATGTAGGTTAATATATTAGAATAACTAGATCATCCCACTGGTGAATACGGTAAATTTTGAAAAATTCGAGATGTATCCCGATTGACATTGCAATCCATTTTTAGAACCGATAACATTTGCTAGCGCATTTATAGCCCATTACCACTAAATATGTGAGGATTTGAGCCTATTTCATATAGCATATATCTTTTATGCTTGAATCTTTTTGCTATGAGTGTGCCGGTGATTTTATTTATTCTAGAACTTGTGCTTGCAAATCATTACCAGACCGCAGTGAGATTACATTCGTATGATATAAGTGTATTCGCGTAATAAAGATGCACCCTTAGGAATTAAACCAAATGGCCTTCCATTTTACATCTATTGATATATTAGCTAGCCACATCGGTTAGTTAACCTCACATATGGACCCATTTGTAGCGCTCATTTTTAGCGCTAGATACCCTTAGTTCACCCTTTGAGCCATTCTTTTTGTTTTGTTACATCCAGAAAATACAAAAAGATTTTACACTTTAAACCTTAGCCTTACCCTTGTCAAAGTCTAAACGGTTGGTTGCTAGTTGGTTGGAATGTTGGATAGTTTTTGATGACTATTGGTTAGCCACACTTTGTCATTCGTGTGTGCCATTTCGACAAAGATGAAGATTGATCACCTTTATGTTTTGTATTTTTGTGGTGTATGCTTATACGAAGTGTGGGGTGATGTGATGTACAAAGAAAAAAAAATGTGAAAAAAAATGAATAAGTCATCGAAGAAAAAAAAGAAAGAAAAAATATATGTGATGACAATTATACCCAATGTGCTATATTATTATTATGATGATGAAGGAAGATGAAGTATGTTTAAGATATCGATTAGCCAATGTGCTAAGACATGATATACATATATATTTGGTGATCGATATGTGAAGAGGAGAAGATTGTAACAATAATCATTTACGGGTTTGTAGTTTGTTCGGTAACTAGCAACATGGGACTTTGACTTGACTTTATTTTTTTAAAACCAATTTCATAAATATTCCCATGCCTTATCCCTACCTTTTTGGCTTCATGAAGATATCAACTGTACGAATATTCTAGTGACCATCCAATTCTTGAGTGATCGAATAACGCGCCAGCGATCTAAGGTATATTACTTTAGTGACCATCCGTTGTTTGAGTAAATCAAGAATTCGCGCTATCGATCTATTATGTTTTTGCAAGAGATATTTGAACATAAGCCTGATATTACCCTTAAGCCTTACATTACAACCCGAATAAAAGTCCTCTTTAGATGTTTACACTTGGTGCTTATGCCACGTCGGTGGAGTTTTGTTTCTTGTACAAGCCTATGGTAATAAACGGATCATGACTGAGCAATATGAGTGTGATTTTCTTATATACTCCATCACCAAAAATATATGAGTGTTGAGTGAATTATACTTTCATTCCTTTTCGTGAGGTGCTTAGCCATGTTATCAAGCGAGAGAATCAATAGGGTATTGTCAAAGATCTCGGTTTTTCACCATTAAAGCTTAAAAAGATGAATCGTATCTCGTACTTGTACTTGGTAGATTTGCATCATATTTTTATTATTCATTTTTCATACACCATGTGGGATCTATTTTTCTTAATTGTTAGATTTGCTTGAGGGCAAGCAAACCCTTAAGTGTGGGGGAGTGTGCGCTCATTTTTCGCTTATTTAAAAAAAACCAAAAAGATTTTTTGATATTTTCAATTTTTTTCATAAATTTTTAAATTTTTTCATTTCATTTTGCCATTTTGTTATGTATTTTAATTTTTCTTTCCTTAGATTTGCTTGAGGGCAAGCAAAGTTTAAGTGTGGGGGATTTGATAACGCTCATTTTGTACATATTTTAGTAGCATTATTCGTATGTTTGTGCATGTTATTTAGTTGTATTTGTGAACATTTTACGCTTAAAAGGTACAAAAGATGTATTCAGGTTCAAGTACAACTATGTTGAAGGAATTAACGAAAAGTTGACAAATCAAGTATATGTGCACGAAGAGAAGTTTTCCGTTCAAGATAAAGATTCATGCTATGATTATTTCCAAGTTCAAGTGAAAGATTATGAAGTTATTCGATGAAAGAAGGAGTAAAGATTAAGTGCCAAAGATGATTGTTAAAGATGGAGTTTATTGCCAACCCAAGGTTGAAATACACATGCAAACCAATTTTCAACCTAAGGTTGATGCTGAGTCACCGGTTCATAACTCAACCTGAGGTTGAGCAGTCATCCGGCTGCGGGTAGAAGTCCAAACCGTGGGTTGAGAGTGATTTTGGTGGTCAGAAACTTCCCAGCCGCCAAGATTGAGATCCCAACCGCAGGTTGCTGAATTTATTGTCCTCCAAAGTTGCATTTAAGTGAGGAATTAAGTGCCATTACTTCCAAGTCCAATCATATACTCCTAATTACTCATTTTGCCTGCACTTTATGACACTTTTTGGCCAAGAAACATGCTTGGTGACCAAGGATTAATCAACTATAAATAAAAGTGCTTGGTTAAATGTTTCTTATGCATCAAATCACCATTTGATCATCAAACATCATTGGAAAACTCTCCCTTACACCATAAGGGCAGATTTTCTACAACTCTCTAAACCCGAAAGACTATATTTACCTTACCATTCACGGAGGACGTATCACCAAGAAGTATTGGAGCGATTCTCTAGTGTGGTTAGAGCGTGTACCGGTTGATTGGAGGCTTATAGGATTGCTATAATTCCTATTCTTTACTCATTGTAATCGCTACTTGGGTAAACCTTATTATTATCAATATGTTGAACTTTATATCTCATGTTTGGTTTCTTTGTGTGACATGTGATATGTTTGATAATGATAATCTCTTAATTCTTGTTTCGTTATTATGAGAACTTGTGATAAAAGGATGTTTGGACATAATTAGTGTTTGTTTGGTTTATGGTGTAAGACATCATATTTGGTTAAATTGGAACTTGTCATTGTTTATTGTTTTGGTTGATCATTGTTGAGTTTAGAGGCCGAAAGGATTCTCAATAGTGATTAGTTTCAATTCATTAGTAGACGAATGTTTTGATCTTGTACTTTGTGACGATTGTGCAAGTGAATTAATAAACATAACAAGTGAAAGTTTAAATTAGATTATAGGTCGAAAGGAGTCTTTTGAATATGTGTTCTCATCATCTTTCAAGTAAATAGAACTTCACAAATTAATGACATCAAAGTCTATGGGTCGAAAGGATTCTTTGTTTGTTTTTGGTTTAGGCGTGAGTCTTATGATATGACCAATTGATTAAGGCTTATGTATATTTGATTTATAAAACACTAAACTATTATAATTGGTTCTATAGGCCGAAAGGATTACCAATGATAATATGTTTTCCAAACTAAACATCCTAATATCTTTGTGATCATTTTCCCATACAAGTATGTTCTTTGTGTGCTTACATCATGATTTCCATATTGCTTTTCTTGGTAGTTTGATCCGTGACAATCATATCCATCAACTTGTTACTTGCTTAAACAATCGAACAACATTTGAGTACAACCAAGTCTCTTGGGACGACCTTGACTTACCAATCCTTAACTACACATGAACGAGTATACTTGCTCGTATGTGTTCCTAGTTAATCGGTATTTCTTGTTTATAAATTTAAAACCCGTTGTGAAAGCACATCAAGTTTTTGGCTTGTTGGGACACATCATACCCACAACAACAACAACATGTTATTCCACAACAACAATATCCACAATTCCAAGAACCAGAGTTCACTGACAACGATGAGTCTACTGCTGCTTTGACACAAGCATTTGCTTATTTGACAAAAGCATTCCAAGGACGCTATTCTACACCAACCAACAACAACCAAAGGATTTCATCGAATACTCGCAACAGGCAGATTGCACAGCCGAGTTTCAATATGGGTCAAGGAGGACAAATGGTTGGAGTTATTGGGAATCAGCAGGGATATGCTACTAGATTTTAGATGGGTAATCAGAATATGCAGAATGTAGGGTAGTATGCAGGAAATCAGTTGGGTCAGTATGCAGGGAATCAGATGGGTCAATTTGTTGGAAATCAAAGGGGTCAGAATGTTGGGAATCAGATTGTGGGTAATTAGATTGGGAATGTTCCTCAGACTTTCTGTCTTTTTTCAACCTCTGAAGTTGCAGCTCCAGTTGCTGAGAATTATGGAAATATGAATCAGGGAAATCTGATAAAGTGTTTCAACTGTCAAGGTGTAGGTCATATGGCAAGGAACTATCCTACTAAGCCGAAAAAGAAAGATCCAGCTTATCTGCAGAAAGCATTGCTGTTGGCACAGAAGGAAGAAGCAGGGTTTCAGTTGAATGCTGAGGAAAATGATTTTATGGCTCTCATGGATGACATGGAAGACCGAGAGGACATCGATGCAAACTACATATTTATGGCAAATCTTCAGGAGGCTAAGTACGACACGGATTCTGACACACCTCCTGTTTATGACACCAATGCAGTATCTGAGGTACCATTATTCAATATATGCCACAATAATGATTTATTTGATATGTCTCCTCATGAGGAACAACATTCTGAGACTCCAGCACCCACTTATGATACATACCTGGATACGCCGAGTAGTAGCAATATTCATTCAGCAACTCCAGATATGAATCATAGTAGAGGCTCAGTTTCACAGCATGCTGAGAATGATGAGGAAACACGTGCTCTATTTGAATCATTATTGAACAATTGTAGCATTGAAATTGAGAAAGTAAAAAAGGTCAATCGCAATGTTAAGGCCGCGAATGAGAAAATGACCGCTGAGCTTGAGAGGTATAAGGAAAACGAAAAAGCTTTTGAGTTTCATAAAAAACGACAGTCAGAATTAGAAATTGGTTATCAAAATTCCGTTTTAAGAGAAAAACAATTGCAAATCAAGTTTGACACACTTGATGTTAATTTACATATGAAAATAAAATCCTTAAACGCGGAAATTTCTGATTTGAATAACCAACTTTCTAAAAAAATATCAACTTGTTCTGATCTTGAATAGGAAAAGAAACAGTTGAAAGCAGATTTTTCAAAACGAGAAAACAATCTTCTTGATGAAATCATTGAGAAACAAGAAACAATCAAAAAGTTGGAAGATTTGCTTGTTAAAATGGGTCATTCAGCTCAAACCATTCATATGCTAATTAAAGATCCAAATCCGTTTTTACATACAATGAAGAAAATGGCTATCGGTTGTGAAAATCCTTATACTCTCAAGAAAGCTGAGAAAAAACAGAATGTTTTGTACAATAGAAATATAATATATGCTAAACATGATCCTCCCGCTGTTCGGGATACTGACGAAACGATTGAGCTTGCTGAATAGAGTCGAATTAAAATGAAAAAAAATAACCCAGAGATAAAACCAATTGGTTACAATAAACTTAACAAACTTTCTGGAATTCCTTTTGTTCCACAAAAACAAACACCAAAGTTTTCCAAAAAACCAGTTGTTACGACACCAATTGCAAAACAAAAAGTTGTTTCTAAAACTCTTTCAAACTTGGAGCAAATATCCTCAAACAATCCTTTTAACACAAGTGCTGCTAGAGGACTTTTAGATGATGTTAAAACGAGAATTGAAACACTTCAAAAAATTGTTGCATCCAAAACTACTATCAGTATTAACAACTGGCATTCAAGCTTTCATGCAGAAATGAAAAAGGTGTGTGAAACAGAAATTACTACTCCACCAAATAACATGCATGCGAGAGTAATTCATTTTAAACAAGCATTTTCGAAAGAAACAACCGACTTTGTCAAGGACCACAAATCCCTGGTGAAGGACGCTAATGAAAATATTGAAAACATCAAAGTTTTGGAAAACCTAAATGACTCTCTCTTCGAAGCAGTTATGTCGACCGATATTATGTCCATCATTTTACAAAAATATTCTGTTGAAGACGATGAAAGACTGCGAGCTGAGACCTCTGCAATTGTTTCAAAATATGAAGATGCTCTTATTAAACTTGAAAAAGAAAACGTGTCAAATTTTAAACAACTTGATCGAAAAACCGAGGAATGCAAGTATGAAAAACTGTCGTATGAGCGTGCCTACAAGGACATGAAAGAGCAAAATGATCTTTTGAGGGCTCAGCTGGAAAGTCAAAAAGGGGAGGGTGTGTGTTAGGAATATAAATATTCAGTTGAAGACTCGGTCACCCCGAGTACTTATTAGCACTCCATAGCTCGTAGGATTATTAGTAATATTAGTAGTAGATTAGTTATTATAGATCTTGTGGAGTGGGTCGGGCCTTACCCACTGTCAGCTCGCTCCACAGCCCACTCGGGGCATATTATGTAATTGTATAAATACCCCTCTCCACATAGGGAGAGGGTTGGACCTTCATTTCAACCTAATACATTCTTCTTTATTTTCTCTCTCTAAGGTTCCAAACTCTCTCCACTTCTCTCTCTAAAACTCTTCTATTTGATCCATATATCAAGCTTCTTATAGTTAAGTGAACATACTACAATTGGTATCAGAGCCATGGTTAGGTTCATGTATGGTTATATTCACGGATTTGTGTAGATTTGGGGCACTTTTGGTTCGAATAGAAAGTTTCTTAAAACTCTCTTTTGCGCTTCATTTTGTAGCTTGAAGTTGTTAGATCTTGTACTTTCTTGCTTAGGGTTAGTGTAGAAGTTGTGTTTGGTGTTTGGAATCATCATTTTCGGATTTGTGTGGTGGTTTTTGGTCGATTCGTGGGTTTGTAAAAAGGTGTTCATAGTAGCGTTTTGTCCCTCGGTGAAAGTTTCATAGTAGCGACTTGTGTATTGTTGGGTAAGTGAAATTTGCGTTTTGAGGTTTCTCGAAGTTGCGATTTGGCTTATTACCGTTTTTGGTAAAAGACGACAAATCGCTAAGAAAGGGACGTGTTTGGCGTTTTGTGTGTTGCGTTTTGACAAAGATAGCGACAGTTCTATTTTCTAGTGACTTGCGATTTGTGGGTTGCGACTTGTATCTGTCGGGGTTGCGACTTGTTAGAGTTGCGATTTGCTTGTTGCGGTTTGTAGATTCAGGGTTGCGATTTGTCTGTTGCGACTTGATTTTGGTGAGTTGCGACTTGAGCACTTGCAAGTTGAACTTTGCGATTTGTCTCATAGTTACCAAATTGCGATTTGACTGAGCTTGCGATTTGACTTATTGCGATTTGGTTTGTTGCGATTTGACTTATTGTTATTTGGTTAATTGCGAGTTGACTTGTTGCGATTTGACAAATTGTGACTTGACTTGTTGCGATTTGATCAGTTGCGGTTTGACCAAAGTTGACTTTTTACGTCAAAACTTCAAACGACTATAACTTTCGAAGCCTGAAATCGCTCCAAAAAGAAGTTATCGAGCTGTGAAGTTTTCAGACCAAAATTTCACCGTAACAACTTGCATCAACCAAACCAAATCACAACTAAACAACAGATCATCAAGTCTACCAAACCTTCATCATAACACATATCATGCATCATTTCACGGTTTATTCTTGATTTTGTAAAATCCCGTGAAAGAATCTATTTCTCGCTTTAAATCATAGACTTGTAAAATCCCGTGCACGTTAATATCATGTCAAATACTTCAGATTCTGCTATATCTGATATACTCAGATTGTACTACATGATTGACAAGCAAAAGATTCCTAAAGATGTACAACAGATAAACGTGTTTGAGTATGTTAGTGCCAATAGAGACTCTGTTAGCTCGAATTCTCAAGAGAAAGAGCTTCATCAGCCACAGACAAATGTTGTTGAGTCAAATACTGCTAGGAACAACGTGCAACATGTGAAACACAACGAAGCGTTGGCTGAACCTAATGGGGTATCTTCTGTCATTAATAATGATAATGTGTTGCATGAACAAAAGATTCCCGACAAAGTACAACAGACAAACGTTATTGAGTCAGATAATGTTGATATGGGAAATAGCGATGTTATCCCATATGAACAATATGTGAAGCACAACGAAGCGTCTGTTGTACCTAGTTGTGCATCTTCAGTTCTAAATGATGACTATGTGCTGCATGAGAACACTGTGTTTGTCCCTGATGATACCTTGACCACTAAACTTAACATATATAAAGAACAAGTGGCCTTGTATGAACAGCGTGCTAAGTTTGAACTAACTGAGCGTAAGCAGAAAATGGAAAGTCAAATGCGTACACTTATTTCAAAGCATAATGTTAGGGAAGAAACATTAAAACTAGAGTTGAATTCTTTGAAAACTCAGCTGGATCAGACTGTTAAGCAAAAACAGGAAGCTAAAAAATGTATAAATACACTAAAGCAAGAATTCAAAGATAAAGAAACACAACTCTTAAATGATTTCTCCAGACTTAAAACCTTAAAGAATAAGCTTGAGGATAAGTTGTACACCCAAGACCAAACCAGACAGACTGCTCAAATGATTCAGAAGCACAAAAAGCTAAGTGATAAGCATAGTGAAAGTAATGTAGGTGAACCTAAATTAGCCCTCCTTAGGATTGCTAAAGTAGCCCAACCTGCCTTATGTGATGCCAATGTGATGATTATGCCTAGTCATGCCCCACCTGAGGTTTTATCTTTGAAAGAGAGTGATGAAATAGAAGTGAGAAATAGAGAAAGAATGAATGAGAAAATGAATGATCCCATATGCATAGACAAGCGAGTAATAGTCAAACCCCATGATTATTATGAGGAGAATCGCTTGACTGTGTTCGCACGTCAAAAGAAGTTAACGCCTGAACAAATATTTTGGAAGTATGATACTGAGAAATTAAAAGCTGATGAGCTTAAAGCCAAAACCCCATCCCTTAGGAAAATTGCTGTTGCAACGGTGTATCCTCCCAATACACCTAGACATTTGGTACCTATGACTCTTCCTACTGAATGTAAAACCTTAATTAGAATATATGTACTTTGTCAACTATTTGCTGATTTTGATAAAACATGTAAGAAGAGAATTACACCAACAGGAATAACTGAGGGAGAAAGGTGTTTTGAACATACAAAAAGGTGTTACTTAACTGAGGTCATGCCATTCTTTAAACTACTCAAAGAACACTTTGAAGGAATGCAAAATACTATTAAAACTAAAGTAAACGAAATGAAAGCAGTGTTTAAAGATATGGAAAATGAGGTAACTCAAAATATGATAGAACTTAAGACTCGTGAGATTGAAAGAAAGAACATTCTCCTCATAAATGAGAATTTGATTGCTAGATGTATTGCACAAGATGTATTTTATACTGCTACTGATTCTGCATTATCTGCTTGTCAATTTCATGAGTATTCTATTGCTTTGAATGTTACCCAGAATCGTGTTGTTGAGCTTGAGTGGGAGAATTTAAAATTGCTTGATCAAATTCAAAATGATGACCATGATAACATGCTTAAACGTTTTTCAAAACTAGAGGTTGAGTATCTTAATTTATAATTAAAATATCAACACTTAGAAGAAAAATGTAAACTATCAAATGTCAAGACATCTTTGGATGCTCCTGAGTTTGATACGTATTTTGAATTAAGCAAACGGGATGAGAAAATTCAAGCTCACACAAACACGATTCCACTATTGAGGGCTCAAATTGCCCAATTAAAATCAAACAAGTGTGATGTGCATGGCACCAATAAACCTTCGTCTTTAGATTCTCATAATTTTCACTCTCAAGACACCATCAATAAGTTACACTATGAAAATGAGTGTTTTCGAGCTGAGAATTCTAAGATTAAACAGCATTACAAAGAGTTATATGACTCGATTAAAGTTACACGAAACAGTCATAATGAAAAGATAACTTCTTTGTTAAATGAAATTGAGAATCTTAAGACTCAGGTGAAAGGTAAAATGCCAAGTATCACATGTGATTGTGTTGCATCAAAGGTTTCTGCTATTAAAATGTATGATGTTGATGTTGGGCCTATACCATTTCCTCTTAGAAATAATAGACCTGCCCATCAAATATATCTCCATCACCTTAGGGAAGGCCTTGACACACTTCGTGAGGTTGTAGAAGAGGACAAAATTAAAAAGCCACTTGATAAGGCAGTTGTGTATGCTTGTGTTCTCACAAAAAGGATTCAGGAAGTGTTAGAATATGCCATAGGCACGAGGCCTAAGGTTGATAACAAAAGAGATAGATTTGTTGCATCCTCCATGATGCCCAAGAACAAGCTTGTAACCTTTGAGGTACCCTTGGAAACTTCAGATCCCAGCACATCAAAACATGTTCAGCAACCAGAAGTGAAAAAGACTAAGATTCCCATTAGTTCCTCTACAGGAGTTAATAGTGACACTAAAGCTAGCAAGTCAAAACCTAGGATAAACATAAAGAATTCTAGGACTTCACCAGCTAAAAGTTTTCCTAAGAAGAAAGTAGAAGACCACAGGAGGAACAATAAGTCAGAATTGAGAAAAAAACAATCAAAATTCAAACCCTAATTCACTTTGCAAAA
Source organism: Artemisia tridentata subsp. tridentata (assembly GCA_021014915.2). NCBI lineage: Eukaryota > Viridiplantae > Streptophyta > Magnoliopsida > Asterales > Asteraceae > Artemisia > Artemisia tridentata. The sequence goes on along the minus strand of CP139501.1, from coordinate 106,872,094 downwards.
CATGTAATGAATGCTTAATTTCGCGTAATCATGATAAATGTATTGAGAAATTTCTGAAGTTGTCCAACAAACCCCCAGTTAAGAAAGTTTGGAGAGCTAGAGAAATTAAGCAAACTTGGAAAGCAACAGGAAATATGTTTGCTAATGTTGGTTACCAATGGAAGCCCACTGGAAGGAAATTCACTTTAGGAGAACAGTGCCCTTTAACTAGGATAACTAAGTCTAAAGTAGTGCCTGTACGTCAATGGAAGCCAACTGGAAGGAAATTTCCTGTAGGAGAACAGTGCCCTTTAATTAGGTCTACTTCCACTAGCATTCCAACTCCTACTGAGACTCGGGCGAATGATGCTTCTGTTCCCACTAACCAACTGGACCCCAACTTAAATTGGGGATCCGGCACTCCAAACTCTCTATTTTTGTCAGTTTTCAAATGCAGGTCGTACGGATTATCCTTTGACATTTGGACTCAAGCTGCTCACAACACATGAGGGGAAATGATACTGACGTCTGTACACATCAGTGCAGGCCTCGTTCTTCATCGACAACGACGTCTGTTCACATCAGTTCAGGCCTCGCTCTTCAATGACAATGGCGTCTGCTGACATCTCTTCAGGCCTCGTTCATCCAAGAAAAGAAAGGCGTACGCTTGAGTGCGCTTTATCTTCGGAAGAAGAGGAATCTTCTTATTTATGACCATTCTCATCAAGCTTCATGTTCTTCTCATGCTCATTCAGTCATCAAGGGGATAAATGTACATTGGAGTATATTCTTATTCACATGGTCTATCAAAAATGGCAGTTGGTCATCATATGCAAATTTTGAGGGGGAGAAGGGTGAATAAACTATATGGTGATTGAGAGTTGAGAAAAGGTCATACGAATATTCTTGTTTCTGGCTACTCTCATCTAAAGGCTTCATACTTGCTCCATGCGCATTCATACATCAAGTGGATCTACTTCCATCAGATGCAATTTCGAATGCAATTTTTGAGGGGAAGAAGTGTGAACAGTGGATCAACCACATATGCACTTGTTCAATAAAAAATGGCATCCTCATATGCAATTTTTAAGGGGGGAGAAGTGTGAACAAGTGAGTGAACAAACAGTCACTTGTTGGGCATCTAATTGTGACTACGGAATTAATCAGGTATCACCTAGTTGAGGTTGAAGTTGACTTTCGCAGAGGCGTGATCTTATTCTATCTTGAAGTCGGGGTTGGTTGGATGCATGACTCTCAATGATAACTTGCTCGTGCTAAAGATTCAAAGTTGAAGACTTAGGTTATCTAGTTACCAGCAGTCGGGTTAAATGTTTGACGACCTGGTTAACTATCACTTAAAGGAGTTACGTTGTAGTACTCAGTGTCACACGCTGATGACGTTGTGGATAATCGTGAGAGGTGTTAATGTCTCATACTTTGGTTGAGTATAGAGTACTTAGATATTTGCTCGGAGCATTAATTCTCTACACCGTTCTTCCAACATTAGTGCAAGTTTAAGTCACGACAACGGGGAATTCTACTTCAGTGTCAAGTTTGGTATATCGGGTTCGTTCCATCGGTCATCTCATCAAACAGCCTACTTGAGGGTTGGTAAAGATAGTCAGAGACAATTTCGGTAGCGGTTGATTCTCACTTGATTCATTTGAACCAATTTTGTTTTTCTCACAAGTTCTCAAGAATATGTGCGTAAAATGTGTTGTTGATTCTGGGGTATCAAAACCAGCAAAGGGGAAGGAGATATACATATGAATGCACAACGAGTACACATGATGAAATTTATACATCTTCTTAATAGAAGACTATTCCGGGAAGACAAATGTCATAACCGCAGAGAAAATCAGTGTTTTGACTCGTTCCTTTGGTGTATTATTCCAACTACGTGGGGGAAGAGAAAGTCAGTTTCTGATGATAATAGAGGTTCACAATGGCAATTTCCTGAATGGAGAAAAGGGATTTTTAGGTCTTAATTGATCTTGAGGTTACGCTTTCGACTTCATTAACGGGAATGATTGTGTACTTCGGGTTTTGGGCTTCATGCAATAAAACTGATTGCATCACTTCAACTACTTGGGGGAAGTGATCTCTGGATACTCTTGGCATGCATTTCTTCAGACTTCAGCGGGAAGAAATGTGAGAAGGATTATTCAAGTGTGAGATGATTCGTTGCTGATTTATGTGATGGTCCCCCGATCGGAGAATCATGATGGTCATTCTTAAAAGGAGCATCAATATTTGATGTGGTTTGCTACGGTTTTTGCTGTACACTCACCTTTTGTAAGCTTGAAATAGAGCTTTGAAACTGCTCAAAAGGAAGATTGTCGGTTTAGGGGGAAGCTATGAAAGCTTCACATTGAGAAGGCTCAAGTTCAGTCGATTATTCAGGAGCCTCGAAAGCTTTGGTGGTGAAGGTTTAAGAGATGTTGACTTCAGATTTCTACAACATACTGAACGTATCCTTATCTCGGTATTCATGTCAACATTTTCTTAAATTGAATAACATACTTTGTACATATCTTATACAAATCTGTATATAGAAAAATATAAAACCAAATTGTAAATAGAAAATTATAAAACCAAGAAAAACCATAAAAATAAAAAAATTAGAAAATACCAAAAATAGTTTCTCTAGGCATGTCTTCTGTTTATCGATAACATTTACGGTCCTAGAAATGTCATTCAATAATGACACGGGACTTTAAATGAAGCTCGAGCAGAAGTTAAAATGAATTGTTAAAACATGTCTTGATGGCTTGCAGTTACTTCATACTGCAACCCGCGCTCTACAATGGGGAAAGCATGTCGCCAAAAAGACAGCTGTTCCTCCAACCGGGTGATGTTCACCTGGGCATGGATTACTTTATATCCATGTTTTCCCGATTTGATGTACGTTTCAGTGCATCATTTCGCGTATAAGAAGAGAAGTCTTCTTTGCACCATGAACTCTTTCAGTTCTATGATTCTTCAAGAGAGTTTTGGTGTTTCACAAGGTGGTAACTGGACTTAAATTTCACAAATACGTATCACTCAATTGAATGACTACAACTCTGTAGGAAATAACCATATTGATTGTGTGGTTGATTCGGGTGGTCTTGATTCATGAAAGATTAGATCCATTGTTAGAGAGATGAAGAACTAGAGAGAGAGGGAACCCTTTGAGAGAAAAACCTGAATATTAGATTAACTATGTGTGAATGTGACAAGAGTTCCAACCCTTCCCAAGTGTGGGAAGGGGTATTTATACTAACTAATATTGGTGCCCCTAGTGGGCTGTGGAGTGAGCTGACAGTGGGGAAAGCCCCGACCCACTCCACAAATATAGATACGACTAATACTATTAATACTAATACTAATAATACTAAGCTAATATAAATAAGCCTACGAGCTATATAAATGCTAATTAGATACTCGGGGTGACCGAACCTTCATATGAATATTTATATTCCTAACAATCTCCCCCTAAGGGAGGTCACCCCGGAAATAATAATTCGACTTCTAGCATTCTTTCTTCTGAACTTGTCTTTATAGCTCGTAGTCTTTGATTCTTCAAAGTCTTTAGTCTTTGTGCCTACAGCAGTAATGATTTAATGACTGATTGATTGTCTTGGATGATCTTTGAGTATTCTTCGACTTCATCATCCAACATTTGTTTTCAAGTCATCTTCCAGCAATATGTTTCAATGTGATGTGTTATTCTTTGAGCCGACATGCTCACACTATTTGGTGTCATGATCTTTAGCATCAGAGTTTGCAGAAGCCGTGTTAAAGGTCTTTTAGGTTGATCATGACATTCTTGAGTTACAATGATGATGTAGTGTGAACATGTGGTAGAGGATTGGCATCTTTACTGCAACCAGCTACAACCGCATTCAGCTGCAACCTCAATCAGCTACAACCGCAAACAGCTGCAGTAGCAATCAGCATCAACCGCCAGATGTTCCTGCATACGACAGTTAGCAATAAAACGTCCGGTACTTACAAGTTCGGACTTCGAGATTGTTAACAGCATAGTGTGAAAACTCTCTCTAATCCTTACCAAGACCGTTCCTAATCGAAAACCCACAGAGGGCTTTTTAAGATCGAACCGTAGCACATCAACGATTAGGTGAGTCGCTGGAGATCACTCCACGACTGTAGACCGTTAGAAACCGCCGTGACCACTAAGCGTAATCCATAAAGAATTACCGAAGTGACCTGCTTTCAGGGCTGCTTGATGTTGACCCTGGCAGGAATTTCCATTCAATCATTGAGAATTACATTTGTAAATTCCCTCATAAATGTTCTGGCAGATTGCTAAGATCTGCGTAGGACTCTTAAGTGTAAAACTGGTGTCCTTGATGTTGAACACCCAGTGTAGAAGTAATTCGTGTCCCTATGAGATCTTATTATGCATCTCGTGGCTCTAGACTCAATAGTGCGCTTTGGTTTAGTGAGCGGAGGCTGGAGAGGACTGCCACCTTTTCAATATCATCTAACTCGGAGTGAGAGAGACGATAGGAATGTATTGAACTCCGTGACAATTGAAACAAGAATCCTTTGAGGGACCTTGAGTGGCTAGGGAGGGTTGTGCAGCGTATCACTGGGTCCATGATACTTTTTCTTCAATGCCAGCAATCAACTATGTGATTCTGACAGCATATGTATTGACCCGGTTTCTGCCTAAGTTGTAAGGAGGGCTGTTTCTTTTCACCCTTTATCTTTACAATTCTTTTTCATTCTTCAACCCCTTCAGTGCTTACCGAGACTTCATAACTAACACCTTGTTGGGTTTGTTCCAGTGTTAGCTCCATCTCAGTCGGCACTCTTCCCTCATTCACTTTTCTCCTTTTTAATCATACCTAAGGACTTCTACACTAACTAGTGAATTGTCCCTGGGTAGATCCCTCCGGCTCTGGCGGGATCGTGGGAACTTGAGCCTAACCTAACCATCCTTATAACTCCATACATTAATTAAAATGGTCGGTCTTTGGTATTCATCCACGATTGCCAAACCAAATCTTTGAAAAATCTCTCAACGTGTTCATGATTCTGAAACACATTTTTGCAAACACTTGAGAGTTTTATATTTTTCAAATGCTCCCCCTCAACATGTGCTCGGTTGATTGTTTTATAAATTTGCACATGTTAGGTAGAGCTCGCACTTTTTGAATTGATCAACTTTCAGTGAACATGACCGATTCGAGACACGCTTACATCACTGGTTAGACCAGCTTGAAATTATTACCCGTCCTGGTCAAGTCCATAGAAAGTTTTTCGAAACGGTACACTCTACTTAGATACATCTTTTTCGAGACACGCTTACATCACTGGTTAGACCAGCTTGAAATTATTACCCGGCCAAGACGTATCCTTTCGATTGATGACAATTCAAGTTTCGTCAATTCTTTGGTGAAGTCTGAGCCTTGCTCACATAAGATGCCAAATCCTTTGTTTTGTTAAAACCATTTGCTCCCCCTCAATATGTGCATTGATATAAGAAAGATTTTCGCACATATGGAAGAGCTTGCTTTTATGACCAAAACATTTTGCTCCCCCTCAATATGTGCCTTGATATACAAAATGGTTTAGCACATACGGGAGAGCTTACACTTAAATCCAAAACATCACATTTTCATCAGGTTTCATATTTAAATCACATTCTCTCCCCCGATCAAAAATTTCAAACCTTTTGAGATTTGTGATCCCAATTGATTTAAATAATTTAGAAAACATGGGAGAAAATGTGGTCAGGTTTAACATGTTCTGATGATGAAACATACTTTGCTCCCCCTTAATCTAAGAGGGAGATTCACTGCTCATTTTGCACAAAGTGATTATTATGACACAGATGATATTGACCTTTTTTGCGCAGATGATGTAATCACCCACTTTTCTGAGTTAGTAGTCAACATCAATTATCCATCCACCAACAAGTCTTTCGCAAATGTCGTTGATCCCCACTTGGCGAGACCAAAATAGATGAATGGTGGTGGCGGTGATGACAGTGTTGTTGTTGTTGTTGCTGCCGATGTTGTTGTCGTGGTGAATTTCGAGCCAATCAATAGAGTTTGATCGTCTGATCAGATGGTTAGAATGGGAACTGGTACATTCATTTTGGCTATGGAATCTGCATAAGAATATCAACACAGATATACATGCATACAGATACCCTATTCCTTAGTAGCTACCCTTCAGCAGCTTGCCACATTATAATACCAAGTTCATCTTATAATCAAACCACAATCAGGAGCTACGTCAAACCACTATCTAGCATGAAGAGCAATTAGCAATCATGAACATGGCAATTCACACAGATTTCAATATTCAATTTAGGATCTTAGGAACATGATTCTAATCATAATAGCAATCTACCTAAGCGAATCCTGAGAACATATGCACAATATCAACAACAATTAAGCAGCAGAGACAAACAACATTTGAAACTCATTCACTTAGTTCATACAAATGTCAGTGGAGTATTCAAAAAAATCAAACACAACTGGTTTTCTAACTTCTTTTAGGTTTTGAGTCTTAAAGCATTTTGGGGATTAGACGAGGATTCCAAAGTAACACAAATGAACCTTCTAGATACATAAAGCTAGGAAACTATAAGCAAATTGCACATAATGTCCTAAACTTTCTAGCAACTAACACACTTGGTCATTTGATATATTTAAGCAAGATCCTCTTCAACTAATTCCCCATTAACTACAAAACCATTTCTAACAAGTATGATTTAACCAATAAATCCGTTTGATGATATAAAATTTGAATTCACTCTCCCCCTCAATCAATGACCCGTATTCTAGTTGAACCTCAACTAAAATCACGCTTAACCCCACAACTCATCAAACAAGAACTGTCATGAGGTTTTGTAGTCGTTGATTGAGTGACAAATTTTATGCATAATCCAAGTATAAACAAATTTCATACAACACATATTCACCAAGTGTCTCACAAATAATTTTCAGAAGAATCATAGAATGAAAACTATTTGTATGCAAAGAAGACTTCTCTTCTTTTTCAAGAAATGATGCACTGAGACGTACATCAGATCGAAGAAACATGGATATAAAGTAATCCATGCCCAGGTGAACATCACCCAGTTGGAGGAACAGCCGTCTTTTTGGCGACGTGCTTTCCCCAGTTTGAAGCGCGGGTTGCTATCTAAAGTAATAGCAAGCCATTTAGACATGTTTTAACAATCCATTTTAACTTCTGCTCGAGCTTCATTTAAAGACCCGTGCCATTATTGAATGACATTTCTAAGTCCGTAAATGTTATCGATAAACAGAAGACATGCCTAGGTGAAACTATTTTTGGTATTTTCTATTTTCTAATTTTTATGGTTTTTCTGATTTTACGTTTCTCTATTTACAATAAGCAAGATTTTCTATATATCTATTTACAAGAAGGTGTAAGATATGAACAAGTATATATATACAAGGATACGAACCAGAAACCATTACTCCTCAGCATTCTGAATCTTCTCCGCATTCATCACTTGACTTGCTGAAGAGCAATGTGAGCACTTTCAATCAGGGAATGATTCTGGCTCAACACTCTCCCCTAATTAGTGCTCTCCCCCAATCTGACAACCTCTGACGAACACCCATAATTGGAAGAAGACTTTGGATGAACGCCCGAAATATGAAGAAGTCTTTTGATAACCAAATACATGCTGTCTTAAATCTTCTAACACTCCCGTCCTAGAGTGACTCCGTCAAAAACCTTAAGCAACTTTTCGGTAGTTTAAGTTTAGCCTCAACTGAAGTCTAGCTTAACCTCACAACTCATCAAACAAGAACTGTCATGAGATTAGGTTAACATCAAGTTGGACTTAACCTTAAACTACGGAACAACTTGAACCTAACTTAACTCCACAACTCATCAAACAAGAACTGTCATGGGATTAAGTTAAATATCAAGTTGTAAGAAAAGAGCTCAACATTCTTGAATGTAGAGAAGACTGAAGACTCGACCTTCTTCAAGATTGCCCAATGTGGAGGAATAGAATACCAATCATTTTCATCTCACCCAATGCCTTCCAGTAACCTTACATATAACCCATCAGCCCGCAGCATACACATGAGATGATAATACCCAACAGAGAATGAAGAATAGACTGACGACTCGACCTTCTTCAGTCTTTAGTATAACACCAAAGTAACAAGTTGAACCACTGATCATCTATAGAATGTATCCATATTTGGATATTAAGCCCTGATCACGTGAACCTGTTGTGCGTCCTTGATGTACACATTCTCTCTCCCCTGATGGTTACGATTAATCAGCACATAACGTAGCAGTGAAACGATAATACCAAGGTAACAAGTTGAACCACTGATCATCTACAGTATTTATCCATCCTGGATATTAAGCCCGATCACGTGAACCTGCTGTGCATCCTTGGTGTACACATTTCTCTCCCCCATGATGGTTACGATTAATCGGAATCATCATCATGATGTGTACATGTAGCCTGATGACGTGTACTTGAAGCATTGACTAGAAACCCATTGTTGCTGATTGTACCAGCCCGTGAGAATATGTAGATTAGCATTCCATGACCATGTTCTTCAACACCTTGATATACGGAAGAAGTAGTGTTGGAGAAACATGGTTTGCACGACTCCTGAACTGACGTATTCAGGAGTCGTATGACCATCTCAATCATCAACTAACATGTAGATTAATATTCACCCTTTCCCCCCCTCAAAAATTGCATATGCCTGCCAAATGCAATTTTTGATGATTGAACTAGTGAATATGAATACCATCAACGGTAAGTAGCTCCACTTGACGGTTCTTGAAGACTGACATGTTGTTTATTCACCCTTTCCCCCCCTCAAAAATTGCATATGCTTGTCAATGCAATTTTTGGTTGAACAAGTGAATAAAATTATACTCCAATATGCGCCGATCCTCTTGAAGATTGAATAAGCACGGAAAGAGCATGAATCTTGCTGATGAGAATGGCCATTAATAAGAAGACTCCTCTTCTTTTGAAGATAAAGTGCACTCAAGCGTACACTTTTCTTTTCTTTGAAGAACGAGGCCTGAACTGAGGTATTCAGACGTCATAATGATTAAGAGCGAGGCCTGCACTGAGGTGTACAGACGTCATAATGTTGAAGAGCGAGGCTTGAACTGCTGTGTTCAAACGTCATTATGTTGAAGAACGAGGCCTGCACTGATGTGTACAGACGTCATTATCTCTCTCTTTACTACTTCTCTCATCTAACTCTTTACCAACCCCATTATCATTTTGTTGGCTTGATGTCGTGACCACTAATGGAGAAAACCCAATATGATGAACTTGAAACTGAAGTAACATAACCCGAACTTGTGACTTAAACTTGTGCTAATGCGAGACAAAGAGCGGTGCAGAGACTTCGTGCAACATCGAATCCCTAAGTACTCTATACTCTTCAACCAACCAACCATCAAGTATGAGAAATACATCACCTCTTGGATATCCACAACTTCATGTGACACTGAGCACTACAACGTGACCCCTTAAAGTGATAGTTATTTTGTAATAGGGAGAAAGAAAAAAATAACTAGATATCCAAGTCCTTGTCATTGTATTGAAAGCTCGAACAAGGATCTCGAAGAATCTTCATCCAACCTCCCCGATATCTTCAGATGCTAAGTACACTCACCCATGAAATTTCACTTCAGCCTCAAATAAATAATAATGAATTAACGCCGTAGTCACTTCTTGTGGTTAATGCCCAAATCTAGCCCTTTGTGATGTGTCGACTGAACTTTGATAATGGTTTTAACCCGATCCTGGTCAAGAGCGCATAGCCCATCATCACGGAATTTTACAACTCTATGGTTTAAACCGAGAAATAAGTTCTTTCGCGGGATTTTACAAAACCAAGAAGAAACCGTGAGACAGTACCCGATTGAATGTGGCATGACTGATTTGGATTTGGAGAACATCAGTTTGGGTTAAGAATATCTTGTGAGAATTACAGATCACATCTCAACTTTTTAAAACCTTTGGCCAACTAACCAACCTTGAACATAGATTAGTGACCACACGATGAAGAGAACCCGATATACCAATACTGAAAACTGAAGTAGAAGACCCCAAATTTGTTACTTAAGCTTGCACTAATGTTGGAAGAACGGTGTTGAGAATTAATGCTCCAAGCAAATCTCTAAGAGCTCAATACCTAACCAAAGTATGAGACATTAACACCTCTTGCGATTATCGACATCGTCATTGACGTGTGACACTGAGTACTCCCATGACTCTTAAGTGATAGTTACCCCGACTGCTGGTAACTAGATAACCCAAGTCTTCAACATAAAATTTTAACAAGCAAGTTATCATTGAAGGTCATGCATCCAACCAACCCCGACTTCAAGATAAAATAAGTAGACGCCTTCGTGAAATTCGACTTCAATCACAAATAAAGAATACCTGATTAACTTCATGATCATCTTGTGCTGTTGACTAGCCAAAAAGAGAAGAAACATGCGCAAATTCTTAGAAGTGCCCATGACTCATAGTCAGTCCTATCAAACAAAGCTGTCTGATCCAGCTACTTGGATGCGAAATAGATGTCGTACTGTGTACAGGATTTTACAGTTCTTGAGATTTATCTGAGAAATAAATTCAAGAACTAACTGCACAACAGTAAGCTTCAAACTGCTGTAGACTGAACCACTGAATCCTGAATCGCTACGATCTGACCCGCTGTAACCGACACTGCTAAGATTCAAACCGCTGGAGACTGACCCGATACGATCTGACCCGCTGCAACCGGAACCGCTAAAATTCACATCGCTGGAGACGGAACTTCTAGGAAACTTGCGATAATTCTCCCCCTCAAAAAGGACATGAAATGACCTTTTTGCCAAAGCTGAGAGTCCGTTATGTTTGTGAATTTGTCAGGCACAAAACATGGAAAGAGACAAATGAAACTACTGCAACGAAGATGGTGATTAAGACTCTCTTGTAGTAACCCCTTGCTTTCCTCATCATCAATGGTTTAGTAGATTAACAATTCATTGAAGCTCGTAATATGCCAAAACCGCTTGATGAAATGCATATGACTTTAAAGTGAGTAAAAGGTTAAAACATGTCTCCAAACAAATCACCTCTTGTCTTTAAGCCTGACTACCTCTTGAGAAGATCTTGAACAACAATCCCATTAGAAGCTTGAGAAACAACAATCACTTGATGAAGCTTGATAAAGAACAAGTCCGTGACTTAAACTTGCACTAAATTATGAATTAGAACCTATATTGAGCACAACAACGTAACTCCTTTAAATATAGGTAGTGATATATACCCAACCTTCCATCCTTAATTGTATATATCCACTTCATGAACATCCAAGTCTAATCACCTTAAATTGAAAATTGTGATTTAGAACCTATATTGAGCACAACAACGTAACTCCTTTAAATATAGGTAGTGATATATACCCAACCTTCCATCCTTTATTGTATATATCCACTTCTTGAACATCCAGGTCTAATCACCTTAAATACGCTTGAGCAAGGGTCAACAAACATCATGCATCCATCCACCCCGAGATGCTTGTGACACTAAGTACACCAACCCGTGAATTAACAAACCAACCAAGTTACCATAATTACCCAATTCCTGCTGATCTTGAAGCACAAACTTATCCCAAAAAAAATAGTCAAACCCCGTAATTTTAATTATGTCTAAATCCACGTCCAGCCTACTTGTCCAAAAATTAATTTCACGGGATTTTACAGCTCTTGAGATTTAAACCGAGAAATCGAATCTTTCGCGGGATTTTCTAAAAACTACAAGAGAAACCGTGAAATCAACCAGAATACCCAAGAGTAAGGTGCAATACCAATCTTCGAAATTCAAGTCACAGAAGTCAAATCACAACTTGATCAGATCGCAACAAGTCGAGTCACAGATTGTCAAATTGCAACAAGTCAGATTGCAATCAACCAAGTCACAATTAGTCAAATCGCAAGAATCAACTCGCAACGTCCAATCGCAACTGGTCAAATCGCAATCAGTCAAGTCGCAACAAGTCAAGTAGCAACTTGTCAAGTTGCAATCAACCAAATCGCAATTAGTCAAATGTAACTCAAATTGCAAAGATCAAATTGCAGGCTCACTCTAGTCGTAGGCACCAATAAGACAATGCAGCCAAATCCACAACTCTGTAATCACATTGACATTCAAGAACCCAAATACAAGTCGTGACGTTTTACACGAATCCGATAATGGCATCCCGTAGTTATATCCAGAAAACCAATCCCAGAATAATACCCAATTACGGATAACGAAGCATCATTGTAACCGTGGTCCAGACTTATTACTCGAGGTACTTTGCCAAACAATGCCCACACAATTCGTACTTGGGATAACAATCCAACCATATTCACCAAAACTAAGAACTAAACCAACAAAATTACGCTCATGTGTAAATTATCCACGGCACACAGAAAGATAATACATTGGCTAGTCCACGAGTAATTGGTCAAAAATAGGGGAACGTCCGTGTGTTATCAAGCTAGCACACTCAGTTCACAATAATTTGGGCCAAGGATAAATTCGGTAGAAGCCCAATCCAATCTAATTTAAACCAAAAGCCCAAAGAACTCGTTTAACCTACTCATTCGGGTATTAATAAGCTAAAACACACTTAACATAACCCTAATACACCCACATCAAACATACCGCCCCCATCCTCATCCTATCTCTATCAAACCCTAATCACATCAAATCCCTAATATCATCTAATAAATCCGCCCCCTTTCATAATTTTTCTCGGCAGTCACCAACACTCCTAATCATAAACATCAAACAATCCGCCCTAATATCTCTTTAACGATACGACTGACAATCAAAGCACACACCTTAAATGATTTTGTCACACGAACAAGACCATACAAGAGCCAAAACGAGCACTTCTTTCTTCATGGTGTACCGAAAGACTCAAGTTTAACGTTTCAAGATCTGATAACATGTCTCGGGTAGGTGTGAATGAGTATCATTTTTCGTTATTGATTCTGTTTATGAACGAACGAAGAGAAGTGGATAACACAATTGTTATCTAATTTCTCTTTTGTGTCGGATATAGAACAAATGAGGCTTAGCTTTCAATAAAAAATTGATCGATGATGGTTTTACTTTCGATTGAGCTACCTTCAAGTTTCTTGATGTTACTTTGAATATTTACGAAAGTATAGGCTGAGATCTATGAGGGTTCAATAAAGTTCTTTGTTATATTAGATAAGTAATTGACCCGTTTCTGAGATTCTTTTAATTAATTCGTACTGTTTGTGTCGAGTCAGTTGAAGTATGGATTTAGGATAGTGTTAGATTAGTGGACTGATGATGGTTGTGGATTGAGTCTCATTGATGATGGATGTGCTCCAAACGATTGAGTCTGGTTGTTGGTTGTGGTCTAGTTGGTTTGGAGTCGTTGTGTCATTCCTACTTCATCTTCTTCTTTCATTTTGTTGTTTGACATCTCGTTAACCTTTTGACCATTTGACCAAGTAGCAGACAAACCGAGTCGATGATATGGCTTGATGCATTAGTTGTTGGTTGAAAGATGAGATATTAGTGTGGCTGCTGTTGTTATTGTTTATTTGTATTACTTGGACAAATGATATAATCGAACTTGGGTTTTGTTTTGGTTTATGGTTTGCTTTAAGATGTCAAGTAGTTTGTTGTTTTTGTTTAGAATTGGCTAATGATAGATGTCATACACAAGCCGCATGGGTGTGAAACACACAAACCGAGTCTGTGCAAAACACACAAGTAGCATACAGATAAGAACACAAACCGAGTTCGTGATTATGCGGACAAACCGAGTATACTTTTCATACACAAACCGAGTTCGTGTTATACAGTCAAACCGAGTACGTGGTAAAGTGGACAAACCGAGTTCATGACAGTATGGACAAACCGAGTCCATGACTGTATGGACAAACCGAGTCCAGCGTTAAACAGACAAACCGAGTTTGTGAGCCAATAGACAAACCGCGTCTTTGACCAGTCAAACCTGTCACTTTCGTACTTTCCTTAAAAACCGGATCTGTGTTTTTCTCTTTCATGACAAACCGCATTCAAGAACCACATTCTTTAACACTAGCAGTAACCAAGAACATCATAACCAAGAACAATCATATCTGCTGCTCCCAGAAGCAACAACCACCAAATATCACCACAAGTCACCAACTGTTACACGAACAAGACCAACAACACATGATGTTACTTCACGGGTGACAGATCTTATATCACTCAACAAGCGTCTCACTTTGAATCAATGATTTAGAACACCAAAGTGTAACCACAATCGCATATTAAATTCAATGAGCACCTAAGGCCCAAACGAAACAAAGATGTGCAGGACTTTAAAACTAATGGTGTATAACAACAAAAGTTTAGAAAGTGCCCCAAACCATTCATCATTAAAAAATAATTCTTACCATTGAAATCATTAACTTAACCACAAATGTATACCACCGGACATACTATGGTATTAGTGGACAATTAAAGTCCACCTATTAAAGCCCAAAACAAAAGTAAGAGACGCAAGACAGTCACAATTGATGAATGAGATTTGTTTAGCAACATGTGATTCGAATAGAATTAAATAGACACAAGTGTTTGACAATTAAAAGCTCACGTGAAGCAGTGTACGACACACAATCAAAAACAAATCAAACCATTGACCACAGATCTGACCAAGATGAAACTAACCGAATCTACAGCCCTTGACCACAGATCTGACCAAGATGAAACCATGGCTCTTGATACCAATTGTAGGAAATAACCATATTGATTGTGTGGTTGATTCGGGTGGTCTTGATTCATGAAAGATTAGATCCATTGTTAGAGAGATGAAGAACTAGAGAGAGAGGGAACCCTTTGAGAGAAAAACCTGAATATTAGATTAACTATGTGTGAATGTGACAAGAGTTCCAACCCTTCCCAAGTGTGGGAAGGGGTATTTATACTAACTAATATTGGTGCCCCTAGTGGGCTGTGGAGTGAGCTGACAGTGGGGAAAGCCCCGACCCACTCCACAAATATAGATACGACTAATACTATTAATACTAATACTAATAATACTAAGCTAATATAAATAAGCCTACGAGCTATATAAATGCTAATTAGATACTCGGGGTGACCGAACCTTCATATGAATATTTATATTCCTAACAAACTCTTTAAATAGAAAACGGGTCATTAATTGAGGGGGAGTTTATTTGTTCAAAATTTTGACACCTTTTTAAACATTGTGCAACATCAGCAGTGACACTCTCTCTTGGTTTGAGGGGGAGCATAGTATGCTCCATAATCAGAATACATTTAAACATGACCACATTTTCTCCCAAATTTTCTAAACATATTTAAATCAATTGGGATCACAAATCTCAATTGGTTTGAAATTTTTGATCAGGGGAGAGAATGTGATTTAAATATGAAATTCTGATAAAAAAATGTGATCTTTTGGAACTTAAGTGTAGGCTCTCCCATATGTGCTAAACCTTTTCGTATATCGATGCACATATTGAGGGGGAGCGGATGATTTATGATGGCAATTGTGGAAGAACACCAAAGACCGACCATTTTATTTTACGTACTGGAGTTATAAGGATGGTAAGGTTAGGTATATGTTCCCACGATCCCGCCAGAACCAGAGGGATCTACCCAGGGACAATCCACTAGTTAGTGTAGAAGTCCTTAGGTATGATTAAAAAGGAAAAAAGTGAATAAGGGAAAAGTGCCGACTGAGATGGAACTAGTACAGGAACAAACCCAACAAGGTGATAGTAATGAAGTCTCGGTAAGCGCTGAAGGGGCTGAAGAATGAAAAAGAAATGTAAAGATAAAGGGTGAAAAGAAAGAAGCCCTCCTTACATCTTAGGCAGAAACCGGGTCAATACATATGCTGTCAGAATCACGTAGTTGATTACTGACATTGAAGACAAAGTATCATGGACCCAGTGATACGCTGTACAACCCTCCCTAGCCACTCAAGGTCCCTTAAAGGACTCTTGTTTCACTTGTCACGGAGATTAATACATTGCTATCATCTTTCTCACTCCGAGTTAGATGATTTTGAAAAGGTGGCAGTCCTCTCCAGCCTCCGATCACTAAATCAAAACGCGCTATTGAGTCTAGTGCCCAGAGATCATCCATTAATCTCACTAGGACACATTTCCAATATGCTTACTGTTTCATACACCGTGAAAAGCAAGAAAATATATATGAAGAGTCGTATGCATTATCCTTGTGGTATTGCCAGAACATCCGAGTGATGCATAAAGTATTCACAATGAAGATGGAAATCCTTCTAGAGCCAACAACAAACAAGTTCTTGGTGGGTGACATGTGAGATCCTTCATGGATCAAGCTTATGAAAACTGGAATGAAACGATGGGGCAATTCAAATTTGAATCAAACTTGTTCCAGGATACGGATTGACGGATACTTTTGGAAAACCTTTCAATGTGCTCACCAACAAAGTTTCGAGCACATTGATTGTGAAATTTTTTCAAACAAAAGTATTTTTGACAGAAATGTGATTTCAATTTATAAAACCCTTGTCGTGTTGCACAAAATGTTTATCCAGTGATACGCAAGTGATTTTTCTAAATCAATTTCTCGTCAATCAGTGGGTATTTAATTCACTGATTCACTCTACCGTGCTGTCTGCTTTGAGACGTTCCGGTATGAGAACATGCTTAGTATGATGATTCTGAAATTAATTTTTTGGAAGACTCATTACTACAAGAAAATTCCTCTCAAGGAGAATCTTCTTTAAAGAGGATTCTACCTGATCACAGGTCGGTCTTCACAGAACCGAAGGTTTAATCCAACCACCACATCGAACGAATGACAAAGCCATATTCGTTCTCCAACTTTATTGCTAACTGTTTTATTTCAGATTCATATAAAGATGGCGATGGTGGTTCCTGATTCCAGCAGAGACGTGTCAATCCACACTCCATACTCACACTTCCAATTCATTATCAAAGACATCATGATAGTTGAAAGACCTACAACACCGCTTTTGCAACTCTGATGAAATCTATCATGATCCAGAAAAGTATGAGCATGCGAGCCCAACGGTTACAACAAATCACATGGAGGCATTACTACAATGGATGAGCTCAGAGATTTACGGTGGCTGATGATCTCAAAGAAGGCTCAAAGATCACAACCTCACATAAAGACGATGCTGCAAGATGACGTGAAGACATATGATGGATGATAACTTCAAGGATACTCAAAGATCATCCAAGATAAAAGATCAGTCATCAAAAGTTCACTGCTGAAGGCACAAAGATTGATGATATAGAAGAATCAAAGTCTACGAGCTATGAAGTCAAGATCCAAGGATGGAGTGCTAGAATTCAGAATATTATTTCCGGGGTGACCTCCCTTAGGGGGAGATTGTTAGGAATATAAATATTCAGTTGAAGACTCGGTCACCCCGAGTACTTATTAGCACTCCATAGCTCGTAGGATTATTAGTAATATTAGTAGTAGATTAGTTATTATAGATCTTGTGGAGTGGGTCGGGTCTTTACCCACTGTCAGCTCGCTCCACAGCCCACTCGGGGCATATTATGTAATTATATAAATACCCCTCTCCACCTAGGGAGAGGGTTGGACCTTTATTTCAACCTAATACATTCTTCTTCATTTTCTCTCTCTAAGGTTCCAAACTCTCTCCACTTCTCTCTCTAAAACTCTTCTATTCGATCCATATATCAAGCTCCATACGTGTATTATAGTTAAGTGTACATACTACAGTGTGGATACTAAGTTTACAAAACCATCAACTTCGGACAAACCAAATACTTCAATACCGGTTGTTAAACCAAAAATGTCGATTTCTAAATTTGTTCCAAAAGTCGATGTGAAAAATGATTTGACAAAACCAGTCACTCCAACACCCTTGCCCAAGCAAAATGAAAAAGAAAATATTGTTGATAAAGGAAAAGCGGTTGTCGAAACACCAAAAGTGATAGCGCCTGGCCTTTATAGGATTAGTCCCACTATTGCGTCTGCCTCCACATCTAAAACATCTGGGACAAAAGACATGCGCTTAAAAGATAATCCTAAAGAGACTAGGAAAGCTAAAAAAACTTTTAAGGACAACAATGTGAATCTTAATGCGTGTGCCTTACCTTCTACAGGACTAAAAAGCACCTCTAGGAGTAGCAGACTATAGCCTGAAAGCAATACAAGGAACAATAGAGTCTCACCTATCTCTAAGAGTAGATGACAGAATAAAGTTGAAGAAGTAGAAGAACACTCTAGGAATTTATCGCTTTGTAATAAGAGACATATGTCATCTAAATGTAATGTCAAAAGTACTGTTTCTAATGCATGTAATGAATCTGTTTGTTTAATGTGCAAGAAATTTTTATCTAATGATGTTTGTGACGGTTATGTTTCAAAAAATGTAAATGTTACGCCTGAACAGAAGATTGTTCCAAAAGGAACCAGTGCTAAAACAGTAGGAAGACTAGTTGTTAAATCTAGGTCACCCAGTGGTGATAAGATGCCTAGTGCTTGCCTTAAGTGGAAACCAACTGGTAGAGTGTTTAGAAACAAAAATGGATTGTGGAAAACCATTACCCCTCCTCCAGAAAAAAAATTCTATGAGTGTAGTGATGATTTTTCCTCTAACCAAAAGGAACCACAATCAAAACGGTTTCCAAAAACAAACTCTTCTGTTCTTCGTAGGTTATCGAAATATGTCTTTGGATCGTCGACTCGGGTTGCTCCAAGCACATGATCGGGAATCTAAAGCTTCTGATCAATTTCATCTGGAAATTCATGGGAACTGTACGCTTTGGAAATGATCATGTAGTAGCTATTCTGGGTTATGGAGATCTTCAATTTGGAAATTATTTGATCACTCGAGTTTACTACGTCGAAGGGTTGGGACACAATTTGTTTTCAGTCGGGCAGTTTTGTGATGCAGATTTAGAGGTTGCATTTAGGAGAAAAACGTGCTTTGTTAGTAATTTGGTTGGCAATGATCTCTTAACTAGGAATCGTGGCACCAAACTATATGCTATCGACATCAACCAAATGGCCTCTTCATCACCAATTTGTCTTATGACAAGAGCATGCGGAACAAAGTCCTGGTTCTGGCATAGAAGATTATCCAATCTCAATTTCTACACCATTAACAAATTAGACAAAGACAACATCGTCAAAGGACTTCCTAAGTTCAAATACACCAAGGATCACTTATGTCCATCATGCGAACAAGAAAAAAGAAAAAAGGCATCATATAAACCTAAAATCGTACCCAGTTCGGAAGCAAAGTTACATATGTTGCACATGGACTTATGTGGACCAATGAGAGTTGAAAGCATAAATGGGAAGAAGTATATTCTTGTTATTGTCGATGAGTATTCAAGATATACATGGGTGATGTTTCTGAGATCAAAAGACGAAGCACCAGGCATCATCATCACCTTTCTAAAGCGTATTCAAGTTCTACTTCAAGCTCCAGTAAGGATTGTAAGAACAGACAACGGCTCAGAATTCTCAAATCAGGAGTTAAGTACTTATTTTGAAGATGCTGGAATCATACATCAGACATCCGTTGTTAGAACTCCATAGCAGAATGGGGTAGTTGAAAGACGAAATAGAACTCTTGTAGAAGCTGCTCGCACAATGCTGATTTATTCTAGTGCACCGTTTTTCTTATGGGCTGATGCTGTTGCCACTGCTTGTTTCACTAAGAACCGTTCCCTAATCTATCCAAGATTCAATAAAACTCCATGTGAACTAGTGAACAAAAAAAAACCCGATATCTCTTACCTTCACGTGTTTGGCGCTTTATGCTATCCAACGAACGACAGAGAAGATCTAGGGAAGTTGAAAGCTAAGGGTGATATTGGAATCTTCATTGGATACTCATAAAACTCGAGGGAATTCAGGGTGTATAATAGAAGGACAAAAAGGATAATGGAGACGATGAATGTGAAGTTTTATGAAATTTCA
Organism: Artemisia tridentata subsp. tridentata; assembly: GCA_021014915.2. NCBI lineage: Eukaryota > Viridiplantae > Streptophyta > Magnoliopsida > Asterales > Asteraceae > Artemisia > Artemisia tridentata. The sequence goes on along the minus strand of CP139501.1, from coordinate 106,852,110 downwards.
CAAATGGCTTCTGAGAGACTCGCTCTAGAACCCGCGCTTAACCTGATGGCTTCTAATCAAAACAGATTAGGACCCGCACCAAACCCGCAGACTTCTGGACACATTAGTTCAGGACTCGTACCTCAAGGAGCTCAATCAACAACCACTAAAAAACCTTCAGAACAAGAACTGGAAAATTTCTTCGAGTTAATGTTTGATGAATACTATGGTGGAACTTCGACAAATGCATCACAACATCATTCCGCTGCACCCGCTCAAAACCATCAACCACCACCACCACCACAAGATGCATCAACAACAATCGAAGCTGACGCACCAACTCCCTCAACCTCATCTACATCTACTCTAGAAATTCCAATTCTTGAAATTGTTCTACCAAGAGTTGATGAGCAACATCAAAACACACCATTTCAAGAAGAACAAACACAGAATCAAAATGATGCAGTATTAGATGAAGAAGTATTTGAAAACCCATTTGCTACAGACTCTGCTGAATCTTCTTCAAGGTTACAAGAACCATCTAACACACAAACGTTAAACCTAAGGTACCCTTCCACACTCCAATGGACAAAAGACCATCCAATTGAACAAGTTATTGGTGAACCTTCAAGGCCAGTTCAGACAAGAAGACAACTCGCCCCCGACCCCGAAATGTGCATCTACATTTTCTCAATAAGCCTAAAAGAACCAAAGAACATTCAGGAGGCGATGGTAGAAAATGCATGGATAGAAGCGATGCAGGAAAAACTTCTTCAATATCAACTACATAATAGTTGGGAATTAGTTCCAAGACCAATTGACAAACTTGTCATTGATCTCAAATGGTTATGGAAGAACAAAAAAGATGAAGAAATGATTGTAATTCGCAACAAAGCTCGTCTCGTGGCTAAAGGATTTCGGCACGAAGAAGAGATAGATTTCGAAGAATCATTCGCGCTAGTAGCAAGACTTGAAGCAGTCAGGATATTCTTAGCCTATGCAGCTCACAAAAATATCACTGTATACAGATGGACATCAAAACTGCATTCTTGAATGGAACTCTGAAAGAAGAAGTGTATGTGAGTCAGCCAAAAGGATTCGTTGACAAAGAACATCCTGACTATGTCTACAAGCTAAAGAAAGCTATTTATGGTTTAAAACAAGATCTAAGAGCGTGGTATGACGAACTATCATCTTTCCTGATAAAAAACAATTTCACCAAAGGAACTGTTGATCCTACCTTGTCTACAAGAAAATATAAAGATGACATTTTGATTGTTCAGATTTATGTGGACGACATTATTTTTGGGTCCACTTATCCGAATCATTCAAAACATTTTGAAAATCTCATGAAAAACAAATTTGAAACGTCCATGATGTGGGAACTAAAATTCTTTCTTGGTTTACAAATACACCAATCCCCTCGTGGTATTTTATTAATCAAGCTAAATATACAATTGAGATTTTGAAAAAATATGGTATGGAAAATTGTGACTCTGTTGGTACACCAATGGTCACCTCACCAAAAATCGGTGCTGATTTATTTGGGAAACCCATCAATTTGAAGAAATATCAGAGCATGATTGGTTCTCTCATGTACCTTACTGCAAGTTGACCCGATATTCATTTTGTTGTATCCTTATTAGCACGGTTTCAGGCAAGGCCTACTGAACTTCACCTCCAAGAGGTCAAACGGATCTTTTGGTACCTACAAAGAACCATTAACATGGGACTTTGGTATCCGAAGGATTCCAAATTTAAATTAATAGCATTTTCAGATGCCGACCATGCAGGTTGTCATGTTACAACAAAAAGTACATCAGGTGGAGCAAAATTTTTGGGTGAAAAGCTAGTAGGCTGGTCGTCACGAAAGCAAGATTGTACTGCATTATCAACCGCAGAAGCCGAGTATGTGTCTCTATCTGCGTGTTGTGCCCAAGTTCTATGGATGAGGACACAACTCACAGATTATGGCTTTACTTTCGACAGAATACCTTTGTATTGTGATTCGAAAAGTGCCATAGCCATCTCGTGCAATCTAGTACAACACTCGAAGACCAAGCATATTAGAGTCCGCTATCACTTCATCAAAGAGCACATAGAAAAAGAAAGGTTTAACGATTTAGTTCAACGAATTGGCATGCGAAGCCTAACTCCTGAGGAGCTAGAACGTCTTCTTGAATCTTCTTGAAAATATTTTCAAAATAGCTTCGCTGTAAATATTTTTGAAAAACCAAATACAAAATTTGAAAAACCAACAAAAACAAAATACAAAAATATAAATTTCAAAAATCCAAAAACATTAAAAAATTTCAAAAATACAAAAACAATATAAAATCAAAAAACCAAAAATATTCTTCTCACTACATGTCTCTCGTATAATCGATATTCTGTACGTATCTAGAAATGTCATTCAACAATGATACGAACATGTACAGATGCTTGAGCGAGAGTTCTCTAAAATGTTTTCTAAAACATGTCGTTTCTCAAAATTTCTTCTCAGTGGCTTTCGTATACTTCAGTACGAGACCCGGACATAAATGATGACTTCTGATTATTTCAGATCAGGACTCGTAATTTCAAAGATAAAATCATTTTCAAAAAGTTCGAGTCTAAACAAACGAAAAGATTTCAAACAAAAACTCGTTTTTACAAAAAGACTTGTGTACATTTCAGTACATAACTCGCATTTTAAAAAGATAACTCCCTCCAAACCCTTAAAATTGATTTTAAACTCTATGTTTAAAAACATGCTTTCTTTAAGGGGGAGTATAAAAATCAAAATGTTCCTTTCATGCAAAAACAAATCCGTCTATCTCTCCAAAAGCTTTTCTCTTAATTAGTTGATATCAAAAATATCATGATATGCTATTTTTGAGGGGGATAAGACGTGATAAAAAAGTGATCAAAATGTTTAAAGATCGTAGTTGAATCTCAAAATAGCTCGACCCAGATATAACCAACGAATTGACGAAGCTTAATTGTCAGTAGTCGAAAAGACTTGTCCTGGACGGGTAATAACTTCAAGCTGGTCTAACCAGTGATGTAAGCGTAGGGATGAGCTCGGGACCAATCCCGTCCCGAATTAATGCTCCTGAATTTTTCCCGGGTATGAAAGGTGTGTCCCGGTACCGTACCGAACGGGATTTCGGTACCGGTACCGGTATTCGGTACCGGGAAATCGGTACGTATCGGGTTATTCCCGTTTTAGTTTAGATAAAAGTAGGGATGGAGGAAATATAAATTGTGAAAAGGAGCAACCAAATAAAGGTGTTACATTATCTATATAAACAACAGTTACTAGATCAAGTCAAATACATCCCTAAAAAAGCATAGCTATTGTCTCACAAATACTTCATAAGTGTGACAATTATTGTGTGCCAAAATCGTTTTGAGAACCAGAAATTTGCAGCATGGACCATTCGAGACCAAAGCAGACATACTATATATAATGCTTCACTTAATCAAACACATCGCACATAAAATATAGATGCATACTGTTCAAAAACATGTTCAACAATAACACCATCAAAATAATACCATCAAAATACATGTTTGCATGTGCTCTCATGTATCATCAGTAATACTGTAACACCCTCAATTTCGTGATACGCAGCGGAATTCAAACTGGGTGTTACTCGACGGCACAACAGTCATACAATAGAAAACGAACTCTAATGAAGTCGTTTTAAAAGATTTATCATTCGATTTATATGAATATCAGAGTTTACAAAATGAGGTCCCAGATGGTTCCATGTTTAGAAAAATACATCAAATGAGTTTTCGAATGATAATAAAATTTATAGCCCTCTTGAGTATCCGTGCTTCTCCGTGCCAGCCTCGATCATTATGCACCTGAAATACATGCTTAAACTGTCAACACAAAGGTTGAGTGGAATTCGTAGGTTTAGTTAAATCGTTTGAACACAATAATCGTAACGTGAGGTAATTAATCTCACATTCATAGATAGAAAACAAAACAGTTATTATTTCACTAAGCTCATGCAACCAAAACATTAACATCGAACCAACAAAATTGGTATTGTAGAAGCCCTTCCAAGATAATTTTGCCATTATACCTCTAGTTCTCAAATATAGTGTGTTTGTTTGAACTCGTGGTTGTTCAACACAAACGGGATTCGTCAATCTCAATAGGCCTACTCACAATATTCGCGCCCACTCGCAAGTGACTAATGGTTCATGATATAGGGACTTTGAACATGGCAATCGTTACTTAGTGACAATAAAACATAGTCGGGTAGCATACAGTAGAAAGCATTGTGTTCGAGTAGAAAAATAGTAGCATGTATTCCCCCCTACGGGTTTGTAAAATAGTTAAACAATAGAAAGTAGGGCTACGAACTCACCTCAGATTAAATGATGTTACGGATATAATGAAATCGCTAAATAAGCCGGGAGAATCTCTACGAGCAACCTAGAAATATGATATTGTGTCTTAGGTTGGAATAATGTCTAAGAATACAAAGACGTACATGCATATGTCTTGCATATGGTTTATGAAAAATGATTTGTTTGTATATCTCGTACACTGGGCCATCGTAATTCAGAGGTCATGTAGTAAACGTTCGAGGAGCTAGGACACTTTAATTCGTAAATCCAGCAACTCGTCGATCCGTTTACCCAAATGAACCCCTCACACAAAGTTCCCTAGTGTTGTAGTATTTGATAGAAAATTTATTTTGCTTACTTGATTATATGATATATTAAGAGTTTATAAAACACTAATTAATCAAATAAAAGTTCATAAGTATTTAATGTTCATAAATACTTACCTGAATATAGAATGCTTGAGTATTATAGAAAAAAGGGAATATAAGCGGAGCTTCGACGTGAAATTTGCAATCTTCATAAACCTGAGGCTACTTGAAGATTATAACAACGCCTTCTTAAAAACCCGAAGCTATTTGAAGATAATAACAAAGTGTTTTTGGAGACTTGAAGTTATTTGAAGATTATAACGACGCCTTTCTTGAAAACTCGAAGCAAAGTAGATCAAAATCTAGCTTTTGCTCAAGAACGCTTGCACGTTCTTGAAAGAAACTTGCTAAGATAGCTAAGAATCGCCTTGGGTTTAAAGACTTTAGAGATAAAGAGAGGGTGGTGCAAGAAATAATGAAGGCTTATTGTAAAACCCAAAAATTCGAAACATGTAAAATGACCAAATTGCCCCTACAAGTTTTAATATTGATTAAAGGATATTTAAAGTACCGAAGTGATTCCAAAATTCAAGTAACAAGTTACACATGAAATGAAATAATTTCTACATGCTCAAGAATTATTAGTTCACCAAATTATATGTACAATACACCCTAATGCAAGTTTATTTAAATTCATTATAATTAATATTACATTTAAATTCACATAACTTACCAAATAATGATAAAATCAATTCAAATCAAGGCCCTTTAATTTTAGTCAATATTGAACCGAAATTTATGGCCTTTTCCCCCTCCTTATTCGGCCATTACTCCCATTTATTTAGTTTCCACAATTTTATTTCCTAAAACTAAAGCCGAAATTCAATAAAACACACACAAATTCATATCCTTTCCATCCGATTTTCTAAAATTCATGGGGTATTTTTCTGGCATTCTACAACATTTAAGGGAGCTAATAAAATTGGTTTGAAGGTCGTAGGTGCATTCGTTTGGTCGAGAGATTTTTGGCTAGTCGTTATTTCATCCGCAAGGTTTAATTCCTTTTCTATTTATCCACACGTTCAATAATTGGTATAGTATTTTTCTTATGCTTAATTTATCATATAAGACCTGTGAAAATTATTTAATTCGAATCATGCAAGCTTTAGAGGGTCGAATGAATTATAGATGAGTAAAATGGGTTAATTATGTAAATCATGTTATACGATTTTTATGGGCTATGATATTAATTTTTATGAGTTCTTGGTCATCAAATAGGCTGGGAAAAATGGTGTTTCGAATTTTAGAAGCCTAGGTTAGTCGTTGTGAATTTAAAGTATTAAAAAGGGTGTAAATTCTAATATATGATAAACGAATTTTCTGGGTGTGAGGCTTATTTTTCCTGAGCTCTATACAATCCATATAATCTGGGAAAAATATTGGTTCGAGTTTTAGAAGCCTAAAAATGTCGTGGTAAATTATTGTTCAAATCGGGTTTATGGAAAATAAAAGAAAAGAAAGAAAATAAAAAGAAACCCTAATGCAATCGATTAGGGCTAGGGTTCATGACATGGAATCTGATCATTAATGAGTGTTTAAGGTTGTTGGTAATCATGGGGTAATGATTTGGATTGGATATTAGGGTTTTGTTTGATTTTGTGAATTACCGATTGAAAGAATAAAATACAAGGGGGTGTTTTGTAACTTTTGAAACTCGTGGGTTATTTTTAAAATGTTATTTAGGTCTGTTACAATGTGGGAAAAATATAACTTGAGGGTCCTAAGTGTAAATATTTCAAGATAATGAATTAATGGTAATTAAAGGGTATGATTTGTAATTAATTAAACTAGAGGGACTAAAAGTGTAAATTCTGGAAAGTTGAGGTTGTCCTGAGTAAATAATGATATTAAAAGTGTTTTGGGTAAATTTGAGTATTTATTGGCTTAATATGTAATTAATATGGAATTATGATTTAAATTATAAGTTTTGTAAACTTAAGGGACTAAGTGGGTAATTTCTGAAACTTGAGGGGCTGGATTCGTACAATAAGAAATTATGAAGTTATATTCTGTATTTTGATAAAATAAGAGGCTTGTTTGGTAATTATGGATAAGATAAGGATTTAAAGTGTAAAATTATGAATTAAGGGGTTTAAATGGAAATTTTGTAAGCTAAGGGGTATAAAATGTAATTTGGCAAACTTGAAGTATTGAAGACGTACATTCTGAATAAATGAAGGATTAAAAAGAATGAATGTGATAATTACATATTTGACCTTTAACTTTGGAAGAATTACATGTGAAACCCTAAATTATGGAAACTTGCCAAATGAGGAAACCTGCCTAAAATAGAAAGTTTTTAAAAAGTAAAGGAAAACCAAAATGGTAATCTAACTTAGAATCTTCTGTAATTCCGTCTTCTATTCCTCTAGGTGTGAAGAAGGAGAGATCCTGATCTGTTTGTGCTTCTATTTCTGTTTTTGCATTCCTAATAAGGTACAAATATTCTGCCCTTCTTTAGTAAGGTGCCTTCGTCTCATTTCTGATTTCTGATTCACTGCTATGTTCTTCGATTCTATGAACCTTTCTTATTTCTTTCATGATATTATGAACCTTTGACATGACCTTTATAGTACTGAATCTTCTGATACTGAACCTTTCTGATACATGACCTTTTCTGTTATGAACCTTTCTGATATTAAACATTTCTGATATATGACCTTTCTGACATGGAACCTTTATGGTATGAACCTCTGATATGAACCTCTGATTATGAACTCTGATATTCTGAAATGGAAATTGACTTATGAAACTAAATTAAATACATGATTCATGATACTTGACCTTTACCCACAGTTTGATACTACGAGCCACTCACTAGGCATGAGGGTTTCATGCCCATGTCAGTCGATGCACCGATGGCATGAATCTAGGGCAGGAGAGTGATGACCTGTCCCGTCCCTACACGTTTATGTTTATGATTCATGTTTATGTAGAGGCAGATTATGGCCACCGGGGGCGTATGGATGCATCCTAGATTTGTTTCTGTATTATGTTCATGTTATGATATGTTATGATATGCATGGTGACTGATGGTGTGTGCGATACACGTCTTTCACAACTCTGGGAGCTGATCACTCCACATTTCTGATTTCTGGATTAGTAAGAGGAACATCTCTCTGCATGGCGGTATGATTATGATTCATTCATGTTTCTGGGCTCGTAGAGGATTACTGTTTTCCATGCACTTTATAGACTTATGACCTTTACCTTTCATTACTGACACCCTATGACATGATACTGGACTTATCTCTGTACTGGGCTTGGTATGTTTGGGCTTGATGGGATCTTTTGATTACTTCACCATTACTCATGATACTATCCATACTTTCTGATATCTCTGTATAACCCTCATATTTCTTCTCATCTATTATTACATCATGTACGATTCCTTCCATCTTCCCTATTTCATTATTATTGTTGTTACCGTTATATCTGTTCACTGAGCTCGTGTAGCTCAGCCGCGTTTCTTTTCCCGCGGCAGGTTTAGTTGGAAGCTGGGATTTGGGTGAAGAGTGTTGACTTTAGAAGACTTCATTAGCTTTTGGCAGATGACTAGAAGAACCTTATATTAGACATAGAAATTTTGTAATGTAAAGCTCGTAGTTCTGATTTCAGTTGTAAACCTTGGATTTTCATTGTATTATTTATGTCAAATGTCTGTGTTTGTTCTGATAAGAATCCGTATATGTGACACCTTTGCCCTTGTCGGGTTGGGGTGTTACAATTATGGTATCAGAGCCAGGCTGACGACTTGTAATACATTTACCCTGTCCTGTGCGTTTAGGACCATTAAGTTTCCACTGTAGGCGCTCATAAGATAACCGTTGAGGAATTGCTTTAGGATCTTCCCATAGGAACCTAAGTATTACCGGTGAGGAATGGGTAGACTAGGACATCTATGTAAGTAGCATTGCTTCCGCATCACTCTGATTCGTGCCTTGCTTTTGGTTAAAGCTTGTTGAGATCACTTATGGAGATTGAAAGCTTATGCCTTGCATCACCTAAGTTTTGAAACCTAAATAAATCTTGAAGCCATTGAAAATTTCATAGTAATTGCCTGGCACTATTTGATCCTTACCTTCAAATTCCGACTCTGACCTCTGATCTTTTGTCAATCATTTCAATGCCTCTTGGGCATTTTGAGAATCTCCATGGCGAATAGTTTGGCGTTCCCTCTTGACTATGGCATTCGATTTTGTTGACCTTGAGATTTTAGAAGTACTAGGTGGATTAAGATAAGATGTTTAGTTCACAACTTGAGATAAAGTATGATCATCATGATGGTATACTCATATGAGGCTGGTATTATGACGGTTCGCGAACGTGATAATACCTACGTCATATGACTTACCCTCATTGTGATCATAGGATATTTCAAGGAGTGTCTTTGAAACCTTAGAAATTCTGACATTTGGCTGAGATCATCTGTGTTTAGTAAGATGTTAAGTTCAATCTACCTATGCGTTTAATCTGCTTTCACCGTTATGCGTATACTCTGCCTCTATTCATTAGATATCTGAATAAGTTGGAAATTCTCGATTTGCATTCTGTTGACCTCAGTTATCAATCGTTAACCCTTTGAAGAACTCTCTACTGTGGATACGGTTAATTTGATCCGAAATTATTTGATCCGAAGATCCTTTCTGAAAGAACCTCCCCGGCACGAAAACGTTTGTGACGATCTTTTGCGATTTGCTACGATTTTGTTTAGCTTTGCGACTTCAAATTTCGAGGACGAAATTTTTCTGTTAGAGGGGAAGAGTTGTAAAACCCAAAAATTCGAAACAGGTAAAATGACCAAATTGCCCCTACAAGTTTTAATATTGATTAAAGGATATTTAAAGTACCGAAGTGATTCCAAAATTCAAGTAACAAGTTACACATGAAATGAAATAATTTCTACATGCTCAAGAATTATTAGTTCACCTAATTATATGTACAATACACCCTAATGCAAGTTTATTTAAATTCATTATAATTAATATTACATTTAAATTCACATAACTTACCAAATAATGATAAAATCAATTCAAATCAAGGACCTTTAATTTTAGTCAATATTGAACTGAAATTTATGGCCTTTTCCCCCTCCTTATTCGGCCATTACTCCCATTTATTTAGTTTCCACAATTTTATTTCCTAAAACTAAAGCCGAAATTCAATAAAACACACACAAATTCATATCCTTTCCATCCGATTTTCTAAAATTCATGGGGTATTTTTCTGGCATTCTACAACATTTAAGGGAGCTAATTAAATTGGTTTGAAGGTCGTAGGTGCATTCGTTTGGTCGAGAGATTTTTGGCTAGTCGTTATTTCATCCGCAAGGTTTAATTCCTTTTCTATTTATCCACACGTTCAATAATTTGTATAGTATTTTTTTATGCTTAATTTATCATATAAGACCTATGAAAATTATTTAATTCGAATCATGCAAGCTTTAGAGGGTCGAATGAATTATAGATGAGTAAAATGGGTTAATTATGTAAATCATGTTATACGATTTTTATGGGCTATGATATTAATTTTTATGAGTTCCTTGGTCATCAAATAGGCTGGTAAAAATGGTGTTTCGAATTTTAGAAGCCTAGGTTAGTCGTTGTGAATTTAAAGTATTAAAAAGGGTGTAAATTCTAATATATGATAAACGAATTTTCTGGGTGTGAGGCTTATTTTTCCTGAGCTCTATACAATCCATATAATCTGGGAAAAATATTGGTTCGAGTTTTAGAAGCCTAAAAATGTCGTGGTAAATTATTGTTCAAATCGGGTTTATGGAAAATAAAAGAAAAGAAAGAAAATAAAAAGAAACCCTAATGCAATCGATTAGGGCTAGGGTTCATGACATGGAATCTGATCATTAATGAGTGTTTAAGGTTGTTGGTAATCATGGGGTAATGATTTGGATTGGATATTAGGGTTTTGTTTGATTTTGTGAATTACCGATTGAAAGAATAAAATACAAGGGGGTGTTTTGTAACTTTTGAAACTCGTGGGTTATTTTTAAAATGTTATTTAGGTCTATTACAATGTGGGAAAAATATAACTTGAGGGTCCTAAGTGTAAATATTTCAAGATAATGAATTAATGGTAATTAAAGGGTATGATTTGTAATTAATTAAACTAGAGGGACTAAAAGTTTAAATTCTGGAAAGTTGAGGTTGTCCTGAGTAAATAATGATATTAAAAGTGTTTTGGGTAAATTTGAGTATTTATGGGCTTAATATGTAATTAATATGGAATTATGATTTAAATTATAAGTTTTGTAAACTTAAGGGACTAAGTGGGTAATTTCTGAAACTTGAGGGGCTGGATTCGTACAATAAGAAATTATGAAGTTATATTCTGTATTTTGATAAAATAAGAGGCTTGTTTGGTAATTATGGATAAGATAAGGATTTAAAGTGTAAAATTATGAATTAAGGGGTTTAAATGGAAATTTTGTAAGCTAAGGGGTATAAAATATAATTTGGCAAACTTGAAGTATTGAAGACGTACATTCTGAATAAATGAAGGATTAAAAAGAATGAATGTGATAATTACATATTTGACCTTTAACTTTGGAAGAATTACATGTGAAACCCTAAATTATGGAAACTTGCCAAATGAGGAAACCTGCCTAAAATAGAAAGTTTTTAAAAAGTAAAGGAAAACCAAAATGGTAATCTAACTTAGAATCTTCTGTAATTCCGTCTTCTATTCCTCTAGGTGTGAAGAAGGAGAGATCCTGATCTGTTTGTGCTTCTATTTCTGTTTTTGCATTCCTAATAAGGTACAAATATTCTGCCCTTCTTTAGTAAGGTGCCTTCGTCTCATTTCTGATTTCTGATTCACTGCTATGTTCTTCGATTCTATGAACCTTTCTTATTTCTTTCATGATATTATGAACCTTTGACATGACCTTTATAGTACTGAATCTTCTGATACTGAACCTTTCTGATACATGACCTTTTCTGTTATGAACCTTTCTGATATTAAACATTTCTGATATATGACCTTTCTGACATGGAACCTTTATGGTATGAACCTCTGATATGAACCTCTGATTATGAACTCTGATATTCTGAAATGGAAATTGACTTATGAAACTAAATTAAATACATGATTCATGATACTTGACCTTTACCCACAGTTTGATACTACGAGCCACTCACTAGGCATGAGGGTTTCATGCCCATGTCAGTCGATGCACCGATGGCATGAATCTAGGGCAGGAGAGTGATGACCTGTCCCGTCCCTACACGTTTATGTTTATGATTCATGTTTATGTAGAGGCAGATTATGGCCACCGGGGGCGTATGGATGCATCCTAGATTTGTTTCTGTATTATGTTCATGTTATGATATGTTATGATATGCATGGTGACTGATGGTGTGTGCGATACACGTCTTTCACAACTCTGGGAGCTGATCACTCCACATTTCTGATTTCTGGGATTAGTAAGAGGAACATCTCTCTGCATGGCGGTATGATTATGATTTCATGTTCATGTTTCTGGGCTCGTAGAGGATTACTGTTTTCCATGCACTTTATAGACTTATGACCTTTACCTTTCATTACTGACACCCTATGACATGATACTGGACTTATCTCTGTACTGGGCTTGGTATGTTTGGGCTTGATGGGATCTTTTGATTACTTCACCATTACTCATGATACTATCCATACTTTCTGATATCTCTGTATAACCCTCATATTTCTTCTCATCTATTATTACATCATGTACGATTCCTTCCATCTTCCCTATTTCATTATTATTGTTGTTACCGTTATATCTGTTCACTGAGCTCGTGTAGCTCAGCCGCGTTTCTTTTCCCGCGGCAGGTTTAGTTGGAAGCTGGGATTTGGGTGAAGAGTGTTGACTTTAGAAGACTTCATTAGCTTTTGGAAGATGACTAGAAGAACCTTATATTAGACATAGAAATTTTGTAATGTAAAGCTCGTAGTTCTGATTTCAGTTGTAAACCTTGGATTTTCATTGTATTATTTATGTCAAATGTCTGTGTTTGTTCTGATAAGAATCCGTATATGTGACACCTTTGCCCTTGTCGGGTTGGGGTGTTACAATTATGGTATCAGAGCCAGGCTGACGACTTGTAATACATTTACCCTGTCCTGTGCGTTTAGGACCATTAAGTTTCCACTGTAGGCGCTCATAAGATAACCGTTGAGGAATTGCTTTAGGATCTTCCCATAGGAACCTAAGTATTACCGGTGAGGAATGGGTAGACTAGGACATCTATGTAAGTAGCATTGCTTCCGCATCACTCTGATTCGTGCCTTGCTTTTGGTTAAAGCTTGTTGAGATCACTTATGGAGATTGAAAGCTTATGCCTTGCATCACCTAAGTTTTGAAACCTAAATAAATCTTGAAGCCATTGAAAATTTCATAGTAATTGCCTGGCACTATTTGATCCTTACCTTCAAATTCCGACTCTGACCTCTGATCTTTTGTCAATCATTTCAATGCCTCTTGGGCATTTTGAGAATCTCCATGGCGAATAGTTTGGCGTTCCCTCTTGACTATGGCATTCGATTTTGTTGACCTTGAGATTTTAGAAGTACTAGGTGGATTAAGATAAGATGTTTAGTTCACAACTTGAGATAAAGTATGATCATCATGATGGTATACTCATATGAGGCTGGTATTATGACGGTTCGCGAACGTGATAATACCTACGTCATATGACTTACCCTCATTGTGATCATAGGATATTTCAAGGAGTGTCTTTGAAACCTTAGAAATTCTGACATTTGGCTGAGATCATCTGTGTTTAGTAAGATGTTAAGTTCAATCTACCTATGCGTTTAATCTGCTTTCACCGTTATGCGTATACTCTGCCTCTATTCATTAGATATCTGAATAAGTTGGAAATTCTCCCATTTGCATTCTGTTGACCTCAGTTATCAATCGTTAACCCTTTGAAGAACTCTCTACTGTGGATACGGTTAATTTGATCCGAAATTATTTGATCCGAAGATCCTTTCTGAAAGAACCTCCCCGGCACGAAAACGTTTGTGACGATCTTTTGCGATTTGCTACGATTTTGTTTAGCTTTGCGACTTCAAATTTCGAGGACGAAATTTTTCTGTTAGAGGGGAAGAGTTGTAAAACCCAAAAATTCGAAACAGGTAAAATGACCAAATTGCCCCTACAAGTTTTAATATTGATTAAAGGATATTTAAAGTACCGAAGTGATTCCAAAATTCAAGTAACAAGTTACACATGAAATGAAATAATTTCTACATGCTCAAGAATTATTAGTTCACCTAATTATATGTACAATACACCCTAATGCAAGTTTATTTAAATTCATTATAATTAATATTACATTTAAATTCACATAACTTACCAAATAATGATAAAATCAATTCAAATCAAGGCCCTTTAATTTTAGTCAATATTGAACCGAAATTTATGGCCTTTTCCCCCTCCTTATTCGGCCATTACTCCCATTTATTTAGTTTCCACAATTTTATTTCCTAAAACTAAAGCCGAAATTCAATAAAACACACACAAATTCATATCCTTTCCATCCGATTTTCTAAAATTCATGGGGTATTTTTTGGCATTCTACAACATTTAAGGGAGCTAATAAAATTGGTTTGAAGGTCGTAGGTGCATTCGTTTGGTCGAGAGATTTTTGGCTAGTCGTTATTTCATCCGCAAGGTTTAATTCCTTTTCTATTTATCCACACGTTCAATAATTGGTATAGTATTTTTCTTATGCTTAATTTATCATATAAGACCTGTGAAAATTATTTAATTCGAATCATGCAAGCTTTAGAGGGTCGAATGAATTATAGATGAGTAAAATGGGTTAATTATGTAAATCATGTTATACGATTTTTCTGGGCTATGATATTAATTTTTATGAGTTCCTTGGTCATCAAGTAAGCTGGGAAAAATGGTTTTTCGAATTTTAGAAGCCTAGGTTAGTCGTTGTGAATTTAAAGTATTAAAAAGGGTGTAAATTCTAATATATGATAAACAAATTTTCTGGGTGTGAGGCTTATTTTTCCTGAGCTCTATACGATCCATATAATCTGGGAAAAATATTGGTTCAAGTTTTAGAAGCCTAAAAATGTCATGGTAAATTATTGTTCAAATCGGGTTTATGGAAAATAAAAGAAAAGAAAGAAAATAAAAAGAAACCCTAATGCAATCGATTAGGGCTAGGGTTCATGACATGGAATCTGATCATTAATGAGTGTTTAAGGTTGTTGGAAATCATGGGGTAATGATTTGGATTGGATATTAGGGTTTTGTTTGATTTTGTGAATTACCGATTGAAAGAATAAAATACAAGGGGGTGTTTTGTAACTTTTGAAACTCGTGGGTTATTTTTAAAATGTTATTTAGGTCTGTTACAATGTGGTAAAAATATAACTTGAGGGTCCTAAGTGTAAATATTTCAAGATAATGAATTAATGGTAATTAAAGGGTATGATTTGTAATTAATTAAACTAGAGGGACAAAAAGTGTAAATTCTGGAAAGTTGAGGTTGTCCTGAGTAAATAATGATATTAAAAGTGTTTTGGGTAAATTTGAGTATTTATTGGCTTAATATGTAATTAATATGGAATTATGATTTAAATTATAAGTTTTGTAAACTTAAGGGACTAAGTGGGTAATTTCTGAAACTTGAGGGGCTGGATTCGTACAATAAGAAATTCTGAAGTTATATTCTGTATTTTGATAAAATATGAGGCTTTTTTGGTAATTATGGATAAGATAAGGATTTAAAGTGTAAAATTATGAATTAAGGGGTTTAAATGGAAATTTTGTAAGCTAAGGGGTATAAAATGTAATTTGGCAAACTTGAAGTATTGAAGACGTACATTCTGAATAAATGAAGGATTAAAAAGAATGAATGTAATAATTACATATTTGACCTTTATCTTTGGAAGAATTACATGTGAAACCCTAAATTATGGAAACTTGCCAAATGAGGAAACCTGCCTAAAATAGAAAGTTTTTAAAAAGTAAAGGAAAACCAAAATAGTAATCTGACTTAGAATCTTCTGTAATTCCGTCTTCTATTCCTCTAGGTGTGAAGAAGGAGAGATCCTGATCTGTTTGTGCTTCTATTTCTGTTTTTGCATTCCTAATAAGGTACAGATATTCTGCCCTTCTTTAGTAAGGTGCCTTCGTCTCATTTTGATTTCTGATTCACTGCTATGTTCTTCGATTCTATGAACCTTTCTTATTTATTTCATGATATTATGAACCTTTGACATGACCTTTATAGTACTGAATCTTCTGATACTGAACCTTTCTGATACATGACCTTTTCTGTTATGAACCTTTCTGATATTAAACATTTCTGATATATGACCTTTCGGACATGGAACCTTTATGGTATGAACCTCGGATATGAACCTCTGATTATGAACTCTGATATTCTGAAATGGAAATTGACTTATGAAACTAAATTAAATACATGATTCATGATACTTGACCTTTACCCACAGTTTGATACTACGAGCCACTCACTAGGCATGAGGGTTTCACGCCCATGTCAGTCGATGCACCGATGGCATGACTCTAGGGCAGGAGAGTGATGACCTGTCCCGTCCCTGCACGTTTATGTTTATGATTCATGTTTATGTAGAGGCAGATTATGGCCACCGGGGGCGTATGGATGCATCCTAGATTTGTTTCTGTAATGTGTTCATGTTATGATATGTTATGATATGCATGGTGACTGATGGTGTGTGCGATACACGTCTTTCACAACTCTGGGAGCTGATCACTCCACATTTCTGATTTCTGGGATTAGTGAGAGGAACATCTTTCTGCATGGCGGTATGATTATGATTTCATGTTCATGTTTCTGGGCTCGTAGAGGATTACTGTTTTCCATGCACTTTATAGACTTATGACCTTTACCTTTCATTACTGACACCCTATGACATGATACTGGACTTATCTCTGTACTGGGCTTGGTATGTTTGGGCTTGATGGGATCTTTTGATTACTTCACCATTACTCATGATACTATCCATACTTTCTGATATCTCTGTATAACCCTCATATTTCTTCTCATCTATTATTACATCATGTACGATTCCTTCCATCTTCCCTATTTCATTATTATTGTTGTTACCGTTATATCTGTTCACTGAGCTCGTGTAGCTCAGCCGCGTTTCTTTTCCCGCGGCAGGTTTAGTTGGAAGCTGGGATTTGGGTGAAGAGTGTTGACTTTAGAAGACTTCATTAGCTTTTGGAAGATGACTAGAAGAACCTTATATTAGACGTAGAAATTTTGTAATGTAAAGCTCGTAGTTCTGATTTCAGTTGTAAACCTTGGATTTTCATTGTATTATTTATGTCAAATGTCTGTGTTTGTTCTGATAAGAATCCGTATATGTGACACCTTTGCCCTTGTCGGGTTGGGGTGTTACACTTATGCCTCCTATTTATAGGAAAATTTCCACCGAGGACTAATTGTGTAACTTTTTTGCTTTTCGTGTTCGGGTCTTGTTTAGGCTAGCAAACATTTGATTCAAGTCAGGAAAATTACGCCGTTGAGTTTAGAATAGTTTTTCCAACAAAATGAGTATATAAAATGAGAAATATTTTACAGGGGTCATTATTGTAACTTTTGTGTTATTATGGTTCGGGACTCATTTAGGCTCGATAACGATCGATTTAGGATACGAAATTAGTACCATTGTATTTAGAATAATTTTTCCAAGAGAAATGGGTATTTACACGACTAGTGAATTTCTGAAAATATCTAGATATTTTAGGGAAAATATCTAGATATTTTAGATTGAATGATTATCTTGACTTACGGAGTGAGTTTTGGTTCCGTTAATCGCTAACTGTAAACGGTTAAGTCACGAAACGTAAAACCGGGTATTGTAAAAATACGAAACTTGAAAGAATGATTAAACTTGTCAATATACTCCATAATAAAATATAAAATGAGTGGTAAGTTCCATCGGGTTGCTTAAATGCTGATAACGCTAAAAACACGGGTCTAAAACGCATAATACGCAAAATGTACGAAAGTTGCGTAAAACTGAGAAAAGTAAGATGTAACTTTTCTAATATGTTGATAATGAACTTGAAAGACTTAAAATGTCTAGGCTAGGCATAGTCTAGTTTCGGTTGGTGTTAAACGTTCTTTAGACGTAAAACCGTAATTGTTAAAAATCAATGAATGATTTATATAATCAAGGAATGATTTTTGGTCAAAGGAGGAGGGAAAATATGTTGACTTTTCAAATAATATAAAAGATTCTAATAATCTTAGAATATGTGGTGCAGATAAAGGCTAAGGTTGCGGATAAGTAAAAGTGCTTAAAACGCAATTCTAGTTCTGTAAGACACGAGGCTTATTTTGTGACATTTTAACTTAAAATTTTTAATCTCTAAAAATTCCGTAATTAATTATGAGTATTCTAAACATTAATCTGATACAAGAAAAATTGTCGCAGTTGGTTTTCGTTATGCACAGGATGTTTAAACGACATTTAACCCAAACGTATAATTTCTTAATAACTTCTGCGAAAATGACGCAAAAGGCGTCAAATTTTTATTTTGTCATAGAAATGATTTATCTCACGAGAATATGTAATAAAAATTTTGGAAATGAATAGTGAAAGTGAAATTTTTCGGGAATAGAAATTAACCTGAAAATGCGGATTGTTACAGTCTCCACCCCTTAAGAGAGCTCCGTCCCGGTGATCAATTTTTGTTAGGAGTAGAAGCATTGTTGGTAAAAAGATGTGGGTATTTCTAACGTATCTGGTCCTCTTGGTTACTGACTATATCCTTATAAGGTTCTTCCTCATTTGTCATAATCAAGTGCTTCAAGATAGGCATCATTGAGTTCGGGAAGAAATGGTAAGTGAGCGGGCATAGCGGAAATGTGATCGGGTGATGGAGGTACAGATATGATGTCAACCATAAGGATATGAGTGAAAAGTTTGTTTTTCATAAAACATACAAGTGACTGCTCCCAACATAACATGACCCATCCCTAATTAGACATAGGTAATTAAGCTATGTATAATTAAGGACCGATAATGTGATGTTCGGTTTAGTCAAGTAGTTTTATTATTCTTGGTGTTCAAAGTAGTTGGTGAGTACATGGTTTGAGAATAGGGGAGACGATTGTGCAACTCACAATGTCTTGGAAATAACAGAGACCATTGTGTAACTCACAATGTCTTGGAAATAATGAAGACCATTGTGTAACTCACAAATGTCTTGGAAATAATGAAGACCATTGTGTAACTCACAAATGTTTTGGAAATAATGAAGACCATTGTGTAACTCACAATGTTTTGGAAATAATAGGGAGATCACTGTAATCAGTTGCAATGTCTTGAGAAAGTTTCCACTGCAAAGGCACTGTAAATCCACTCAGTCCCAAGTCCCGCCCATACAAGACATGTAACCTGTGTGTTTACAACCCATTGCTAATATATGAGTAGGTACATGATTGAAGAAATGTGGTTGTGCCATAATGCCCTAGAATAGGCATACGTAGATATATTTAGTACATCGTTCATATAAAATGATCGAAAGTGTGTCGAGTGTGTATATATCAATATACTAGATATTCGTGTAGCATAACATGCCAAAAAGTCACATAATCGTCTGGAGGATGGAAAGCACGAAGAACGGAAGGCTATAAAATGTTTTTGTGGAAAAGCAGTTATAGTTTAGGTCTCAATTAGACCCGTTTCTCTATAACTATAAGCTCTGATACCAATCTGTAACACCCCCAATTTCGTGATACGCAGCGGAATTCAAACTGGGTGTTACTCGACGGCACAACAGTCATAACAATAGAAAACGAACTCTAATGAAGTCGTTTTAAAAGATTTATCATTCCATTTATATGAATATCAGAGTTTACAAAATGAGGTCCCAGATGGTTCCATGTTTAGAAAAATACATCAAATGAGTTTTTGAATGATAATAAAATTTATAGCCCTCTTGAGTATCCGTGCTTCTCCGTGCCAGCCTCGATCATTATGCACCTGAAATACATGCTTAAACTGTCAACACAAAGGTTGAGTGGAATTCGTAGGTTTAGTTAAATCGTTTGAACACAATAATCGTAACGTGAGGTAATTAATCTCACATTCATAGATAGAAAACAAAACAGTTATTATTTCACTAAGCTCATGCAACCAAAACATTAACATCGAACCAACAAAATTGGTATTGTAGAAGCCCTTCCAAGATAATTTTGCCATTATACCTCTAGTTCTCAAATATAGTGCGTTTGTTTGAACTCGTGGTTGTTCAACACAAACGGGATTCGTCAATCCCAATAGGCCTACTCACAATATTCGCGCTCACTCGCAAGTGACTAATGGTTCATGATATAGGGACTTTGAACATGGCAATCGTTACTTAGTGACAATAAAACATAGTCGGGTAGCATACAGTAGAAAGCATTGTGTTCGAGTAGAAAAATAGTAGCATGTATTCCCCCCTACGGGTTTGTAAAATAGTTAAACAATAGAAAGTAGGGCTACGAACTCACCTCAGAGTAAATGATGTTACGGAAATAATGAAATCGCTGAATAAGCCGGGAGAATCTCTACGAGCAACCTAGAAATATGATATTGTGTCTTAGGTTGGAATAATGTGTAAGAATACAAAGACGTACATGTATATGTCTTGCATATTGTTTATGAAACATGATTTGTTTGTATATCTCGTACTACCATTCGGGCCATCGTAATTCAGAGGTCATGTAGTAAACGTTCGAGGAGCTAGGACACTTTAATTCGTAAATCCAGCAACTCGTCGATCCGTTTACCCAAATGAACCCCTCACACAAAGTTCCCTAGTGTTGTAGTATTTGATAGAAAATGTATTTTGCTTACTTGATTATATGATATATTAAGAGTTTATAAAACACTAAATAATCAAATAAAAGTTCATAAGTATTTAATGTTCATAAATACTTACCTGAATATAGAATGCTTGAGTATTATAGAAAAAGGGAATATAAGCGGAGCTTCGACGTGAAATTTTCAATACTCATAAACCTGAGGCTACTTGAAGATTATAACAACGCCTTCTTAAAAACCCGAAGCTATTTGAAGATAATAACAAAGTCTTTTTGGAGACTTGAAGTTATTTGAAGATTATAACGACGCCTTTCTTGAAAACTCGAAGCAAAGTAGATCAAAATCTAGCTTTTGCTCAAGAACGCTTGCACGTTCTTGAAAGAAACTTGCTAAGATAGCTAAGAATCGCCTTGGGTTTAAGGACTTTAGAAATAAAGAGAGGGTGGTGCAAGAAATAATGAAGGCTTATGCCTCCTATTTATAGGAAAATTTCCACCGAGGACTAATTATGTAACTTTTCTGCTTTTCGTGTTCGGGTCTTGTTTAGGCTAGCAAACATTTGATTCAAGTCACGAAAATTACGCCGTTGAGTTTAGAATAGTTTTTCCAACAAAATGAGTATATAAAATGAGAAATATTTTACAGGGGTCATTATTGTAACTCTTGTGTTATTATGGTTCGGGACTCATTTAGGCTCGATAACGATCAATTTAGGACACGAAATTAGTACCATTGTATTTAGAATAATTTTTCCAAGAGAAATGGGTATTTACACGACTAGTGAATTTCTGAAAATATCTAGATATTTTTTGAGAAAATATCTAGATATTTTAGGGAAAATATCTAGATATTTTAGATTGAATGATTATCTTGACTTACGGAGTGAGTTTTGGTTCTGTTAATCGCTAACTGTAAACCGTTAAGTCACGAAACGTAAAACCGGGTATCGTAAAAATACGAAACTTGAAAGAATGATTAAACTTGTCAATATACTCCATAATAAAATATAAAATGAGTGGTAAGTTCCATCGGGTTGCTTAAATGCTGATAACGCTAAAAACACGGGTCTAAAACGCGTAATACGCAAAATGTACGAAAGTTGCGTAAAACTGAGAAAAGGAAGATGTAACTTTTCTAATATGTTGATAATGAACTTAAAAGAGTTAAAATGTCTAGGCTAGGCTTAGTCTAGTGTCGGTTGGTGTTAAACGTTCTTTAGACGTAAAACCGTAAGTGTTAAAAATAAAGGAATGATTTATATAATCAAGGAATGATTTTTGGTCAAAGTAGGAGGGAAAATATGTTGAATTTTCCAATAATATTAAAGATTCTAATCATCTTAGAATATGTGGTGCAGGTAAAGGCTAAGGTTGCGGATAAGTAAAAGTGCTTAAAACGCAATTCTAGTTCTGTAAGACACGAGGCTTATTTGGTGACATTTTAACTTAGAATTTTTAATATCTAAAAATTCCGTAATTAATTGTGAGTATTCTAAACATTAATCTGATACAAGAAAAATTGTCGCAGTTGGTTTTCGTTATGCGTAGGATGTTTAAACGACGTTTAACCCAAACGTATAGTTTCTTAATAACTTCTGCGAAATTGACCCGACAAGCGTCACACTTTTATTTTGTCATAGAAATGATTTATCTCACGATAATATGAAATAAAAATTTCGGAAATGAATAGTGAAAGTGAAATTTTTCGAGAATAGAAATTAACCTGAAAATGCGGATTGTTACAGTCTCCACCCCTTAAGAGAGCTCTGTCCCGGAGATCAATTTTTGTTAGGAGTAGAAGCATTGTTGGTAAAAAGATGTGGGTATTTCTGACGTATCTGGTCCTCTTGGTTACTGACTATATCCTTATAAGGTTCTTCCTCATTTGTCATAATCAAGTGCTTCAAGATAGGCATCATTGAGTTCGGGAAGAAATGGTAAGTGAGCGGGCATAGCGGAAATGTGATCGGGTGATGGAGGTATAGACATGATGTCACCAATAAGGATATATGTGAAAAGTTTGTTTTTCATAAAACATACAAGTGACTGCTCCCAACATAACATGACCCATCCCTAATTAGACAAAAGTAATTAAGCTATGTATAATTAAGGACCGATAATGTGATGTTCGGTTTAGTCAAGTAGTTTTATGATTCTTGGTGTTCAAAGTAGTTGGTGAGTACATGGTTTGAGAATAGGGGAGACGATTGTGCAACTCACAATGTCTTGGAAATAACAGAGACCATTGTGTAACTCACAATGTCTTGGAAATAATGAAGACCATTGTGTAACTCACAAATGTCTTGGAAATAATGAAGACCATTGTGTAACTCACAAATGTTTTGGAAATAATGAAGACCATTGTGTAACTCACAATGTTTTGGAAATAATAGGGAGATCATTGTAATCAGTTGCAATGTCTTGAGAAAGTTTCCACTACAAAGGCATTGTAAATCCACTCAGTCCCAAGTCCCGCCCATACAAGACTTGTAACCTGTGTGTTTACAACCCATTGCTAATATATGAGTAGGTTCATGATTGAAATAATGCCCTAGAATAGGCATACGTAGATATATTTAGTACATCGTTCATATAAAATGATCGAAAGTGTGTCGAGTGTGTATATATCAATATACTAGATATTCATGTAGCATAACATGCCAAAAAGTCACATAATCGTCTGGAGGATGGAAGGCACGAAGAACGGAAGGCGATAAAACGTTTTTGTGGAAAAGCAGTTATAGTTTAGGTCTCAATTAGACCCGTTTCTCTATAACTATAAGCTCTGATACCAATCTATAACACCCCCAATTTCGTGATACACAGCGGAATTCAAACTGGGTGTTACTCGACGGCACAACAGTCATAACAATAGAAAACGAACTCTAATGAAGTCGTTTGAAAAGATTTATCATTCGATTTATATGAATATCAGAGTTTACAAAATGAGGTCCCAGATGGTTCCATGTTTAGAAAAATACATCAAACGAGTTTTCGAATGATAATAAAATTTATAGCCCTCTTGGGTATCCGTGCTTCTCCGTGCCAGCCTCGATCATTATGCACCTGAAATACATGCTTAAACTGTCAACACAAAGGTTGAGTGGAATTCGTAGGTTTAGTTAAATCGTTTGAACACAATAATCGTAACGTGAGGTAATTAATCTCACATTCATAGATAGAAAACAAAACAGTTATTATTTCACTAAGCTCATGCAACCAAAACATTAACATCGAACCAACAAAATTGGTATTGTAGAATCCCTTCTAAGATAATTTTGCCATTATACCTCTAGTTCTTAAATATAGTGCGTTTGTTTGAACTCATGGTTGTTCAACACAAACGGGATTCGTCAATCCCTATAGGCCTACTCACAATATTCGCGCTCACTCACAAGTGACTAATGGTTCATGATATAGGGACTTTGAACATGGCAATCGTTACTTAGTGACAATAAAACATAGTCGGGTAGCATACAGTAGAAAGCATTGTGTTCGAGTAGAAAAATAGTAGCATGTATTCCCCCCTACGGGTTTGTAAAATAGTTAAACAATAGAAAGTAGGGCTACGAACTCACCTCAGAGTAAATGATGTTACGTATATAATGAAATCGCTGAATAAGCCAGGAGAATCTCTACGAGCAACCTAGAAATATGATATTGTGTCTTAGGTTGGAATAATGTCTAAGAATAAAAAGACGTACATGTATATGTCTTGCATATGGTTTATGAAACATGATTTGTTTGTATATCTCGTATTACCGTTCGGGCCATCATAATTCAGAGGTCATGTAGTAAACGTTCGAGGAGCTAGGACACTTTAATTCGTAAATCCAGTAACTCGTCGATCCGTTTACCCAAATGAACCCCTCACACAAAGTTCCCTAGTGTTGTAGTATTTGATAGAAAATGTATTTTGCTTACTTGCTTATATGATATATTAAGAGTTTATAAAACACTAATTAATCAAATAAAAGTTCATAAGTACTTAATGTTCATAAATACTTACCTGAATATAGAATGCTTGAGTATTATAGAAAAAGGGAATATAAGCGGAGCTTCGACGTGAAATTTGCAATCTTCATAAACCTGAGGCTACTTGAAGATTATAACAACGCCTTCTTAAAAACTCGAAGCTATTTGAAGATAATAACAAAGTCTTTTTGGAGACTTGAAGTTATTTGAAGATTATAACGACGCCTTTCTTGAAAACTCGAAGCAAAGTAGATCAAAATCTAGCTTTTGCTCAAGAACGCTTGCACGTTCTTGAAAGAAACTTGCTAAGATAGCTAAGAATCGCCTTGGGTTTAAGGACTTTAGAGATAAAGAGAGGGTGGTGCAAGAAATAATGAAGGATTATGCCTCCTATTAATAGGAAAATTTCCACCGAGGACTAATTGTGTAACTTTTCTGCTTTTCGTGTTCGGGTCTTGTTTAGGCTAGCAAACGTTTGATTCAAGTCACGAAAATTACGCCGTTGAGTTTAGAATAGTTTTTCCAACAAAATGAGTATATAAAATGAGAAATATTTTACAGGGGTCATTATTGTAACTTTTGTGTTATTATGGTTCGGGACTCATTTAGGCTCGATAACGATCGATTTAGGACACGAAATTAGTACCATTGTAATTAGAATAATTTTTCCGAGAGAAATGGGTATTTACACGACTAGTGAATTTCTGAAAATATCTAGATATTTTTTGAGAAAATATCTAGATATTTTAGAGAAAATATCTAGATATTTTAGATTGAATGATTATCTAGACTTACGGAGTGAGTTTTGGTTCCGTTAATCGCTAACTGTAAATCGTTAAGTCACGAAACGTAAAACCGGGTATCGTAAAAATACGAAACTTGAAAGAATGATTAAACTTGTCAATATACTCCATAATAAAATATAAAATGAGTGGTAAGTTCCATCGGGTTGCTTAAATGCTGATAACGCTAAAAACACGGGTCTAAAACGCGTAATACTCAAATTGTACGAAAGTTGCGTAAAACTGAGAAAAGTAAGATGTAACTTTTCTAATATGTTGATAATGAACTTAAAAGACTTAAAATGTCTAGGCTAGGCTTAGTCTAGCGTCGGTTGGTGTTAAACGTTCTTTAGTCGTAAAACCGTAAGTGTTAAAAATCAAGGAATGATTTATATAATCAAGGAATGATTTTTGGTCAAAGGAGGAGGGAAAATATGTTGACTTTTCCAATAATATAAAAGATTGTAATCGTCTTACAATATGTGGTGCAGGTAAAGGCTAAGGTTGCGGATAAGTAAAAGTGCTTAAAACGCAATTCTAGTTCTGTAAGACACGAGGCTTATTTGGTGACATTTTAACTTAGAATTTTTAATCTCTAAAAATTCCATAATTAATTGTGAGTATTCTAAACATTAATCTGATGCAAGGAAAATTGTCGCAGTTGGTTTTCGTTATGCGCAGGATGTTTAAACGACGTTTAACCCAAACGTATAGTTTCTTAATAACTTCTGCGAAAATGACCCGACAAGCGTCAAACTTTTATTTTGTCATAGAAATGATTTATCTCACGAGAATATGAAATAAAAATTTTGGAAATGAATAGTGAAAGTGAAATTTTTCGGGAATAGAAATTAACCTGAAAATGCGGATTGTTACAAATACCATCAAAATAAACAAACTAAATCATGTTCAATAAAACAATTAATCTTGTGCAACTCCCATCCCTTTTCCTATAGCGTTTTGCTTGGCAACCTCTTCTTCTATATCTATACATACGACAAAAAACTAGCAAAGTTAATAACTTAACAAACATTAGAAAAACACATTCAAGATAAGCTATTACCTTTTGCAACATCGTTATCATTTAATAGATCGTCGATGTCATCTATTATAGCTTTTTTGGACTTTCTTACCCAATCTTGGGTACATATCAACGCCTCAACTACGGCATATGACAAGTTAGTCCTATATGGGTCAAGAACACGACCTCCCGTACTAAAATCCGACTCCGATGCAACGGTAGTTATTTGAATTGCCAATATATTTAAAAAATAATAAAGACTTGTAAAACAATAATAACGTAAAACATAAGGAATAAAATCATCATAAAATGTAGTAAGTTACCTTTAGCCATTCGAGCTACTATTGGAAATCTTGGTGCATTTAATTTCCACCACTCGAGAATGTCAAAATCACTAGTAAATCTAATTTGTGGCTCATTTAGGTACCTAGTTAACTCGGTATCCATTTCAATGTAGCCGGAGTCTTCCAAATTCAAGAAATCATCCACAAAGGCATTATTCCCAACATAGGAGTTACAAGATTGTTGATTCTTGGTTTTTTTTTGATGAGTTTTTTGTCACAACCGTGTCAAACTTTGTTTTGTATGTTTGAAACAAAACTCCCATCCTTTTCACAACTTCTTTCAACATCTCCATTACCATGGCATTAAGAGCATCATCGGATAAAGGACTTTCACTAGACATGTTGTACTCCAACATCTTTTTGAACCCATGTGAAACTAGATGTTGTTTCATAGTCGGGTCCAATATGGTGGCAAAATACATATAATCATTAAGCTCATCAAATTTTCCCCAATACTTGTTATATTTTTTAACCCTATGACAAAACTCAGGTTTAGTCGCCCAATAACGAAGATGTTTGTCTATATCTAGAATTTCTCTATAAAAGAGATGTGCTAAGTGCTTTGAAGAGGGGGAAATTAGTTCGATTTTAACTATGAATTTTTCTAGAAATTCAACAATGCCTTCACACACACCAAAGTCCGAATGTTCCGGCACTCTCTCAAGATCACGATAATAACAATCATCAACAAGTTCATATTTGAAAAACACTCCCCTTAACGAGCATGCAATCTTTAACATATCATGCCTGGAATTCCATCTAGTAGGACATTCACTACACAAAAACTTATTTGATTCAAGGTTAACTTCGTTCATGCAACTTTTGAAATTGTTTATCCTTTGTGATGAATACCTAATATATTTAACCACATTTGCTACACATTCCACATGATATTTCTTTTCCTTTAAACCTTCTCTAACAATAAGATTTAGAATATGAGCCATGCAGCCATGCATCTAATATGAAAATGCTTCCCTTCATCATATATTTTAGCATTAGGCAACTTTTTAATCAAATGATTCAGTGCCTTATCATTACTTGGTGCATTGTCTACAGTCATAGTCATCACATTCTTAATACGCCAACTAACAATACATTTAAGCAAATCATTACTAATATCCTCCGATTTATGACTATGAATGGGTCTAAAGTTAATAATCCGTTTGTGCATATTCCGATAGTCGTCAATAAAATGGGCCGTGACAACCATATAGTTTTTTTTCTTACAACTACTTGTCCATGTATCGGTGGTCAAGTGAACCGTAGTGGTTGGCTTTGTAAGATATGTTGACAACTTGCTTCTTTCATCTAGGTAATACTTTGAAACATCCCTGGATAACTTATGTCTAGATGGAAACACAAATCTTCCATTACACGCCTTAGTATATTCAACAAAAATATCATGTTCAACAAACTTAAAAGGTAACTCAGCAACAAAAAACATGTTAATCAATGCTTTTTTTTTTATCCTACTTTCATCATGTTTCCAAGTTTGTAAACTACTAGTACCTTCACCACTAAGATTTTTTTTAAACTCTAAGTGAGTTTGTTGTTGATCTTTGTTTTTGGGGACATACATAGGATTAGAAGGACAAGGATAATGTCTATGAAGACCGGACGTACCGCTTAGGCCGTTTGCTGCTAGAGTCTTATTGCAAAACTTGCACAACGCCCTTCTTAACCCATCCTTCTTCACTCTAACCGGATCAAAATGTTCCCAAATCGAAGCCCTCTCTTTATTTGTTTTTTCATAAATTTCATACTCTTCTTCTTTGTCATCATCTCTTTTTCTTTTGCTACTTTGAGCTTTTGGAGCTTTTGTAACAACAACCGAGGGTTCACTATCATAACCCGAATCCAATTCATCAACATTTATTATTGGGGTTTCTTCAACAATTATGTCATTTTCCTACATAAAATAAATGTGAATCAAAACCAAATTAGTTAACATCATACTCTTGTATATAAAGCAAAACCAGATTACTGATTCATATAAAATGCAAAACGACTCAATTTATGACCATGGAAACTTCAGATAAAAAAATTCGTCATAACCATTTTAAATGGTAAATAAAATTACATCTTACTAGAGTTTATAAAACGATGCTGAGTTTATTAATCTCATTAAAAACTAAAGCACAATCATTATAACCCTAACCTCGATTTTAAGTTTATCCTATGACCAACACGTATTACTATTGTCATACATCTCTTTATTCCCTGGTGGCCTGTGGAAGGTCACTAGTTTAGAACAATTTCGATACTCTATTTTACTAGAATTTTCATGGTATATAGACAAATTTGATATTGCCTTTGAAATTACTTTACAGATCAAAGTCAGTGAAGTATGTATGTCACCAGCCTATGAAACTTACCCTAGTGAATTTATTCATTGATCCATTGAAAAAAATTGTTTAGGTATGATAGATCAATAAAATAATGAATGATTGCTGTCTAACATATCAATAAAATAATGAATGATTGGTGTTACTAACATACCTCCATACTTTTCCAATGATAAAGATTGAGATGACTTGTGTGATTGATAATAAATTAGGGTTTAATTTTTTGGAAGATTTTGTGAAAGAACTTTGGTGGTTATTTGTTAGTAAAAGTAGGGTTTTTTTTTTGACCTTTGGTTTGCTTGTTGCATGGAACAAATGAATATTTGGATAACACAATTCATTAAAAAACATGGACTATTCTAATTTCGGTACCAAATCAGGATTTCCAGAATAATTCCCGTCCCGAACCCGAAATGTCCCGAATTTTTTTTGGCCTCATTTAGTAGTCCCGGTACCGTACCGTATATCGAGACTCCGTACGGTTTCGGGACGGGATCGGGACGGTTCCTGTTCGGTGTCGGTATTCGGTTCGATATGCTCATCCCTATGTAAGCGTGTCTCGAATAGGACTTATCTAAGTAGAATATACCGTCTCGAGAGACTTTCTTTGAACTTGACCAGGACGAGTAATAATTTCAAGCTAGTCTAACTAGTGATGTAAGTGTGTCTCAAATCGGTCATATTCACTGAAATTCGATCAATTCAAAAGTACGAACTCTACCCAACATGTGCAAACATATCTTAAAAAACGTACAAGCACATGTGTAGGGGGAGTATTTATGAAAAATGCAAAACTCTCAAAATGTTAACAAAAATGTGTTTAATCATAAACAGTTTGAGAGAGTTTCATAAAAGGTTTTATGGCATGTGATCGATGAACCTAGGATAATCATGGAGTTATAAGGTGATTATGGTTAGGTCTATGTCCGATGATCCGCAAGAGACGGAGGGATCTACCCAAGGACAATTCCAATAGATTAGAATTAGAAATCCTTAGGTATGATTGAAAAAAGGAGTAAATGAGAACGGAGAACGAAGGGGTTAAAGAATTAAAAAGAAAAGTTTATGAAAGGGTGAAAAGAAATAGCCCTCCATGAAAACTTAGGGAAAAAACTGGGTCAATACATCTGCTATTGGTTATCACAAAGATGATACCGGTATTGAAGACAAGACGTCATGGACCTAGTGACGCGCTACACAACCCCTCCTAGCCACTCAGGTATCTCTTAAAAGATATTTGTTTCATTTCTCACGGAGAACCTTGCATAATCTATCGGCCTCTTACTCCGAGATGTCTTGATATTGAAAAGGTGACACTCTGCTCTATGCCTCCAACGACTAAAACCAAAATGCACATAATCGAGTCTAGAGCCATGAGATTCATTAAAAGATCTCTTAGGATATACTTCCAATATAATACACTTATGTTCACCAAAAAAGACACAAGGTTTATAAGAGTCTTTATAAGATCTACAGATCTTGCCTTATCTATCATGATGGTTACTTTATGCTTCAAACGGTCTACAATCGTGGAGTGATACTCCGGTATGCTTCAGCGGCTCACCTGAATTGTGGGTATACTTCGGTATATCTGTTGTAAGCAATGTTGCAAAAATCGTGAATCGGTAGCGTGGCGGTCGACCACCCTGTAGCGATTAATCGGCCAAGGCGGGATTAATCGGTGATTAATCGGATTGGCATTTTTTGCATGTTTTGGGTATTTCTGGAGACCAATTTAAAGATCGTAACTGATTTCAAGCCTACTATGTTTTCAAACCTGAATAAAAGGCTCCAATTCTGATTATGAGGCTCATTGTGTGTTATAAGTGAAATAAACGATCCCCAAATTAAATAGAATGCCTAACTTTTTATTTTTTTTAAAGCTGACCGATACGGCCGATTTCTGGCTGATACGGCCGATTTTTGGCCTTCATTTTGCCCAGACCAATTTTTTGACCGATATGCAAAATTCTACAAAGTCGAAGGCCGATAAGCGATATATCGGCGATTAATCGGCCGATACGGCCGATTTTTGCAACATTGGTTGTAAGCCTTCTTGAGGGTATCCAATTCAGGAACAACCTTTGTAAGAATTAGAGAGGGTTTTCACGCTATGCAGTAAATTCTCTCGAAGTCTGAGCCTGTAAGTGCTGGAAATCCCGCCAAGGAGATTCCTTTCATGAATCGATTCCTTAAGACGTGGGTCTCTACTTGGATTTATCCAAAGTATTGATAACTGTCCCTCAACGGGATTTGGACGGCTGATGTGCCCGAACAAGGTAAAAGAAATCAAGACATTCATTAGTAAAACAATCATAATGATCTAGTCTCTAAGAAAAGTTCACCGTGATCGATTGGTGATTTCAACTAACAATATCTATGCAGGTACTGATGAAAGTCTTCTTGGAGAAAGACCGTACACCATCATTTCATATATCAAACATCTTCACCTCCACATATTCATACTTATGAAGTTCATCCTCAACAAGCACAAATCAAAGAATGTTCAAAGACAAAATATCAAGTTAAAGACAATGAGTTACGTCAAAGTCAAAGAGCTAGTCAAGAAGTAAAGAACAAGTTCATGAATCAATTAAGGAAGACATAATTATGAAGTTCAAAGCCTTTCCAAAAAGTATGAGTATGTTGGAAAAGACGACACTACAAACCTGTGAAGATGTTGATCAAAGGCAAGAAAGATCAAAAGACGTTACTTCGAAGATCACAAAGCATGAAGGAACAAAGAATCAAGACTATTCTATAGCGACACACAAAGTTCAAGAACAAGAAGACTAAAGACCAAATCACATGGTGCATCTTTTGAATGACCATCCCTTAGGGGGAGATTATTAGCTTTAATAGAAAGTGATGGTCATTTAGATATTTATAACTTTGTAATGTGTCGTAGAATATGTAATTGAATTGTAAATGGGCTCGTGGATTGGGCTAAGCTAATAGGTTAGAAGTTAAGCTAAGCTAGTCTATTTAGTTATTTGGTAATCCTTATCCAATCCACTATCCAAATCGAGCCCATAGATAGCCCATTAGGGCGTTTGTAACTTACTACATAAACACCTCAAATCCTCATTTGAGGTGTGTGCTTGAGTGTGTACTATGTGTTTTTATTAATAAGAATTCTCTCTTCATCTCTCTACTTTCTCTCTCTATGCTCGACACATATATACTTCTCTCAAGTCACCATACGTGCTTATTATATTGTGTGATAAAGTAACTAGATCTAAGGCCCTACAGAATTGCTGGAAAGGACACGACGTAACACTTCACTTCCTGGATGTCCAAGACGTTGATGCCAAGTATACTGAATTGTGAGAAAAGAATATGAAATGGTGGAAGGCTGGGTAACAGGATAAAGATCTCCAGTGCTATCACAGCGAAGCAGCACCCGACGCGTTTGAAAGTGCTTAACAAAAAAACCAAAAGGGTCAAACTCAACAGTATAATAATTATCGCGAACAAACTGACGAACAGAGATCAAAATTTTGACAATATTACGAGTTATTAAGACATTATTTAAATGAAGTGGTCGGTGAAGAGTAGAAAAAATACTATAGCCAGAGTTGATAACGGGAATAGAATGCCCGTCACCAACCGTAACAGATGGGTAAATGCACGAATTAAAAACATCACTAAGACAATTGACCAAATCATTTAGATGAGATGACACACCTGTGACATGTTGTACCCGGTTGTAGGACCCGAACCAGTCATGTGACATGCTGTACCCGATTGTTGACCCGGTGGTTGACCATAATTAGGCTGTGGACCAGTAACCAAAGAAGTATGTTGTGGACCTGTCAAACCATTCAAACCACTCGAACCCCCAAAACCTGGTGGACCCGGTCGATTAATAAGTCCCACTTGACCTACCATACTATGCGTCTGACCTCCCCAATCTTGAACCTGCGGATAATGAACCCCAATATGATCGGTGAATCCAAATTGACCTCCCAAATCGTTAGAAACCTGGGAATAGTTAGCACCCGTATTATACAATGGGGTGGGTTGGGCCTGTGAATAATTATAATACATAGGCTGCTGTGGACAAATGGATTGGGCCGAAGGTGGATAACCAAAGCCCGGTGGTGGGTTTGATGGACCAGCGTATAGAGACAAGGGTGTAGGAGATGGATTTTGTAATGTGGCAGTGGTAGTAACATTAGGACTTAACATGTTATTAACCCCATTCAACCTCAATCGACCCAAAATACTTTGTAAAGTATGCAAATCTGTGGATGACAAAGAAGTTCCATTAGAGCTAGGGGTATGAGAAGGCAACATAGAAGACTTATGATGTACCCTGTTATGAAGGAATTTGCAATAATCACCAAATCGACAAGCACCCTTGTTAAAATTAAAGCAAGGCTTATGTACCTTTTCCAAGGATGAAGGAGAACGACGAGCATTAGGACTTGAGTTGGCCAATAAAACCATGGGTGACGAGGATGTGTAATCAACATAAGCTTCTTGTACCCACGACTTTAATCGCATCTCCTCCGTTGTGAGCATAGAACGAACAGTCTTGAGATCTGGAAAAGGCTCCCAATGAGCAATAATGGTAGATATGTTGTCATATTTACCGGGTAAACCATCAAGCGCAAAGGTAACTACATCATCATTATTCACAAACGACCCAAGACTAGTCAAGATTGTTGCAATGTGTAGAAAACTAGAAGGGGGGTTGAATAGTTTTGCCGATTAAAATCACTTATTAAATCTTATAGATCGACTTATGTAAATCTAGTTTTGACGTGTTGGATATTGATAGAAATAAAAACATATAAACTAAACTAGGAGATAGAGTTAGAGAGACACAACCACAACATAAGTATTTAAAGTGGTTCAGCTACAAGGACACCTTCCTTGCCCTACTCCACTCCCCGAGTCACCTACTTGAGAGTTATTTATCACTTCACAACACAAACTCCTTTCACATGGCGTAGAAGCCTTCACAACGTCGCTTACACTTTATCCGGTACAAAGCTAGATACTGGGTCTTTCACACAAGGTAGACCAAACCTTCGTCGCCTACACTTTATCCGGTACAAGGCTAGATACCGGTTCCTTAGTACGGCGGACCAAACCAACACACCCAATACAACTCGACTAAAGGATCCAACGTCCTTTTACACCTATTGACTCAAGACATCTACAACACCTTTTAATAAGAAAAAAAGAACAAGAATCACTTCTGTAATCTTGGAAGAGAAGAATCAAAGCAACCCATATCACGAGCTTGCACGTCTTCGAGAGGTTATGATCTCGCCTTATGGAAGAAACCTCGAGAATCACAAAGAGAAACTACATAGAAATATCCTTGGATATGAGGTTAGAGAGTTTACAGTTTAGAGAGAAGTAAACTCTAAAAAGGGTGAGAGATAAGAGAGAAATGACTCACTATTTAAAGGCAAAACTGCATACTGTTCACCCGGTTCCACCGGATCCCTTCCCAAAGGGATCTGGCTAGTGTAAACCGAGGGATATGGGTAACTGGGTAAACCAGTCTGGATTTTGGGTTACAAACCGGGTTATGGGTTATGATCCATGGATAGATGATGTCATGCCTGATGTCAAAGACATCTTGGGTCATGGGTCATGAACTTTGGGTTATGGGTTATGGACTTTGGGTCATGGGTCATGGGTTTTACCCATTATAGATGTCATGCAATGGGTCAAACTACATGGTTTATGGTTTATGGACTTGGTTTTAGGCCATGGATAGTCCAAGTGTTTACTAGCTTTTTCTTAACATGTATTTTATAAAATGTAAGTAACAAATGTTACTTAAGTGTTTTTGCAAAATAGTTTTGGTTTCATGTAAACTTGTTGACTAGATATGTTTAAGGTTTACTGTTGATCCCAGTTGAGCGATTGATCTTGTTAGTTATCTTAGATATAGATCTAAAACAACAAGTATAGAAACTGTTCTTGAAACAATATTAAACACTATGCGGAATCTAATGTTTAATCTTAAGACGAATAATCAATGAACACATTCGAATTCTTAACAAACACTTCAATATATTAATACGGTTACTCAATAGTAACAGGGTTACAAAACCTTGAGGTGAATCGACTCTAACAATGATACGTATGTAATTCTAACCCTAGAACCTCCTTTTATTGACTAAGGAGTTCTTTACAAGAAACATATAAGTCTAACTAAATAGGATATATACAAAATCCTTTCCATACTTATCTAACCAACTATACATACTTATCACATAAGCAGTAGAATACTAACTCTAGCAGTTGAATCTTTATGCCTAGTAGTAGTATCTACTTAGTGTATTTCCTTGATCTTTTCAGCAACTCCAGCAGTAGTATGAAATACACTAGCAGTAGTATCATTGTAACTAGCAGTAGAATTCACACTTAGTGAATTTTCCATTTAGCACAATAAGCAGTATTATCCAATCTGAGCAGCAGCATCTCAAAACCAAACAATCCTCCCCTAAACTTGATATTTTACTCCAAAATCATCAAGTTTCCTTTAAGCATAAACAAACACCAGGAGGATGCTTCCAAACACTGACTTCATCTTTTTCTTAGTTGTCTTTGCATTTTTCTTAGAAGATCAATACCATTTGACTCCAACGATCAATGTGAAGTTTAATTGTTCCATTAACCATCATATCAAGTGTAGTCCTAGCAAGAGGGTAATCCTTCTTTACTAACATATAAATCTGAACTCCTCCCCTCATTACTATGTTGTGAACTCCACATGATTAATATAATCTCCACATAGTTATTTGAGTACTTTTGGCTAACTCAGTCCAAACTATGTTTTCAAGATATACTTCAAACATGATCTTTAGATCTCCCCAGAGTACTCTATCCAACTCATCTTCTGGTCTTGAATCTCCATATTTTTCTTTGATTAATCTCCATAAAGTCTCTAAATCTTCTCTATTAAGGTTTCTGAGCATTTGAGAAAATGACACAAACCTTTGAGATTTTCCACCAGTTCTGTATATTTCCTACCAAGTGATCTTTCCTTCATATCCAGCTTTCCATCCAATGATAGGAGCTTTTGATTGCAGAGGAACAGTATCAACAAATGATAGGAGCATTTGTTGTAAATCATCTGCATCTTTTTCATTATCAACTTTCTCTATACTTTCATGCTCAGACTCAGAATTCTCCTCAACTGCCTTTGACTTATCAACATTCCTCTTCTTCTTCCTTCCAACAGATTTCAAGACTCTTCCAGTTCTTTTAATTCCAATACCAGAAGTCTCTCTCTCTTCTTCCTTCACAACCTTTTCTTCTACCTTCTTTTCTTCCACATTTTCTTTTTCAACCTCAGTCTCCACCACCTTCTTAAACCTCTTAAACTTCTTAAATTCATCTTCTGACCCCATAGGCACAAAGCTATCAAATTCTCTTTTAGCTTTTTCATACATCTTTTGAATTGACTCATCAAGGTACCAAGATAGTTGTTTAAGAGTGTATCCCTTCATATTTTTCAAGTAGTAACACTAAAATTTTCTTATCTGTTTAACAATTGGTGGTTTGAGCAATTTGTTTTTCTTTCTCTCAGTATGATACCATTTCCTTCTTTGTTCTTTGTACTTCACCCATTTTTCTCTTTCTTACATTGTTTGTGTATCTTGCTAATCCTTTTTAATCAGCTTAGAAAGCTCAACATCTGCATCACAATTAATTCTCTCCTCATCCCGAGCATCCAAAAATTCCTTAGTCTTAGCCTCATCCTCAGCATGCTTCTTTTGCAGTTCAAGAACCTTTTGGTTTTCCTCTTCAAATTCAGCAGCCAACTTCCTTGCAGCTTCTTCATTGAACTTTTCTTGTAACTCTTTTGGACAAAACTCAAAGGGTATATCAGGTTAAGGTTCAGGTTTTTCAATCATTTTACCCTTACCTTTACCTGAATATGTAGGTTCGTGAGCAACTTTCTTGGTTGGGATGGGTTCTCTGATAGTTACACCTTTAACAGGTGGTCTTGTTGCCTTTTGTGGTTGTGATTGGGGTTGTGGTTGTGGTTGTTTTTGTGGTTGTGATTGTTTTGGTGTTGATGACTTTGTAGTATTACCTTAGCCAGACTAACTCATCATCCATTCCTTAGCAGACTTAAGTTGTAGTATTACCTTAGCCAGACTAACATCATCATCCAATTCCTCAGCAGTAGA
This sequence comes from Artemisia tridentata subsp. tridentata, assembly GCA_021014915.2. Classification (NCBI taxonomy): domain Eukaryota; kingdom Viridiplantae; phylum Streptophyta; class Magnoliopsida; order Asterales; family Asteraceae; genus Artemisia; species Artemisia tridentata. The sequence continues at coordinate 106,814,948 of CP139501.1, read as the reverse complement.
ATCAACTTTAGTCTCAACAGTAGGAACTTCAACACCAGTAGTAGAATGTTTGACTCCAGCAATAGGATCATCATGGACTTGAGCAGTAGGATCATTATCACTAGCAGCAGAATGAATTACCTCAGCAGTAGAATCATCCTTAGCTATATTTTCTTTGTCACCAACAACAGAATCAGCTTTACCCTTAACAGTAGAATTTCCCAAGCCTTTGATTGACTCCACCATCACCTCTGAAGCTTTAACAAACTGCTCAGCATCCAAAGTCTTTAATTTCTCTACTAACTGTTCCTTTTTCCCTCTTTCCAAAGCCACTTCATTACCAGATTTGTCTTTAACCACAAATTCCTCATTTTCACGACTATCCATATCCATATTAACATTATCATTTCCCTCATTACAAGCAACACCTTCATCATTCAACTCCTCAGCCTCCCCTGAATCCTTGATTTCCTCCCCTGAATCCTTGTCTACATTCCTCCCCTGTTTGGGAGCATCCTTCCCCAAACTTGGTTCAGAATCATCCACCCTTGACATAGATCCAAGCTTGTATAATCTTTTAGTTTTGGAAGCCCTTGATCTCTATAAACCCTCTAGATGCCTAATCCTTTGCTTTAACCTCCTGATTTCTGCACCTTAAGTAGTTTTTACTTCCATTAGCTCCTTCTTGAGATCAAGAACCTCCTGTGACAATTTTGTACATGATTTAATCAATTCATTAATTAGTTCCATTCTATCCTCACCACTTCGGCCTGTGTTACCTGGCCCGAGAGGTGGATCACTGGAATTGTCATATTGTACATTGGGTTCCTGGAATTCCTCTGTTTCAAGTCTATCCTCATCACTTCGGGATGTGTGACCTTCCTTGAGAGGTGAATCATAGGATTGAAACTCAGTATCAAACCTGGTTTGAACAGCTGAGCCCCCCATATTTGCCATTTGGCTGTGGTTTCCATCACCTATTTCTGGTCCATGTGAAACTTCAACATTAGATGTTGCCTTGGTTGGGGTCTTAGCTATGTTACCACTGACCTGCTCTGCTTCTAAGCTTGAAGCAGTAGTGGTAGCCCCTTCCAACATGTCACCACTCACCCCTGTGACAGCCTCATTTGGTCCATCCATCCTAACACTAGCTTGAGGTAGCTCAGTGTTCTTATTTGGTGAATTTCTAGGGTTTTGGGTCTTTTGAGGTTGTTCAGATGATTGTTCCAAATTGGGTGTGTGATGGGTAGCAGTTGTGTTTTCTACACCTTCACCCTGATTTTGAACTAATGACAACATATAAGGAAATAATGGTGTCACAGTTCCAGAAAAATCTTTGCCATCCTTTTTCAAATAGGAAAATAATTTCTTTTGAAGCACAGGGAAAATAAATTTCTTTTTATGTACCTTTGGATTGGAAAGTAGGTTATTAAGAATTAGTTGCAAAAACCTTGGATAAATATAATACTTTCCAGAAACATTCTTGTTCAAACCATCCATTATCATAGCCGAAAAATTAAAAGGTTGTCCTTTGGCCAGACAAATCATAACAGATGTTTGAGATGTACTGAATTCATTCCAACCTGAAGTTTTAGGACTTAGACAATGGAGAATGGTGTGAATTAAAAACTTCCATTGAGGACAGAGAAGACCTTTATAAAACTTTAAACTTTAAGTTTTCTTTTCATACCCCATATTTTCAAGTTCTTCAAACATGATAGAATTTTCAAGACAAGTTATTTCCTCATCATCTGCAAAGTGAAGAGCTTCTCTCACAGATGATTCAGAAATAATTAACTTGTGGCCATCTACCTTAGCCTTCAAATATTCTTCCTCATTTTTAGTTTTGATCTTAACAGTAGACCAAAACATATCAATGTGGGAAACATATATATGAGGGTTTTTTGTTAATGCATACCTAATGTGAGTAGCATTAAGAAAGTCTATTACCTCAACAAAACCTTCAGCTTCTTTGGTCTTTTCAAGAAAAGCAACTTGATTGTGGTTATCGGAAAAGATTCTTGTCGACATTGTTAATTAGGGTTTTGAGTTTGGGGGTTTTTCAAATCAGATGTTAAAAAGTATGTTAGGGTTTGAATAAAAGTGAATTTTGAGCGCATAAAGTCAATTATGAGATCCAATTAGATTTTTAAGCCCTTCAGATCGAATTAGGTTTAGTTGGCGCCAAGTTTACAAAACCGACCCTACACTTTCAAACCAAACAGTAGAATCCCAGAAGTTACAAAGCGAGCAGCAGAACCCTCAGCAGTAGAAAGTTTTGCCTAGCAGTAGAAACTTTGTAACAAGCAGTAGAATGTTTGCTGAACTTTCCAAACACCTTTTTCTCATTAGACAAGCATTCCCCTTAGACTTTTCCTGCAAAAGATTAGTCCAAAACCACAAAAATACAAGAAAGAATATACCACAATAATCACAATTCATAGTTATACTTAGCAGTGGAATAAACAACTAGCAGCAGGACTAAATATAACTAACAGCAGAACCTAACACACATGATAGCAAGTAGTAGAAACAACTTATTGTCTAATAACAGTACAAATCCTTACAAAACATTAAAAAAACACAAAGAGATAAGAATTTTCAAAGATTTGATCATTCCAATACTAGCAATTAAAAATTGAAATCTACCCACATCAAAACCTTTTGTGAGCAAATCTGCAACATTATTGTCAGTATGGATTTTAACAATTTGAATTAATTTCTTTTCAAAAGAATCTCTTATAAAGTGATGTCTTATTTCAATATGTTTTGTTTTAGAATAAAAAAGAGTTTTTTTAATAATACACATTGTACTGTTATTATCAATGTAAATTTTGGTGTGCATGAAATTATACCCACAGTCCAATAACTGGTTCTGAATCCATAATACTTGACCGCAACAACTTGAAGCAGCAACATGCTCAGCTTCAGTTGTAGAATCTGCCACCACAGTCTGTTTCTTGCATTGCCATGAAATCCACCTATGTCCAAGAAATTGACATCCTCCAGTGGTTGACTTTCTGTCTAAACATGCCCCAGCATAATCACTATCTGAGTATGCCACCAGATCAAAAGGTGAATCTTTAGGATACCAAAGGCCCAACCTTGGTTGACTCCTTAAGTACCTAAAAATTCTCTTCACAGCATTCAAGTGAGACACTTTAGGGATCACTTAAAATCAAGCACAGGCACACACAACAAACATAATGTCTGGCCTTGAAGCGGTTAGATACATCAATGAACCAATCATTGATATGTAGATATGCACATCAACCTTTTCCCCATCTGAATCTTTAATCAGAGGCTTGTTGGACTCCATGGTTGTCTTTGCTGGTTTCACATCAGAAAAGCTAAATTTCTTCAAAATTTCAGTCATATACTTGTCTTGACTGATGAATATCCCATCTTCTTCTTTCTTAACTTGAAGCCCCAGAAAGAAAGTGAGTTCCCCCATAGAACTCATCTGAAATTTGCTATGCATGAGCTTCTCAAATTCCTCACATAACACCTTGTTTGTAGGCCCAAAAATGATATCATCAACATATACTTGAACTAATAAGAGATCATTTTTGTCTCTTTTGATAAACAAAGTCTTGTCAATTCATCCTCTACTGAAGCCATTGTTCAACAAGTACCTTGATAAGGTGTCATACCAAGCTCTAGGAGCTTGATGCAAACCATACAATGCTTTCTCCACCTTGTAAACTCTATCAGGATAATCAGGATCTTCAAAACCAGGTGGTTAGGAAACATAAATTTCTTCATCAATTTTCCCCTATAAGAAAGCACTCTTCACATCTATTTGATACACTGTGAAATTCTTGTATGAAGCATAAGCCAAAAATAATCTGATAGCTTCTATCCTTGCAACAGGTGCAAATACTTCATCATAGTCAATGCCTTCCTCTTGAGTGTATCCTTGAGCCACTAATCTTTCTTTGTTCCTGATCACAATTCCTCTCTCATCTCTTTTGCATCTAAAGACCCATTTTGTACCAATTGCCTTTTTCCTAGAAGGCAAATCAACTAAGGTCCAAACTTCTTGAAGCTTAAACTGCAACAACTCTTCTTGCATAGCTTCCACCCAACTTTCATCTTGTAATGCTTTATAGGCATTCTTGGGTTCCACTTGTGACAGAAAACAAGCAAACATACAATTCTGTAGATCCTTGTGGCTATTTCTCTGATGAAAAGATTGAGCAAATAACCCTTGATCAAACAAATTTCTGAAACCTTTTGTTTTACTTCTTGTTTGAACAGCAGAATGAACATCTCCAATAATCTGCTCTTTTGGATGATTTTTGTGAACTCCGGTGGTTGGAATAGGACTGACAGGGATTGCATTCTCCATATTTGTTAAGGCAGCCTCTGCACCAAACCCATCCAAAGCTTCATCATTAGTATCTTCATAGATATTCACCAAACCAGGGATATTAGGATCATCTGGATAGTCATCATCAGCAAAAGAAATTCCATCTTCATCAGCAGTAGGAACTTTGGGTTTAGCAGTAGAATCATGATTACTGCTGCTAGGCTTAGCAGTAGGAACTTTTGGCTTAGCAGTAGAATCATGGATACTGCTGCTTGTGTTATTTCCTCTGTTTTCAACATTTTGCTCTTCATCAACAATTTGTGGTCCTTCATTAACCACTTTTCCAGCATCATAAGATTTATCCCCCCCTTCTGTATCTCCTTTGGGTACATCATGAACAACATCATCTTGTGAACTCTTTTTCTCTTTCTCTTTGGCTGTGAAAGTTGGATCAAGCTTCCATTTCTCAATTAAAACAAACTCCTTTGCAGATTCATTCTCTTTAGCTTGTGTACCTGCATTAGAATTAGCTTGTGTACCTGCAGACTTGTTAGTTGTACCTACAATCACTGGCTCATAATTCATAATTTTGGTTAATGAATCAATGTCAAACAACCATTCAGGTCCACTCCCTGCAACATTAGTTGTGGTTTCACTGAACCTAACATGCAGGTTTTCTTTTATATGCCTAGTTCTTTTATTGAATACCCTAAAAGCTTTACTATTGGTAGAGTATCCAACAAAGAAACCTTCATCTGCTTTCTCATCAAACTTGCCTAGGTTATCAATGGTATTTAAGATAGTAACAGGACACCCAAATGGTTTTAAGAAATCTATCATAGGTTTCCTACCATGCAACAATTCATAAGGGGTCTTGTTATGAGGCTTAACTACCTCACTCCTATTTTGCACAAAACAAGCAGTGTTAAATGCTTCAGCCCAAAAAGTAGTGGGTAATTTTGACTCTGACAACATAGTCCTAGCAGCCTCAATTAATGTCCTATTCCTCCTCTCAGCAACACCATTTTGTTGAGAAGTTCTAGCCACACTAAAATGTCTTAAAATACTTTTTTTCACACAGAACTGGTTCATCACACTATTCTTAAAGTCAGTTCCATTGTCACATCTGATTACCTTAACTTTGTGTCTAACTAGGTTTCTAATCTTGTTATGAAAGCCTTAAGAATGCCAGAAGTCTCATCCTTAGGTTCTAGAAAGAAAACCCAAGTGAATCTACTATAGTCATCTGTGACAACTAGACAATACATTTTCTTATTCAAACTTTTCACATAAGTTGGCCCAAACAAATCCATATGCAACATATATAGGGGCTCAGAAATAGAGTTCACTACTTTGGACTTACAAGAAGCTCTGTGTTGCTTTCCTATCTGACAAGCAACACAGGTTTCAGGATTTTCAAAAACTTTTGAAGGTAAACCTTTAACCAAGTTTGCCTTAACTAATTTATTTATAGTTTTGAAATTTAAATGGACAAATCTTCTATTCCAAAGTTTGGATTCATCATTTGTGGCCTTTGCAAATACGCAAGTTAAATCTCTTTTGGGAATTATGTTCTTGTAGAACCTTAGACCTTGATAGATCTTTGAGCACTCTTGGATCGTTAGTAATGTTTATGTAATCACAAACACACTAATAGAAAGTCTCTAACACTTGTATTTTAAAGCAGAAATAAACACAAGAAATAACACAAATAACTAAGAACACTTTGATCCTCTATGGATCGTTTATTAAACTAAAACTTGTTTTTCTTAACTCATACATATTACATAATAACGTGTTCCTTTTATAGATAAGGAACCCTAACTAGGTTTCACTAGAAACCCTAAACCGTTTCACAAGAAACGTATATTCTAAAAACTAAACAAGATATGCATTATCACTTCCTAAATAAACTCATGCATATCCTAACTAATAACAAAATACGCGGAAACTATCCATCAGCAGAAACACACTTCGCAGAATCTCTACTTTCGCAGAAACATTCTTCAGCAGAATCCAATACTTCAGCAGTAACCATCAGCAGTAACCATCAGTAGAATTCTTCCTTAGCAGAATTCCCAACAATCCTCCCCTAATCTTGAATTTGACATGGTTAAGTTCAAGATTCTTGATAGATTGTTAATACTTCAGAATAAGAGGAGTGACTTCGAACATCAGCAGCAATGAACCAAATGAACCACATCTCTATGAATGGTAAACTTTAAACTTCAGGTCTTTGCAGCAACAAATGACAAAATGTACATCAAAACATTTAAGTTTCATACTATTCTCATCACATCCAGGTGTGTGAACTCCTGTGAGAGGTGAATCATTGAAAATAATGGATTTGATGTCTCTTTACCAATAGCCATCACTACTGGAGTAGCCAAATGTTTAAGTTCGAAAACTATGGTACACTGATAACCATATGATTTTTAGCAAATCATCAGCTATAAACGGATTTGAGATGTCTTTACCTGTAGCCGTTTGCTCAGGACTAGCCAATCCTTTGGATTCAACTGAACCTTGGTGAATTGAATACCAAATATGGATACCAAATGTCTTTACCACAAACCATACTTTTGTGGACTAGCCAATTCTTTGGATCCCACAAAGGGTTACATCCATGGTGAATTGAGAACCATTTCAACTCTCAGGAATAAACCATGGGTGAGTTGAAGTACCCTATAGCTTTGAGCAAGCTATTACAGCTATCAACAGATTTGATGTGTCTTTACGAAAGCTGTACCCTTTGGACTAGCCAACTCTTTGATGGACACAAGTCACATCTGGTGAGTTGATAACCATCAACAGAGTGATATACAACAAACCTGCAGAAAAGTTAGTACACAAAAATACAAGTTTTTTTTTTTTTTTTTTTTTTTTTTTTTTTTTTTTTTTTTTTTTTTTTTTTTTTTTTACTAAGAAATAAGAATGAAATAAAAAAAATGATAAAAAAGATACAAAAATAATACATAATACCAGAATCAAGAAGAAGCTGTGTGTTGCATAAGCTTGGACTTGATTAATCCAACCAATTGTTCAGCATGAGTCTCATCATTAGCCACTGGATCAGGAGGAACTTCCAATTTGGTTTGAAGCATACGTTTCAGCAGATTAATAGACCAAGGATAATGCTGATCCGAAAACATACACACCCTAATGCCAGACTTTGTTTCAACAACATGCACATTAGGCATAGGATAAAACCTCCAAGTATCAACCTCCCATGTGTGTGAATTCTCCCAAAGTGAGTAGCCTTTTCCATTAGGTGAGTGTGAATCAAACAGAACTTGCAGATCTCCCAATAAGTATAAACCAGCACCCTGTGGTGGATGAGAGGTATAATACTCAGTAACCATTCCATAGAGAGTATGCAAATCTTGCCTATCCACCAAGTGAAGTATTTCTTGCAAGAAAGTAAACTCCATATAGGATTGATCTTGCCTATAAATGGTATTTATCTGCCCATCTGTCAATGTCCATTTGACCAACACATTGTATGAACCTTCAGGAAAGGTCTCAGAAGAACCCACTTTGATAAAGGTTGAATCAGCAGCATTGAGATCTATATGCTTAGAATAACTCCCCTGTTTAGACTTATGTGCTCTAGAAATCTGCTCTCTAGCTAACCTCACAGATCTTCTGATAGCAATTTGTCTGCTGTGAGCCATCCTTTTCTTTCTCCTCCCAGGTATATAGATTCCCATATGACTAACATTTTCAGATGCACCAGAAGCATTGTCAGCAGGAATGGAAGAAGAGGGAATAGAACCACCTTCTGCAAGCAACCTCTCAGTATCTTCTCTAACCTTTCTAGCCTCAGCAGCTTCTAATTCAGCTTTCCTCACCAACTCTGCATTGTAGTTGGAAATAAGTGATTCCTCTTGTGCAGCAGATGCAGAAGAAGGAATGGTAGCAGCTTTAGTAGAGGTGTCAGCAGATTGATTGCCTTCAGTAGTTGCCTCAGCAGAAACAGCTTGAGGAAGTACTTGGTCTTTATCACCAGAAGATGAAGTACCAAGCTCAGCTGTTTTGGTTCTTTTAGCTTCAGAAGCATCTATACTTGCACCAGGCCTCTTCAATAGAGTTTGAGATGAGTGAATAGCCTTCATAATTTGATTATATGTTTGATGCAAATCAGAATCAGATAAGGCCCATACTTGCTTCTTGGACAAAGCAGAATTATATACAGAAGTATATTGATGATAAACCACATTTCTCATATAATTCTTGGTTTGTGCCTTAGTCTGAGGTTTAGCTCTCTTAGCTTTTGCCTTCTGTGCATTAATGGCCTTTCTCCTTTCTGCTGCAGCTTGCTTCCTCTGTTGACCAAGAGCTACCATTTGAGCAGCAAAGTTATTACTATCAAAAGCAGCTCCTAAGATGCTTTGGGCCAAAGTAGGATTGGAAGCAGCTTGTTGAGTATAAGAATCCCATTGTGCATCAGTAAAATGAACTGATTGCTCATCTAGTTCTCTTTGCCTTTCAGGAGGCAAATCTGAAGTAAATTGAGCTGTCATCTTTTGTGCTAGAGCTTGACTCTTCATCATATCTTCATACTCTTTAACCAGTCTAGCTTGCTCCTTCCTTTCTTTTTCACTCACAAGATCTGTACCAAGATCTTCATCAATCATCACTCCTTGCTCACTACCAGAAATGTCAACACTAGGAACTTGAGTAGCCGGCTCATTAGAAGAATCATTCCCAGAGATATCAACAATAGGAACTCTGTCAATATTCTCAGAAGAAGTACCAATAGAAGCATCAGCAGAAACATGTTGAGTGGAAGATTCAACATGTGGAGTAGAAACCTCATCAGTAGTATTCAAAGCAAATGATCTCCCAGCAACAAACACTTCAGCAAAAACTTCAGAAGGTGTAACATCAGCAGAAGCCACATGATCACCATCAACATGTTCTTGAGCAACATTCAAACTGGGCATTGTAGATTCCTTGCTCAAATACAGTCTTCTTCTCTTTATGTAGAACTTAATTTGATCCTTTTGTTGTGATGATTCATCAGCTCTAGGTGAAGAAGAATTAGTTTGCTGAGCAGCTTCAGCCAATAAATCAAGATGATCCAAATAACTATCCTCCTGTTCTTCATCAGAGGCAAACACAAACTTCCTTTTCTTTTTCTGCCCAAGTTGATCTTCTAATTCCTGAACCCTCTTTTTCAACACTACAATCTCATCACCAAGTGAGGATTTAGTATCTGCAAGCTCCTTCTTCAACTTCTCAATTTCTTGATTATTCCTGTTGAGCAAATTATACAGAGAAGTGAGAGTAATAGGGTCCTCAGCTCCACCAGCAGATGTCTCAGTGGTAAAGGGAGCTTCATTGGGCCCTTCAAAAGAAATATGTATATTCTTAAAAGTAGGAGTGCTTTCATCTATTTGGCCTCTAAAAGGGCTAGGTGTGGACAGTCTTGTAGTCTCATATTCAAGAGGTGAAGGCACATGAGTATCATGAGACTGAATTGTCTCCTCAACCTCAGGAACAAGCTCATCAGGAGCTTCATGAGTTTGTGATGGAATAGGACTGGGTGAAACATGTACAGTTGAAGGTGTAGGATGGTCAGGAGAAACAATGGGTGCTTCAGCAGTTGTGGATGGACCCTCATCCTTTTCCACTGATGGATTACCATCAGCAGTATTGCTTGGGATTGATGGAGTACCATCATCAGCAGCATTGGGAGATGGTGGAGCACCAGCAGCATTACCCTCATCAGCATCATCATTGCCATGTGGCAACATAGCTGGTAGCAGAGGGTGATGTTCCCCACCATAGTGAGTTTTCATTGAAGCAAACACCTTAGCACTCAGGGCTCCTATGGGATAATGGCCTCTATCTTGGGTATTTATGTCTAATATTATTTGAAGAAACCTAGGGTACATTAGAAACTTATGCTTTTTCTTTTGAACATTTTATACCATATTATCAAAAATAAACTTAGAAAAATTATAAGTTAAACCCTGTGAAAAACATACTATACCACAACCCAATTGGGTAGAGAATTGATCCCATCCTCCAGACTTGTTGCTGATGCACTGAAGCAATGTGTGTATCAAAAATCTCCACTTGGGGCAAAACTTGTTCTTGAGCCACATAACTGTATCCATACTTTGATAACCAGCAGCTCTCAGCCCATCAAGTATCTCACCAGTGTTGGTGTGATAGACACCATCTTCATCATCCAACTGCAATCTTTCCCTAATCAAAGCTTCAGTAACCACATACTCTGCTCCATCAATCTTTGCAACAATCTCTGTTTCAGAACGTTTCTCAACAGATGCCCTAAATTGAGTGACCAAAGATTCGTGTACTACATCTGGGTAATGAGTTAATGCAAAGTGAATCTTGGAACGCTTCAAGAAATCAACCATAGGGTCATACATTTCATGTCCCTTCGCTTTTCCTAGAAAAGCAACTTTATTGTGATCCTTCTTAAATTGTAGGGCCGCCATTGAAGAAATTATGAGAGATATGGTATGAATCAAGTGAATGGAGAATAGGTTTAGATTGCTTGAAGAGGGAATAAGTTGTTTTGGGCGAAGATTATATGAGTAGGTTATAAATAGAAGTTACCCAATTATGGTCAAAATTTATCAGAACTAATTGTTGACCGTATCTGACGTGTAAAGTAACTTCACCATTCAAAATTAACTCTTCAGCAGAAATGATGGTCAATCTGCTGAAGTGAGAAGTCAATCAGCAGAAACAACTCAAGAGTAATAATATCTTCAGTAAAGATCTTGAGATTTACTTTGCCACCCAACTCGCATTAATTACCATCAACACTTGACTTCGCCTATAAAATAACCCCAAATCACAATCCGCACAAATCACTTAACCCTAATTTACCATCAAACCCTCATTCAATCCAATATCAAACATCAACACAATGACCAACCAACCAGAGGTAGTCGATCTCACTTCTGAGTCATCAGCAGATTCAGGAGAGAACATTCCTCAATCATCCACACAACCTTCCCAAAGAAGGTATGGTATTACCAAAGAACAAGCCCGCAAGAAAAGGCATGATGTGGGCTCATCAAGCAGACCCAACAATCCACCCAAACCTCCATCATCATCATCATCTGAGGATAGTCGTCCTTTATTTCGATATCCCTACCAAGATGAGCCTCGAACTTTGAAGTCCCCTTTTCTCCCTTCTTCGGAAGATGATAGTGTGGTGGATCCAAATGATTCACCTAGGGGCTCTGATGACTTCAAAGAGCGTCTTGAGCCAATCTTCAATAGATTGGTGAGAGAAGAAGAGGAGAGGGAAGCAGCACCAACCAGGGAAGAGAATCCCCAACCTTCACAACCCCATCCAAGGCCACACACCAGAAATCCACCACTTCAAGAGACAAGGGAGGTGGTTATTGGTCTTCCTGCTCCACGAACTGGTATGTCATACCACAGAGACACAGGAAAGGGCAAGGGTGCAGAGGTGGCCGGTAAAGGAAAGGGTAAAATGGAGTAGGTGATGATGAGATGTTGCCAAGGACCAAAGATATAAAACTAGGTTCTTCAGCATCTTCATGAGTGATATTTTAGATCTTTCAATCATGTCTGTTAGTCTTCCTGGTGCAGCAATAGATGATAGTAACTAGAGTCTGTGTAGGTTATCTTGTATAGGATTGGTCTTGTTGAAATTGAAGTTGTTTGTGAAATGTAACTTCTTTTGAATGAATGAACAACTTGCCCTTTATTTTGCAATGATTTGCACTTGTATTGTTCTTCAGCACTTCCATTCAGTAGAAACAATGACCATGTCCCATTTAAGTAATCTTGATTAACCTCAACTAAGGATCAGCAATATCAAGGCAGTCTGCAAAACAGACACATAACAGCAAACAAACCAAACCATACAAACTAAAAATAAATTAGTTGATTAGTGTGTTAGCAAACATAATCAATAATCTACAAAATATTACAAAATTTACAAAATTTTATAACAACAATCCTCCCCTGAGGCCTATGCCTCCCCTCAAACTTTGCATTTAAGGGATAACCATCCCAATATGGACAACTAAGTGTTGAAACCTAGGTCCATCAAAAGCCTTAGTCAATAAATCTGCCACATTATCATCTGTGTGAATCTTAACCACCTTAATCAAATGTTTTTCATATGCATCTCTGATAAAATGATGCCTGATTTCAATATGTTTTGTTCTATTATGAAAAACTGGATTTTTGACAATGCATATGGTACTTTGATTATCAATAAAGATTGTGGTGTTCATAAAATTAAACCCATAATCCAATAATTGATTTTGTATCCAAAGAACCTGTCCACAACAATTGGCAGCAACAACATACTCTGCTTCAGTAGATGAGGTAGTAACAATAGTTTGTTTCTTGCATTGCCAAGAAATCAATCTTCTTCCAAGAAATTGGCAACCTCCAGTTGTGGATCTCCTATCTAGATTTGCACCAACATAATCACTATTACTATATGCTTCCAACTTAAAAGGAGACTCTTTTAGGTACCAAAGACCTAAGTTAGGCTGGCCTTTGAGATACTTGAAGATCTTTTTGACTGCATTTAAATGGGAAGTGAGTGGAGTGACCTGATGTCTAGAACAAGCACTCACAGCAAAGGTGATGTCAGGCCTTGAAGCTGTCAAATACATCAATGACCCAATCATGGATCTGTATAGGTGAACATTCACTGCAGGATCTGGTTCAATATTGTTCTTAGGTTTTGGAGCTTCATAAGGTGTAGTGGCAGTTCTGACATTTTCCATATCAAACTTCTTCAAAATATCCTTCACATACTTATCCTGACTAATAAAGATACCATCTTGTTTCTGCTGAACTTGTAGACCCAAAAAGAAAGTAAGCTCCCCCATAGCACTCATCTGAAACTCTCCCTTCATCAATTCCTCAAACTCCCTGCACCAAGCTTCTTTAGTGGAGCCAAAGATAATGTCATCCACATAAACCTGCACAAGAATTATATCCCTGGAATTCTTCTTAATGAAGAGTGTTTTGTCAATGGCACCTCTTCTGTATCCATGCTTCAGCAGAAATGCATAAAGCCTAGCATACCAAGCTCTTGGTGCCTGATGTAGTCCATAGAGAGCTTTTACAACCTTGTAAACATGTTTTGGATTATCTGGGTCTTCAAAACCTTTGGGTTGAGTGACATATACTTCCTCTTCAATTTCACCATACAGGAAAGCACCTTTCACATCCATCTGATATACCAGGAAACCCATATAAGATGCATAGGCCAAGAAGATTCTAATGGCCTCAACCCTAGCTACTGGAGCAAAGACTTCATTATAATCAACTCCTTCCTCTTGTCTGAACCCCTGAGCCACCAATCTTGCTTTGTTTTTAACCACAATACCCCTTGCATCTCTTTTATTCTTCAAAATCCATTTTGTCCCAATGGCAAACTTCCCTTCAGGTAGTGGTACCAATATCCAAACCTGCTGATTCTTGAATTGTTGCATCTCATCTTGCATTGCTTCAAGCCAATTTGAATCTTCAAGAGCTTGAGCAACACTTGTTGGCTCCACTTGAGAAAGAAAGCAAGCAAACATACAATGCTTAAAGTCTGTATGATTGTCCCTTTTCTGATTTGAGACATAGGAAAGAAAAGCAACTTGACCATACTTAGAACCCTTCACAGTACTTCTAGTTCTAACAGGTGCTTGAGGATCACCAAGAATATTGGATTGGGGATGAGCAATGTTGATCCTTTTGGTAGCATTGGGGTTGACATCAATTGTGGTGTCAAGATTGTTCACATTGGGTTCAAAATCACTATCATAGGAGGTTGAGTTGAAGATACCAGCTTTGGGTTGGTGATTCCCAAGATCAGAAGGACTTGGAAAACGTGTATATGGCTCTTCAAGGTCTGTGGACACACTAGGAGAAATGGAAGAACCTTCAGGAGAACTGTCAGCAGAATTGGTGATGTCAGGGGAAACAGAAGACCTATCAGCAGAATCCTGGTTTCCACTGACTGGTTGTGCTAACTCCACATCAACTCTTTCAGCTTCTTGATTGGCTGCATGCTCCTGCTTCTTGAGTCTAGCAAGGTCCTCTGCATAGTGTGACTCATCTTCAAGCTCATCAGAAGTTTCTTTGGAGGTATCACCTGCAAATTGGTTAGGAGAAAAATAAGGTACAACAATAGGGTGTTCATCATGCTCAGACTCACTATCTGAGTCACCATCCATGGTACCAACTTTGTTTGTGGGAGACTCTTGAGAACCTGCAGATTGGTTAGCAACATATCTAGTATAGCCCAAGTAATCAGTTATGTAGTCCAGGTCAAAATACCAAGCATGACCTTGACCCTGAACATTAGGCTTGTCTTCTAGGTATCTCAGGTTAAGGGTCTCCTCAATCTTTTTAGCATTTAAATTATATACCCTATAAGCCTTACTATGTGCAGAATAACCTACAATATACCCCTCATCAGCTTTTTCATCAAAATTTCCCAGTGGATCACTAGTATTCAAAATGGTCACTTGACATCCAAAAGGTTTAAGATAATGAATATCAGGAACTTTCCCAGTGAGAAGTTCATAAGGTGTCTTGAAATGAGGTCTAGTGATAGATACCCTGTTCAAAACATAACAAGCAGTGCTTACTGCTTCAGTCCAGAACGTAGTGGGTAATTTAGAGTCTGCAAGCATGGATCTTGCTGCCTCTATTAAGGTCCTATTCTTTCTTTCAGCAACCCCATTTTGCTGTGGGGTTCTTGGATTGCTATAGTCCCTTTTTACCCCTTAGACTGACAAAGTTCTATTAAAACAGCATTTTTGAACTCTGTCCCATTATCACACCTAATACCTTTAACCTTTTTGTTTAGCTGGTTTTCAACAAGGGTAATGAATTCTTTTAAAATTGGAGATGTTTCATCTTTAGTTTTCAAAAAGAATACCCAACAAAACCTGCTATAGTCATCAGTGATTACCAGGCAGAAGTACTTGTGATCAATACTTCTAATTTGAGTTGGACCAAAGAGATCCATATGCAGCAACTGAAGAGGTTCTGAGATGGTTCTCACAGCAGTAATAGCTTTGTATGAGGCTCTATGTTGCTTTCCTTTGTTGCAGGCAACACAATTATGCTCATTGGTGAAGACATTGGAGGGAAGTCCATGAACTAGACCAAGTTTAGAAAGCTTGTTAATGGTCTTGAAATTCACATGAGCCATCCTTCTACGCCATTTTGTAGACTCATCCAAGGATGCTTTAGCCACCAAACATGTTAGGTCACCTTCAGGTTGAACATCATTCAAATTGAATGTGTACAAATTGTAAGTTCTGGGAACTCTCAGCAGAATTGGTGTATCTTCTGGAAGTTTGAAGTCTTTAGAGAGCACAAGACATTCATCCTCAGAGAAGAATACTTTGTTCTTGGTGTCACAAATTTGTGATACTGAGAACAAGTTGAAATGTTACAGTTCCTTCACATAATACACATTCTCAAAGTCCAAATTAGGTGTTCTGATGGTTCCCTTCCCAGTGATTCTACCATCTCCTCCACCAAAAGTCACATTGCCTCCTCCTTCAATGGGTACAAAATCATGCATCATCTCTAAGTTTCCTGACATACTCCTGGAACAACCACTATCTACCATGCCTACTTCTTTACTTTTCAGAGGATGATCCTACAACAACAACAAAAATATACAAAATATAAGTACACATTGGAGACTCAAGTCATTGCTGACTTGAGCCTGCCTTGTGGATCATAAGAATTAGGCCATGTAGATGTATAAGATCCACCATTGTTCTTGGACCTGCAATGATAATTAGGTCCCTTTTTGGTCCAAAAACAACCTGCTGAGGGCTTAACAGCAGTATCCCAATTTCCCTTACCCACATATCTTGGGTCAATAAATCCAGGCCAATAACCATTCTAAAAATATGAACTAGTTGGTCTCACATATGGTCTAGCAACACATCTTCTCCAAAAAGGTGGAGAATGTCTATCAGCAGAATTGCTGGTATTTTGAGTTGCTTGTGGAAAATATGGTGGTATTTCATTAACATTTTTCCACATTGGTCCAGGTTTATTTTGATCAGCACATACACCCATTCTTTGCTCATGAAAAGTACAATCCTTAATCAAATGAAATTTACTTCCACAAACAAAACATTTCTTCTTTTTAGAAGATTTATTCATATTGAAAGATGTTCCATGACATGCAAAAGTATTCAAACCATTAACAGAATTGTTTTTGACAGAATTAAAAAACATTGTTTTGCAAAGAATTAAAAGACAAGTCTTCAGAAGAAACTGTCTTGGGCTTTGATTCCTCAGCAGCAACTCTAATAGACTTGTAGGGAGTCTTGGGTGTAGGATTTGGTGAGGTCTTGGGTGAGGTCTTGGGAAGGTCTGACTTTTCACTTGAATCACAACTGGTAGTAGACCCTTGGTCTGAGGACATGTCACTAGAAGAACAAGAGACATAGTCAGTAGAATTAGAATCAGGGTCTGGCAAGTCACTTGACTTTTTGCCATAAAGATGGTGTGATCCATCAAAGTCTGAGGTGGTGTTGGTAGTGGGCATGAATTCTCCTCTAATAGGTCCAGGCACAGCATGTAATTTTCCTTCTTTAACAAAGTTTGCTAATCCTGCTGGTGTAGGTTTACGTGTGTCATCCCTAGCCTCTAAACCAACATATTTTTTAAAACCTAAACCTATACTAGTGTTTGAAGGTTGACTATTATAGAGACAGTTAGCTAACTTATCACCTGACATTAACCAAATTTTATGACAAGCTATTTCCTGCTCTAGTTTCTCTTTTAGTTCCTGATTCTCTAACTCTAGTTTAGCCTTTTTCTTTTCACAACATTTTAATTCATTTGTAGTACATAGTAAATCTCTCTCTAACACCCCTATCTTTTCTTCATAGGCAGTCTGATTCTTCTGAAACCAAATTTGTTGTCTTTCTTTAGTTTTTAAAGCCTGTTTGTAAGCCTCAACTTCAACATAACATTCATTATATTTAGGTTTCAATTCATCATATGACTCCTTAAGTTCATTATATCTTTCACTACAACCAAAAACACAATTATGTACCTGAGAGATGCCCATAAAGGCAACTTGATCATGTTGATCCTCTGTAGTACAGCATGCCAACAATCCATTCTGCCCAGAAGCTTCATCATTATCAGGTTCATGCACCTTCCAGTTGACATGATCATCCAGAGTGACCAAAGCTCCAGTTTTCCTAGCTTCCACTTGTTTCTGCTGATAGGTAGTATATCTAACCTCATCACCAGCCTTCCTATCCTTGCATTCTCTTGAGAAGTGACCCATCTGACCACATGTATAGCATTTGACCTTCCTCCTGTCAAATCTAGCAGGGTCTCTTCCCTTGAAACCAAACTTTCTCCCTGACTTGTCTTCAAACCTTTTGATGTTCATTGAGAGCATGGCCACCTGCCACTTCAAGTTCATCTCTTCCATATCCAGAGGATCCACTTGATCAAAATCCTCAAAAGTAAGTTGCTGCTGATGATCATAATCAGCAACAAAGGAGTGAATTACATCTTCCAATACACCACTAGACTGTGGTTGTGAATTTGGTTAGTTGTTGGGATATGAAGATGATACTGAGGAGCTTGGGCTTGAAGCTTGATTCATCTAATTGGGGGTGGTGCTAACAAAAGCTGAGTAACTGGGAGTGGATGCACGAATGGGACTTCTAACATCAGGCTCAAGAGTCTTAAGCTTGTTGTAGAGATCATCAAAAGATAGCATATCCAGTCCACCTTTAGCTTTGAGTGCAATGCTCACTTGCAGCCAAGATGGAGGTAAAGATCGTAAGAACTTTGCATTGCAATCCTCATTGTCTGGCCTGGCCTTCAGCTGATTCAATTGACTCAAAATCTTATGAAACCTGTCATACCCCTTGTGAATACCTTCCTCCTCAGAGATTTGGAATTCTTGAAACTGCTGTTTCAACATAGATTTCCTCATCCTCTTTGACTCATCGTTCCCACCAAACCTAGCCTTAATGGCCATCCAGATGTCCTTTGCATCCTGCATGCAGTGAAAGTCACCCATATGATCATCTGGAATAGCCTGAAGGAGAATAGTTCTAACTTTTTGCTCTCTCTGTACAGCTAGAAACTCTTCAGTAGTTTTAGGACCAAGAATGGTAATCTTTCCATCAACATCTTCGGTGTGCCTTTTCAAGCTATTTCCCTTTTTGACAATTTCCCAAAGATTCCAATCAATATTTGTGATCCAGTTCTGCATCTTTATAGCCCACAATTCATACTCTTCCTTCTTGAGGTATGGGAACTTTGCATTGCTGTTGGAGAAAGTGAGTTGTTGCAAGGATGAAGATGTGGTGTTATGGTTGTTGTTGTTAACTTCTGATCCATCGTCTGATCCAGGCATTGTTTTGGTTGTTTTGGTTGAGAGGGTGTAAAGAAAGGATGTTCTTAGTATCACAGAGACTCTCCCGAGGCTCTGATACCACTTGTAGAACCTTAGACCTTGATAGATCTTTGAGCACTCTTGGATCGTTAGTAATGTTTATGTAATCACAAACACACTAATAGAAAGTCTCTAACACTTGTATTTTAAAGCAGAAATAAACACAAGCAATAACACAAATAACTAAGAACACTTTGATCCTCTATGGATCGTTTATTAAACTAAAACTTGTTTTTCTTAACTCATACATATTACATAATAACGTGTTCCTTTTATAGATAAGGAACCCTAACTAGGTTTTACTAGAAACCCTAAACCGTTTCACAAGAAACGTATATTCTAAAAACTAAACAAGATATGCATTATCACTTCCTAAATAAACTCATGCATATCCTAACTAATAACAAAATACGCGGAAACTATCCATCAGCAGAAACACACTCCGCAAAATCTCTACTTCCGTAGAAACATTCTTCAGCAGAATCCAATACTTCAGCAGTAACCATCAGCAGTAACCATCGGTAGAATTCTTCCTTAGCAGAATTCCCAACAGTTCTTTATGTCCACACTGTATATATTGTCTGTTCTAGGGACTCTAAGTAGCACAGATTGATAATCAGGCAACTTAAAATCAGGAGATAAGACAAGACATTCAGTGTCTGTAAAAAGAACAAAATTCTTTTTGTCACACATTTGTGAGACACTAAAAAGATTGAACTTAAGCCCTTTTACTGCACCAAAAATCCAATTTTCCTGTTCTGATTGTACCTTTACCAACAATCTTTCCACCTTTAGGATCATTACCAAAAGCAACATAGCCACCATCCATAGCTTCAAAATCTTCAATTTTGCTTTGGTCTCCAGTCATATGTCCAGAGCATCCACTATCAAAAATGCATTTGTCTTTTAGCTCCTCTTGTAGATTGCTCTGCACACAAAGTAAGAGAGTTAGTTTGTCTTGGGGACCCAAGCCATCACTGACTTGGATCTGCCTTGTGCATCAACATAGTCAAATTTCTTCAAGTCCATTGATGCACTGCTGTGTCTGAGAACATGATCTAAAACCTTAATTTTAGGTTTCCAGACCCAGCAAGCTGAGGCCTTAACAGCATAAAAGTGATTGCCCATAATAGTGTTTGTTAACATTTTTAGCTCAGCAGTAGAATCTGCTTTTGCCTTAGCAGTAGAAACAACTGCATTCTTTTGAATTGGCCTTTTTGGTGCAGTAGTAGTAATTATCCTAGTAGCACCAGTTCTCAGTAAAACTTCCCTAGGAACCATGTTTCTCTTAGGATGAGGGTGAGTCTTTTTAGCAAAGTTTTTGTGGTTCACCCTATTATGTTGGTTCCATACAGGTTTTTGGTAGTAGTAACAATCTTCCTGTAAATGATCAAAACTACCACAACTATAACAAGCCTTCTTAAGTAACTGAAAATCACTACCTAACTTTTGTGAAATTAGGTTGTTCCAATTTCTTTGGTTTCCTCTAGGCCTATTATTAAGCTTCCTAGGATGTTCTCTAGGTTTCTCATCAAATTCAGCAAATTTCCTAGAGATATTAGCACCAAACACAGGTTTCACAAACTCAACCTGTTTAACCTTAGTTTCAACAGTTTTAGGAATTTCTTCCTTTTAAGCCTTAGGTGTTGACTCAATCTGTTCTTCTTCACTATCTGACACCCAATCTTCAATGATTGGTGCATCAGAACACATCTTTCCTACCTTTGGTGTTTCTTTATTTGATTAACTGGTTTCACCTACAGGTTTTGCATCTATCTCATTAATGAAAGACAATTACTTCCTAGGAGGTGCAAAGGCACTCTTAACAGGAGGAGCAACATCATTGTATCCTATGCCACTACCTTTTCTCATTAATTGACTTTCAATGGAATTATAGACTAGGTCTGATGCAAATTGATGTTTCTCTACCCTAACAACATGTTTTTCTTTCTCAGATAAGGCTACATCTTTAGCTTGTTCTGCCTCCTCTAGCTTTTTATTTACTACATTAATCTCACCATTTTTCATAAAAATTTCACCTTCTAGTTTGTGGATCTTATCAACATACTCTAGCTCATTTTGCCTAAGAAATTCAAGCCTTTCTTCTACTGATTTTAAACCAACTTTATAACCTAAGTTATCAAGTTTTAGTTTTTCAACTTCAGCTGTTAGACTCTCATTCCTAGACTTATGTTCCTCTACAATATCTAAGCATGATTTAAATGAACAATTTGACTCATTAGATACCTCAGAGTCTGAACCAGATGATGAAGAAGCATAAGCCATCAAAGCAAAATTGTGTCCCTTTTGTCCTTCTTCAGCCATAAAAGCAGATTTGGGTCCTTCCTCAGCTTGATCACTCCAATCATACTCCCCCAAGCCATCACAGTACACCAGAGCTACTGTAGTCTTGACCTCTTCAATAGGAACCTTCCTTACATTCTCTCTATTCTTTTTGGGTGCTCTGCACTCCCTTGCAAAATGTCCCTTTCTCTGACAGTTGTAACACTCAACCTTGGACTTATCAAACCCCATTGTGTTTTGTCCCTTGTACTTGAGTTCCCTTCCTGTCTTCTTCAGAAATCTCCTAGCCCTCATGGTCAGCATAGCCATCTGCCACTTCAAATCAATCTCCTCAAGATCATCAGGATCAATTTGTTCCAAGTCCTGATCTGTAACAGTAGTACTTATGGTAAGATCAGCCAAGAAGGCATAAATAGCAGCATCCCTGATGTTATCACTATTTGTTGAGCTAGCAGCAGAAACATTTGTGCCAACAGCAGAAACTACATGACCTGCAGCATAATAGTTTTCTTGAGAACTACCAGAACTCTTGTTGTTTGAGGACACAAAAGCTAGGTTGTTTGAATTAGAAGATGAACTGGTTGATCCTTTGACTTCAAATTCATACACCTTCAGATTGTTGTACAAATCATCCAAACTCATTGTTTCAAAATCCTCCTTATTCCTCCAGACCGCAGTATGCATGCTCCATTCAGATGACAAGCTTATGAGAAACTTGTGATTGATGTCTTCTTGAGGCACTGGAACCTTCATAAGTGCCAACTGACTTACTAGCTTCTGAAGTATGTCATAAGTAGCATCAATGTTTTCAGTACTTGAGGCCACAAAGGTCTCAAATTGATGCTTCAATAAGTTCTTCGTTGACTTCTTTGTAGCTGCATTCCCACCAAATCTTAATTCAATGGCTTCCATCAAGGACTTTGCATTCTGTATGTAACTAAAACTTAATTGATATTCATTAGGTATCCCCATCATGAGAATACTGTGAGTCTTTATCTCCAATCTTCTCTGAGCCTTGTCCTCAGCAGATTTAATGGGTAAAATAGTCCCATCAGCAGCTTTTGCTGGCAAAGAATCACCATTCAGAATGACTTCCCACATGGAGTAGTCAAGCATCTTGATGTACTGCTGAATTCTCATCTTCCACAGCTCATACTCACCAGGCTTGAGCATGGGCACTTTTGTTGTAGTCACCAAATGAGTTGATTCGGATTTCATTGCTTTTGTAGATGTTGAACAGATTTGAGTTTAACATAAATTCTTCTTGATATCAGTTTCTAGATCACAAGCTCTGATACCACTTGTTGATCCCAGTTGAGCTATTGATCTTGTTAGTTATCTTAGATATAGATCTAAAATAACAAGTATAGAAACTGTTCTTGAAACAATATTAAACACTATGCGGAATCTAATGTTTAATCTTAAGAAGAATAATCAATGAACACAGTCGAATTCTCAACAAACACTTCAATATATTAATACGGTTACTCAATAGTAACATGGTTACAAAACCTTGAAGTGAATCGACTCTGACAATGATACATATGTAATTCTAACCCTAGAACCTCCTTTTATAGACTAAGGAGTTCTTTACAAGAAACGTATAAGTCTATCTAAATAGTATATATACAAAATCCTTTCGATACTTATTTAACCGACTATACATACTTATCACATAAGCAGTAGAATACTAACTCTAGCAGTAGAATCTTTATGCCTAGTAGGAGTATCTACATAGTGTATTTCCTTGATCTTTTTAGCAACTCCAGCAGTAGTATGAAATACACTAGCAGTAGTATCATTGTAACCAGCAGTAGAATTCACACTTAGTGAATTTTCCATTTAGCACAATAAGCAGTATTATCCAATCTGAGCAGCAGCAACTCAAAACCCAACAATTACTTGTTTAATGAAATGAGTTAGTAAATGTAAGATGTTCACAATGTGTAGCACACGTATGGTTTGGATTATAGGCTGAATAGTAAAGGATTCTAGAGAGAGAGAGA
This sequence comes from Artemisia tridentata subsp. tridentata, assembly GCA_021014915.2. Lineage (NCBI taxonomy): Eukaryota > Viridiplantae > Streptophyta > Magnoliopsida > Asterales > Asteraceae > Artemisia > Artemisia tridentata. The sequence continues at coordinate 106,791,913 of CP139501.1, read as the reverse complement.
GAGAGAAAGTTGGGAGCCTTTGTAGAGAGAGAAGTAGAAGGTGTTAGATTAAATGAAAGGTCCAACCCTCTCCCTTGGGGGGAGAGTGGTATTTATACACATACATAATATGCTCCGTTTGGGCTATGGAGTGGTATTTATACACATACATAATATGCTCCGTGTGGGCTGTGGAGTGAGCTGACAGATGGTAAAGACCCGACCCACTCCACGAATACTATAATAACTAAACTAATAATAATAATACTAATAATCCTACGAGCTATTTAATGCTAACAGATACTCAGGGTGACCGAGTCTTCATATGAATATTTATATTCCTAACAATCTCCCCCAAAGGGAGGTCACCCCGAAAATTATATTTTGAATTCTAGCATTCTATCATAAGAATATAACTTCCTAGCTCGTAGTTCTTGATTCTTCAAAATCATTAATCTTTGTGCATTCAGTAGTGAACATTTGATGACTGATCTTTTGTCTTGGATGATCTTTGAGGATTCTTTGAGATTATCATCCAATATACTTCTTCAAGTCTTCTTGTTGCAGTATTGTTCCCTTGTGAAGTTGTGATCTTGGAGCTTTCATCGAGATCATCAGTCACTGTAAATCTCCAAGCTCATCCGTTGTAATATTGCCTCCATGTGATTTGTTGTGACTGTTGGACTCGCATGCTCACACTTTTCTAGATCATGATAACTATCATCAGAGTTGCGGAAGCTGAGTTGTAGGTCTTTCAACTATCATGATGTCTTTGATAATGTTTTGTAAGTGTGAGCATGGAGAGTGGATTGACCCGTCTCTACTGGAATCAGGAACCACCATCGCCATCTTTATATGAATCTGAAATAAAACAGTTAGAAATAAAGTTGGAGAACGATTATGGCTTTGTCATTCGTTCGATGTGGTTGGATTAACCTTCGGTTCTGTGAAGACCGACCTGTGATCAGGTAGAATCCCCTTTAAAGAAGATTCTCCTAGACAGGAATTTCCAGCTTGTTGTAGGGAATCATCCTAAGAGTTACCATAGGAATCACCCTACAAAGCATGTTCTCATACCAGAACATCTCAAAGCAGACAGCACGGTAGAGTGAATAAGTGAATTGAATACCCACTGATTGATGAGAAATTGATTATAAAAATCACTCGCGTGTCACTGGATAAACATTTTATGCAACACGATGAGGGTTTTATACATTGATTCACATTTCTGTCATAAACACTTTTGTTTGAAATTTTTCACAATCAATGTACTCGAAATTCATTTGGTGTGCACATTGAAAGGTTTTTCTAAAAGCATCCGTCAATCCACTTCCTGGAACAAGTTTGATTCAAATGTTGAATCGCCCCATCATTTTTTTCTAGTTGTCACTAGTTTGATCCATGAAGGATCTCACATGTCACCTACCAAGAGCTTGTTTGATGTTGGCTCAAGCAAGATTTCCATCTTCATTGTGAATGCTTACGTATCACTCGGATGTTCTGGCAATACCACGAGGATAATGCGTAGGACTCTTCATATATATTTTCTTGCTTTTCACGATGTATGAAACAACAAGCATATTGGAAATGTGTCCTAATGAGATTTATGGATGATCTCTTGGCTCTAGACTCGATAAGTGCATTTTGATTTTGTGATCGGAGGCAGGAGCAGATTGCCACCTTTTCAATATCATCTAACTCGGAGTGAGAGAGACGATAGATATGTATTGATCTCCGTGACAAATGAAACAAGAGTCCTTTGAGGGACCTTGAGTGGCTAGGGAGGGTTGTGCAGCGTATCACTGGGTCCATGATACTTTATCTTCAATGTCAGCAATCAACTTAGTGATTCTGACAGCATATGTATTGACCCGGTTTCTACCTAAAGTGTAAGGAGGGCTTCTTTGTTTTCACCCTTTATCTTTACATTTCTTATTCATTCTTCAACCCCTTCAGCGCTTACCGAGAGTTCACCACTAGTACCTTGTTGGTTATGTTCCAGTACTAGCTCCATCTCAATCGGCACTCTTCCCTTATTCACTTTTCTCCGTTTTAATCATACCTAAGGACTTCTCTTCTAACTAGAGGATTGTCCCTGGGAAGATCCCTCTAGTTCTGGCTGGATCATGGGAACTAATACCTAACCTCACCATCCTTACAACTCCAGTACATTAAAATAAGATTGGTCGGTCTTTGGTATTCTTCCACATTTGCCATCATAAACCATTTGCTCCCCCTCAATATGCGCATCGATATACGAAAGAGTTTAGCACATATTTGGGGGCCTACACATGAGTCCAAAAGATCACATTTTATCAGATTTCATATTTAAATCACATTCTCTCCCCCGATCAAAAATTTCAAACCATTTGAGATTTGTGATCCCAATTGATTTAACTAAGTTAGAAATTATAGGAGAAAATGTGGTCAGTTTTAATATGTGCTGATAATGGAACATGCAACTGCTCCCCCTCAATTTATGAGGGAGATTCACTACTTGTTATGTACAAGATAACTGTTATGACACAAATGATATTGACCTTTTTGCGCAGACGATGTGATCATCCGCTTCTCTGAGGGAGTCAGTAGTCAACATCAATTATCCATCCACCAACAAAAATTTCCCAAATATTGTAGATCCCCACTTGGCGAGACCAGAATAAGTACCGCTTTGTTAAAGTGAAGGTGGTGGTGGTGAAGACAGTGTTGTTGTTGTTGTTGCTGATGTTGTTGTTGTGGTGAGTTCAGAGCCAGTCAATAGAGTTTGAACATCTGATTAAATGGTTAGAGCGGGAACTGGCACATTCATATTGGCAATGGAATCTGCATAAGAATATCAACATAGATATACATACATACAGATTCAATTTTCATTAATAGCTACCACGTAGCAGCTTGCCAACTCATAATACCATATTCATCTCATAATCAAACCACAGTCAGGAAATACATCAAACCGCTATCTAGCATGAAGAGCAATCAGCAATCATGAACATGGCAATTCAATCATATTTCAACATTAAACTCAGGAGCTTAGGGACAACATTTTAACATGATAGCTACATACCTAAGCATATCCTGAGTGCACATGCACTGAATCAACAACAATTAAGCAGCTATCGACTAATAAAAATCAATCAACATTTGAAACTCATTCAATCAGATCATACAAATGCCTATGGAGTATTCAAGAACATCAAACACAATGGGTTTTCTAACTTCTTTTAGATTTTGAGTTTTAAAGTATTTAAGGGATTAAACGGGGATTTCAAAGTGACGAAATGGGCCTTCTAGTTACATAAAGCTAGGAAACTATAAGCAAATTGCACATAATGCCCTAATCTTTCTAACAACTAACACATTTGGCCATTTGAGATAAAGCTTAGTAAGTTCCTTTTCAACAAATACCCCATTAACTACAAAACCTTTTCTAACAATTATGAGATAACCAAGAAACCCGTTTGATGATATAAAATTTGAAATTACTCTCCCTCTCAATCAATGACTTATATTCTAGTTAAAGAGTTGTCGTCATTGATTGAGTGACAAATTTTATGAGCAATCCAAGTCTGATAGAATTTCAAACAACACGTTACCACCATGTGTCTCACAAATAATTTTCAGAAAAATCATAGAAGGAAAATTATTTGTATTCAAAGAAGACTTCTCTTCTTAATCAGGAAATAATGCACTGAAGCGTGCACTAAATCGAAGAAACATGGATATAAAGTAATCCATACCCGGGTGAACTTCACCCAGTGGGAGGAACAACCGTCTTTTTGGCTACGTGCTTTCCCCATTTTGAAAAGCGGGTTGCTATCTGAAGTAATAGCAAGCCATTTAGGTATGTTTTGAAAACGTTTTGAACTTCTACTCGAACTTCATTTAAAGACCCGTTTCATTATTGAATGACATTTCTAGGACCGTAAATGTTATCGATACCAGAAGACATGCCTTGAAAAACTTTTTTTTTTTTTTTTTTTTTTTTTTTTTTTTTTGTATTTTCTATTTTTCTCATTTTTATGGTTTTTCTTGGTTTTATATTTTTCGATTTACAATTTGGATTTATATTTTTCTATATAAAGTGACCGGATCTACACACACTCCTTGTGTTAGATGAATACTTTGAATGATGTCTAGTCTAGCAAGCGGAATTTACTAGCTAGCACTTAGAAGATTTGTTTGTTTGTGTTTTGTATTAACGAATCAACAAAGAATGAACAATGAACAATATACTTTCACTTCAACGATTCAATATTGTTAATAAATAATACGAGCGACCTCCTATCACTAGGGTTTACAACCTTGAATCTTAACAAAACAATACGTACACATTCATTAACCTAGGCAATCCTTTTATAGACTAAGGATTCCTTCACAAGATAACTATCAACCTAACATTATAAGATATACATTAAATCTTTTCTATAATTATCTTCACACGGTTTTATCATAAACAGTACAAACTTCTTCATTCACCAGTACTAACTGCTTATGTTTTCAAAACTCTTCAGCAATACTAACTTTCATCTTCAACCGTACTAACTGCTATAGCTTAATTTCCTAACAATCCTCCCCTAAACTTATGATTTCTATCCAAATCACTAAGTTTCTTCAAATTAAGCTTCTTATTCTTAATGTGGACAATTCTTTCAAACATCTATCACATCAGTCACTTTAGTCTTTGACTTTTCTTTGCACTGCAAGGTTGAAAATCTTTGTAACTAACAAGTCTGCCATCTCAGAGTCTTCTTCAACCTTGAGTCTTCCTTGTACCATAGCCATCAACACAAATGATCTGAGTGGATAGTCTTTTTCCACCAACACATAGATTTCTATTCCATCTGGAGTAGAAACTCTATGTACTCCACACGATTCAAACAAATACCAATACACATCTTTAACTTGTGCTTCAAATCTTCACATTGACTCTCCACTATCAGGTTCATAGATTCTCTTCAACTGAACTCATAATTCTTTGTCTTTGTCTTCAATAGGATCTTTATCTCTGAATCTCTCTTTTACTAAACTCCATAGTTGATTAAGATCTTCTCTGTCAAATCCTCTGAGTAAATCTTCAAACAACTTGTACCTTTAGAAATATCACCAAATCTGATTATCTTCCATCCTTTCATTCTTCCATCAGTGAATACTTCCTAGTCAATGATTGGATGTTTTACTTGTAAAGGTTTGATATAAGAAGATTCTGGAACTATCATCATCATGCTTTTGATCTTCTCATTGGTTAACCCTTCTTCTTCAGACTTTTGTTTCTTTGCAGCATTAGATTCAAGAACCTCTAGTTGTCTTTTCTTTTTCCTTGTCATGTCCTCTCTGATTGGAGTATTTAGTCTTGCATATTATTCAAAGAATTTCCTTTCAATTTTAGCATCTGTCCATCCAGTAAAGTCACTCATCTTGTAGTTAGCTTGATTCTTCAAATAGTGCTTCATGAAATTCAGTTTCTCCTTCCTGGTAGGTAACTTGGTCTTGTAACCAAACTTTTGCCTTTCTTGGATTCTGTGCATAAAGTCACTCTAAGTAGCTTCTTTGTTTGTCTTCAAGATAAATTCTTTGAGCTCCTCTGACTTTTCTTCTTCATTTAACTCCTGATCATTAAGAATCATCACACCATGAGCTTTTATAATACAATCAGAATCCAACAAATATTGAAGTTGCTCATTGAACTCTTCTTGAATAAAATCTTCAGTTCTTGTTCTATTCATGAAACCAGCTATGTTCTTTTCATCATCAGCAGCCATTTTCCTTGCTAATTCCTCATCTTTAGCAATCTAAGCTTTTTTAGCTTCTTCATCAGCAAATTCTTCTTCTATCATTTGCCTTGCAACTTCTGCATCATGATGTATCTGAGCTTGAGTTTTTGGTTTTAATGTCTTGAGCCTTTCAAGTTCTTGAGCTGCTTCCTCTTCCTCTTGTGTCATAGCTCTTTTACCTTTGTCAGCTCTTCTTCTTTCATAAACTAGCTCAGCTGAAGTGTCACCAGTTGGAACTGCTTGATGCTCTGTCTCAGCAGTTGGAACTGCTTGATGCTCTGTCTCAGCAGTTGGAACTGCTTCAACAGTCTGAACCTTTTTTGCTTCATGGGTATCAGTCTGAACTGCTTCAAGTTCTTCTTCCTCCATATCTGCATTACCAGAACCTATATCAAATTGTTCTTCTTCCTCTTCATTATGCCTCCCCTGAGAACTTGATCCATCCTTGTCTTTACCAAATTTCCTCCCCTGTTTGGAAGAATTTCCACCATCAGCATCATCTGAATCATCTGAGTCATCACTAGAAGAATCATCATCCAATACCATTCTTGCCCTTTTCTGCTTGAGTTGAGCTTTTAGCTTTTTCACCTTTAAAGATAACCTGTTAGAAACTTTAGCCGAATTCTCCTTGTGGGCTTTGAGCTCATCCTTGGCGCTTGCAAGATCTGTCTCCAAACTTTCAACTTTGGCAACTAGCTTGGTACATAATTCCATCAATGCATTTTGGTTAGAACTGCCCTCATCACTTCTAGCTGTGTGACCTACTATGAGAGGTGAAATATGGGGAACGGATCTAGGAATCACTCTGGGTGTTTCCCTTCTCCTATAAGTGATGCGCAATTGAGATGGTTGGGTTCTTTCAAGTACTTGAGTGGATGTGTGATGGGGATCAGTTGGAACTGCTGAACCTTCACCCAACTCAGTTTGAAGCATTTGAGGAAACAATGGAACTGGTTCCCCTTGAAAAAGCGTACTAGCCATAGCCATATTTTGAAAAACCTTTGATTGAAGGCTAGGAGTAGCAAAAATTTCAGTTGGTTTTGTAAGCAGGTATGTCTTTTTATTCAAAAGTGTTTGAACAAACCTGGGATACATTAAAAACTTTGTTTTGCTTTTAACATTAGATTCCATACCCTCAAAGATAAATTTTGAAAAGTTAAAAACCTTGTTGTTAGACAAACAAATGAGAGCAATAGCAATATTGCTACTTAACTGCTCCCAAGCAGTCTTTTTAGGACTTAAACAATGTAAAAGAGTATGTATCAAAAATCTCCATTGAGGTGAGAAACATCCTTTTTGAAAAGTTAATTTATGTTTAGATGTATCATACCCCATTTTGGTAAGTGCTTCCCATATTTCAGTGTTGTGCATAGTGTTAATACCATCTGAGTCATTTAATTTAAGATGTCACCTAAGTATAGACTCGGTAACAACAAAAGATACACCATCCACTTCAGAATGAATTTCTAAGTCTCCATCTTCACTAGTCAAGATAGTAGCATTCTGCCAGAACTATGTGATGTGCGAGACATAAAGAGTAGGAGAAACAGTTAGAGGATACCTTATGTAAGAGTGGTTGAGAAAGTCCACACTCTCATAAAACTTTGGTCCATCTCCCTCCTCTGTTTTCTCAAGAAACGCAACCTGATTATGCCGCTTAACAAATTCCAATCCAGCGATTCTTAGTGATGAAAAATGAAAGATTATAGAAATACGATGATCGTTTAAATTGGAATTGAGGTTGTATGTAGTCTATTGGGGTTTATAGGTACCGTTTAGGGTTTTGCGATATATGCGTATGAGATAAATTATCTTTAGAAATAGAATAAATGAATTTATGGTAAAAAGATAATTATCGTCTAGAAAAATCCCTATAAATACCTTAAGATAACGGTTTTACCCCAACGGCTATAAAATTAATTACTGACAGATTTTTTACAACGGCTATTTGAGCCGTACTAACTTTGTACTAACCGTACCAACTGTTGGAAAATTTTTGTGGAGCCGTATGAACTTATTGAAATGAATTTTAAAATACCATGGCTCAAACATAGTTTTTAGCAAACTATCAGCTATCAACAGATTTGATATGTGTTTACGAATAGCCATTTGCTTTGGACTAGCCAACTCTTCACATTTAGATATGTGAGCTGATAACCATACAATTTTTGGTAAATTGTCAACCATCAACGGATTTGATTAGTCTTTACCAGATACCGTTTGCTCTGGACTAGTTGGTTCTTATGTGGGTTAGACATGGTGAACCAATTACCATTTGTTGTGTGCAAAGATCACATACTCAGCTCCAAATCACCATTACAGTCCAAAACATATAGCACTAAATTCGTTGGTGTTTATTATCCAAAACCTGCAAGTGTTAGTCCAAAAACAAAGAAACAAGCCACAAAGAACTTGTCTCACAATATAAATGTATATGACTAACAATGCACATAACAACAAAAATTAATTTCCTTGTTGCACCCAAGCCAAAACAGACTTAGGCTTTCCTCTTGCATCCACATAATTCATTCTTTTCAAAACAATTTTAGAACCATTGGGTTTGATGGGTCTCCAAACCCAACTTGCTGATGCATTCACACCATTTCCCATATTTCCCTTAGTAGTGTTATTATTGACACCAGTACCAATTACTCTGCTAGCAGTTGGAACTGCTGGCTTGGTAGTTGTTACCTTAGGTTTCCAAACTTGGTTTGTTACAACTGCTTTGTGATGAAAGGGTCTATGAAAAGTTTTTGGTGCTGGTTTAAAAACTGGTTTTGCACCTTGAACTGTTGGTCTTGGGTTAACAGGTCTAATAGGTCTGACAGTCTGAACTGCTTTGGGTCCAGACCTTAAAAGAACTAATCTAGGTATCATTCTAGTATTTGTTGGGTGTGTGGGAGGTCTAACAGTGTTCACCCTAGGACTAGAATACCTATTTACCCATTTATCACAAAAGGCTACAAGATGGTCAAAACTACCACACGAGTAACAAGCTTTCATATAGCAGACAAAATCATCCCCTAATTGGTGAGATTTGTGGTCATTCCAATTCCTTTGATTACCTCTTGGCTTGTTTGTGGTACTATACATTTCTGCATACCTAACTGTTGGTCTAAAAGGTTTGGCATTTGATCTAAGCCTAACAGTCTCAGGTTTAACCATCTTTGGAACTTTTGGTTCCTCCCCTTTAGCACTAACAGGCTCAACTACAGCCTGATTATCCTCATCATCAGAGGTCCATTCCTCAATGATTGGAGCATCTGAGTCCTTAGCTGAGGACACCTTATCTTCAGAAAATGAGGCATCACTTGCACTTTCATACACAGGTTTATCAACTACACTCTTTTTAGGTTGAGGATCATATTTAAGCTCAGGTAGTTGAAATTCAGGTAGTCCTGTGTGTTCTAAGTCTATGCCTGGGGGTGTTGGAATTCCTCTATAGGGAGGTGGAACTGACTTATAACCTAGGCCTGACTTAGCTTTATTAAGGATCTGACACTCAACAATCTTACTAACACCTTGAGTTGCAAATTCTAGTGTGTCAACAGTCATTTGAATGTTCTCCTTTGCTTTCTTAACCTGTTCTAGCTCATGTTTCAACACACTAATTTCATACTCCCTAAACATTAAGTCTCTCTTAACAATAATCATATCATCAGAAAACTTTAACTCATTACTTTTATAATGAACAATTTGTTCTTCTAACACAGCTAAAGCCCTCTTATGATTTGCTCAGTTAAAAGCAGTTTGAGTTAGCTCTTTTCTCTGATCCAGATATCTTTTCTTAAGAGTTTCTAGATCTTTTAAAGCTTCACAAGATTTAGAACATTTAGAAACTTGTACCTCAGAGTCTGAAAATGCCATGAGAGCAATCTCTGTAGATGCTTCTGCTTCCTCCTCTGCAATGTAGCTCCAATCGAACCCTAAGCCATCAATGGCAACCATGGCTTTTGAGCTTGAATCAGTAACCTCCACAACCCTTGAGTTGTTTCCATATCCTCTGCTCTTTCCATCTTGTTGGCTTGGCAATCTGCACTCCCTTGAATAATGACCTTTCTTGTGGCAATTGAAACACTCAATCTTGGACTTGTCATACCCTGCTACATCATTGCTGTTTATGACAATCTTCTTTCCATTCTTCTTCAAAAATCTCCTAGTTCTCAAGCTGAGAAGAGAGAGCTGCCACTTGATATCCATTTCTTCAATATCATATTCATCAATCTCTTGAAGATCTGAATGAGTCAACATACTTCCATTGTGCTGAGTAGTCAAGAAAGCACAATAAGTATTCTCATCCAAGAGTCCATTAGTACTGCTTGTGCTAGCAGTACCAATATTGAAACTAGCAGTACCAACTGCTCCAGTCACTTGAACTTCTTCATCTGGACTTGAGGTACTGGGAGTTGATACAAAGGCCAAATTCCCTAAGCTTGAGCTTGAGCTTGATCCAGCAGACTTCTTAATAACATGTTCAACTATCTTGAAGTTGCTATAGAGATCCATTAAGCTCATGGAATCTATATCAGGCTTGTTTTTCCATACAACCACATGCATAGCCCATTCAACTGGTAAACTCCTTAGAAATTTGGAGTTGAGATCTTCCTGAGGCATCTCAATTCCTAGAACAGCCAATTGACTCACTAGTTTTTGAAGTGTATTAAACATATGATCTAGTGACTCGTTGCTTGTTGCTGAAAAATTCTCAAACTGTTGCTTGAGAAGGGTCTTCTGAGATTTCTTGGTGGCTTCGTTCCCACCATATCTTGCAAAAATAGCTTCAAAAAGGGTTTTAGCACACTTAAACTTGCTAAAATTTAACAACTGGTCATTGGGAATAGTCATCAGATGCAAACTTCTAGCCTTAACATCATTCTTGTGCCTTGCCTTCTCTTCAGTAGTGGTTGGCTTTGTCTGCACTGTAGTCTCAGATTTACCTTCAACAACAGTTGTTGTTGATACGGGTGAAAAGGAGTTTCCTTCTTCAATTATCTCCCAAAGAGTATAATCTTGAACTTGGAAGAACTGCTCAATTCTTAATCGCCACATATCGAACTCATTGGGCTTAAGCATTGGAAGCTTAGCAGCAATATTAGTCTGACTTGTTGTTGTCTCCATGTCCATCTTTTCTTGAACAAATTCGTCTGGATCTTCTAAACCAAAGTATCAGTTAACCTGTCTCTGATACCACTTGACCGGATCTACACACACTCCTTGTGTTAGATGAATACTTTGAATGATGTCTAGTCTAGCAAGCGGAATTTACTAGCTAGCACTTAGAAGATTTGTTTGTTTGTGTTTTGTATTAACGAATCAACAAAGAATGAACAATGAACAATATACTTTCACTTCAACGATTCAATATTATTAATAAATAATACGAGTGATCTCCTATCACTAGGGTTTACAACCTTGAATCTTAACAAAACAATACATACACATTCATTAACCTAGGCAATCCTTTTATAGACTAAGGATTCCTTCACAAGATAACTATCAACCTAACATTATAAGATATACATTAAATCTTTTCTATAATTATCTTCACACGGTTTTATCATAAACAGTACAAACTTCTTCATTCACCAGTACTAACTACTTATGTCTTCAAAACTCTTCAGCAGTACTAACTTTCATCTTCAACCGTACTAACTGCTATAGCTTAATTTCCTAACATAAAGTTTGGTTTAAGATATGTACAAAAATGTATTATTCAATTTAAGAAGATGATGACATGAATACCGAAATAAGGATATCGTTCTGTACATCGTAGAATTCTGTAGTCAACATCTCTTAAACTTTCACCACCAAAGCTTTCGAGGCTCCTGAATAATCGTCGGAACTTGAGCCTTCTCAATTGTGAAGCTTGGATAGCATCCCCCCAAACCGACAATCTTCTTTTGAGCAGTTTCAAATCCCTCTATCAAGCTTACATAAGGTAAGTGTACAGCGGAAACCGTAGCAAACCACATCAAATATTGCTGCTCCTTTTAAGAATAATCATCGTGATTCACCGTTCGGGGGATCATCAAATGGATCAGCAGTGTAGCATCTCACACCTGAATAATTCTTCTCACATTTCTTCCCGCTAAAGTCTGAAGTAATGCATATCAAAAGTATCCAGAGACCACTTCCCCCAAGTAGTTGAAGTGATGCAATCAGTCTCATTGTATGAAGCCCAAAAACCCGAAGCACACACTTAATCCCATAAATGAAGACGAAAACGTAACATCAAGATCAATTAAGACCCAAAAATCCCCTTTTCTCCCTTCAGGAAATTGCCATTGTGAACCTCTTTTATCATCGAAAACTGTTTCTTACATCTCTTCCCCCACGTAGTTGGAATAATACACCAAAAGCCACGAGTTAAGACACTGATTTTCTCTGCGGTCATGACATTTGTCTTCCCGAAATAACTTCAACTAAGAAGAAGTATAAAGTTCATCACGTGTACTCGTTGTGCATTTCGATGTATGTCTCCTTCCCCCTTGCTGGTTTTGATACCTCAGAATCAGCAACACATTTTACGCACATATACTTGAAATCTTTTGAGAAGAACAAACTTGGCTCAAATGTATCCTGTGAGAATCAACAGCTACCGAAACGCTCTCTGACTATCTTTATCAACCCTTATGTTCTGTCAGCTATTGCTGTGACCACTTGGTGAAGTAAACCCGATATACCAAACTTGAAACTGACGAAGAATTTCCTAAATTTGTTACTTAAGCTTGCACTGTTGTAGATTGAAGAATGACGCAGAAGAAAACCCCTAAGTACCCTTATACACTCAACTAAGAGCCAAAGCAAGTACAACACCTCTTGAGACTATCCACATATGCATCTGCGTATGACACTGAGCACTACAATATACCTCCTTGAAGTGATAGCTATAACCCGTGAGAACTACAATGTAACTCCTTACATCGGGAATAACTAGATAGTCCAAGTCCCAATCATAAATTTTATAACTTCAGGCAAGTCATCAATCGATAGATGAAATAAGTAGAAGCCTTCGTGAAACCCACTTCAATCTCAAATAAAGGATTCGAAATAAACTCCATGATCACTTGACATTCCATGTCCAAACTCTTAGCCGTTTTGACGTTTTAGCCAGTATTTTCCTTTGTGTTCTTGTGGTTGATTTACAGAGTGCACGTTGGAGGGAACAATAATCCGTGAATAAGGAGATTCTTCAGAACCTGGTTCTGGGAAAGGAATACCCAAGAACGGATCATTATTCAAGCATGCAGCTTCAATATCATAAGAGTCATTATTAACACCTTGAGGAATAAGTGGAACATTAGGTGTTGAAGGAGAGTCGTATGACCATTTCTCAAATCTCATTCAACATGTAGTTTATTCACCCTTCTCCCCCTCAAAAATTTCATATGACTGCCAACTGCCATTTTTGATTGAACGAGTGAATAAGAATACAATCAACGGTAAATAGATCTACTTGATAACTGGCAATTTGTTTATTCACCCTTCTCCCCCTCAAAAATTGCATATGACTGCCATTTTTGATTTAACGAGTGAATAAAAATACCATCAATGGTAAGTGACTCCACTTGATGACTGACATGTGCATGGGAAGAGCATGAAGCTTGTTGATTAGAATGGTCATAAACAAGAAGATTTCTCTTCTTCCGAAGATAAAGCGCACTCAGGCGTACGCCTTTCTTTACATTGAGGAACGGGACCTGGAGTGTTTTTAGCAGATGCCATAAGGTTGACATTGAGGCCCGAGGCTTGAACTGATGAGTTCAAACGTCATTGTCGATGAAGAACGAGGCTTGAACTGATGCGTTCAAACGTCATTGTCGATGAAGAACGAGGCCTGAACTGATGTGAACAGACATCATTGTCGTTGATGTTCATCAAGCTTGAATTGCTTGAACTCCTACTTCATGAGATATCAATCTTTTCGGCACCCAAACCCTGAGTCTTTCCTTAATATGAGTGAATGATGTACCTGCACTTAAGTAATGTCTACCTGCACTGACATTAACAGTTTGTTTGCATTTATATGGGTTAGTGATATCAGCATCTAGACCATTTGGGGTTTCACTGTCAACCTTGGTTTTGCACTCAATGAACATCTTTTTAATATGTATCCATCTAAGACCAACAATCTTAAAAATTCTACCTGTCGGTATCCACCTGAGACAAGTTCTAGGAGTGTTTGGTTTCACATGCACAGTGGAAGACTTGTTGGGAGAAAACCTTTGTCCTATAACAGTTTGCCTACTAGGTTTCTGAATATCACTCTTTGGTTTTACGGGCTTGTTGTTATTTCTAGTCTTAGAGGATTGAACCTTAGCACGAGCATTCACTTCCTTTAAGAATTTTCTTAAACAATTATCATGATTTGCCTTAAAAACACATTTCTGACAAGTTGCGCAAACAAAGTGTTTGGATTTAGGAAAAGATCTAGAATTCTTTGATTGATCTGCTACGGGAATCGCTTTAATCGATACGCAACTACTCTTAGAAGCAGGCAAATTCCTAGTCTTCTCCTGTGTGTTTTTCTTCGCATCATCTAGGTTGTGATTCTGAACACTGTTTTTATGTCTAACATGTTCCTTTGGTGTCACAAATGACACACGCTTTGAACTAATCCTAGAAGAACTAGAGGCACTCATATAACAAGGTTTTGCAAAAGTATATTCCTTCTCATTAGGTCTAGACTGTGAAGTGACTGGTTTTGACAAAACTTGTTTCGAATCAACTTGGGAGGCAAACCGTGGTTTTGAAGATTTTGGGCGTTCAGATCTAAACGCAGTTGGTTGTCTAACAACTGATTGGTTTCTGAATTGTTGTAAAACAGGTCTCCCCAAGATTGACGGTTTTTCAAACTTAGTGTTCACACCATTTCCTGTCAATTTTCTTAACTCATTTTTCAACGCTACAATTGTAAAACTCTTTTCCTGAAGTTGAGCTTTGAATTCATCATTTTTGGCAATCAAAGAGGTTGTTTGCTCTACAGTCTTAGTTTTCGTTTCTTTGATTGTATCACACAGTTCGTTGCAATGAATTTTCAAAGTCTCATTTTCATTACGTAATTCAGCCACTTTATGTTCCATTTCAGTATTTTTTATTGCAATAACATCACTGTCGTGTTTAGCCTTAACTTCATTACACATATCACACATCTCAGCAATACGTTTTTTCAGGTTGTTGATCGTTAAGTTTTTGGCTTGTAGCTGAGCTTTCAAATCATTTGTCATAAAAAATTCATGAAATTCAAGAAATTCCGGATTCCTACATGGTTGGTTAGTTTGAAGACTTTCTTCCTTTTTTTGCATTGAGATTTCAAGTGAAATACAATGTTTTTCAAGTTGTAGAAAATCTGTTTGAAAGTTCATTATAAACTTCTTTTTCAACCATATCATTTGATTTGAAAGACTCAGCCGTTAGCCATGAACTTGACCTATCATCATGTTCAGCATCTTGATCAATTTCTCCCCCTTTATGACTCATATTGGTTGAATCAGAGTTGATATTGCTATCAGTCTTTTCCAACAGATATGTGTCATAAGTAGGTTTAATATGATCAGTATGTTGTTGTTCAATAGTGTTGGGAATTAAATTAAGCAGTTAGTACGGGTGAAGAATACAAGAACAGTTAGTACCGCTGATGAAGAGAAGAATACAAGAACAGTTAGTACTGCTGATGAAGAAAAGTTCGTACTGCTTACAAGATTAAGGTGAAACCGTGTGAAGATAAATATGGAATGGATATGATGTATATCTTATTTGTATAGAATATAGTTTACTTGTAAAGGAATCTTTGTGCTATAAAAAGAGATCCTCAGTTAGGGTTTCATATACTTATATCAATATTCATATCTCCTATACGTACAAACATTGTTAAGAGCTTCACGTTTAATCGTTCAATATATTGAAAGCAAAGTGTTTGGTTAAACAATTTTCTTGTTTATTATTATTGTTACATTAATACGATCATACAATCACCAAACACATATTCTTCTAAGTACTTGGTAGTAAATTCCGCGTGCTATCAAGTATATACTCAAAGTATCCCCAACACAACGTGTGTGTTTAGATCCGGTCAAGTGGTATCAAAGCCAGGTTTCTGATACTTTGAGTTTAGAAGATCCAGAAGTATTTACTCACTAGCAAAAAAGAAGATGGACATGGAGACACCTCAAACCTCAATCGTTGCTAAACTCCCCATGCTGAAACAGAATGAATACGATTTATGGCGGCTCAGAATAGAGCAATATTTCATGGTGCAAGACTATGCATTATGGGATATTATTATCAATGGTGATTCCTTCAAACCAATTGCTGTTGAAGAAACACGTGCTGATGGTTCCAAGATCACAAAGCTTAACACTGAGCCAGTTACAAACGAGGAGAGAATCAGAAAGAAGAATTATCAGAAGGCTAGGAATTTGTTACTAATGGAAATTCCTAATGATCATGTGCTGAATTTTAGCCATTACGAGACTGCTAACACTCTTTTTGAAGCAGTGGTGGAAAGATTTGGTGGCAATGAAGCTACCAAGAAGGCACAGAAAACCCTACTTAAGCAAAGTTATGAGAACTTCACTGCATCAAGCAATGAAACTTTGGACCATATCTTTAATAGGCTTCAAAAGATCATCAGTCAACTTACTGTGTTGAAGATTGTGATTCCACAGGAAGACCTCAACATGAAATTTCTAAATAGTTTACCTGCTGAATGGAACACTTATGTTGTGGTTTGGAGCAATAAACCAGAGCTGGAGAAAATGACAATGAATGAGCTTTACAACAATCTTATGATTGTTGAGCAGAAGGTGAAGAAGAGTGGTAGCACCAGTTCTAGTTCAGGGAATATGGCTTTCGTATCTTCTTCAAAC
Organism: Artemisia tridentata subsp. tridentata; assembly: GCA_021014915.2. Classification (NCBI taxonomy): domain Eukaryota; kingdom Viridiplantae; phylum Streptophyta; class Magnoliopsida; order Asterales; family Asteraceae; genus Artemisia; species Artemisia tridentata. Next base: position 106,775,292 of record CP139501.1, on the reverse strand, counting down.
AGTTCAAATCGTGAAGATGAAGAAGCAGTTGGTACTGCTAAACCAACAGTTAGCACTGCTAGTGTAAAAACTAGTACTGCTGGCTTGACCGAAGAGTCCATATATGCATTTGTGTCAGAACAGTCTGGTGGGTCAAAGATCTTTAATGAAGATCTTTTTTAAATTGCTGAAGATGATTTGGAAGCTATGGATTTAAAGTGGCAGTTGGCTTTGATAAGCATCAGGGCTAAGAAGTATTACCAAAGGACTGGGAATAAGATTACCTTCAATGGAAGAGATGTTGCTGGGTATGATAAGTCTAAGGTGGAATGCTTTAATTGTAACAAGATGGGGCACTTTGCCAGGGAATGTAGAGGTCCAAGACAACAAAGAAACCAGGGTCAAGGGTTTAAGAATTAGCAAAGAACAAGGAGAACAGTTAATGTTGAAGAGCCTTCTTCCAAGGCTATGGTAGCTGTTGATGGAGCTGGATTTGATTGGAGCTTCATGGAGGAAGAAGAGGAACCAGCTAACTTGGGTTTGATGGCTTGATGGCTTTCTCAGACTCTGAGGTACATATACATCAAAAATGCTCAAACTCTTGTCATGCTTTAAAAGATTATGAAAATGTTAAGAAACAGTATGATGATCTTAGAGTAGAATTTAATCAAGTAAATTCTAGTCTGACAAATCATAAAAGATGACTAGCTATTTTGGAAGAACAAATTGTGTTTTATAGACAGAATGATTCAAACTTTTCTGATGAGATAGGTGTTTTAAAGAGGGATTTGCAAATAAAAGATGATAAAATGAGGGACTTGTATATGAACTAGAGAAGCTTAAAAAGGAAAAAAGAAAACATCCAGTTAAGTGTAGATACTCTTGAACATACTTCAAACGGAGTTAAGAAGATAGTAGAGAGTAAAATACTTAACAAAGCTAAATCTGGTTTAGGTTATAAGTCAGTTGCACCCCCTCTTAGAGGAATGTTTGTTCCACCAGGAATTGATTTAGCTCATACAGGTTTAGAAGAGTTTAAGGATATGGATTTTCCTGGATATGGTGTTAAGATTAGTGAGAATCCTGTTAAATTTGTTAAGGCAGAAGATTCTTTTGTGAGTGCTAGTGATAAATCTCTTTCTGAGGAAAAGATGTCCTCTGATAGGAACTCAGATGCACCAACTATTGAGGATTGGACATCTGATGATGAGGATGTAGAGGTTAAGGACAAACCTAATGTTGTTAAGGTAGAAGTTAAACATGCTCCTAAAGTGGTTAAGACTGAAAACATAAAACTAGTTAGGAAAAGTGTTAGATATGCTGAGATGTATAGGACTAAGAACAGATCACCAATTTCTGAGAGTAGTCATAGTAACTGGAATCACTCAAAATCTAAGAAATTGGATGATAAGTTTGCTATGATTAGAAAAGTGTGCTTTGTTTGTGGAAGTTTTGATCATATGGCTGCTTATTGTGATTCTAACCCATGGAAAAAGAAGGTTTCTGGGAATACAAGGGTGAATAGGAATAACAATGCTAGGGTAACTCAAAATAGTTCAACTAGATTGACAAGCCCTAATGCAAATCATAAAATGTCACCCAGAGCTGTTATGTTAAAGACTGGCATCAAAACAGTTTCAACTGCTAGTCAAAATAAGTGGTCTAATATCAAGCAAACTGTTTCAAGTGCAAAACAATTTTCAAATCATGCACAAACAGTTAAAAGGCATTTTTATGAGAAAACAGCAATGACTAATCAGAAGTGGGTGCCTAAAATTAAACAAGCAGTTCAAACTGCTAGGTCAGCAGTTCCAACTGCTAGACGAGCAAATCCTACTGCTAGGCACTTAAATGTTAAGGGAAAAAGGGGCAATGCTGTCAAGGCCTCAACACATTGGGTTAGAAATTCTACCAAACCCAATGGATCATCAAAGACCTCCAACAAGTTTTCTCATCTTGATGCACAAGGCATATCCAAACCAGTGATGGTTTGGATCTCCAAAAGAAACTAACACCTTTATTTTGTGTGCAGGAACATCCTTCAAATGTTAAAGAAGATAGAGGATATTCAGACAGTGGATGTTCAAGGCACATGACATGCAACATGTCATATCTGTCAGACTTTATTGCTCTGGATGGAGGACCAGTTGTCTTTGGTGGTGGTATTGGAGGAAGGATTACTGGTAAAGGGGTAATTAAAACTGGTAATCTTGATTTTGAAAATGTGTATTATGTACCAGAACTTAAGTACAATCTTTTCAGTGTATCACAAATTTGTGATAAACAAAACAAAGTTTTATTTACTGATACTGATTGTCTTATTCTTTCTCTTGATTTCAAGCTACCTGATGAAAGTCAAGTATTGCTTAAAATCCCTAGAAAGGATAATACATACAGTGTTGAGATGAATAAACTAGTTCCTAAGGTTAGACTTACTTGTCTTGTTGCAAAAGCCACATTGGAAGAATCAATGCTGTGGCACAGGAGGCTTGGTCATGTTAATTTTAAAACCATTAACAATATTGCTAAAAATGGGTTGGTAAGACGTTTACCAAATAAAACTTTTCTCAATGACCAAACCTGTGTTTCTTGCCTTAAAGGTAAGTAACACAGAGCCTCATGTAAGCCAAAGACCCAGAACTCTATTTCTCAAGCTTTATATATGTTGCATATGGACTTGTTTGGTCCTACCTCTGTGAATAGCTTGAACTTTAAGAGATATTGTCTTGTTATCACTGATGATTATAGTAGGTTTTCTTGGGTGTTCTTTATGAAAACTAAGGATGAGACTAGTGAAATCCTTGAGACCTTCATTGATGAAGTAGAAAACCTAGTTGATAAGAAAGTTAAAATAATCAGATGTGACAATGGGACTGAATTCAAGAATAGGGTGATGGATGATTTTTGCAGAGAAAAAGGTATTAAGAGGGAGTTTAGTGTAGCTAGAACCCCACAGCAAAATGGTGTAGCTCAGAGAAAGAATAGGACTCTTATAGAGGCTGCTAGGACAATGTTAGCTGACTCTAAGCTGCCAGTTTCATTTTGGGCTGAAGCAGTTAGCACTGCTTGTTATGTATTGAATAGGGTTTTAGTTGTGCAACCTCACAATAAGACTGCTTATGAGCTTCTTAGAGGTAGAACCCCTGCTTTAAGCTTCACGAGACCTTTTGGTTGTCATGTTACTATCCTTAATACCAAAGACCAACTAGGAAAGTTTGATGGGAAATCTGAGGAAGGTTTCTTTGTTGGTTATTCTCTGCACAGTAAGGCTTTTAGGGTGTACAATACAAGCACCAGGCAAGTAGAAGAAAATCTGCACATAGAATTTTTGGAGAATAAACCAAATGTTGCAAGTGTAGGTCCAGATTGGATCTTTGATATTGACAGTCTTTCAGATTCCATGAATTATGTGCCTGTTACAGGTACAAATACTAACCATGATGCAGGTTCAGAGGAGGAAGATGATGATTGCATTTTCATACCAGTCATGGAAGAAAATCCAGTGAATGAGTCTTCTACAAAGAAAGATGATATTCCTTCATCAAGTGGTGTAGACAAAGAGAAAGATGTTGCTGAAACCAGTGGTCAGAATGGTAAAGAAGCTGAAAATCCAACGAGCAGTACAAATGGAGTTAGTACTGCTCAGCCACAAGTTCCAACTGCTGAGCAAAATAGTGATGCTGCTGGACCAAGTCAACCTCATCTTGATTCACCAGTTGATACTGCTTCTCAAGTTGATGAGTTTGATTTCTTTGGAGATGGTCTGCAAAACATGCCTACCAGCTATGCAGCTCCTTCTACTCCCCATACTATTGTACATAGGAATCATCCACTTACCTGATCATCATGGATTTCTCAGTGTGGTATATGAGGAGAAACATCATGATGATGAGCATGAGTGTATGTTTGTATGTTTTCTATCTCAGATAGAACCCAAGAATGTGTTAAAGGCTTTAGAAGAATCAAGTTGGGTTGAAGCTATGCAAGAAGAACTGCTTCAATTCAAAATTCAGAATGTATGGGTTCTGGTTGATCTACCAAAGGGAATGAGAGTGATTGGTACAAAGTGGGTATTCAGGAACAAGAAGGATGAGAGGGGCATTGTGATAAAGAACAAAGCAAGATTGGTTGCTCAAGGCTATACTCAGGAATAGGGTATAGATTATGACGAAGTTTTTGCTCCAGTTGCCAGGATTGAAGCAATAAGATTATTTCTTGCTTATGCTTCATTTATGGGGTTTATGGTCTATCAAATTGATGTGAAAAGTGCCTTTCTGTATGGTACTATTGATGAGGAGGTCTATTGTTGGGTTCGTAAAAAACCCAATTATCTTAAACAGGATTTGAACACAAATTAAGCTAAGTGTTTGCTAAACCGAGAATAATTCAAGTCACTGAGAGAACAGCCTCTCAGTGAGTCATCTTCAGGATGCTTAAGGCGAGTTCAATAAAGGACTCACTCTCAGGAAGGCGGTACTCCCTGAGTAGGACTTAAACCAAAAAAGAAGATGATTGTTCAATGAGTGTTGGACAAGAACTCACTGAACCCCAGTCTACTCAACAACATTAAAGTGATTGAAGACTGAGGAACCAATGCCTGAAGAATAGGCGGGAACAAAAGGGAAAGATCTGAGAAGATAAGAGTGTCAGACCAAACACTCTTATCTTGTCAGATACCAACCTTCCCTATTGCGGCTAAAAGTCATGGAGTGTCAGCCAACAACTCCCAAAGTCTTATTAGCCCATTCCTATTGGTTCTTGAAAATGACAATTACTATTTATAATTGTCAGACACGCTACCTCAACAACTTGTAGTATTTTAATCACTTATACTTAGATTACTTGTGTATAAATAGATCAGATGGAGAGAAGTTAAGTGTGCTTTGTATATTGAAAGCTTAGAACTTTTACAAAGTAACTTCTCTCCTACAAAGTGTATACAACTCACTGAGATAGCTCAGTGGGTATATTGTTACCACTCAAGCAAAACTTGAGTTTCGATAGGAGACACCATAAACCCTTGTCTATTCAATCCCAAGTGTTTGTTCCGCAAAACACTTGGGTAATAGATTCTTGGAATTATCTCTAATAAGAATTTAAACGTTGAAAAATATTGTGTTTTTATATTCACGAATTATAAACTGTTAGAAATATTCTTTGCGTTGATCTCAGTCATAAGCTCACTTAGTTTAACTTAATTGTTATTACTTAGTGTGCTAAGGGAACAACATCTATGTTTCACAACCTCCAGGTTTTATAGACCCAGAGCATCCTGACAAGGTTTATAAGGTGGTGAAAGCTCTATATGGATTACATCAGGCTCCAAGAGCTTGGTATGAAACTCTTGCTAAATATCTTCTGAAGAATGGGTTTCATAAAGGGAAAATTGATCAAACTCTCTTTATTAAAAAGAACAAGGGTGATATTCTACTGGTACATGTCTATGTAGATGACATCATTTTTAGTTCTACAAACAAACAAATGTGTAAGGAGTTTGAAAAGCTGATGAAAGACCAATTTCAGATGAGTTCTATGGGCGAGCTTACCTTCTTTCTAGGTCTTCAAGTACAGCAAAAGCCAGATGGTATATTTATCTCTCAGGATAAATATGTTGGTGAAATATTGAGGAAATTCCAATTCACAGATGCCAAGGTTGTTAGCACACCAGTTGATAAGGAGACACATTTGCTATTAAAGGGTCACAGTGGTGAAGATGTGGATGTGCACATGTATAGATCTATGATTGGGTCTCTGATGTACCTTACATCATCTAAGCCTGACATTATGTTTGCTGTTTGTTCCTGTGCAAGATTCCAAGTAAATCCTAAGGTGTCTCATCTCACAGCAGTAAAGAGAATCTTCAGATACCTTAAAGGTCAACCTAACTTGGGGCTATGGTATCCTAAAGAGTCTGCATTTGATCTAGTGGCATTCTTCGATTCTGACTATGCTGGTGCTAGCATGGATATAAAGTCTACAACAGGTGGATGTCAGTTCTTGGGTTGTAGATTAATTTCCTGGCAGTGTAAGAAGAAGACTATGGTGGCCACATCTACTACTGAGGCAGAATATGTGGCAGTAGCAAGTTGTTGTGCTCAAGTTCTTTGGATTCAAAACCAGATGCTTGATTATGGGTACAATTTCTTAAACACAATTATACATATTGACAATAGCAGTACAATGTGTATCATTAAGAATCCAGTTCAACATTCAAAAACTAAACATATTGAAATTAGACATCATTTTATAAGAGATTGTGCTGAAAAGAAGTTAATAAAAGTTGTTAAAATACACACTGATGACAACTTTGCTGATATCTTAACAAAAGGTTTTGATGTAAGCAGATTTCAGTACTTGGTAACAGGTATTGGAATGCTTAATCCTTCAAAAGATTAATGTCTAAATGTTTTTGGTTTTTGTACTGCTAGTTGTGCTATTTGTATAGTTAGTACTGCTTGGTAATTTTTGGTACTGTTAGTCAATTGTGATAACTGTTAAAAGTGAATATTGTGTATTGTGTTTTCTTTGGTTTTGGACTAACATTTCAGGTTAAGAAAAGCTTTTTGCTTTGGATTGTGCTTTGGAAAGTATGGTGGTTTGGATTGTCAAGTGTGAATGCTTGTCACACAACAAATGGTAATTGATTCACCATGTCTAACCAACATAAGAATCAACTAGTCCAGATCAAACGGTTTCTGGTAAAGACTACTCAAATCCGTTTATGGTTGACAGTTTACCAAAAATTGGTTGGTTATCAACTCACCAAATCTAAGTGTGAAGAGTTGGCTAGTCCATAGCAAACGGCTATTGGTAAAGACATGTCAAATCCGTTCATAGCTGATAGTTTGCTAAAAACTATAAGTGGACAAAAATGTTTTCAAATCCACATTAAACTTACAACTTGATTTTATCTTTGAAAACTTTTTTCTAACAGTTAGTACTGCTGGGGTTAACAGTTTGCACTGATTCTTCCAAACAGGGGATGAATTAAAAGTTTGTTCTAGTTGCTGTTAAAGATGATTATGAAATTCAGGGGAGGAATTAAGAGTCAGAGATGAATTATAAACAGGTGTATAAAATTTATTCATTAAAGAGGTGGATTCATTACATAAGAAAAACCAACAAACTCCTACCAACAAAACCAACCAACACACAAACCTAAACAATACACAAACCAATCTAACACATAACCACTACTCAAGCTTCCTTTTGCCTTTGTCCTTGAAGTCTGGCATGGATTTGTGAACTCCTTTGCCATTGATTGAGTTCCACACTTTCCAACTAGGAAGTCTGAAAAATTGTTTGTTAGGTCTTGGAAGTGGTTGATGTCTTTCGGGCACTTAAACCTTACTCATTTATTGATTGAGTTCCACACTTTCCAACTAGGAAGTCCCAAAACTTGTTTGTCAGGTCTTGGAAGTGGTTGATGTCTTTCGGGCACTTGAACCTTACTCATTTTTGCCACAGCTTTCTCTATCTCTCTTGTCAATACAACTGATAGTGGAAGTGCTTGTTGATCATCATCATCAGAGGATATTGAAAGGTCATCGTCAGAAGATACTTCTTGAGTTTTTGGAGATGTGTTTCTGATAGTCAAATTAGTGTAGTTCGGTGGAAAGTAAGATCTCCATCCATCACTTTATGAATCTGAAGATGAATCTGATGAGATCTCAACAATGTTTGGATTGGAAGAACTTATTATGTTTGATAGTTGTGATTTGAAGAATGATGGGTTATTATTGAGAATTTAAGGCTTTTTATAGAACCAATGGAGTATTAAAGTAATTAAATGCAGGGTTGGTATTAAGAATTAAATTCTTTGGGTTGGTATTTAGAATCAATTCCTTATAGGAATAAATTTAATTATGGTAATTTTTGAGGAGTTGACCAAAAGAGTACGATATGTGAAGAAAATTCCCAAGTGTTTCGAGATTAAAGATAAGTGTTTGAAAGAATCCACCCCATTAACATAAGAAGAAGTTTAATTCAAGAAACTTGTTGATTTGCATAGAAATCATAAGTTTAGGGGAGGATTCTTGGGAATTAAATTAAGCAGTTAGTACGGGTGAAGAATACAAGAACAGTTAGTACTGCTGATGAAGAGAAGAATACAAGAACAGTTAGTACTGCTGATGAAGAAAAGTTCGTACTGCTTACAAGATTAAGGTGAAACCGTGTGAAGATAAATATGGAATGGATATGATGTATATCTTATTTGTATAGAATATAGTTTACTTGTAAAGGACTCTTTGTGCTATAAAAAGAGATCCTCAGTTAGGGTTTCATATACCTATATCGATATTCATATCTCCTATACGTACAAGCATTGTTAAGAGCTTCACGTTTAATCGTTCAATATATTGAAAGCAAAGTGTTTGGTTAAACAATTTTCTTGTTTATTATTATTGTTACATTAATACGATCATACAATCACCAAACACATATTCTTCTAAGTACTTGGTATTAAATTCCGCGTGCTATCAAGTATATACTCAAAGTATCCCCAACACAACGTGTGTGTTTAGATCCGGTCAAATAGAAAGAACATTATGTTGCTCAGACAGATATACCTCAGCAGATGATACTTGGTGATTTACTGGACTTAGATCTGCATCCACACCATGTGTGATATCAGTCCCTGAGCTGTTGCTATCATCACGCTTATTAGACTCTATCCAGTTCTCCATGTGTTGTGCTCTTTCATTAATTAACTCCTTAACATTACTCATGAGTTGGAGTAGTGTAACTCTGAACATGTCAACCTCGATTCCAGTGTAATTAGCAAAAATCATTTTCGCCATTTGACTGACATCATCATAATCCTCGGTGTATTGCGAGTCAATGAATACTTGGAGTTGGTTGTTGACCACACACAAGGCTGCCATGGATCTATCTTCAGAAAATTCTCCTTTGTCAAGTTGTTGTTCAAATTGATCTAAATACATAATCATTCTGACTGTGAAAGTGTGAACATCTTGACCAAAGAGTGATGCGAATGCACGTCTGTATCCTCCCAAGTATCCAGGTTGTTCAAAGAGAACCTTGAGATGTGAATGAAGTAATCGAAAACATTCAATGCAACTTTCCTTTGCATTAGGCAACATTAGTGACTGATGAACCTCTCTCTCTTGAGAATTCGAGCACAAAGATTCCATATTAGCAATATCTGAGTCAAAAACGTTTGTCTGTCCAAAAACATTCGTCAGTTGCGCTTTGTTGGGAATCTTATGTTCATCGATCATGTCGTACAGTTTGAGTACCTCAGCAATGACTGAATCCGAAGTCTTTGACATAATATGAACGTGCACGGGATTTTATAATTCTATGATTTAAACCGAGAAATAGATTCTTTCGCGGGATTTTACAAAAAATCAAGAATAAACCATGATTTTATTACTTGAATGTGTTATGATGAAGGTTTAGTAGACTTGGTGATCTGTTGTTTAGTTGTGATTTGGTTTGGTTGATGCAAGTTGTTACGGTGAAATTTTGGTCTGGAAATTTAAAACCACAATAACTTTATTTTGGAGCGATATCATGCTTCCATAGTTGGGTTGAATGAATAAATTTTTTCAACATGTCATTCTCCTCGGTCTCAAGGTCGTTTTGACAGGTAATTCGCTGAAAACATAGTTACGGTTCAAAAGTTATGGCCGTTTGAAGTTTTGACGTAAAAAGTCAACTTTGGTCAAACCGCAACACCAAATCGCAATCACCCTTGATCAAATCGCAACTGTCAAGTCGCAATCAGTCAAATCACAACAAGTCAAATCGCAATTAACCAAATCGCAACAAGTCAAATCGCAATTAACCAAATCACAATAAGTCAAATCGCAAGTGTCAACTCGCAATGTCAAATCGCAACTGGTCAAATCGCAATAAGTCAAATCGCAACTAGTCAAATCGCAATTTGTCAACTCACAATTAATCAAATCGCAACTAATCAAATTGCAGTGACTCAAATCGCAGGCTTTGTCAAATCGCAGGCACACTCAAATCGTAGGCTTACTCAAATCGCAACCCAGAAATACCCAAATCGCAAGGATCAAATCGCAAGTCACAATAGGACAGAACAGTCGCTATCTGGTCAAATCAGAACACACAAAACGCCAAAACGGTTGCTTTGTTGCGGTTTATCTTTTTTTCCCTTTTAAGTAATAAGCCAAATCGCAGATTCCAAAGTATTCCAAATCGCAACCAACAATTTCCCTACTATACTCAAATCGCAATCAAGAATTCTTTGACGAGAACCAAATCGCAACCAAGAACACTCACTCGAATTCACACAAACTTTCAATATACGACTGAAACAAGCAATCCAACAATTAAACAAAGCTTGTATACCAATCTTAAACAAGAAAGTACAAGATTTTCACAGATTTAACCGCAAACAAAGCACAAATGAGAGATTTTTTTAACCTTTCCTATTCGAACCAAAAAGAAACTATAAAACCTAAGAAATTCGTGAACATATACACTCAAATGAACCTAACCACGGCTCTTGATACCAATTGTAAGATGTTCACAATATGTAGCACACGTATGGTTTGGATTATAGGCTGAATAGTGAAGGATTCTAGAGAGAGAGAGATAGAAAGTTGGGAGCCTTTGTAGAGAGAGAAGTAGAAGGTGTTATATTAAATGAAAGGTCCAACCCTCTCCCTTGGGAGGAGAGGGGTATTTATACACATACATAATATGCCCCGTGTGGGCTGTGGAGTGAGCTGACAGAGGGTAAAGACCCAACCCACTCCACGAATACTATAATAACTAAACTAATAATCCTACGAGCTATTGTTGGGATTCTTGATTTGATGAGACAAAATAAATAGAAGAATGAAACATGAGGGCTTAAAGTGACAAAAGATAAAAGTTCAAAAGAAAGAAAAGATTTCGTAGTAATATTTTATTTTTAGTATATATCTTTTGTAAACCCTAAATCTCTATTATATAAAGAGATCAAGGGTACAGGTTTTGTCATATGTGTCTTCCATAATGTAGATTACTAAAGGTGTGTGTGTGTGTCTAGGGCGTAGTAAATTGTAAACGCCTAGACTAGATTAGAGTTTGTGTAGTCGCCTCAAGGATCTCTTGATCCCTGTTACAAGTTAGTGTAACCGTATTATTCTGATCAAATAATAGTTGAGGCGTGGAGTGTTAAAAAGAAACTTTGTGTCAATAACAATTGATTTGTTTTAATCCGCTGTGCATAATTGTGCATAATTGGTCAAAAGGTGAAGCAGATAATTTATCATTCTACTGCTGCAGTGCTGCTACGCTTATTATTATTCTGCTGCTGCATTAATTGATTCTACTGCTCGACGGTTTTTATTCTACTGCTAGTGGTATTTGATTCTACTGCTGCTATAGAATTCATTCTACTGCTCGTTATAATTTTACTGCTGCTAGCTGCATGATTTACAAGTAGTAAGGGGAAGTACATAGTTGATTGGTTATTGGTTTACACACACACAGGGGAAGTTCACACACACGAAGGAATTTGTTTATTTGTTCTTAAAAGTTTTAAAGGCTCGAGTTAAATGTCTTATTTGCGAAGAGGAGTATTTGTTGCTTATTTGAGGATGAGGTGGAATTTTTCAAGGTTGTGTCTTAGCATACCTTTTCAGCAGGAGGTAACTTGTTTGTTCATTCAGGTGACTTCGAATTGACAAAACACTTGAAGGATTTACGTTATTGTGCTCAGTGGTTATTGTCAAGGGATTGCGGTCTCCCTATACTATTGAGTATACGTTCGAAGTCTTTTAGTACAAGGCATAAGACACAGGGTTGATTTCTTCTACTTCAGCATCAAATTGGGGATGATTATTTTTCTTCAACAGTATATAAAGCATACAGATTTGAAGAATCATTTGATGTTCATGCACCACTCGAGGGGAAGTGTTTGATTTTTACTACTGTTGATCATTATTACTACTGCTAATTGGAGTTTCTATTATTTTGGATTCATTATTCGTATTTGTGCGTCATGGAGGGAAATTTGAAACGTTGGAAGACTTGGATTGGAAGTTTGTGATATTGGTTCGTGGTGGTCAAGATCATTATTTGCATACGTTCCCTATTTGTTGATAACAAAAAGGGGAAGAGATGTTGGAGTGGCATGGCATGTGTAACACCCCAACCCAGCAAGGGTAGAAGTATCACATTAATGGCTTCATATCAGATCAAACAAAGCATACATTCAATAGTAATACAAGGATTCTCAAAGGATACAAATGAAATACTGAAAACACAAGGTTACAAAGGAAACAAAAGCTAAATACTAAGTATGCAATGCAATCCTTCTAATGAATTCTACTTCAGAATAACTATCAAGGTCTTCTAAGTCCTACAGTTCTTCACTCATACCCAGCTTCCAACTAAAACCTGCCGCACACGAAAAGAAACGTGCGGCTGAGCTTAAAAAGCCCAGTGAACAGATATATAATAAACGGAAATGAAAGCAAACAGAAATGGAAGTAAAAGGAAAAGAACAGATATAGCATAATGAAATAGATAAGAAAAAGTACAGAGAGAGAGTAAAGGTTTTTCACAGCATAGGTTCATATCAGAGATCAAAGGTTCAAAGCAAAAGAATCATAGCGAGGTATCAAATCAGAGGCTAAACAGATCAGAATCATGAAAGAGATCACAGGAAACCTTACAGAGAAGGTCAGAATATCTGTACCTTATTCCAAAGCAAACACAAGCTCAGAAATGGATAACACAGAGTGGATCAGGACCTCTCTTTCTTCACACCTAGAGGGGTAGACAAGAATTACAAACCCTTCCATTTTAAGTAACTTTCTATATTTAGAAGGTTTCCAAATTTAGAATGTTTCTATAATTAACAGGTTTCCAATATTCTCATTAATATTCACAAATTATCCAGAGTTTCCTTTTTAGCTTTTAGATTCCCCAAGTTACTCTTTTAGTCCTTTAGGTTTCATAATTTACACTTTATATCCCTTTACTTATCAAAGTTACGAAATGAAACCCTAGATTCACATAGTTTACATTTTAATCCCTCTCATTAGTTTATTAACACATCAAGCATTTTATTTTCCAAGATTATAGAGTGTACCCTCAAATTAACGTATTATACGAATTATACCTTCAAGTTTCATGATTTACAATTTATAACCCTTAGTTTAGGAAAATAACAATTTACAATCTTTTACATGTCTTGACAGTTTTTAAGTATCATCTGGACCCGTTTTACATAATTTATAAACCATATTAAAACTTCGAAATAAAATCTATAAAAATTCACAGACGTTCCCCAGGGTCTTAAGTATTTTATTTAATTTTTCCAGATTTTATTAAGTTGTCTAGGTACGAACTAAAAATCCTTTTCCCCAACCTGTTCCAGAACCGGATCAATTAAAAACACCCGACCATTATCTATCTTCTTACCCAGTCTAGAAAATTTATAAAATTGTACAAAAATTCCAGTAATTAGCTAACATGTTTTATAGTACTAGGTTCAAAGGAAATGTCCTAATTCGTTATGGTTTTAAAATGATAAATGAAAAACCCGGACTGTTTTTCCAGACTTTACAAATCCGATCAGACATGTGATTTCCCAAAAATCAAAAAGTAGCCTTCTAGGCCTCCAAAAATTACAAACTAAATTTCTCCAGGTAGCTATTTCATTAAACTACAATCTAGACTCCAGAAACATCAAAATATACGTTCACGCCATTTATTTACAGCCGATTAAAGTCCAACCATATTCCAGATCAGTAGCAGTTTTTGATTCTAACATGAAATCTCTTAGGTTTTTCATTCTAATCTTTATTCCTTATCACATAACGATTATAGATAAGTTTAATACATGTTTAGGTCGACTCATCACAGGTCTTATCATGATCAAAACAATTAAATATCTCACATAGATATATAGTCGATTTTCATATATTAGATTTTAGGGTTTTCTTTGTTATTTTATGAGACAAGTTTATTAACAAAACAACAACATGGATGCAAAGATTAACCAAGGAAGAAAGATACTAGTACCCTTGAAGAATACACGAAGAATCAAGAACGCATCACAAAAATCACTCACGAGCCTCCTCCTTCCTTCTTGGGTAGATCGGCAGAAAAATAGAGATAAGACAAGGCAAGAACGATTAGGGTTTTTGCCTAAAAATTAGAAGGCCTTGATATAAGCATAACATGGTTACCTTACGTGATGAATGACACAAGAATGGAACAAGATTTAGCCTCCTTTTTGGTGGGTTGTGGATCGAAACAGCAGCAGCACAAGGAGAGAAGAGAACCGACTTTGTTAGAGGAAAAATAGGGTTTCTTGTGTGATGTTCGGTTATAACATAGAAGGGAAAAACGTGTGGTGTTACTTTGGGCTTGATGGACCGAATTTTGGGTTACCATGAGGAGTTATTGTGGGCTTTTAGTCAAGTTAACTTGCTACACAATAAATTTAGTCATAATCCTAGTTAGTGTTCATAGTGTAGCCATTTTTGTACAAATGATATAGATTAGAACATTTTAAATTTGATTAGCATAAGTGTTATCTTAAGTAGTTTAATTTCATTATGTATCTTAATATATGGTGTACATTAAGTTAAATACAATTTGTGTTACTTATAAGATTTCTTAAGTTCTCAAAATTTTAATTCGAGGGCATTGTGGTAAATTCATATTATGTTCAATTTTTGGGTTTTACAACTCTTCCCCTCTAAAAAAAAATTTTCGTCCTCGAAAATTGAAGTTGCAAAGTTAAACGAAGTCGTTGCAAGTCGCAAAGGTTCATCACAAACATCCTTATGTCCGAGGAGGTTCTTTCAAAAGATTTTCGGACCAAACGTTCCTCATGACTCAGATCAAAACGAGGCGGGTTCAAATTTCTCAGAAGGAGACAAATTAGGTTGATTCAGAACAAAAGGTTCATGGACGTTAGGTGAATCTTGAGGAAGCTCATATTGAATATGAATAAGATTTCAAATCGAATCAATTATTATCAATAGTAGGGAGTTCTAAAAGGAGTTCAAAATATATATAACTGAGGTCAACCGAATGCAAGACCAGAGTCCAAACTTATCCAGATATCTAATGAACGAAAGTGGAGTATACGCATAGGTAGAATGAACCTAAGGTCTCACTAATCACAGATAATCCATCGGGAATCAAGTTCTAATTTTCTTAGGTACTTCCCAAGATATCCTATGGCCACAATGAGGGCACGTTATATGGTGTAAGTATTATCACGTTAAAAATACCAGCACCACATAATTATGCCTTCATGATGATCATACTTTATCTCAAGTTGTGAACAAAACAACCTATCTTAATCCACTTAGTACTTCTATAGTCTCAGAGGTCAACAAAATCGATGTCATAGTCAAAAGGGAAAGACAACTACTTGCAAGAGTATCGGAATCCCAGATTGCCTAGCAGATTAAGGTACGCCGTCCACAAGCGTCAGATCTTCTACAATTCGCCAAAATTTTCCCCAGAACAAAGCCATCATCGAACGTACGAATAGACACGGAACTGAAATGCTTCTCAGGAACTTAAATCATTAGAGGGTCTTACTATTATATAACGAAGTTTAAGTGAGTCCATAATTCGGGAAGTGAAACAAAATCATGAACTTGTATCTGGTTCGTCGAGTCTCCTGCAGTTCTTCGCGGAATGTGATGGAGTAATGAGAATTTCTGGCACGATCTTCAAATCCTTCATCATCGAGTCTGCTTCCGCTCTCAATTCATCTTAGTACAACCAAGGTGAATAGGGAAGTTAGAGTGCATGTCTTCATCAGTTCTAGGTTCGCTGTCTTGACTAGATTTCTTCTTCTGCATCGCCAACACTCCTGCCTTGTAAAGGATGTCTTCACTCTTCAGGGTAGCCGCCGTTGTTGTCAAAATTTCGAATGCTCAATCAACCAATCCTTTATCAGAATAAAATCGAAGTTGACTATCCAAGAAAGACGGATCAACAAGGCAAATCTTATCGTTCAAAAGTGAGAGGGAAACATCTTATACTCATGGTTAAACACAACAAGACTTTTCATAGGGATAGAGAGGGGTAAGACGAAGTCAAATGGCGTTAGAAGATTCATAGACGCTTATCAAAGCAGGAGACAAACAACAGAAAGTATCGAGTACGTCATCGCCATGGAGATTCTCAGAATTGCCCGAAGAGGCATCAAGATGATTAACAAACTGATCAGATATCATAGTCGGAATCTAGAGATAAGGTTCAATAGTGTCAGGTACTTTCTATGCAGGTTTCAATGTCTCAAAACTTAATTAGGTTTCAAATCTTAGGTGTAAGGCACAAGCTTTCAATTTCCAAAAGTGATCTCAACAAGCTTTAAGCAAGGTACGATCAGAGTGATGCGGAAACAATGATACTTAAACAAATGTCTTATAGTCTACCCATTCCTCACCGGTCAGAACTTAAGTTCCTATAGGGAAATCCTAGAGCAATTCTTACAGGTTATCTTATGAGCGCCTACAGTGGAAACTTAGTGGTCCAAACTTCACAGGTCAAGGGTAAATGTATTACAAGTCGCAGCCTGTCGCTCTGATACCATAATTGTAACACCCCAACCCAGCAAGGGTAGAAGTATCACATTAATGGCTTCATATCAGATCAAACAAAGCATACATTCAATAGTAATACAAGGATTCTCAAAGGATACAAATGAAATACTGAAAACACAAGGTTACAAAGGAAACAAAAGCTAAATACTAAGTATGCAATGCAATCCTTCTAATGACTTCTACTTCAGAATAACTATCAAGGTCTTCTAAGTCCTACAGTTCTTCACTCATACCCAGCTTCCAACTAAAACCTGCCGCACACGAAAAGAAACGTGCGGCTGAGCTTAAAAAGCCCAGTGAACAGATATATAATAAACGGAAATGAAAGCAAACAGAAATGGAAGTAAAAGGAAAAGAACAGATATAGCATAATGAAATAGATAAGAAAAAGTACAGAGAGAGAGTAAAGGTTTTTCACAGCATAGGTTCATATCAGAGATCAAAGGTTCAAAGCAAAAGAATCATAGCGAGGTATCAAATCAGAGGCTAAACAGATCAGAATCATGAAAGAGATCACAGGAAACCTTACAGAGAAGGTCAGAATATCTGTACCTTATTCCAAAGCAAACACAAGCTCAGAAATGGATAACACAGAGTGGATCAGGACCTCTCTTTCTTCACACCTAGAGGGGTATACAAGAATTACAAACCCTTCCATTTTAAGTAACTTTCTATATTTAGAAGGTTTCCAAATTTAGAATGTTTCTATAATTAACAGGTTTCCAATATTCTCATTAATATTCACAAATTATCCAGAGTTTCCTTTTTAGCTTTTAGATTCCCCAAGTTACTCTTTTAGTCCTTTAGGTTTCATAATTTACACTTATATCCCTTTACTTATCAAAGTTACGAAATGAAACCCTAGATTCACATAGTTTACATTTTAATCCCTCTCATTAGTTTATTAACACATCAAGCATTTTATTTTCCAAGATTATAGAGTGTACCCTCAAATTAACGTATTATACGAATTATACCTTCAAGTTTCATGATTTACAATTTATAACCCTTAGTTTAGGAAAATAACAATTTACAATCTTTTACATGTCTTGACAGTTTTTAAGTATCATCTGGACCCGTTTTACATAATTTATAAACCATATTAAACCTTCGAAATAAAATCTATAAAAATTCACAGACGTTCCCCAGGGTCTTAAGTATTTTATTTAATTTTTCCAGATTTTATTAAGTTGTATAGGTACGAACTAAAAATCCTTTTCCCCAACCTGTTCCAGAACCGGATCAATTAAAAACACCCGACCATTATCTATCTGCTTACCCAGTCTAGAAAATTTATAAAATTCTACAAAAATTCCAGTAATTAGCTAACATGTTTTTAGTACTAGGTTCAAAGGAAATGTCCTAATTCGTTATGGTTTTAAAATGATAATGAAAAACCCGGACTGTTTTTCCAGACTTTACAAATCCGATCAGACATGTGATTTCCCAAAAATCAAAAAGTAGCCTTCTAGGCCTCCAAAAATTACAAACTAAATTTCTCCAGGTAGCTATTTCATTAAACTACAATCTAGACTCCAGAAACATCAAAATATACGTTCACGCCATTTATTTACAGCCGATTAAAGTCCAACCATATTCCAGATCAGTAGCAGTTTTTGATTCTAACATGAAATCTCTTTGGTTTTTCATTCTAATCTTTATTCCTTATCACATAACGATTATAGATAAGTTTAATACATGTTTAGGTCGACTCATCACAGGTCTTATCATGATCAAAACAATTAAATATCTCACATAGATATATAGTCGATTTTCATATATTAGATTTTAGGGTTTTCTTTGTTATTTTATGAGACAAGTTTATTAACAAAACAACAACATGGATGCAAAGATTAACCAAGGAAGAAAGATACTAGTACCCTTGAAGAATACACGAAGAATCAAGAACGCATCACAAAAATCACTCACGAGCCTCCTCCTTCCTTCTTGGGTAGATCGGCAGAAAAATAGAGATAAGACAAGGCAAGAACGATTAGGGTTTTTGCCTAAAAATTCGAAGGCCTTGATATAAGCATAACATGGTTACCTTACGTGATGAATGACACAAGAATGGAACAAGATTTAGCCTCCTTTTTGGTGGGTTGTGGATCGGAACAGCAGCAGCACAAGGAGAGAAGAGAACCGACTTTGTTAGAGGAAAAATAGGGTTTCTTGTGTGATGTTCGGTTATAACATAGAAGGGAAAAACGTGTGGTGTTACTTTGGGCTTGATGGACCGAATTTTGGGTTACCATGAGGAGTTATTGTGGGCTTTTAGTCAAGTTAACTTGTTACACAATAAATTTAGTCATAATCCTAGTTAGTGTTCATAGTGTAGCCATTTTTGTACAAATGATATAGATTAGAACATTTTAAATTTGATT
Organism: Artemisia tridentata subsp. tridentata; assembly: GCA_021014915.2. NCBI lineage: Eukaryota > Viridiplantae > Streptophyta > Magnoliopsida > Asterales > Asteraceae > Artemisia > Artemisia tridentata. The sequence goes on along the minus strand of CP139501.1, from coordinate 106,756,361 downwards.
AGCATAAGTATTATCTTAAGTAGTTTAATTTCATTATGTATCTTAATATATGGTGTACATTAAGTTAAATACAATTTGTGTTACTTATAAGATTTCTTAAGTTCTCAAAATTTTAATTCGAGGGCATTGTGGTAAATTCATATTATGTTCAATTTTTGGGTTTTACAACTCTTCCCCTCTAAAAAAAAAATTTTCGACCTCGAAAATTGAAGTTGCAAAGTTAAACGAAGTCGTTGCAAGTCGCAAAGGTTCATCACAAACATCCTTATGTCCGAGGAGGTTCTTTCAAAAGATTTTCGGACCAAACGTTCCTCATGACTCAGATCAAAACGAGGTGGGTTCAAATTTCTCAGAAGGAGACAAATTAGGTTGATTCAGAACAAAAGGTTCATGGACGTTAGGTGAATCTTGAGGAAGCTCATATTGAATATGAATAAGATTTCAAATCGAATCAATTATTATCAATAGTAGGGAGTTCTAAAAGGAGTTCAAAATATATATAACTGAGGTCAACCGAATGCAAGACCAGAGTCCAAACTTATCCAGATATCTAATGAACGAAAGTGGAGTATACGCATAGGTAGAATGAACCTAAGGTCTCACTAATCACAGATAATCCATCGGGAATCAAGTTCTAATTTTCTTAGGTACTTCCCAAGATATCCTATGGCCACAATGAGGGCACGTTATATGGTGTAAGTATTATCACGTTAATAATACCAGCACCACATAATTATGCCTTCATGATGATCATACTTTATCTCAAGTTGTGAACAAAACAACCTATCTTAATCCCCTTAGTACTTCTATAGTCTCAGAGGTCAACAAAATCGATGTCATAGTCAAAAGGGAAAGACAACTACTTGCAAGAGTATCGGAATCCCAGATTGCCTAGCAGATTAAGGTACGCCGTCCACAAGCGTCAGATCTTCTACAATTCGCCAAAATTTCCCCAGAACAAAGCCATCATCGAACGTACGAATAGACACGGAACTGAAATGCTTCTCAGGAACTTAAATCATTAGAGGGTCTTACTATTATATAACGAAGTTTAAGTGAGTCCATAATTCGGGAAGTGAAACAAAATCATGAACTTGTATCTGGTTCGTCGAGTCTCCTGCAGTTCTTCGCGGAATGTGATGGAGTAATGAGAATTTCTGGCACGATCTTCAAATCCTTCATCATCGAGTCTGCTTCCGCTCTCAATTCATCTTAGTACAACCAAGGTGAATAGGGAAGTTAGAGTGCATGTCTTTATCAGTTCTAGGTTCGCTGTCTTGACTAGATTTCTTCTTCTGCATCGCCAACACTCCTGCCTTGTAAAGGATGTCTTCACTCTTCAGGGTAGCCGCCGTTGTTGTCAAAATTTCGAATGCTCAATCAACCAATCCTTTATCAGAATAAAATCGAAGTTGACTATCCAAGAAAGACGGATCAACAAGGCAAATCTTATCGTTCAAAAGTGAGAGGGAAACATCTTATACTCATGGTTAAACACAACAAGACTTTTCATAGGGATAGAGAGGGGTAAGACGAAGTCAAATGGCGTTAGAAGATTCATAGACGCTTATCAAAGCAGGAGACAAACAACAGAATGTATCGAGTACGTCATCGCCATGGAGATTCTCAGAATTGCCCGAAGAGGCGTCAAGATGATTAACAAACTGATCAGATATCATAGTCGGAATCTAGAGATAAGGTTCAATAGTGTCAGGTACTTTCTATGCAGGTTTCAATGTCTCAAAACTTAATTAGGTTTCAAATCTTAGGTGTAAGGCACAAGCTTTCAATTTCCAAAAGTGATCTCAACAAGCTTTAAGCAAGGTACGATCAGAGTGATGCGGAAACAATGATACTTAAACAAATGTCTTATAGTCTACCCATTCCTCACCGGTCAGAACTTAAGTTCCTATAGGGAAATCCTAGAGCAATTCTTACAGGTTATCTTATGAGCGCCTACAGTGGAAACTTAGTGGTCCAAACTTCACAGGTCAAGGGTAAATGTATTACAAGTCGCAGCCTGTCCTCTGATACCATAATTGTAACACCCCAACCCAGCAAGGGTAGAAGTATCACATTAATGGCTTCATATCAGATCAAACAAAGCATACATTCAATAGTAATACAAGGATTCTCAAAGGATACAAATGAAATACTGAAAACACAAGGTTACAAAGGAAACAAAAGCTAAATACTAAGTATGCAATGCAATCCTTCTAATGACTTCTACTTCAGAATAACTATCAAGGTCTTCTAAGTCCTACAGTTCTTCACTCATACCCAGCTTCCAACTAAAACCTGCCGCACACAAAAAGAAACGTGCGGCTGAGCTTAAAAAGCCCAGTGAACAGATATATAATAAACGGAAATGAAAGCAAACAGAAATGGAAGTAAAAGGAAAAGAACAGATATAGCATAATGAAATAGATAAGAAAAAGTACAGAGAGAGAGAGTAAAGGTTTTTCACAGCATAGGTTCATATCAGAGATCAAAGGTTCAAAGCAAAAGAATCATAGCGAGGTATCAAATCAGAGGCTAAACAGATCAGAATCATGAAAGAGATCACAGGAAACCTTACAGAGAAGGTCAGAATATCTGTACCTTATTCCAAAGCAAACACAAGCTCAGAAATGGATAACACAGAGTGGATCAGGACCTCTCTTTCTTCACACCTAGAGGGGTAGACAAGAATTACAAACCCTTCCATTTTAAGTAACTTTCTATATTTAGAAGGTTTCCAAATTTAGAATGTTTCTATAATTAACAGGTTTCCAATATTCTCATTAATATTCACAAATTATCCAGAGTTTCCTTTTTAGCTTTTAGATTCCCCAAGTTACTCTTTTAGTCCTTTAGGTTTCATAATTTACACTTTATATCCCTTTACTTATCAAAGTTACGAAATGAAACCCTAGATTCACATAGTTTACATTTTAATCCCTCTCATTAGTTTATTAACACATCAAGCATTTTATTTTCCAAGATTATAGAGTGTACCCTCAAATTAACTATTATACGAATTATACCTTCAAGTTTCATGATTTACAATTTATAACCCTTAGTTTAGGAAAATAACAATTTACAATCTTTTACATGTCTTGACAGTTTTTAAGTATCATCTGGACCCGTTTTACATAATTTATAAACCATATTAAAACTTCGAAATAAAATCTATAAAAATTCACAGACGTTCCCCAGGGTCTTAAGTATTTTATTTAATTTTTCCAGATTTTATTAAGTTGTCTAGGTACGAACTAAAAATCCTTTTCCCCAACCTGTTCCAGAACCGGATCAATTAAAAACACCCGACCATTATCTATCTGCTTACCCAGTCTAGAAAATTTATAAAATTCTACAAAAATTCCAGTAATTAGCTAACATGTTTTATAGTACTAGGTTCAAAGGAAATGTCCTAATTCGTTATGGTTTTAAAATGATAAATGAAAAACCCGGACTGTTTTTCCAGACTTTACAAATCTGATCAGACATGTGATTTCCCAAAAATCAAAAAGTAGCCTTCTAGGCCTCCAAAAATTACAAACTAAATTTCTCCAGGTAGCTATTTCATTAAACTACAATCTAGACTCCAGAAACATCAAAATATACGTTCACGCCATTTATTTACAGCCGATTAAAGTCCAACCATATTCCAGATCAGTAGCAGTTTTTGATTCTAACATGAAATCTCTTAGGTTTTTCATTCTAATCTTTATTCCTTATCACATAACGATTATAGATAAGTTTAATACATGTTTAGGTCGACTCATCACAGGTCTTATCATGATCAAAACAATTAAATATCTCACATAGATATATAGTCGATTTTCATATATTAGATTTTAGGGTTTTCTTTGTTATTTTATGAGACAAGTTTATTAACAAAACAACAACATGGATGCAAAGATTAACCAAGGAAGAAAGATACTAGTACCCTTGAAGAATACACGAAGAATCAAGAACGCATCACAAAAATCACTCACGAGCCTCCTCCTTCCTTCTTGGGTAGATCGGCAGAAAAATAGAGATAAGACAAGGCAAGAACGATTAGGGTTTTTGCCTAAAAATTCGAAGGCCTTGATATAAGCATAACATGGTTACCTTACGTGATGAATGACACAAGAATGGAACAAGATTTAGCCTCCTTTTTGGTGGGTTGTGGATCGGAACAGCAGCAGCACAAGGAGAGAAGAGAACCGACTTTGTTAGAGGAAAAATAGGGTTTCTTGTGTGGTGTTCGGTTATAACATAGAAGGGAAAAACGTGTGGTGTTACTTTGGGCTTGATGGACCGAATTTTGGGTTACCATGAGGAGTTATTGTGGGCTTTTAGTCAAGTTAACTTGTTACACAATAAATTTAGTCATAATCCTAGTTAGTGTTCATAGTGTAGCCATTTTTGTACAAATGATATAGATTAGAACATTTTAAATTTGATTAGCATAAGTATTATCTTAAGTAGTTTAATTTCATTATGTATCTTAATATATGGTGTACATTAAGTTAAATACAATTTGTGTTACTTATAAGATTTCTTAAGTTCTCAAAATTTTAATTCGAGGGCATTGTGGTAAATTCATATTATGTTCAATTTTTGGGTTTTACAAATATAGATTAGAACATTTTAAATTTGATTAGCATAAGTATTATCTTAAGTAGTTTAATTTCATTATGTATCTTAATATATGGTGTACATTAAGTTAAATACAATTTGTGTTACTTATAAGATTTCTTAAGTTCTCAAAATTTTAATTCGAGGGCATTGTGGTAAATTCATATTATGTTCAATTTTTGGGTTTTACAGCATGGCTTAAGGGGAAGACAAGGAAGACAAGTTTGTTTCATTCAGGGAGATGATCACATCTCAACTTCTCTACTTCGTCTAGGGAAGTTCGTACACGACTTTGTTTGTTTTGTCATCATCAAATAGGGGAAGATTGTTGGGATTCTTGATTTGATGAGACAAAATAAATAGAAGAATGAAACATGAGGGCTTAAAGTGACAAAAGATAAAAGTTCAAAAGAAAGAAAAGATTTCGTAGTAATATTTTATTTTTAGTATATATCTTTTGTAAACCCTAAATCTCTATTATATAAAGAGATCAAGGGTACAGGTTTTATCATATGTGTCTTCCATAATGTAGATTACTAAAGGTGTGTGTGTGTGTCTAGGGCGTAGTAAATTGTAAACGCCTAGACTAGATTAGAGTTTGTGTAGTTGCCTCAAGGATCTCTTGATCCCTGTTACAAGTTAGTGTAACCGTATTATTCTGATCAAATAATAGTTGAGGCGTGGAGTGTTAAAAAGAAACTTTGTGTCAATAACAATTGATTTGTTTTAATCCGCTGTGCATAATTGTTCGTTGTTATTGTTGAACCCTAAGGCTCAAAATGAACCAAGAAACTATCTTTAGCACGTTCTTAGTTTCTACAGCTATTTAATGATAACAGTAAACTATTGGCTCAAAGCATTACATAATTTATTTATCTCGTTAAAATGATTTTACGTTTGTTATCGACAAAATATTGAAAGATCGTAAAATATAAATAAACGTTTTGAAGGTTTATTTGTATTAACAATCTCCCCCTTTTTGTTGATGACAAAACATAAAATTATTTTAAGTAAAAAATAAAATTCATAAATTTTTGAATAGTAGTTTTTACTCTTTCTCCCCCTTTTTGTCGAAACAAAAAGAGCGTCAAAAGGAAACTAACACAAATGAAAGTTTTAAGAAAAGTAAATGAAGAAAAGGTGTAAAAAGGAATAAGGAGAGTAAGAAGTTCTTAGTTGCTCCCCCTTGACTGTTGCTCCCCCTTGTTGAGGGCGTCAAGTAATTAGGGAGACTAAGACTTGATCATTGCAAGTTTTTGCAATGGTTTTGCTTGGACGAGAGCTCCCCCTTAATGAGGGCGTTAAGTACTCCATGTGTATTTTTAAAAATCTACAAAACAAATGTTAGAAACCAAGTATATTGTGTCCTTTTGCTAAAAATGGAGCTGCATAAAATTTGGTTAGTTTTCTGTTTGTCCGGATCCGCCGGTTCCTTTGAAAAAGGGATCCGACGAGTACAAAGTGATGGACTCGGCTTACCTACAGTTTGTTAGCAGCAATGCACAATAGAAAAGATATGAAGACAAGTAATAATCACACCAATCATGCTAACAGAGACAAGAAGCACATAATCAAGTAGATTCATTTAATGAAACAAGAGAAGTGTTACACACATTGGTCAAATCTCTAAAACTAAGAAAATGATCTAAAAAGGAAAAATCCTAACAAATTCTAGGCCTAATACTAGAATAGTGAGACCACTTGTGCTTGCACTTCAAGGTTTTTCTGGTAGGTTTGGTTTGATGACATCATCAAGACGTTGAAGAAGATGGTAGAACTTGAAACGTACTTAATCACGTAGTTCATGTACTAAGGTTTGAGTATGTTTACAATGATCACATGTGTCATTGTGGCTTGGTTGTTGTGATGTTGGTTTTAAGAACGAAGGTTGTAGAATTAAGTTTGAGGTGGAAGTACCTATGTGGAAGGGTTGTGGATGTACCACGGTTGTTAGTGGAGAAGAGTGTGTGGGAGAAAATGTATCATTGTCTGGTAGAGGTGGTTGAGGTGATTGTGATGGTTGACATCTTCTCATTACCCAAAATGGGCCATTTGTGGGTGGTGGAAAGGAAGGTAAGTATGCTATGGGTGGTGGTATGTTGATGTCAACATCAAGGTGATGAGATGGTGGTTGTGTTGACATTCACTCAATGGATGAGAATGTTGGTAATGGTGGTGGATTAGAAGGTCTAGGAGGTAAGTCTTCCAATGAGTTAAAGTACAGGAGAGGCGATGAATGAGGTGTGGTAAAAGAGAGAAGTCTTGGTTCAAGAGGAGAAGGATTTGTTGGTTGAGTGGATATAGGAGTGTTTGGTAATGTAGGTTCAATAGGAGATGTAGGTTCAAGAGAAGTTGATTATGGTGGTGTTGTTTTGGAGAAAGCAAGTTGTGGTGGTGATGGTTTAAGAGATGGAGGAGTTTGGATGTAGTTTAGGAGAGGTGTTCTAGTAGGAGGTGCTTTGATGGGTGAGGTTTCGGTTGAGGATATTTCATACACTATTCGTGCTGTTTTTCTTGGAAGGCTCCTAGTGGATGATCTTGCACTTGGTGCCTTAGTCATATTTTTTGGTAGGTTTAGAGTGTGAGTTTGCAGTAGAAGATGGTTTGTTTTGGTGAGGTTCGGAAGCACAAACACAAGTGGCTTAAATAGTGAATGATCAAGTAAATGAAGTAAAGCCTAAACCACTAAAATCCATTGAATTGCAATGATATGCATGCACCAAGGTCAACTACAGTGATACAATCTTCTAGGAGATATATTAAAGGCAATGTGGAGTGTTTGAGTGGATAAAGTTGAGTTTTGGACGGCTATAGGTGATAAAATCTGTTTCTTTTTGCCCGGTTCCAGCGGATCCTTCCCAAAAGGGATCCGGCTAGCTTTAGCTGAGGGAACCGGGTAATAGATAAGATAAAGGTGAGAAATGATGGTCATCTAGCAATTGCAGCCCTATATTTCCTGATATAAGAAGTGTAAGATAGTGTTTTAGTGAAGGCAACTCTGAGTGTTATAAGACTAATGATGAGGGGTTGTCATAAATGATCTTTAGAGGTGAGAAAGAGGTCTAAGTAGGCCATTAAGTGAATATGGATTAAGATAATCATATCACTAAGTGTTAAATATTTGTAGGTTTCAGGAAAAGGTGATATGAAAAATTTAGAAATTTGTTAAAAATCATAAGAATTAAAAGATTGTTTTTAGAGTATTTTGAGGTAGAGATGGTGGAAATAAATTTGTTAAAAATTTATTTAAATTATAGGTAAGTGTAAAATGATCACAGAGAGGTGATGCAAGAAGTGGAACTGGAAATGATAAATCAAACACACCTCGGATGATACTTAAGTCTTTCTTAAGAGTTCAACAAGACTACTAACCTCAAAGTCAACTTAAATATGACTAATAGGAGATGACTAACTAGTGTACTAAGGTTAGAATGGCAAAGTGTGAAGAAAGATGGTATAATTCTTCCTCTGTGTACCCGGATCTTCCGGTTCCTTTCTAGGAGGGATCCTGAAACACCCCCAAAATATCGTAGCGGAATGTAATATCATTGGGGTGCTACTTATTAGTACAACAATCATAATCATAGAAAGCGACTCTAAATGAGACATTTTTAAAAGTTTATCATTCGATCATAATAAAACTTCAGAGTTACAAGAGGTCCCAAATAGTTTTATAAACATAATGTATTAACATAATAATTTTCAAGAGTTTATTGAATGATAACGCAATGCAAGCCATCAAAACATTCTCCGTGCGACTTCGTGCTTGTCAAATACCTTAAGGACCTAAGATAAAACCTGTTAAAAAGTAAACACAAAGGTTGAGTGAAATTCATAAGTTTATAAATAATTAATGGACCACAAGATTTCAGAGTTAAAATAATAATTGCAACGAATACAATTATGGGTAAATAATAATTATTGCTTTAAGCTCATGACACTCAAACTGACTGAAGGTTCATAGAATGAACCAATGCCCTGAAAGGTAAATTGCCATTTTACCTAAATTTCAAATATAGTGCGTTTGTGGCATCTATCAAATCACACAAATGGGATTCGTCAATCCCAATAGGCCTATTCACAATATTTGCGTTCACTCGCAATTGATTAATGGTTCATGATTCGTTACGGTCTTATTTTGGCAATATCGGTACTCTAGCAATAATATGTTCTGATAAGCATATAGTTTAAAGCACTTGTGTCCAAATTGTAAAATAGCATGTATCTCTCCCAATGGGCTTATAAACAGTTTAAAAGTTTAAGTGGGGCTATGAACTCACCGAAAGCCATGTGAACAATCAAAGTGAATGTAGTGATGAATAAACCGCAAGTGTTCTATGAGCAACCTAGACATATACGCGTGTCTCAGATTCTAAAATAATAAGGTAAGTATGTCTATATGCTTTATAGATTATTATTTCAATTATGCTTGGTACATAATATATAAATCAGTGTCTAGACAAGTTATAAGGGTTCGATTACGTCCAATGGTTCAAATTAAGTCAAAAGGGTTCAAATTACTTCAAAAGTTCAAATTAAGTCAAAGAGTTCAAAATATATTAAATGGTTCAAAATAAAATTCAACGGTTCCAAATATGTGTCATGAGTTCAAATTAGTCGTTCTTAAGTTTCTTTAGTCTTTGAAAGGATTTACGGGTCTATTTCTGATAGTGGGTCCTACCACTTCGGTTTTTATGTAAAAATGGTCAAGTAGTGTTACTTGACAAGTTTCTAAAAGTCTAAGGGTCAATTTTATAAGTTAATAACTTTTTACACATTTTGAGTCTAAAGCTGTTAGAATTTTAATAAAATTTCTGTACAAATCAGGCCGCCATTTCTAAATCGTAAAGGCTAAAATTATGAACTTTATATGCTTGGAAAGGTATAAATCTGTACATCTCAAAAATCAAGGCCTCACCTAACTGAGAAGTTCATAGCAAGGTTGAAATTACTAATTTACCCCTGTGTCTCTATGAAGGAAAATCCAGCATGCAGTTAGGCTTACCAAAATGAGCACAACTTTTTATTTACAGATCCTATGGACCTAAAACCAATGGGAAACGTTTTCTACATGTCTTAGCTCAAACTTTCATGTTTTCTACATGTCTTAGCTACCAAGTATAACCAAGCATAATAAACATATTGAACATATAAAATACATAGAAAACAAATATTTACAGAAGTGAAATGAAAATGGAGGTGGTTTCTTACAAGAGTGTAAGGAACACAAGATTTCATGAGATTTATGTGTTGTTTGAGTGTAATAAATCAAGAACAAGACTAGGGCTTCAAGATCTTTAATCTATGATCAATAATTTAGTTAAAAGTTAGATAAAATATATGTTTAGGACCTGTTATTGGTCGTTCAAGAGGAGGAGGGAGGAATAATTTGGTGAATATTGATCTAATTTGCAAGTAAAGTGAGGTTTGTTGGTATAAAAACTAGATAGTGGAAGACCAAAATGTGGAAATAGGACAAATGTCTTAAGACACTTACACAATTCAGCCACCTCAAGTATGAGTTGGTGTGATTTATTTAATTTGACCTCAATTTGGTTAAAGTATATAATTTAAGGTATAGTTTGATCCCGGTAATTTAAAATGAGGTTTTTAAGACGCGTAACATAAAACCGGGTAACGTAAAAATACAAAACTTTCAACAATGTTAAAACTTGTCAAAGAAGCCTGTTTTGATATTTTAGGTGATCCTTGAGCTTGTTGGGTGATTATTTGTTGTTTAAAAATTGCAAATATAGACTGAAAATGTGCAAAACGCAAAATGTGCAAAGTTTAATTAAAAATGGAAAAGTAAAAATGGGATATTTAATATATGATTATATGGAACAAGAATGCATAATAATATATATACTGAGTGTTGTCAGTTGTTGGTTTAAGTTAAATGTACGTTTAATGACGTACGCGGAATAACCTATCTAGTTATTCGTATGAGTGAATTTACTTAAAATTAAATATTAAGTAAAATTAAATAATTAAATAATGACCTCAAAATTTTGAATTTTTACAGTACCCAATCCTTAAAGGGAATCCCGTCCCGGGATTCAGTTCGAGTTAGATGTCTAATTTGTGTTGGCGAAGAGGTGTGGATATTCCCGACGCATCTGGTCTTTTCTTTCCTAAGTGTATTCCGGTCCTCGTCGATAGTTCCAATGAACCTTGAAAATAGGGATACGACTCTACTTCAGCCGTTTGACCTCTCGGTCCATGATTTCTACAGGTTCTTCTATAAAGTGCAGTTTGTCATCAATTCAAAGCTCATCCAATTGATGACAAGACTCACATTTGACAAACATTTCTTCAGATTTGAAAAGTGAAAACTGTTGTGAATTCCTTAAAGTTCTTCTGGTAGTTCTAAATTGTACGCTACTGGGCCAACCCTAGCTAGGATTTCGAATGGTCCGATGTAACGTGAACTTAGTTTCCCATGCTTCTCAAAATGAATCACGCCCTTTCATGGCGAAACTTTGAGCATAACTCTGTCTTCCACATTAAACTCCAAAGGTTTGCGTCGTACATTGGCATAACTCCTCTGCCGATCTCTTGCAGCTTGCAGTCTTTTCTTGATTTGTACAATCGTCTCAGTCGTTTCACGAATGATTTCTGGACACGTGAGTTGGACATCTCCAACTTTAGCCCAACAAATAGGTGATCGGCACTTCCGACCATAAAGTGTTTCAAGTGGCTTTGTCTTCATACTGACGTGATAACTTGTGGTTTTAGGAGGATTCGATTAATACCAATTGATTTTCCTAATTATTACTAAAATCAGTCACACAAGCTATTGTTAATCTTAGGCAGGTCAGGTAGTATGTGAGTGTAGCGGTTGTTTTTGAGGTTTGATCCTAAGATTTGTTACGGGATTGTGCGTTCTCCTGCTTAGAGGCATTGATAAAAATTTTGTCCAAAATTTTTATTTGAGTAAGCGTTTACACGAATTTAACCAACTCAATAATTCAAAAGTCACAATTTCTTTGTTTGAGGTTAATAGTCGGGTAAAATAATGCGACCCTAAAAAAAATTAAAGTTTAGTAGAATGAATTTTTAAATACGGTGTAAATAAGACAATTTCACAAAAATCAATGGTTAGCCATTTCTTAACATACAAAAGTTCGGTAAGGTTTGATTAGAAAAATTTTAACTTGTTAGAATAAGTATTTTAGAAAAATCACAACGAATTTTATCGTTAATATAAATGCCCTATATAAGTTCTCAAAAGTTAAAGTTGTGTATCAATGGCCGATCGGCATTTTGAGACTTCTAGGCATCTTAGTGTGGGAGTGAGGTTATATCAAAACGGATGACTGAATAATCTAGAACTCTACAACGTCGTAAGGGTGGTTGTACATTGATAGTCCATTCCAAGGTATCCATTACTTACAAGGAAAATCTCAATATACTGTGTGGAGAGGGTGAATTGTACATTGACGGAATAGTGTCAAGTCATGGTGTATTGTTATTCCTAGTCGTGGATAGAGATGCTTGATTCACCTCTAAGGTTTGGTTTAGTGAGCAACGGTGTTTTGGATCACTCTTACGTCCCAATCAGGTTAATACTGTCAAAGAATTAGTTGAAGGATTAGGCAATTGTCCCAAAGATAATTGCTCGCTTTGCTCCGTAAGGTCTTAAGAATTTCGTTAGGTTATAAGTCAGCCCATTGTATGTTCCTAGTCCTTGTCAAAAGTTTTATTGGTCCCTTCATTGCTTACTTCCATCGAGGGGACCTCCTCGTATTGTTAAGATCTTATTACCATAAGGTACGTGGACGAGTTTCTCATCGTAGATGATTGTGGTATTTCAATAACCAGACCATACTAAAAAAAATGTCTAATCCTCAAGTTCTGTGGGCACTAGGTCGATGTCTTATGGGTATCTAGTAGGTTAGGGTGCAACCTCGAAAGATGATGTCGGTTCCTATTAGGAGTCAGATGGCTAGTTCGTTGGTACACTTAATACTTTACGCAGAAGGTAGTCTTGAAAAATGCTGTTGATTGCTGCTAGCAACTAGTTGGTTGATTTAGTAGCGTACTTAGTGTTAAATGCGGAAGGTACGGTTTCTATTAAGGGACTGAGTATAATCATCATCATGATTGACACCGATTTTTAAAGTGAAGGTATGTCTTAGTCATTCGATAGTTATCGAATTTAGAGGTTGTCTGTTTGACGGTGGGATTTTCTAAATCAGAAGATGTTAAGTAAAGCGAGATGTCATATGTTTAAGTTTCGTATGAATTCTTATGGTCATAATCGTAGGTAATCCCGTTGGTAGGTTGCCCTCTGATGGTTAGTGGTGTAACTTGACCTCTCGAATTGGAACGTGATGCGAGGTAAGACTGAATTTATGTGATAAGGTTAGGAAGAAGTTTTATCTGGTTACTGTGTTTACTAGTATAAATAACCATAAGTTGCACTTGTTTTTTCTACTCACGTGAGTTTGTGATTTCTCGAGAATAAAAATAGAATATTTGACTTTGATAAAATTTTAGGAAACCATTCTTAGCATAGCATGATCCTACATGATTATACATTGGTGATCAGGCTTTGTATAATTAAGGTCCAACGATGCAATGCTGAGTTTATTTACTAGAAGAATATCGATCCTTCTGTTTTTCAAGGTTACAACATAAAATACTTTTCAAGGAAGTAAATAGTTCAGGGGGTGATTACAGGATATTTTGTAAAGTAACGGGGAAATAGTTTTTAGAGTAATAGTAACGCAGTTTTATTGCTTAAATAGACAGTGGCTAAAGTAGTCCACAGGGGAGTAAAATAGTTTTATAAGGTGTTAGTAAAACTTGTAGGATAATTGTAACATAGTTTATAAAATGCTAATGAAGCCATTTGTTGGTTTATGAAATAGTAGTCAGGCAGCGAATTGGTTTATTACACGCTAATAATATGGTTTGTAAATTAATTTGTGAATTAGTTTAATAGAAAAACAATTCATTGTTTATAAGATAGTATTAAAGTCACAATTTTGATTTTTATGATATAGCGGTAGGACAGTCCGTAGGACGACCGCAAAATGGTTTGTGGGACGTTTGAAAACAATTTGTGTGTTCATAGCGACGCAGTTTATTATTTTATTAGGGGGTAGCAAGGTAGCCAACTGGTTTATAATATGGATACAAATAGTTGAAAAATGATGACAAGGCGGTTTATTAGGTGGTAAAGTAGTTTGTAAGAGAGTGACAGAATGATTGATGGAATAGTTACAAATAGTGTATAAAAAAAATTTGTGAAATGGTTTATACGGTGATAGTAATGGTTTCACAGATAATAGCAAAACTGTCCGTAAGGTGTTTACAAAATGGTGGTCAAAACAGTTTTCAAACGGGTAATAAAGTTTATAAGATGACAACTAAAAATTGTTGTAGAATAGTTATGAACTAGGTGGTAACAAAATTGATTTATATGGTACTTAGCAAATCATTTTATAGGATGTAGGAGTCTATAGGGTATCATCTAAATATTTTACATGGGGAGTGAAATAGACGACGGTTATAATAACATGGAAGCAATAAAAGATAGAGAATTCATTGGATGGAGACGTACGCAATACAACAAGATTAACTCAACCATGATGAGATTGGAATAAGTCGTGATAAGAGTCAATCATAATAAGGGTGAATCACGACAACCATAATATATAATCATAACATGTGTAGATACAATCACAACACACATGAATATAAAATGGAAAATCTCGGTTTACATAAACCGATATCATATATAACCATACCACATGTCCTAAAATAACTTGTTACGGTTTGTTATACAACAAAATACCACAAGTGTCATTATTATGGACACACATCCCATGGCTAGGATATTAGGAGCTATTGATGATAATAGTCTAGTCTAGGAGTTTCCTGGTACTCCTCTGGATGGAAGGCATCATTAGGGTCAAATCCCTGTTCGGGAACGGGTGGTGCAAGGTCGGGAATCTCTGGTAAGAGATCGAGTATGTGAACTGGAGAAGCTAGTACTGACCTAATGCCCTACAATTGGCATATGAGGTCAAAATTAGTAAAAAGTTTATATGAATAATCTTTTATATAAAGAAAATCAAGCATATAAAAATGTCCTTTTCATAAATACGTGTTTATATAAATATTATTTATATAGACAAGTGTAATAGCGTATAGAATAAGTGTTCGTGAAGTGTAAGTGCACGGAGAGTGTATGGCAATGCAAAGTAAAGTAGTTAAATATAAAGAGTGGTTATAGTCTAGGTCTAAAAAAAATGCGACCTGGTTCTCTATAACCATGGCTCTGACACCAATCTGTAACACTCCCAAAATATCGTAGCGGAATGTAATATCATTGGGGTGCTACTTATTAGTACAATAGTCATAATCATAGAAAACGACTATAAATGAGATGTTTTTAAAAGTTTATCATTCGATCATAATAAAACTTCAGAGTTACAAGAGGTCCCAAATAGTTTTATAAAACATAATATATTAACATAAAAATTTTCAAGAGTTTATCGAATGATAACGCAATGCAAGCCATCAAAACATTCTCCATGCGACTTCGTGCTTGCCAAATACCTTAAGGACCTGAGATAAAACATGCTAAAAATTTAACACAAAGGCTAAGTGAAATTAATAGGTTTATAAATAATTAATGGACCACAAGATTTCAGAGTTAAAATAATAATTGCAACGAATACAATTATGGTTAAATAATAATTATCGCTTTAAGCTCATGACACTCAAACTGACTGAAGGTTCATAGAATGAACCAATGCCCTGAAAGGTAAATTGCCATTTTACCTAAATTTCAAATATAGTGCGTTTGTGGCATCTATCAAATCACAGAAACGGGATTCATCAATCCCAATAGGCCTATTCACAATATTCGCATTCACTCACAAGTGATTAATGGTTCATGATTTGTTAGGGTCTTATTTTGGCAATATCGGTACATTAGCAATAATATGTTCTGATAAGCTTACAGTTTAAAGCACTTGTGTGCAAATTGTAAAATAGCATGTATCTCCCCTTAAGAACTTGGTGTTGCAGTCTTCATTGTCTGGCCTTGCCTGCAACTGATTGAGTTGGCTCAGTATTTTATGGAACCTGTCATACCCTTTATGCAGTCCTTCTGTCTCAGTGATCTTGAACTCTTGGAACTCCTGCTTCAGCATGGACTTCCTCATTTTCTTAGACTCATCATTCCCACCAAATATGGCTTTTACAGCTAACCAGATGTCCCTTGCATCATATAGGTGATGAAAATCACCCATGTGGTCTTCTGGGAGAGACTGAAGCAGTAAAGTTCTTGCTTTAGTCAACTTCTGAACTGCAATATGTTCATCAGCAGTAACAGGAGGAAGAATAATGATGTTCCCTCTTTCATCTCTTCTAGTTTTCTTCCTGCTGTTACCATTCAGGATGATGTTCCAGAGATTATGGTCACTGTTTGAGATCCAGTACTCCATCTTCATGGCCCAGATCTCATATTCATCCTTCTTGAGGTAAGGGAATTTAGCATTGCTGTTAGAGACTGTGGTTGTAAGGATTTGGTGGACATTTTGTGTTTGGGGTTTTGCATTATTTATAACAGACTCATCAGTTCCGGATGCAGCCATTGAATAAGGGTTTAAGAGATTTGTTTGACAAGTTTTCTTCTTCGACAGAGACTCTAACCAGGCTCTGATACCACTTGTTGGATCGACCTCTTTGATAGATCTTTGAGCCGGTAGAATGCTTATGTAATCACAAACACTCTAAGAAATCTCTAACAATGAAACTTATGTTTATGCGGAAACTAAACACAAGAGTTGAAGAAGAATATAACAAATAAAACATTGATCCTCTATGGATCTCTTAAGTTTCTTTAGTCTATAAAAGGATTTACGGGTCTATTTTCGATAGTGGGTCCTACCACTTCGGTTTTTATGTAAAAATGGTCAAGTAGTGTTATTTTACAAGTTTCTAATAGTCCAAGGGTCATTTTTATAAGTTAATAACTTTTTACACATTTTGAGTCCAAAGCTATTAGAATTTTAATAAAATTTCCGGACAAATCGGGCCGCTATTTCTAAACCGTAAAGGGTAAAATTATGAACTTTATATGCTTGGAAAGGTATGAATCTATAAATCTCAAAACTCAAGGCCTCACCTAACTGAGAACTTCATAGCAAGGGTTAAATTACTAATTTACCCATGTGTCTCTATGCAGGAAAATTCAGCCTGCAGTTAGGCTTACCAAAATGAGTACATCTTTTTATCTACAGACCCTATTGACCTAAAACCAACGGGAAACATTTTCTAAATGTCTTAGCTCAAACTTTCATGTTTTAGCTAACATAAGGTTCTGGATAAAATTTTAGAGCGATAGCCCTTTCAAAACTGATATACATTTCTGGATAACTTTCAGTGTAGATTTTCTCAAATATTCATCGTGACGAGTTCGGATGTAAAGTTTTTGGGGAAATGACCCTGAGATACGTGGCTAACTCAACATATTTTTATTTAATGTCCAATGCCTATTGATTAGATTAGTTTATTCCATTTTTACCCCTGGTCAGAAAGTAGTTTTGCATGTCTAGTCCTTATTAGGTTTTCTAGTGATCTAGCATATGTACCAAGTATAACAAAGCATAATAAACATATTGAACGTATAAAATACATTGAAAACAAGTATTTACAGAAGTAAAAATGAAAATGGAGGTTGTTTCTTACAAGAGTTTAAAGGAACACAAGATTTCATGAGATTTATGTGTTGTTTGAGTGTAATAAATCAAGAACAAGACTAGGGATTCAAGATCTATCATCTATGATCAATAATTTAGTGAAAAGTTAGATGAAATATATGTTTAGGACTTGTTCTTGGTCGTTCAAGAGGAGGAGGGAGGAATAATTTGGTGAGTATTGATCTAATTTGCATGTAAAGTGAGGTTTGTTGGAATAAAAACTAGATAGTGGAAGACCAAAATGTGGAAATGGGACAAGTGTCTTAAGAGACTTACACAATTCAACCACCCCAAGTATGAGGTGGTGTGATTTATTTAATTTGACCTCAATTTGGTTAAAGTATATAATTTAAGGTATAGTTTGATCTCGATAATTTAAAATGAGGTTTTTAAGACGCGTAACGTAAAATCGGGTAACGTAAAAATACAAAACTTTCAACAATGTTAAAACTTGTCAACGAAGCCTGTTTTGATATTTTAGGTGATCCTTGAGCTTGTTGGGTGATTATTTGTTGTTTAAGAATTGCAAATGTAGACTGAAAATGCGCAAAACGCAAAATGTGCAAAGTTTAATTAAAAATGGAAAAGTAAAAATGGGATATTTAATATATGATTGTATGGAACAAAAATGCATAATAATATATATACTGATTATTGTCAGGTGTCGGTTGAAGTTAAATGTACGTTTAATGACGTACGTGGAATAACCTATCTAGTTATTCGTAATAGTGAATTTACTTAAAATAAAATGTTAAGTAAAATTAAATAATTAAATAATGACCTCAAAATTTTGAATTGTTACAGATCCGGTCAGTTATAACTGATGGATCCGGCTACTGAGGCTTAATGTTCACAGTAAGCTCGCCAAAATTATGCTCACTTGTCGAATATCATCTCTGTTAGGAATTATTAAAATAGTATTAAGTTTCATTTCTGCTGGTAGTAGTATGGTTCCTGCTGGCAGGTATGTAGTTCCTACTGGTATTGGTTCCTGCTGGTAGTTATTGTTCGTTTCTGCTGTTAGTTTTGTTCCTGCGGGTAATAGTAATAGTCAACCCGTATTATTAGATGGTATGGATATGCATCAGATATATTATTAGGAATAGATATTGCATATCTTTTACACGTTTTTTAGTGAATGCCGAATTAGGGTTTCTTGTAGTATAAAAGAAAAAAGACGGCTATGAACATTGTACGCTTTTGATAACAACTTTATTAGTGAATAAAAGATTGATGAACTCAAATAAGTACATTTTATTACTATCATTTATCCTATTAATTTGACTTGTTTTATTATATTATGTATGAGGATTGATACTTAATCGTTTACTTTTGTAATTCTCAGGTAAAAACAAGCATTTGGTGAAACTTAGCGATTTTGGACTAATTATGGAGCAAAACATGCAAGAAGTTAAGAGTCTACTGAAATGAAGAAGATCAAGACTAATCTGCTCCAGATGCGCCGCATCTCACTCATTACATACGGCGCATCTCTATTAAGATTCCACCAGATACGATCCAAGATACAAGAGGACATGCGCCGCATCTAATCATGGAGTTACGCCGCATCTTCTGGCGGTGTACGAATATTCTTGAATATTATAATCTTGGACCCCACGCGAAGTTAAGTCAATGCGCCGCATCTACTTAATAGATGCGCCGCATCTCCCCTCAGACAGAAACTATAAATACCCCAAGACCAGACGAATTTCGGGAGAATATATTAGATTCAAAGACCGAAGCAGCAGAACCCTAGGACGAATTCAGTCAAGGAGGCAGCACAAGACACACCAAACGAAGATACAAGAGCTGTAAGAAGGTGCTGCATGTGTTTAATTCATTAAGTAGTTTTGTTTTATTGTGTTAGCAAACTTTAATTCATCAGGATTGGTGGCTTGTGTAATGTGACAACGAAAGATTGCACTCCCTTTAATACTTGTTTTCCCATCAATTAAAGTTTATATGTTGATGTCTTTGGTTACTACTTATTAGTGCATTGATAACCTCTGTGTTTATTAGTGGCTTGCGGGCATTTGACTGCGGAAAATAATGTGGCTCCCACGGTTATTACTAAATTGATCACTTTGGAATAACTTTTAGACATAAGTAATCATTAATGGTTTACTCGCCGATAAGAATAGGACCAACGAGAAAGGGTTAACTACATACACTTCATATAAAGCTATCAATAAAACAAGTGACAATCTACTTAATCATAAGGACAACCCTCTTATTGTCTCGAGTATTTATCTGTGTACGTGTGTGCTACTTGCTGATTCGTGTCTATTGGTTTATTTTATTATTTAATTGCAAACAAATCGTGCCAGTCTCTCAGGCTGAAACCCCCTTGCGTTAGGATATTAAAATACTGATTAGAATAACGAGATAATACGTTCCACTCTTAGTGATCGACACTCTACTTACCATTATATTCATACTGACCGGGTACACTGCTCGTTAAGTGTTTGTGTTATTGATAAGTCGGCTAAATATAAATTTAAAACTTGAGTAGGCATTAAAACTGCTAAACCGCAACGACACATCACGCGCATCAAGTTTTTGGCGCCGCTGCCGGGGAGTGAATTGTTATTATCTGTTAATTTGATTATTATTTTAATTAGGTTTTTCTTTTTATTAGATTAATTGCATCATTGTATTATTTTGCATATTTGTTGTTTTGTGTGTTATTTGTTTGCTTTTATTTTTGTTTTTGTGTTTATTTTTGTTTGTGTGTTTTAATTTTTATTTTTATTTTTCGTATTTTTTCTGTTCTGCTATCGTTGTACTGTGCTAAATCAAACGATACGGCGCATCTGATCTCTCAGATACGGCGTATTGCGTTTAATTTTTTTAATACAACGCGTTTAATTAATTCGATACGACGCATCTTTTCCCCAAGATACGGCGTATCTGTTTTTAATAAGAAAATTTTTTCTAAGCGATAAAGTAATACGACGCATCTGCTTTAGCAGATACGGCGTATCTGTTTTTGATAAAATTTTTTTCTAAACGTTAACGCCATACGAAGCATCTGCTTTAGCAGATACGGCGTATCTATTATTTTAATTAAAAACAGTTTGAGAATTATTAAACAGATACGACGTATCGATCTCTGTCGATACGGCGCATTAACTTTTGTTAATACGACGAATATAATTTGATAAATATAATTGATTTTTGATATTTACCTTGATCGGTCAGCTACTCTCGTGTGCAAGTTGTTTATTTTCAGGATAAATGATGACTCGAGCATCACCAAGAAAGATTACATTCTGAACCAAACCAAGAGACGCTAGCTGGAGTGATCAAACATAAGACGACAAGAGTGGAGGAAAACTCAGTACTGGTAACATTGAACGTCTTAAATTCTTGAAATAGAATCCCAGGTAAACTCTACGATAATTCAACCTGCTCAAAGGAAAGTTCTCTACACTATAATCTCAGTTTTATTATCCATGTTATACATCTAATTCAAATCGTAATCTTAATTTTGTACGCTTAAAAACAATATTTGTTCCTAACCTCGGAATAAATCCCTCCACTTAACAATAAGATTACGACCATTAATAAAACGTTTATGCCTATTGCTCTTATTTTGAATTCATATCATATGGTATACCGTTTAACCCTAATTTGATGTATATGGAATTGTGTTGCGGAGGCCAATGTACGTTCTTTATTTAAATTTCGTTCACTATAATAGCGATACGGTGGATCTAAATATCCAAAGCGCCGTATCCCTGACCAACTAGAACTTATTGACTAGTCAACGAGATTAAATAGATACGGCGCATCCAAATTTTCTAATACGGCGCATCGTGTCGCCCTATAAATACGACGGGAATACGCCGGATCTAAAATCTCTACCGCATAAACACACACAGTTAAGAACTTGCACACACTGATATTATACTCAAATTCCAATCATTTTTCTTAAACCCACCTTTAATCCGACCTAGAATCTTCCTCCTAATCATCAAATTAAGGTAATTATTCCATTTCGATTTAATCTTGATTAATACGAAAATTAGGGTTTATATGATTGAATCGATTCGTGCTTAAATGATATAGAGATTTGATTAGGACTTGCTCTAGATGGTTTCCCCAGTATTTAATTTGCATAAATAATTGAACTTATAACCTAATTTGATTTAACCGAAAATTAAGGTTTTGGGTTCGATTTTGAATATTTAGCGGGAAGGCGAATTAGTGGTGGTGAAATGAGATATTAGAATTGATATAAGGAGTATATGATACTGTGATTATTTAGTGGTAGTTTACGTCACGGATACGGATTCTTGAAAAACGTGCCTGACCCTTTATTTTATACTGATATGCTTTTAGATGCGGCGCATCTAGGTTGATTAATGCGGCGTAACGACCTATTTCAAAATTGATAAAATTCTAGATACGCCGTATTGATTAATCTAGATACGACGCATCTCCATACGCCGTATCTATTGTCTTGCACCGCATCTCTTATACTTTATACAGATACGCCGCACTGATTAAATCAGATGCGCCATATCTACCTATTTTGCAGACTGTTTACTGACTGTGAATATCTATTTCAGATGGCATTACCAGAGGTCACACTAAGGCATCAGTGGCTACAATTTGAGAACATGGGACTAACTCCTGGGACTCTGGAGGATTACTTGCGTAGGCTTGACTCGATTTACTTCAAGAAAATATTCAGAGTCCAGGTTTTGAATTTTGATGACGTAGGATTG
This sequence comes from Artemisia tridentata subsp. tridentata, assembly GCA_021014915.2. Classification (NCBI taxonomy): domain Eukaryota; kingdom Viridiplantae; phylum Streptophyta; class Magnoliopsida; order Asterales; family Asteraceae; genus Artemisia; species Artemisia tridentata. Next base: position 106,734,298 of record CP139501.1, on the reverse strand, counting down.
ATTGGTGGTGGACATGCAGCTGAGAGTTTACAGCATCGGATGGAGATGGTAGTTGCTGGAGATGATGAGGAGGTGGTGTTCAGGTCTAGTGCTTGGGAGAGACTGTTTAGGGTTGACGAGCCTCTGATTAGGGAGCTCATGCTGGAGTTCTTTAGCACGATTCATTACAGGGAGACGGATTTGGAGATTGATACAGCTGACACTCTGGTGTTCAGGTTAGGAGGAGTGCATAGGCAGATGTCGATGAGGCAGTTTATTTTTGCCATGGGTTTGCATACAGCTGAGGAGCTTGAGTCAGATGGGTTTGATAGATATTGGGATGATAGTTTGCGAGCGGTCCCTGACAGAGGGTTGTTCAGTGATTATTGGGATAGGATTTCTTCGGGGGGTGATATCACTACTTCCACCCCCTCATACACTTTGATCAGGGAGCCGATGAGGAGGCTGTGCCACAGGCTGATTGCACTTACTATTGCTGGGAGGGGTCAGTCACCTGAGAAGGTGACCACTCTGGACCTCTTCCTCCTTAGGAGCATGGATGAGGGGTTGTCAGTGAACATCCCCCACTTTTTGGCACACTACCTCCACCGATCAGCTGCGGGGAGAGATCGGAGGAGCCAGATGACTGGCGGGCATTTTGTTTCTCGGCTGGCCTGCCATTTTGGAGTCATTGGAGCGGAGATTCCAGCGGGGCTGGAGGTTGTGGTGACCCATCTCCCGGTTATCGACAGGGACTATTTGGTTAGACTCGGGATCTGCCAGGTGGCTGTGGGAGGCCACTTTTAGGCAGCATTAGGGCCCGCCAGAGCTGCAGGGCCAGAGGCGGAGCAGGGAGGACCTCAGGGACCTCCGGCTGCTGCTCCTGCCGACGGGGAGGAGCCTCAGGCACCAGTACCCCCACGCACCCTGGGTCAGAGACTTGACGCAGTCGAGGGAGAGTTGAGAGCCCGGAGGAGGGACTCAGAGTGGGTAGTTGCGAGTGTGAGCCGACTTCTAGAGCACCAGGGTATTACACACGCTCGTCCGGATGGGACTCGTGTTGTCGGAGTGACACGTGCATATGATCGGAGAGTCAGGGCTAGGACTGATAGAGCCAGCACATCCGGGACCCATCCAGATGACCTCACTCACCCATGATCTTACCCTCTTGATTTTATAGACATTGTTCCACACATTATTATTACTTTTTGGATTGTACTGATCACTATTCTCGTGTATATATTTAATGTTTCAGTTTATGTTTCTTGTTATATTTGATGAAGACTGGCATTAAGTTCAGCATGAGAGTACGAGAGAACGTGAGAGATGAACCGTGGGAAGAGTCATTTTACAATAGACTGTTAACAGTCTGTTTGGTAACTACATGCGCCGCATCTGGTAAACAGATGCGACGCATTCTATCCTTTATTTCGTTTTATTTTATTTTTATCAGTTTATTTTAATGCGGCGCATCCCTGGTTAAGGATGCGGTGCATCTTTATTCTGATCCGTATAAATTCCAGCCTCGATACGGCGTATCTTCTTCCATAAGATACGGCGCATCGACTGACCTGATGATTTTCAGTTTTAATTTTTAAGTTTTATTTTTCCTAACTACTAATGTATTATGCAAGTTTGAAACTTTCTTATCTTAGGTGTGTTTTAAAGTGTTGGTGGTATTATAGTTTCCTGGATTTCCTGTGGATACATCAAGTATGAAGCTTTAACGTTCTCATCCACAAGAAAGATGATTTTTGCTCTTATCAAATGGAGGATCATACCGAGCAAATCTCAGGGGAGTTTTCCTGTTCTAATTCTTTTATTTTCCAATTTTTAACCTTTTATACAAACAACGAGGACGTTGTTTAACTTAAGTGGGGGGATTGGAGAATTAGAACACTTAACAATTACTTGTCCTAAACTTTTTCAAAACTTATGCTTAAAATGTGCTTAATATATCAAACTTAAAAATTTTTAGCATGTTTTTGTTTAAAATCTAAGTTGCATAACTGCACACAAGACGTTATTTTCAAAAATTGTGATTTTCAAAAATTCACAAATCTATGAGTGTGCCGGTGACTTGTAAACTTTAGAACTTGGCTTGAATACTATTCGAGACCACCATAATAAGTATTATATTTATATAATTGGAATGACTTGTCTAACTTGGTAAAATTCTAGGATTACACCCAAATAGCCTATTATATGTTATGTGTTATTAACTAACTACACTGGTTAGTTAACCCCCGTATAAACCCTTTTGTTACTCTCATTTTTAGAGTAAGATACCCCTAGAAAAACACTCAGAGCCATCCCTTTCGTTTCTTGCACCTATGTTTAAAATGTTTCGTTACACCCTTACACCTTAGCCTACCCTGTAGATTAGAATCCGTGGTTGGTTAATTGCTATAGGCAAAGTGTGTTTCCTTACATTACCTGTGTTCGCGTGCGTAATTCATTATCTTTGGTTAGGTCGGGAAATTGCACAATGCAATTGGAGTGAAAGTAAATATTGTATATCTTTGAGTTTATTTTTCGTGTGTTTACTACTTTCACTATTACCGTTATTTCTGAAGTCATGAAAAGTATGGAAAAATTATCCAGAGTTATCGTTTTAGTGATGTGGTGAAATTTTACACATCTATGTTTATGTTAGTAGTTTGAAAAAAAAAAAAAAAAAAAAAAGAAAAAAAAAAAAAAAAAAAAAGAAAAAAAAATAATAAGAAAAGAAAAAGAAAAAAAGTTGGAAGTTAGTTTTAACCAACTTATGTAAAGTTATGTAAGTGGTCGATATCACCACTATTTGTTGTATTATATCTATGGATTGAATGAGAATTGGCAGTTATGGGAACGCCAATTAAGGTTTATTCTTTGATTAAGATCTTGTTGAGTATAATTCGTTTCTACCTAAAACGTGTGTTTCAAGTGTTAAAGCGTGAGTTATTCAATGATATGAGTCTTATTCATGGGATGGTTGGGATAGTGATTAACCACACTTAGGATTTTAATTTATTTGTTTTGTTTATTTTTCATTTTACACCAATTTATATCCCAAATGTTATCCATGCCCTTTATTATTCTTTATCCAACCAAACCTTTGATTTATTGAGATTAGGGATTTGAGCAATCTTAAGTATCGTAGTCGTGGATTCGGCTATGTATTTATGATTTTGTCGCCCTTTTTGATATATTATTATTGGTGAAGTTTGGACCTATCTTTAGCCTAGTCGAGTTAAGGATTTGAGCAATTGCAAGTATCGTGTTCGTGGATTCGATCATGTATTTGTGATTTTGTCGCCTTTTCTGGAATTTGAAATCGATAGTGAAAGAGAATAATTAACCCTTAAGCCTACAAACCCTTTTTACCGCTTTAGACTTGTTATTCCTTAACTTTAGTGGAGGAGATGTGTATACTTCCCAAGCTTATGATAGAATATTCGTCACGACTGGACAGTTAAACGATTAGATTTGCTTTTATCAACTTATTTTATTTTACTTCTAATTCGTTAAGTGTTTAGTTGTGTGATTATGAAATAAACGAATACATGCTTAAATGTAAAAATAAATCCTAACATCTTTTAGGATACATTTTCATAAGAGAAATTCTAAGGTTTACTTGGGGACAAGTAAAGTTCAAGTGGGGGGATATTTGATGAACTCAAATAAGTACATTTTATTACTATCATTTATCCTATTAATTTGACTTGTTTTATTATATTATGTATGAGGATTGATACTTAATCGTTTACTTTTGTAATTCTCAGGTAAAAACAAGCATTTGGTGAAACTTAGCGATTTTGGACTAATTATGGAGCAAAACATGCAAGAAGTTAAGAGTCTACTGAAATGAAGAAGATCAAGACTAATCTGCTCCAGATGCGCCGCATCTCACTCATTACATACGGCGCATCTCTATTAAGATTCCACCAGATACGATCCAAGATACAAGAGGACATGCGCCGCATCTAATCATGGAGTTACGCCGCATCTTCTGGCGGTGTACGAATATTCCTGAATATTATAATCTTGGACCCCACGCGAAGTTAAGTCAATGCGCCGCATCTACTTAATAGATGCGCCGCATCTTCCCTCAAACAGAAACTATAAATACCCCAAGACCAGACGAATTTCGGGAGAATATATTAGATTCGAAGACCGAAGCAGCAGAACCCTAGGACGAATTCAGTCAAGGAGGCAGCACAAGACACACCAAACGAAGATACAAGAGCTGTAAGAAGGTGCTGCATGTGTTTAATTCATTAAGTAGTTTTGTTTTATTGTGTTAGCAAACTTTAATTCATCAGGATTGGTGGCTTGTGTAATGTGACAACGAAAGATTGCACTCCCTTTAATACTTGTTTTCCCATCAATTAAAGTTTATATGTTGATGTCTTTGGTTACTACTTATTAGTGCATTGATAACCTCTGTGTTTATTAGTGGCTTGCGGGCATTTGACTGCGGAAAATAATGTGGCTCCCACGGTTATTACTAAATTGATCACTTAGGAATAACTTTTTGACATAAGTAATCATTAAGGGTTTACTCGCCGATAAGAATAGGACCAACGAGAAAGGGTTAACTACATACACTTCATATAAAGCTATCAATAAAACAAGTGACAATCTACTTAATCATAAGGACAGCCCTCTTATTGTCTCGAGTATTAATCTATGTACGTGTGTGCTACTTGCTGATTCGTGCCTATTGGTTTATTTTATTATTTAATTGCAAACAAATCGTGCCAGTCTCTCAGGCTGAAACCCCCTTGCGTTAGGATATTAAAATAATGATTAGAATAACGAGATAATACGTTCCACTCTTAGTGATCGACACTCTACTTACCATTATATTCATACTGACCGGGTACACTACTCGTTAAGTGTGTGTGTTATTGATAAGTCGGCTAAATATAAATTTAAAACTTGAGTAGGCATTAAAACTGCTAAACCGCAACGACACATCACGCGCATCAAAGATCCATAGAGGATCAAAGTTTTATTTGTTATATTCTTCTTCAACTCTTGTGTTTAGTTTCTGCATAAACATAAGTTTCATTGTTAGAGATTCTCTTAGAGTGTTTGTGATTACATAAGCATTCTACCGGCTCAAAGATCTATCAAGGAGGTTGATCCAACAAGTGGTATCAGAGCCTGGTTAGAGTCTCTGTCGAAGAAGAAAACTTGTCAAACAAATCTCTTAAACCCTTATTCAATGGCTGCATCCGCAACTGATGAGTCTGTTATAAATAATGAAAACCCCAAACACAAAACGTCCAACAAATCCTTACAACCACAGTCTCTAATAGCAATGCTAAATTCCCTTACCTCAAGAAGGATGAATATGAGATCTGGGCCATGAAGATGGAGTACTGGATCTCAAACAGTGACCATAATCTCTGGAAAACCATTCTGAATGGTAACAGCAGGAAGAAAACAGGAAGAGATGAAAGAGGGAACATCATTATTCTTCCTCCTATTACTGCTGATGAACATATTGCAGTTCAGAAGTTGACTAAAGCACAAGAACTTTACTGCTTCAGTCTCTCCCAGAAGACTACATGGGTGATTTTCATCACCTAGATGATGCAAGGGACATCTGATTAGCTGTAAAAGCCATATTTGGTGGGAATGATGAGTTTAAGAAAATGAGGAAGTCCATGCTGAAGCAGGAGTTCCAAGAGTTCAAGATCACTGAGACAGAAGGACAGCATAAAGGGTAATACAGGTTCCATAAAATACTGAGCCAACTCAATCAGTTGCAGGCAAGGCCAGACAATGAAGACTGCAACACCAAGTTCTTAAGGGCATTGCCTCCTTCCTGGTCTCTGGTATCAATCACACTCAAGACAAAGGGTGGTCTTGATTACTTAAGCTTTGATGATCTGTACAACAAGCTTAGGACACTGGAGATTGATATCAAGGGAGGTTCGAGCTATTCCTCTGCTCCAACTCACTCAGCTTTTGTTAGTACTACCAGTACTAATAAAAAGTTGTCTTATGCTGATAGTCCAACCTCGTCATCTTCATCCTATACCCCTGCTACACCAAGAACACACTCAAAGTCTGGGAATGTGATGGAAGATGTGCTTCATTCGTTTGTTGCTGAAACTGTTCCACAGCAGCAACTTGCATATGAAGACTTTGACCAGATTTATAAGCTGGATTTGGAAGAATTGGACATCAAGTGGCAGATGGCTATGCTTTCATTGAAGGTGAACAGGTTTGAAAAGAAGGCTGGGAGGAAGATTCATTTCAACAGGAAGGATGGAGCAAGATTTGATAAAGGGAAGGTTAAATGTTATAACTGCTCACAACTGGGTCACTTTGCAAGAGAATGCAAAGAAAAGAAGGCAGATGATAACACAAGATATTCTGCTTTCAAGATCAAAGAATTGGACTCAGAGGGGCCCAAAGCCTTGCTATCTGTTGATTCCATGGTGGACTGGTCAAAGCATGAGGTTGATGCTGAGGAAAGAGGAGCTGCTCAGGTGTATGGAATGCTTGCTGGAAGGGAGACAGATGTGGATGAGGAATTTGCTTTGATGGGTTACTCATCACAGGTACAAAATTGTCCTTTTGGTTGTCATAATATGTATGCTGAACTTAAGAAAGAATTTGATGAGATAGAGTCTCAGTATAAAGATTATTATGTTAAGGTTCAAGCTTATAGTAATTCACTCAAAACTTTAGAAAAACGAAAGGATTGGTACCAAAATAATCAATTAGCATATGAAGAAAAGATAAGGGTGTTAGAAAGAGATTTGGTAAATACTACTAATTTGTTAAAACATTCTGAAAGTGAACATGATAAGGTGATTTTAGAGAAAAAGGATTTACAGGCTATGTTTGATAAGGAAGTAGCTAGGTGTAACTCATGGCAAGAATCAGCTAAAAACCTGGTCAAGTTGAACAATAGCACTCAGCCTGTAAGGTGTAAGAGAGGGTTGGGGTATGATGTAGGGCCAGATGATGTTTATGACCCTAATGAACCAAGTATATTTGACCCTACCCCTAAGGAGGTAAATTACAAAATTCCTGTTAAGTATGTTAGAGAAGGAGGAATGAATGATGTTCCTCCACCTATAACAGGAGTCTTTAAGCCTACCTCTCCCTACACAGACTTTGATGAATCACAAATGACATATGGCAAAAAGTCAAATGACTTGCCTGATCTTGATTGTGAATCTAATGATTTTGTCTCTTGTTCTAACAGTGACAAGTCCTCAAAAATCAAGACCAATGACTTTGCCTCATGTGATTCAAGTGACAAGTCTACCACAACCAAGTCTGAAGATTTCTCCTCAAGAATAGCTGATGATGAATCTAATTCAAAGACAGCTGCTTTTGAAGACATTTCTTCTGATTTTGATAAAAACAATGATGTTTCTAGTTGTAATTTTGTTAAGAACAATTCTGTTTCATGTTTTGGTTGTGATAACTTTGTGTGCAATAAGAAAAGTCAGTTTAAGAATAAATATTTTAGAAAGAAATCTTGTTTTGTGTGTGGTAGTTATACTCATCTTATCAAAGATTGTGACTTTTATGAGAATAGGATGGGTTTGTATGCTGGTCAACAGCAATCTAGGCCATTATGGAACAATGTAGATAAGATCCCCCCATTTGTTCCACAAGCAGCAAAAATGAGCTCTTGTCGAGCTACTTTTCCTGCGGGTAAACCAGTTGCTGCTGGTAAGCCAGTTCCTGCTGGTAAGCCATTTCCTGCAGGAAAACCAGTTCCAGCTGGTAATCCCAATTTTGCTGGTTGGAAAAGAAATGCTGCTTGACCTTTCTACAGACCTACAAGATCTTATTTTCAAAATGATTATAGGCCATTTATCATGACTCAATGCAAAAGGGGGGCGGGGGAAGATGGGAAACTACTGTTAAGTCCTCAGCAGGTTGTTCTTGGAGACACAATGGCCAATTTATGAGTATGAGGTCCAAGAACAATGGTGGATCTCATTAATCTCCATGGTTTACTTATTATTGATCCACTAGGCAGGCCCAAGTCAGTGATGGCTTGGGTCTCCCATGTATCTAATATTGTTGTATGTTCTTTTGTTGTAGGATATTCCTCTTTGAAGTAAAGTCTGTGGTGCTGATCCCCATATTGCTGTGATTGAGGGGAGGCATAAGCCTAAGGGGAGGCTTATTGCTGTATATTTTGTATTAACTAACATGTTTTATGTCAATTTTTTTCAATAACTTTGTTTTGCAGTTAATTCATTCAAATTGATGGTTTATAACAAAATAAGAAGCATTCATTCATTGATTCAATAGATGGTTGCATTCCCAGATGCAACCTACAAAATTAAATTTAAAAGCTTCATAACATCAACAAGACAACAACCTACACTTCTACTCTATCTTCCTTTTCCCTTTATCCTTGCAGTCCGGCATGGTCTTGTGGATTCCTCTCCCACTGATTACATTCCACACCTGTGGACTAGGGAGTCCTAACACTTGTTTGCCTGGTTTTGGATGAGGCAAAGGGATCATACTCATTGATGATACAGCCCTTTCAAAATCCCTTGTTAGTACATCTGATAGTACAACGAGATCATCATCATCATCATCATCAGAGGAAGATGAATCATCCACATACGGGGGAGGAGTTGGAAGTTCATCAGAGGATACTGGTTCAGCCTTTGCTTTTCCTTTTTGGTTCCTGCTGGTCTGAGTCGAGGAGTTTGGTGGAAAGTAATTGTTCCACCCTTCACTTGATGCGTCAGATGAATCAGAAGAAATTTCTACGACGTTTGGTTTGGAGGAACTCATACTTGTGGTTGGATTGTTGTTATATGGTTTGAAGTTTGAGATGTGTTAGTGTTGCTCATGTGAGGCCTTTTATAGACTTAATGGAGAATTAAGGCTATTGAATGATGGGTTAGTGTTTGGTATCAATTCTTGGCAGGATTGAGTTTAATTTTGGTGGCGTTTGAGGAATTGACCGGATCTAGTGCATAACATTGACTTTTCGTCAAAAGCACTTCATTCCTGCTGGTTGACCATCCGTTCCAGCTGGTTGACCAGTGGTTGATGCTGATATCATTGTAATTGGGATTTTATTTTGGGATAGAATCAAAGTCAATTTGGTCAAAGATACGTACGCGAGATTCTTGTCATTTAAATTTGCCAAATTGGGTAACATCTTTAGTGACCTAATTGTTTTCACATTGAGCCCAATTTTCACAACTCTCTTCTCGTTATTCAACCAAACCCATTTCTCCTCTCGCCATTTTCGAGCTCATTTGTTGATTCTTCCCAATGGCATTACAATACAAAGACGACCATAACAAGGTGGCATATTTGGAATCATCCAAACGAAGTGAAGGGTATGATGAGATACTTACCTTCTTGCGTGGGTCCTCTATTCAGTTTGCCTTAACACATTATCCACCGGTGGTTTATGACTCATTAGTCAGGCAGTTTTGGGGTACGGCCACTAAAAGAACTCTTGAAGGTAGACCAGAGGAAATAGTGGCTACCATTGATGGGCATGAGTACATTGTCTCTGAGGCCTCCATTCGCACTCTTCTTCAATTAAATAATGATTAAGGGTTGTATAACTTCACAGAACAAGAAATTCTGGATGGTATGGCTACAATCGGCTATCCAGTTACTGGTACTTTCACTTTCTATAAGAATAGTCTCTCTCCTCAATGGAGATTTCTTATTCACACCCTTTTGCAATGTATTAGTCCCAAGTCAAGGGGTTGGGATCAATTTTCTAGCCCTCTTGCTTCTGGTCTTATTTGTCTATCTGATGGCAAGGTGTATAACTGGTCTAAATTTATTTTTGATGGGATGGTTGGGAACCTTGGGAATGCTAAGCACAAATTTCTCATGTACCCTAGGTTCTTACAATTGATATTAGATGTTCAGAACACTGACCCCACACCAAGGATCATGGTTAGGCTGACTGGTAAACTATTTACTACCATGAAGTTTAGATTTGAGGGGGAACATCAGCCTCTATTGCCAGCTATGTTGCCAAGGGACCATGATTCTGCTGGTACAACTGATGTTGCTGGTGGTAATACACCACCTGCATCTGATGCTGCTGGTGCAAGTGCATCAGTTGCTGCTGATGGCCAACAATCTCCATCTTCTAGGCCAGATACCTCTATTGCCCCTAGTAGTAAGCAAGCAACCACCAATGTTGAAACTAATGTTGATCAAGCCACTACTGTTGAACTAAATGTTGACACTTATAATATTGCAAGGCTACTCACTCCTAGTCCTACTAGGCAGCCTGTTGCTGATGACACTGCCATTGGTGGAGACTTTTATGCCTCACCACCCAGATCCAATGAGGCTCCAACAACCACAGGTAATCCTGCTGGTGGGGCTGAGGATCCGTATACTCTCACCACTTTACTTCACAGGTACATACAAAAGGTGGATGCTTTGGAGACAGACCTAAAGGATTCCAAGCAGAAAGTTGATACTTTGGAGGTAGAGCTCAAGGATACCAAGAAGACCCTTGGTGGTGCCATTCTTTCACTCATTGACAGGGTAAAGTTTTTGGAAGCCAAACTCCGGTACAAAAGAAGTAGGGTTGCAATCTCTGACTCAGAGGAAGATGACGCTGGGCAGCAGGATACTTTTAATCTAGATGCCCTCCATGTGTTAGCCAATGCCTCCTTAGCTAGTGCCAACATAGAGGGAGATGATGCTTCGGTTTCTAAGGATATTCCTGCTAGTAATGATGTTCCTGCTGATCCTAAACCTTCTGGTGATCCTGCTGGTAGCTCATCCATTGCTGCTGGTAGTGATACCATTTCCTCTGCTGGTGTTTCTGCTCCAACTCCAGGTGTTACCACTTCTGATACACCTGTTCCTGCTGTTGCTGTTGCTGATGAGGTTCCTTCTGGAAATGATGTCTTTCAGTCTGGTGAGGAAAGTAAGTCTGCTGGTGATAAGTCTGGTCAAGTTAAATCTGTTGGTGCGCAAAGGGAAGGAAAACAAATTATGGTTGAAACTCATACGACCGAGAGGACAAAGAGACAAGAAATGGAAGATCAAGCTTCTATCGCTGCTATTGCAAGATTACAAGCAGAAGAACGAGCTGAGATTGAAAAGGAGGAGGAACAAAAAAGGCAAGATGCGCTACTTGCAAGAAAGCTATCAGAAGAATCAGCTGATCCTGTTATGTCCTTGCTTAATGAAGATGATGAGCTGAGAGCAAAGTTTGAGGAACTTAAGTCAATTCCAGGTTTGACTGCAGAGGAGAGAGCAACACACCTAGCAGAGTTCATAAATGCTAGAAGCAATGAAGAGCCTTTTGGGGATCTTGTGGCTTTGATGAGAAGGAGGAGGCAAGCTGATGCCGAAAGGAAAGCCAAGGAGAAAAGAGATAAACCTCCTAACCAGGCACAGCAAAGAGAGTATATGAGAAATGTTGTCAAGAACCAGAGTACTGCAATTTTTACTACTGGGTGGAGCATGGCTCAAGTGAAGAGAATGTCAGATGAAGAACTCATGAAGCACTATGTCAGGATTATGAAACAAATTTTGACCAGATCTAAACCTGCATTAGAAGAACCTTCTTCTAAGAGGCTTAAGACTTCTGATTCTGCTGATACTCTCAACCCTGCTGGTATTGCTGCTCCTCAGGATTCCATTCCCAAGCATGCTGATGATGCCTCTGCTCATAAAACGGACACATCTATTCCTGATGATGCCCCATCTTCCATTCCTGCTGAGGATGCTCAGGGTATGTCATCCATTCCCACTGAAGTTCCACCTTCTCCATCACATCCTGATATTGTTCCTTCTGGTGCAACACAAGAAGTTCCTATTCCTGCTGTGACTCCTTCAATAGTTCCCTCCTCTTCTTCTACTCCAAGAATAAGGAAGAAGAGTAGAGCTAAGAAGCCTGCTTCTAGGCCTCTTACAGCAATGGATGATCAGGAGTTACTTTAGTTTGATTCAGAGAGTGAATATGAAGAAGATTCTTCTCATTCTTGGTCTGCTGTTGTTGGTTGGGAAGTTTGTTCTATACCTCAAGGGGAAATTCATGTCTTGTACACACTTGATGGGCGAACCAAATATTTTACCTTTCTTCGGGAGATTTTGCATATGGTGGACAAGCAAGACTTAATACGACTCTATGGTATGGTGGTTAAGCATTATGAAACTCATAAGGCTACTGGGATTGGTCTTATTCTCTGGGGTGATTTGAAAGTATTGATGGATTCTATTGAAGGAGGGGATGCTTATTATGTTTGGGCCAATCAACAGTCTTGGAGGGTGCATAGTTGGAAGTTGTATTCTCCTTCCAATGTTCATGTCTTGGAGACTATCACTGGACAGGTGTTCTGCATGTTTGTGGATGTTCCATATCCGTTATTAGTAGATCTTATGGAAAGGATGCTGAAGCAAAAGTTGAAGATTGGCAAGACCGTGGTGGGTAATGACTTGACCACAGCTGAGCAATTGGTTAGGTTCATCAGAAATCAACTTGCTGCTGCCAAAGTCTCTTCTGGTTGATCATGGTACTCTTTAGGCTTATTGTTGTACATTTTTCATCTTTTTCATTTTCTTTCTTTATTTTCTTTATGTTTAGTTTATTTTATTTTATTAGTAAAAAAAAATCATAATTTTAGAGTTGTCTACTAACTTGTTTGCAGGTACAGTGTTGGTTTCTTACCACACAACAAATGGTAATCAACTCACCATGTCTTACAGACAAGAAAGAGTTGACTCACCATGAGGGTATGGCTCTGGTGTGATTATCAAATCCGTTGACAACTGTAATAGTTTGCTCAAAACTATAGGGTGTTCAACTCACTCATGTTTCATTACTGAGAGTTGAAATGGTTCTCAATTCGCCATGGAGTTTACCCGTTGGGGTTCCAAAGAATTGGCTAGCCCACAAGTGTATGGGTTGTGGTAAAGGCAGTGGAAAACCATATTTGGTACTCAATTCACCAAGGTGTTCTATGCAACCTAAGAATTGGCTAGTCCAGAGAAAACGGCTACAGGTAAAGACAAAGCAAATCCGTTGATAGTTGATGATTTACTAAAAATCATATGGTTATCAATGTACCATGGTCTTACACACCAAAACATTGGCTACACCAGTAGTGATGGCTATTGGTAAAGAGACATCAAATCCATTAATTTTCAATGATTCACCTCTCACAGGAGTTAACACACCTGGAAGTGATGAGAATAGTATGAAACTTAAAAGTTTTGATGTACAAATAGTCATGGTTGCAGTAAAGATCAAGTGAATTGTATATCAGATGGTGACAAGATTATTATGATGTGGTTTCCTGTTGCTGCTGCTACTTAGAAGTTGCTGCTGGAAACTTGTTCTTAATGGTGATTTCTTGTTGCTGCTGGTTCTATTCAGTTGCAGCTGGTTGCTTATTGTTGCTACTGAAGATCAAGTTCAATCCTCATGTTATGGAAATCAAAGATCTATCAAGAAACTTGAAGTTAACCATGTCAAAATCAAGTTTAGGGGAGGATTGTTAGGAATTATTAAAATAGTATTAAGTTTCATTTCTGCTGGTAGTAGTATGGTTCCTGTTGGCAGGTATGTAGTTCCTCCTGGTATTGGTTCCTGTTGGTAGTTATTGTTCGTTTCTGCTGTTAGTTTTGTTCCTGCGGGTAATAGTAATAGTCAACCCGTATTATTAGATGGAATGGATATGCATCAGATATATTAGGAATAGATATTGCATATCTTTTACACGTTTTTTAGTGAATGCCGAATTAGGGTTTCTTGTAGTATAAAAGAAACAAGACAGCTATAAACATTGTACGCTTTTGATAACAACTTTATTAGTGAATAAAAGATCCATAGAGGATCAAAGTTTTATTTGTTATATTCTTCTTCAACTCTTGTGTTTAGTTTCCGCATAAACATAAGTTTCATTGTTAGAGATTCTCTTAGAGTGTTTGTGATCACATAAGCATTCTACCAGCTCAAAGATCTATCAAGGAGGTCGATCCAACAATCTATAGTGTTACAAGCAACAATTATATATATACACAAGACTAATATAGCAAGTAGAGCACGTAGTAACCACATAAGGATAGTCAAAAGTGATAATGACCAACTTTCGATATAAGATCAAAAGTAGTAAAATTTCCTAGTAGGTTATTTAAGTTACTACGATTGTTATGTTTTACCCAACATGCTACTATTGAGCATCACCATACGTTAGAGACATTGTATAACCTACATTACATGTTTCAAATGACAAATTGTTTTAAAAACTTTCATTTCCTCTTCACCTCTTCTTCTTTCCCATGTTTGATATGAAGTGAGTGAGACACTTGAACATACCCTTGGTTTGCTTGAACTCCTCGGTCTCATTGTGGATTCTTGGGAGTTGGTCAATGTAAGTGTGGGGATCGAGTTGATAGTTATTAATTGGGTCGTTTGGATCAGCTTCAACTTCATCAGAGGAGTCGGTGAGAGGATGTGGCCTTTTTCCATCAACCATGAACCTATTTGTCCGTCCCTCGGTTAGAGGTACCATGACATGATCACAAAGAAAATGATCATCGTTCACAGGAGAAGGTTGCATTCCATTTACGAACCTTGAGAGGCGAGTGAGAAGCATTGCATATGGAAGCACCATATTGTCGGTTCGGAGGACACTAGCCATTCTTTTGACCATGTAATAGGCTAGATTGAAAGGAGTTTCATTGATGAGACAGTAAATCATGTAGACAAGACGAGCATTGGGATGATCTTTGTTCCCGACTAGACAAAGAACATTTTCTCTCAGGATTTGTTCCCACTTTTTGTACATAGGAAGCATTTCAGAAAGTTCCATTTGGAATGGATCTCGACGGATGAGTTCGGATTGTCGAGTGAGACGGGTTGGTGAGGCCGTTTCAATGAAGACCACATTTCTTACGGTGATGAGGTCATGAAGAGGAGTGTGATAGACTTGATGATGATCAAGTGTATCATCAAGCTTGGAAAGAGACCAATCATTTGAGTACATACAAATGCCTTGATAAGGGATACCAAGGATATCGGCAAAGGAACGAAGAGGTAGATCAATGGTAGTTTTGTTGATAATGAAAGAGATAGAGATAGTTCCATCATCTTTGCGAATGATTCGAAAATTTTTGTAGAACTCAAGAACAAAGACAGGACAAATTTGTTCATTGATATGGATTAGGCAATCAAAGTTGATTCTAGAAAAGACTTGGACTATGTTTGTGTCATTGAGAAAGGTTTGCTCAACAACAATTCCTTCATGGAAGAAACGCTTTCGAAGCATTTTGAAAAAATTTCTATCGTTGGGTGAAAGTCCATCCTTGTGATGATGCTTATGAATGTAGTAAGCGGTGTCACGGTAATCTTGTTGGGTTAATTTTGGCATGTTGAGAACCTATACAGGAACGAAGTGTGATGACGTAGAAAGTGTGACGGTGGGTCGTGAGAAAGAAAAAAAAATTACTTCCAAGTATTTCGTATCATAATTTCACTCAAACAGGTTTAGAGAATTATCACAATTTAGTTGGAAAACTTTATTGATTACATTAAGACTTAGCAAATCCCTTTTTACTTGTATTAACAATGCCGAAAGAATACCTCTTAATCCTTAGTATCTAGAAAAATTTCTAATTAAGGTTTTGAGAAAAGTTCTTGTAAGTAGGATATACTTTTCAACTACAAAGATTATCTTAGATGACTAGTAAACACAATGTGATAACAATTAAGTATTGATTGTGATAAACCCATTTAGATGAAAATTGAGAACTACATACTTGGAATTACATAAATTACAATGTAGTAGAATTAATACTTACATAAATTAAAATGTGTACAGTGATCATCAAGCATATAGTCTGTTTGCTGATATGCTGGTTCCGCCAGATCCTTTGAAAAAGGGATCCGACACCTTATAGCCAAGGGATCTGGCTATTCAGTAACCACACAGAACAAAAAGCTCTGTTCATGATGAGAGCTTTTGATCCTAATTATCTTTGAGATTAATCTTATATTAGTACAAGTCATGACGAGATTATTAATGATCGTAAATCTATGTATAAAGAGTCGTTTAGTTATAGCGTTTACGAGAGATGAGATTCAACGATACAAATTAAACAAAAACTACTTTTATTCCATTAACTTCAATGCAAAAGGCAATATAAAGGATTGGATAAAGAAACAACAAGTAAAAATATAAAATAAAGTAAACATCGCCATAGGAGAACTTGAGAACGGGATTGATGAGTCCCACGAGTGAGACAATGATGAGGATCATTTGAAGGGGATGAAGGATAATTTGAAATTTGAATTTGTATGTGATTAAGATGAGAAAGATTTAGATTAAATAAAAGATTTTGAAGTGACGTTTTGTGAAGAGAGATTTTTGAATGTTGTGGTTTGGTGTCACACCCCAAAAATGGCGCAGCGGAATGACATTCACGGGGTATGACTTCTTAGTAAAGAACACAAAGTGTTAAAATAGAGAAATACTAAATGTAATACATTGAACTGATAATAGTCACAAACTTCCACAACTGGGATGAATACAAAATACAAAATAACATGAGTCTCAAAGTTACACAACATCATTATTTAATATTAGAATGCAACTCCACGAGATATAACCCGGGAGGGTCTTGACTAAGTTGGGCCAATACTCAACCTTCAATGGTACCTTCGTTCTTAACACCTGAAAATGGATACTCGAAAACGTCAACATAAAGTTGGTAAGCTCGTAGGTTTAGAGCTTAAATTACGTGGCTGTGAACAATAGGTAGGACATAGTGAAATGAATACCAATTACAAGCACATTATCAAAAAGCAATAGTGTCACGCCAACTGATCCTATAGTGTTCCTCAATCACATAACCAAATCACGTGGGGAGCTACCCCGATAGATCTATCAACCAGTGGGCTCTCAATAGAGAGTTACCAGTTACACCAACTGAACCTATAACCTGTGGGCTCTCATCAGAGAGTTAACAGTGTCACAGTCATGTAATCACAAAGCAAACATATCACAGCATATAATTGCATCATCACACGTATATGTCCAAAATCATGGAAAACAGTAATTCAAAGCATGAAAATGTTTGTAAAGCATTGAGTACCATTTTCCACCAAGGTAAAACACGTTAAAAATGGGGCTATGAGAACTCACCTCAGCGAAAGCAAATCCCGCTTGATAAATTGTAAACGGAAAATTTAGTCCGATAACTCTAATCGCGACCTAAATAATACATATGTCTTAGGTTCGAAAACAAGGCCATGCACGCAAGTTCATACTCTACGTTATCACTTGTACATGTTGTTGTATTAATTGTCATCAAAATATTGTTGTGTCAACTTGATCCTTCATTTAGAAAATTACCACTTTAGAAAATGTAACTTGTTTATTGATGAACTCAAATAAGTACATTTTATTACCATCATTTATCCTATTTATTTGACTTGTTTTATTATATTACCTGTGAGAATTGATACTTAATCGTTTACTTTTGTAATTCTCAGTTAAAAACAAGCATTTGGTGAAACTTGGCGATTTTGGACTAATTATGGAGCAAAACAAGCAAGAAGTTAAGAGTCTACCGAATGTACAAGATCAAGACATTCTGCTCCAGATACGCCGCATCTTGCTTATTACATACGGCGCATCAATATCAAGATTTCACAAGATACGATCCAAGACAGCAAGGACATGCGCCGCATCTTCTGGCGGTGTATGAATATTCCTGAATATATTAATCTTGGACCCCACGCGAAGTTAAGTCAATGCGCCGCATCTACTTATTAGATGCGCCGCATCTTACCCTCAGACAGAAACTATAAATACCCCAAGACCAGACGAATTTAAGAGATATATAATATATACGAAGTTCGAAGACCACAGAAACCTAAGGCCGAATTCAGACGATTAGGCAGCACAAGACACACCCGAACGAAGATACAAGAGCTGTAAGAAGGTCCTGCATGTATTTAATTCATTAAGTAGTTTGGTTTTATTGTGCTAGTAAACTTTAATTCATCAGGATTGGTGGCTTGTGTAATGTGACGAGAAAGATTGCACTCCCTTAAAACTGCTTTCCCATCAATTAAAGTTTATATGTTGATGTCTTTGGTTACTACTTATTAGTGCATTGATAACCTCTGTGTTTATTAGTGGCCTGCGCATTTGACTACGGAAGAGAATGTGGCTCCCACGGTTGTTACTAAATTGATCACTTAGGAATAACTTTTAGACATAAGTAATCATTAAGGGTTTACTCGCCGATAAGATTAGGGCCAACGAGAAAGGGTTAATTACATACACTTCATATAAAACTATCAATAAAACAAGTGACAATCTACTTAATCATCAGGACAGGTCTTCTTATTGTCTCGAGTATTTATCTGTGTACGTGCATGCCTATCGCTGATTCATGCTCATTAGTTTAGTTTATTATATAATTGCAACCAAAACGTGCCAGTCTCTCAGGCTGAACCCCCTTGCGTTAGATTAGGTTGTATAGTTAACTTAGAATATTAAAATACTGATTAGAATGACTAGATAATACGTTCCACTCTTAGTGATCGACACTCTACTTACCATTATATTCATACTGACCGGGTACACTGCTCGTTAAGTGTGTGCGTTATTGATAAGTCGGCTAAATATAAATTTAAAACTTGAGTAGGCATTAATACTGCTAAACCGCAACGACACATCATGCCCCATCAAGTTTTTTGGCGCCGCTGCCGGGGAGTGAATTGTTATTTTCTGTTAATTTGATTAGTATTTTAATTAGGTTTTTCTTTTTAATTTTTAATCTAACCGCTAACTGTGTTGTATATTAGGTTAATTTGCATTTATTGTATTATTTTGCATATTTTCTGTTTTGGTGTGTTTAATTTTTGTTTATTTTCGTTTGTTTTTTATTTGTTTTTATTTTTCGTATTTTCTGCATACTGCTATCGTTGTACTGAGCTTATTCAAACGATACGGCACATCTATTTTCATAGATACGGCGTATTGCGTTTAATTTTTATAAAATACAACGCCTTTAATTAATTCGATACGACGCATCTTTCCCCAAGATACGGCGTATCTGTTTTTTTTTAATAAATTTTTTTTCTAAACGTTAACGCCATACGACGCATCTGTTTTAGCAGATACGGCGTATCTATTATTTTAATTAAAAACAGTTTTCGAATTATTAAACAGATACGACGCATCGATCTCTGTCGATACGGCGTATCTTCAGAATCAAAAATCTTGTATTTTGAAACGTAACGAAAATACGGCGCATTAACTTTTGTTAATACGACGCATTTAATTTTTATAAGTATATCGATTTTTGATAATTAAAAACTGATACGGCGCATTCTAAATTTATAAGCGGCGTATCTATTTTCTGAATAAAGTCTGATTAAATTTTAACGATTATAAGATACGGCGTATCCAACTTTTTGGATACGGCGCATCATCTACAGATATCAGTTATTTTTATTCTTATATCCGTTTCTATATTCATTAATTTCTCTTCTGGCGAACAAATCCTACTGAAGATTTTACCTATGATGACAGGTTTTGCTATGGAAGACATATCAGTGAACGGATATCTTGCTAAGGAACTCATGCTTTCGGATTCCTTCGAAGTGAAAGTTTTTGATGATGTCAACTTCAATGTGCTCATGATTGACGCCGATTTATTTTCTTGGGAAACCCCTCTTGAGGCTACTTATAAGGAATTTAAACGTTTATGTAATATTGAAGATGGGATATTCTCCTATGAGTTACTAATGAGCTACACTGAAGATGAATTGCTACTCTTATGGCCCATCATTGAATCTAAAGGATTGACTTGGACTATTATCGAAGAGAATGATGGGAAATTCCAAATTGAATACATGAACTCAAGCAATAAAAGCTGTGGTGGAGGCAATACCCAACCTATACAAATCTCTTACATGCCTTATTCCGAACAGTACTGGGGATTAAATGAGAACTATCTGGACGATGAAAGAATTTATGCTGTGGCGGAGTTACTATTTCATGGCAGGTAGGTAAGGTTGATGGACATCTCCCTCGAAGAATGGCTTGAACTTAAATATGGTAATCCGAAATTTGCCCCTGCAAATGAAGTCAAGCGGATTATGACTTCATGGTTGACACGGAGTTTTAGGGAACAATTTAACGAGTTCATGGAATTAAGGAGGAAAATGATTGGAAAAGCTTGCTTTGACGTTGACCACGATCCTAACAATGTTGATTTTTCAGATTGGTTGGCTAGTAAGTTCAATAACCATAAGAGCATGGATCGAGCTACTAAATATGCGTTATGGGTATATTGGATGAGAGGAGATGACGAAGAAGTAGAGAGCGACTATGGGTCGTCACTTCATGATTCAACAATCAATGAGGGCATTGAAGAATTATTCAGAATAGACATTGACGTGTTCGATTATGAGACACCCTTGTGCGAACAATTCAAAGAATTTAATTACCTTCTTCAAGTCGACGATGATGTGCTAACTAGAGATCTACCAGGATTCAAGACTTATGATGATTTCAAAAACACCTGGTACTACGAATGGAATGACCAAATACCATGGGTTTGGGATAAACCATGGGAATTTGAGCACATTAATCACACCTGTACACCTTTCGTTTTCAAGGATGGGAGTAGTGTTTGGCCGACCTGTGATTATAAGAGTGACGGAACCTGTAATGGGGGAAGTATAATTGGGATGAAACGGGTTGGAAACGATGTAACCTTTGAAGATTATGAGTGGTATGATAATGTTGAAGACTGCCCGCAAAAAGCGGAGGCTTTGCAAGAAAAGGGTAGAATTGAATACTTGAAAGAGCGAAAGGGAACATCGAATACTACTTTCTGGGAATAGGTGCATGGACAATTTGATGATTACACTAAGCTTAGTCGACACTTGCAATGGGAATTGAAAAATGAGTGGGATGAGATTCAAGATTATTATCAATCCTTTAACGTGGTTAATTATGATCCCTGTGCTAATAACGATGAGTCGCGAGAAGAATTGATTGATGAACTTGATGACTATTTGATTAAGGATCCTTATTTCAAGTTTGTTGATAAAGACGAAGAATAATTCACCAAAAGAAAGTGTCAACTACTTGGGATCCCTTATAATGAGCCACCCATGATTATTTCTGAAAAATTTAAAATCATCAAATATTCTTTGGGACCTGATGAGGAATATGTTGCGACGAAGACCAAGAGTTATAGTAGATTAAGTCAAACGGAAGATAATATTGCGAAGATATACGGGAACATCTTTCGGATGAAAGAAGAAGGACGGACCGTGACAAGAACAAAATAAAGAGCTGAACGTGAGTCTAACTTGAAGACTCTGGAATAAAGACAAGTGCCGACCGGGAGACAACCAGGAAAATTTTTATTATTCTGTTTTGTGTCGAGTCAGTCAGGCCCGCAGCAGATACGGCGCATCTCAATCCCAAGATGCGACGCATCTCCTGCACTGGTCATATCTTACTTTATTTTTCTGCATTTTTTATTTTCGAATTTAAAACTTTTTATCAGTTTATTTTAATGCGGCGCATCCCTGGTTAAGGATGCGATGCATCTTCTATTCTGATTCGTATTTATTCCAGGCTCGATACGGCGTATCTTCTTCCATAAGATACGGCGCATCGATTAACCTGATGATTTTCATTTTAATTTTTAAGTTTTATTTTTACTAACTACTAATGTATTATGCAAGTTTGAACCTTCTTAACTTAGGTGTGTTAAAGTCTTGGTGGTATTATAGATTCCTGCATTTCCTGTGGATACATCTATTATGAAGCCTAAACGTTCTCATCCACAAGAAAGATGATTTTTGCTCTTATACTAATAATGGAGGATCATACCCAGCAAATCTCAGGGGAGTTTTTCTGTTCTAATTCTTTTATTTTCCAGTTTTTAACCTTTTATACAAACAACGAGGACATTGTTTAACTTAAGTGGGGGGATTGGAGAATTAGAACACTTACTTGTCCTAAACTTTTCAAAAATTATGCTTAAAATGTCCTTAATATATCAAAATTTAAAAAATTTTTAGCATGTTTTTGTTTAAAGTCTAAGTTGCATAGCTGCACACATAACTTATTTTCAAAAATTGTGATTTTTTTCAAAATTCACAAATCTATGAGTGTGCCGGTAACTTGTAAACTTTAGAACTTGGCTTGTATACTATTCGAGACCACCATAATAAGTATTATTTATATAATTGGAATGACTTGTCTAAATTGGTAAATTTCTAGGATTACACCCAAATAGCCTTTATATGTTATATGTTATTAGCTAACTACACTGGTTAGTTAACCTCCGTATAAACCCTTTTGTTACTCTCACTTTTAGAGTAAGATACCCCTAGAAAAACACTTAGAGCCATTCCTTTCGTTTCTTACACCTTTGTTATAACGTTTCGTTACACCCTTACACCTTAGCCTACACTGTAGATTAAAATCCGTGGTTGGTTAATTGCTTTAGGCAAAGTGTGTTTCCTTACATTACCTGTGTTCGCGTGCGTAATTCATTATCTTTGGTTAAGTTGGGAAATTGCACAATGCAATTGGAGTGAAAGTAAATATTGTATATCTTTGAGTTTATTTTTCGTATGTTTACTACTTTCACTATTACCGTTTTTTCTGAAGTCATGAAAAGTATGGAAAAATTATCCAGAATTATCATTATAGTGATGTGGTGAAATTTTACACATCTTTGTTTATGTTTTGAAAAAAAAAAAAAAAAAAAAATCGAAAAAATAGAAAAGAAAAAGAAAAAAGGAAGAGTTGGATGTTTGTTTTTACCAACTTATGTAAAGTTTTGTATTAAGTGGTCGATATCACCACTAGTTGTTGTATATTATATCTATGGATTGAATGGGAGTTGAACGTTATGGGAACGCCAACTAAAGGTTATTCTTTGATTAAGATCTTGTTGAGTATAATTCGTCTCTACCTAAAGAGTGTGTTTCAAGTGTTAAAGCGTGAGTTATTCTATGATATGAGTCTTATTCATGGGATGGTTGAGATAGTGTAGGGTATTCACAATGCAAGAAACACTTGTTTGAGGCCTTGATATGGATCGAATGAAAGAAAACTAGAGAGAGAAAGTGGGAACTTCTAGTGAGAGAAACACTATGTGTATTAGCTTGAAATAATGAGAGTTCCAACCCTTCCCTTGCAAGGGAAGGGGTATTTATACTTACTACATATTATGCCCCTAGCGGGCTGTAGAGTGAGCTGAGAGAGGGTAAAGACCCGACCCACTCCACAATACTAATAATAATAACTAAGATACTAATAATATTACTGATAATCCTATGAGCTATGATGTACTAATAATTACTCGGGGTGACCGAGTCTTCAGCTGAATATTCATATTCCTAACAATCTCCCCCTAAGGGAAGTCACCCCAGAAGTTATGTTCTGAATTTCAGCACTTCTTCCTTGGATCTTGACATCATAGCTCGTAATCATTGATTCTTCAATGTCATAGATTGTTGTGCAAACATCAGTGATCTGAAGATGACTTCTCTTTTGTCTTGGATGAACTTTGAGTAATCTTTGAAAGTATCATCCCACTTGAGTCTCCAAGTCATCTTTTAGTAGTAGGTCTCCATGTGATGAAATATACTTAGAACCGACATGCTCACACTAATCAGGGTCATGATCTTCAGCATCAGAGTTAGCAGAAGCTGTGTTGAAGGTCTTTTGGTTGATCATGACTTCTTTGATGATGATGTGGTAGAGTGAACATGTGGTGATGGATTGGCATCTTTTCTGCAACCAGCTACAACAGCAACCAGCTACAGCATTCCACTGCTACAACCGCCAGAGATTCCTGCATACGACAGTTAGCAATAATTCGACCGGTACTTACAGAGGGGTTTTTAAGATTTTACCGTAGTAAATCAACGATTAGGTGAATCGCTGGAAATCACTCCACGACTGTAGACCGGTTGAAACCGCCGCGACCACTAAGCGTAATCCACGAGGAATTACCGAAGTGACCTGCTTTCAGGGCTGCTTGATGTTGACCCTGGCAGGAATTTCCATTCAATCATTGAGAATTACATTTGTAAATTCTCTCATAAATGTTCTGGCAGATTGCTAAGATCTGCGTAGGACTCATGAGTTTACAACTGGTGTCCTTAATGTTGAACAACCAGTGTAGAAATAATTCGTGTCCCTATGAGATCTTATTATGCATCTCGTGGCTCTAGACTCGAAAGTGCGATTTGATTTAGTGAGCGGAGGCTTGAGAGGACTGCCACCTTTTCAATATCATCTAACTCGGAGTGAGAGAGACGATAGAAATGTATTGAACTCCGTGACAATTGAAACAAGAGTCCTTTGAGGGACCTTGAGTGGCTAGGGAGGGTTGTGCAGTGTATCACTGGGTCCATGATACTTTGTCTTCAATGCCAGCAATCAACTAAGTGATTCTGACAGCATATGTATTGACCCGGTTTCTGCTTAAGTTGTAAGGAGGGCTATTTCTTTTCACCCTTTCTCTTTACAATTCTTTTTCATTCTTCAACCCCTTCAGTGCTTACCGAGACTTCATAACTAACACCTTGTTGGGTTTGTTCCAGTGTTAGCTCCATCTCAGTCGGCACTATTCCCTCATTCACTTTTCTCCTTTTTAATCATACCTAAGGACTTCTACACTAACTAATGGATTATCCCTGGGTAGATCCCTCCGGCTCTGGCGGGATCGTGGGAACTTGTACCTAACCTTACCATCCTTATAACTCCATTATATGAAATACACTGGTCGGTCTTTGGTGTTCTTCCACAATTGCCAAACCAAATCTTTGAAAAATCTCTCAAAGTGTTTATGATTTTGAAACACATTTTTGCAAACACTTGAGAGTTTTATATTTTTCAAATGCTCCCCGTCCACATGTGCTCGAGTGATAGTTTTATAAATTTGCACATGTTAGGTAGAGCTCGCACTTTTTGAATTGATCCACTTTCAGTGAACATGACCAATTCGAGACACGCTTACATCACTAGTTAGACTAGCTTGAAATTATTACCCGGCCTGGTCAAGTCCACAGAAAGTTTCTCGAAATGGTACACTCTACTCAGATACATCTTTTTCGAGACACGCTTACATCACTGGTTAGACCAGCTTGAAATTATTACCCGGCCAAGACGTATCCTTTCGATTGATGACAGTTCAAGTTTCGTCAATTCATTGGTGAAGTCTGAGCCTTGCTCACATAAGATTCATGCCAAATCCTTTGCTCCCCCTCAATATGTGCATTGATATACGAAAAGATTATAGCACATACGGGAGAGCTTAAATTAACTTCCAAATCATCACATTTTATCAGAATTTCCTATTTAAATCACATTCTCTCCCCCGATCAAAAATTTCAAACCATTTGAGATTTGTGATCCCAAGTGATTTAAATAAGTTTAGAAAATTTGGGAGAAAATGTGGTCAGGTTTAAATGTATTCTGATTTTGAAGCATACTATGCTTCCCTTGAAACAACGAGAGAGTGTCACTGCTGATGTTGCACAAATTTGGCAAGGTGTCGGAAATTGGAACAAATATGCTCCCCCTCAATTAATGACCCGTTTTCCATTAAAAGAGCTGTAGTCATTCAATTGAGCGACGGATATTTGTGAAAATTTAATTCAATTTACCACCTTGTGTAACATCAAGACTCTCTAGAAGAATCAAACAGCATAAAGAGTCTGATGAAAAGAAGACTTCTCTTCTTATACACGATAAGACGCACTGAAACGTACATCAAATCGGGGAAACATGGATGTAAAGTAATCCATGCCCAGGTGAACATCACCCGGTTGGAGGAACAACTGTGTTTTTGGCGACATACTTTCCCCATTGTACAGCGCGGGTTGCAGTATGAAGTAACTGCAAGCCATTAAGACATGTTTTAACTGATTAGTATAACTTCTGCTCGAGCTTCATTTAAGAATCCGTGCCATTGTTGAATGACATTTCTAGATCCGTAAATGTTATCGATAAACAGAAGACATGCCTAGGTAGGACTATTTTTGGTATTTTTTGATTTTTTGATTTTTATGGTTTTTATAGGTTTTTTATTTTTGTATTTTTCTTTTTGATTTAAGATATATACAACTATGTACAAGGATATAAGAAGACAATCCTTTACTCCTCCTTTTCTTCCTGAAGACACTTGAGGGTTTCAGGAGTTATGCTTTTCATGCCAAGGCGTGGGAGAATAAACTGAAACCTTTCTCTTGGGAGGGCCTTGGTGAAGATGTCAGCTAACTGAAACTCTGTCCTCACGAAGTATAGTTCCACAATTCCTTTTTCCACCTGTTCCCTGATGAAGTGATGCCTGATGTCGATGTGTTTTGACCTGGAGTGCTGAACATTGTTGCAACAAAGAGCAATAGCGCTTTTGTTGTCACAATATAGGGGAATTTTGTTGTATGAGAATCCATAGTCCGAAAGTTGTGATCGCATCCAAAGGATTTGTGCACAACAAGCAGACATGGCAATGTACTCAGCTTCAGTAGATGATATGGAAGTACTCATCTGCTTCTTAGAAGACCAACTAACCAACTTTTCCCCTAAAAACTGAGCTCCTCCTGAAGTACTTCGACGAGTGTCTTGACATCCCGCATGATCAGCATCTGCGTAAGCCGTTAACTCCATTGCAGTGTCCTTAGGATACCAGAGACCCATATGAACCGTGCCTTGAAGATATCGGAAGAAACTTTTCACTGCTTCAACATGCTTCTTGGTTGGTCTGGATTGATACCGAGCACACATACACACAGCAAATAGAAGGTCTGGTCTGCTAGCCGTGATGTACATCAAAGATCCAATCATGCTTCGATACTTAGTTATATCTACTGGAATCCCTGAAGGATCTTCATCCAGCTTCGTTCTATCAACCATGGGAGTATCAACAGGTTCACTTGAATAGAATCCAAACTTTTTCAAGATCTCGTTGGCGTATTTGGATTGATTAATGAATATACCTCCGGGACTTTGAGAAACTTGTAATCCTAAGAAGAATGACATTTGTCCCATCATGGACATTTGGAACTTGGAATTCATCTCCTTTGAAAAACTATCACATTCACTAGGATCTGTTGAAGCAAAGATGATATCATCTACATATATCTGAACTAGTAGTAGATGGTTTCTTGACTTCCTGGTGAATAGTGTGGGATCAACAACACCCTTGGAGAATCCGTTCACTAGGAGGAACTTGGACAATGTATCGTACCATGCCCTTGGCGCCTGTTTTAACCCATAAAGAGCCTTCTTCAAGCGGTAAACATGAGTAGGGTGTTCAGCATCCACGAATCCTTCTGGTTGACTCACATAAACTTCTTCCTTTAAGTCACCATTCAAGAATGCCGTTTTGACATCCATCTGGTAGACTATCATATTACGACTAGCAGCATTTGCCAGGAAGATTCTTATAGCTTCAATTCTAGCAACCGGAGCAAACGATTCTTCAAAATCAATGCCCTCTTCTTGTCTAAACCCTTTAGCAACTAGCCGTGCCTTGTTCTTTAAGACATCACCATACTCATCAAGCTTCACTTTGAAGATCCACTTTAAAGCAATGATCATTGCAAGTTCTGGAGGAGGCACTAATTCCCATACTTCAAGTCGATCAAATTCATGGATTTCATCCTGCATAGCCTGGAACCAGCAATCTTTAGTCATTGCTTCTTTGGCATCTTTTGGTTCGACTTTGGACAGTACGGAATTGAAGAAGCACCATAGTGCATCAGTGGCTAGTTTATTATGTGTGGATACTGGACGTGAGGGATTGCCTATGATGTTGTCGATTGGATGATCACTGGTCCATTTCCTGAGATGGTCGTGAGGTTGAGGGTTATGAACAGACGTAGCAGTGCTGTGTTCTTCAAGTGAGGATGTGTCTGATGAATGTTCAGGAGCAAATATGTTTTCAAAAGGAACCTCATCAACAGGAGCAAAAGGATTAACTTCTAAAGAATGATTATCTGAAGATTCTTGCATTACTGGAGAAGATAGAGCGTTTGATGACGAAGGCGATTGACTGGAAGCTGGAGCATTGTGACTGACTGATACTGAAGCTGTAGGGCCTTCTGAACCTTGTGGGGCTTGAACCTCAGCCATAGGAAGTATAGCAGGTTCACTCGGGATGGTTCCATTCGTTGGCTCAAAGTATTCATCAAACATAGGATCGAATAACTTCTTCAACTCCTCACATGTAGGTGGCACATAAGAATCTGCAGGCGTGGAATTCTGTACAAGTCCTGAACTAATGGGTCCAGGTGACAAAAGGTTAAGATCGGGTCCAGAACTAATTTGTCCTGAAGCAGGTTGCTCACTCAGCTCATCGAACGTAAGATGAATGGTTTCCATGATTTTACGGGTTCTCTTATTGTAGATTCGATACCCTTTACTGTCTGGTGCGTATCCAACAAAAATACCTACATCTGCTTTAGCTCTTAACTTTCCCAAGTCTTGACTATCGTTAGTTGGATAGCAAAGTGCACCAAACACACGGAGAAAAGAGAGATCTGGTTTCTTGTTATGAATTAACTCTAAGGGAGTCTTCTCATGAACAGGATGAATTAGGGATTGGTTTTGAGTGTAACATGCTGTTGCAATAGCCTCTGCCCAGAGAAACATCGGTGCCTTTGAAAATATAAGCATAGTTCTTGCAGCTTCTACCAGAGTACGGTTCCTTCGTTCAACCACTCCGTTCTGTTGAGGAGTGCGAGGGATACTTTTTTGATGCGTGATGCCAATACTTTTATAGAAATTATGGAGTTGTTGGTTAACAAACTCAGTACCATTATCAGTGCGGATGATTCTGACAGTTTTATCGAGCCTTACTTGCAGCTGTTTTATCAGTTTAATGATAACCTCTGGAGTTTCGTCCTTGGTTCTCAAAAACTTTACCCCTGTGAACCGAGAATAATCATCTACTATCACCAGAATGTACTTCTTTCCATTTATGGTTTGTATTCTCATTGGACCGCACAAGTCCATGTGGAGGGTATGAGAGAACTTCCAAGTTGGTGTTGATGGTTTTAGGCTTGTGGGTTTGTTTCTTGCTTTTACCCAGTTGGCATGCAGAGCAGAGATGATCTTTCTCATATTTCAGTCTGGGCATCCCTCTAACAAGATCTTTACGGGAAAGATTATTTATGGTACCGAAGTTCAAGTGGTTCAAACGACGATGCCATAGCCATGATTTTGTTTTAGAGGCTTTAGAAAGCAAGCATATGGGAGAGGACTTCAACATTTCTTCAATTGATATGGTGTATAGATTGGTGCCCCGACTGCCCTTGAGGAGATCTATACCATCCAATTCTCTGACGAAACATGTATGCTTTCTGAACGCCACTTCCAGATCTGAATCACAAAATTGACCCACAGAAAACAGATTGTGCCCTAGTCCTTCCACATAATATACCCTTGAAATTACACTGTCACCAAACACATAATCTCCATAACCCATAATAGCACCAAAGTGGTCGTTCCCAAATCTAACTGTCCCGATAAACTTTTTCACGAAGTTCTTGAGCCGCGAGCGATCCCCAGTCATATGTTTTGAGCAGCCTGAGTCCAAATACCACAGGACGATTTGTACGACCTGCATTTGAAACCAGACAACAATGGATAACTGAAAAATGTGGATCCCCAAGTGCAATTTGGGTCCGTTTGGTCAGCACACACAGATTCTGGAACCACAGGTTTCACAGATGCTACTGTCATTACTGAGGAGACAGAACTAGAGGCAGGACATGACCTAGATGGAAGGCATTGTGACACTAAAGATAGGATTCTACCAGTTGGTCTCCATTCCTTATTCGTCACAATTTTATGCATATTCATTTTAGGTAATGGTCTCTGTTTTCCTAAATTGAATTTCCTTCCAGTGGGTCTCCATTCCTTAACTTTCACAATTTTATGCTTATTCATTTTAGGTAACGTGCACTGTTTTCCTAAATTGAATTTCCTTCCAGTGGGTCTCCATTGATATCCTACGCTAGCAAATGTTTTTCCTGTTGCTTTCCAAACTTTCATGCATGCTTCAGTTATCCTACCATTCTTAACATGGGGTGATGCAGAAGACATCAAGAAAGACACAACACAATCATCATGATTAGCTGAAATTAAACAATTGTCGCATGTTTTACAGATAGCATTAGAATTCGAATTAATTACAGTACTTTTGATACTAGAATCAACACGATTCATCCTACTCATTGCAAACTTATTGTTCCTAGGTTGGGCTTCTACATTCTCCAAGTGATCATTCTTAGCTGGCGCAGTCCTATCCTTTCTTGCATTTTCTCTAGACCTTGACTCGCTAGCTTGGGTGTCACTTTTTACTCCTGTAGAAGCATCGAAGGAAACATTAGTTTGTTTTTCTGTCACATGCCTTCCTGATAAAGATGTGTTGGATTCTGATGTTTTTGGTGGTACATCAAAGGCTACATGCTTGTTCTCAACAGTAGATGATGATGCAATAAATATTTCTCTATGGCTGCTAAACTTAGGAATTGAGCCTATGGCATATTCTAAGTTTTCCTGAATCCTTTTCGTGAGTTTGCAGGCATAGACAACTGCCCTATCAAGTGGCTTATCAGTCCTATCCTCTTCAAGTACCTCACGAAGTGTGTCAAGGCCCTCTCTAAGATGATCGAGATATGTTTGATGGGCAAAGCTGTTATTACTAAGCTTAAATGGAATACGCCCAACATCAACATCATACTTTTTACTATCAGTAGCCTTTGGTGCATCACAATTACAAGTGGTGCATGGCATTTTACCTTTCACCCGAGCCTTAAGATTCTCAATTTCATTTGTCAAAGAGGTTATTTGATCATTGTGATTGCTTCTTGTAACTTTAATAGAATCATATAACTCTTTGAAATGTTGTTTAACCTTTGAATTTTCTTCTCGATAACACTCATTTTCATAATGTAACTTATTTATGGTGTTTTGATATTGAAAATTCTGAGAATCTGAAGACGAAGGTTTATTGGTGCCATACACTTCACACTTGTTGGATTTCAATTGGGCAATTTGGGCCCTCAGCAGTCGAATCGTGTTCGTATGAGCTTGAATTGTCTCATCTCGTTTGCTTAATTCAAAATAAGTATCAAATTCAGGAGCATCCAAGGATGTCTTGTCATTTGATATTTTATGTTTTTCATTTAAATGTTGATGTTTCAATTGCAAATTAAGATACTCAACTTCTAACTTTGAAAAATGTTTAACCATATTATCATGGTCATCATTTTGAATTTTTTCAAGCAATTTTAAATTCTCCCCCTCAAGCTCAACAACACGATTCTGGGTGACATTTAACGCAATAGCATACTCATTAAATTGACAAGCAGACAATGTAGAATCAGTGACAGTGTAAAATACATCTTGTGCAATACATTTAGCAATCAAGTTGTCGTTAGTAATGATTATGTTTTTTCTTTCAATCTCTCGACTCTTAAGTTCTATTGCATATTCATTCACCTCATTTTCCATATCTTTAAACACTACTTCCATTTCTTTTATTTCAGCTTTAAGGGCAGTTTGCAACCCTTCAAAGTGTTCTTTAAGTAGTTTAAAGAATGGCATGACCTCAGTTAAGTAACACCTTTTAGCATGTTCAAAACACCTTTCCCCCTCAGTAATATCAGAACGTGTGATTCTCTTCTTGCATGTTTTATCGAAATCAGCAAACAGTTGCCAAACCACATATAAGCTAATAAAGGTTTTACATTCAGTGGGAAGAGATAAAGGCACCAAATTCCTAGGTGTATTGGGAGGATACACCGTTATGGACGTAATTTTTCTAATGAGGGGGGTGTTGGCCTTAAGTTTTTCTACCTTAAGTCTTTCATTATCTTGTTTCCAGAAAATCTGTTCAGGTGTTAACTTCTTTTGAGGAGCAAACACAGTCAAGCGATTTTCCTCACCATAGTCATGGGGTTTGATTATTATTCGTCTGACTACGCACTCGGGATCCCTCATTTTCTCATTCATTCTTTCCTTTGTTCTCTCACTCATCTCCTCCTCCTCTTTAGTGTAGAGAAGCTCAGGCGGGTCAGGAATAGGCATAAGCATCACATTACCATCATATAGGGCTGGTTGAACTACTTTCATTTCCCTAAGGATGGTTGACTTGGGTTCACCTATCATGATTTTACTATGCTTATCACTCAACTTTCTGTGCTTATGAATCATTTGAGCAGTTTGTATGGTTTGATTTTGTGTGTACAACTTATCTTCAAGCTTATTTTTTAATGTCTTGAGTCTAGAGAAATCATTTAAAAGTGTTGTTTCTTTTTGTTTGAATACTTGCTTAAGTGTAGTTACACACTTTTGTGCTTCCTGTTTCTGTTTGACAGACTGTTCTAGCTGACTTTTCAAAGAACTCAACTCTAATTTTAATGCTTCTTCTCTCACTCTAGACACTTTAATAAGTGTACTCATTTTACCTTCTAATTTCTGCTCACATTCATTAAGCTCAAACTTAGCACGCTGTTCGTACATAGCCACTTGTTCTTTATAGATGTTTAGTCTAGTGATCAAGTTATCATCAGGGACAGGCAATTGGTTCTCATGGCGCTCACATGCATTATCTATATTACACGCATTATCTAAGGCACATACATTACTTATAACACAAACATCATTATTGACAAAAGATTCACCATTTGGTACATCAGGCGAGTTGTTGTGATTCAAATACTTTTCATATGAAATAATATTGCTATTTTCCATGTCAACATTACTTGAGTCAGAAACATCTGCCTGATGTACTTCTTCGGGATTCTTTTGTCCCTCGACTATATTATATGTGTCATAAATTTTTAGTACCTCAGATATCACGGATGCATTAGAAGGACCAGCTTGACGGGGAGATGAGACCAGGGAAGATAAGTTAGCCATGAAGATTGTTTGAGCCGTAGGTTCATCATCTACATCAGAGTCAAATGCATCACAGTCATCTGCCTTGAAGATGTTAGGATCATTAAGTGCTAGATCCTGAACATGTTTCTCATTCACATCTTCATCAAAAGTATTTCCTCCATCTCCTGCCAAGAACAATAACTCTTCCTCATCCAATACAGCTCCATTCTCTTGAGCTTGCATTAACAGCATCTTGTCTTTGAAGTAATCTGAGTTCTGAGGATGTTTAGGTTGATTGCAGTTTCTAGCAATGTGTCCAAGCCCCCCACAATTATAACACTTGATCTGTTTCCCTTGACCCTGATTGGCATTCCCTGCTCTATTCTGCACATAACCTCGACCCATGTTTCTACCAGCTCTCCCTTGCACATTCTGAACCATAATTTTCCCATCCTCCACCATTGCTAGATTGCGTGGGTTGGATGAATTCCTTAACTGATTGTTGGTCTAAGGGAGTGATGCTTGAAACTGTTGAACCAGTAATGATACTTGATTGGTGAGGTTGTCAATCATTTTTTCAGTCTGAGAGTAGCCTGAGTCAAGTTAAGAACTCATAGCAGGTACTTGTGAGTGAATTTGATGATAGCTTGGGTTGGAAGATGATTGGATTGTCGGTTGAACATTTGTCATGAACGCCAGTGGATCATTTGTAGTTGAAGGATTAAACTTTTCTCTCAGCACCCGATCATAGACAGCATGCTTCTCATGTTGTTGCAGGTAAGCATACAGCTGTTCATAGTTGGTATCTCTTAAACCTTTGTTGAGTTTGACAGCAGTAACAAATCTGTCCCATTCAGGAGTCATGTTGTTCACAAACTTTGAGTTTAGTTGGATATTGGGCATAGTCATTCTGATCATCCTCATATCATTCACCAACTTATGAAATCTCACATAGTAGTCTGTGATATTCTCTCCTGGGTTCATTTTGAAATGCTCGAACTCATCATACAGCTGTGACTCACGATCTTCCTTTGTGAGTTCTGACCCTGCCAACAACATTTTAACGTTGTCCCACACAGCTTTGGCTTCAGTGTTGAAATTGATGAGCTTGTATACATCCTTTGGAAGACCTTGAATGACTATGTTTGAGGCTCTAATGTCGGCATCATACCTCTTCTTTTCTTCTTCATTAAGATCATTGTAGTTTCTAGGTCTGTCTATGCCCCAAGTCACAGTCCCATCTTCACCAGTTGTAACAACATCTCTGGTGGTACCCATCTGATATGGTCCATCATCAATTGACTTAAGAATGTTAACTCCATTATCTTTTCCCAAGCAGTAAAGTCTTATCCGTTGTGCCCAAGACTCATAATCCGTCCTATCTAGCATAGGTGGACGAGTGTCAGATCCTGCTGCTTGAATATCTTCTGATGATGTGTTTGATGTGGTAGCCATAGTAACTACGGGATTTTACAGATCTTGTGATTTAACCGAGAAATCGAATCTTTCGCAGGAATTTCTAAAATCACCAAGACACAAACCGCCTAGAAAAATAGCACTCTTGAGGATACAAACCGCCTAGACAAACCGCATAGACACAAACCGAGTTCACACTGCAGAGACAAACCGCGTAGACACAAACCGAGTTCACGCTGGAGAGACAAACCGCGTTGATACAAACCGAGTACACGCTGCAAAGACAAACCGCGTAGACACAAACCGAGTTCATGCTGGAGAGACAAACCGCGTTGATACAAACCGCATATACACTTCAGAGACAAACCGCGTAGACACAAACCGAGTTCACGCTGCTGAGACAAACCGTGTAGACACAAACCGAGTTCACACTGGAGATACAAACCACGTTGACACAAACCGAGTTCACACTGCAGAGACAAACCGCGTTGACACAAACCGAGTTCACACTGCAGAGACAAACCGCGTTGACACAAACCGCGTATGCGCCTTAGAGACAAACCGCGTTGGCACAAACTTCCAAACACGTCGCTTTCAATGTTGTTTGTCCTTTTGCCTAAACTAGTAATAGGACAAGCCGCGTTCTCGATGGGACACAAACCGCGTTCAAGAACACGTCCTAAGTACACAAACCGCACCCAAGAACACTTGGATAAAAACCACTCGAATCACCCAAAAATACCACACAAACCTTAAATCTATGAATCCAAGCACCAAATACTACTCTTATACTATTCCTAAGCTAGAAAGTACAAGGTGTAACAACTTTTAATCACTAAACAAAGCACAAAATGAAATTAATGTAACTTAACAAATCGAACCAAAAAGCCTCAAAAACTAAACAAATCCGTGAATACCAACTCTCATGGACCTAACCATGGCTCTGATACCAATTGTAGGGTATTCACAATGCAAGAAACACTTGTTTGAGGCCTTGATATGGATCGAATGAAAGAAAACTAGAGAGAGAAAGTGGGAACTTCTAGTGAGAGAAACACTATGTGTATTAGCTTGAAATAATGAGAGTTCCAACCCTTCCCTTGCAAGGGAAGGGGTATTTATACTTACTACATATTATGCCCCTAACGGGCTGTAGAGTGAGGTGACAGAGGGTAAAGACCAGACCCACTCCACAATACTAATAATAATAACTAAGCTACTAATAATATTACTGATAATCCTACGAGCTATGATGTACTAATAATTACTCGGGGTGACCGAGTCTTCAGCTGAATATTCATATTCCTAACAGATAGTGATTAAGCACACTTAGGATTTTAATTTATTTGTTTTGTTTATTTTTCAGTTTACACCAATTTATATCCCATATATTATCCATACCCTATATTATTCTTTATCCAAACCTTTGATTTATTGAGATTAGGGATTTGAGCAATCTTAAGTATCGTAGTCGTGGATTCGGCTATGTATTTATGATTTTGTCGCCCTTTTTGATATAATATTATTGGTGAAGATTACTTGTTCCTATCTTTAGCCTATTCGAGTTAAGGATTTGAGCAATTGCAAGTATCGTGTTCGTGGATTCGATCATGTATTTTTGATTTTGTCGCCTTTTCTGGAATTTGATATCGATAGAGATTAAGGAGAATGATTAACCCTTAAACCTCAAAACCCTTTTTACCACTTTAGACTTGTTATTCCTTGGCTTTAGTGGGGGAGATGTGTATACTTGCCAAGCTTATGATAGAATATTCGTCACGACTGGACAGTTAAACGATTAGATTTGCTTTTATCAAATTATTTTATTTTACTTCTAATTCGTTAAGTGTTTGGTTGTGTGATTATGACAAAAGTGAATACATGCTTAAATATAAAAATAAATCCTAAATATCTTTTAGGATACATTTTCATAAGATTAATTCTAAGGTTTACTTGGGGACAAGTAAAGTTCAAGTGGGGGGATATTTGATGAACTCAAATAAGTACATTTTATTACCATCATTTATCCTATTTATTTGACTTGTTTTATTATATTATCTGTGAGAATTGATACTTAATCGTTTACTTTTGTAATTCTCAGTTAAAAACAAGCATTTGGTGAAACTTGGCGATTTTGGACTAATTATGGAGCAAAACAAGCAAGAAGTTAAGAGTCTACTGAATGTACAAGATCAAGACATTCTGCTCCAGATACGCCGCATCTTGCTTATTACATACGGCGCATCAATATCAAGATTTCACAAGATACGATCCAAGACAGCAAGGACATGCGCCGCATCTGAGAATGGAGTTATGCCGCATCTTCTGGCGGTGTACGAATATTCCTGAATATATTAATCTTGGACCCCACGCGAAGTTAAGTCCATGCGCCGCATCTACTTATTAGATGCGCCGCATCTTACCCTCAGACAGAAACTATAAATACCCCAAGACCAGACGAATTTAAGAGATATATAATATATACGAAGTTCGAAGACCACAGAAACCTAAGGCCGAATTCAGACGATTAGGCAGCACAAGACACACCCGAACGAAGATACAAGAGCTGTAAGAAGGTCCTGCATGTATTTAATTCATTAAGTAGTTTTGTTTTATTGTGCTAGTAAACTTTAATTCATCAGGATTGGTGGCTTGTGTAATGTGACGAGAAAGATTGCACTCCCTTAAAACTGCTTTCCCATCAATTAAAGTTTATATGTTGATGTCTTTTGTTACTACTTATTAGTGCATTGATAACCTCTGTGTTTCTTAGTGGCCTGCGCATTTGACTACGGAAGAGAATGTGGCTCCCACGGTTGTTACTAAATTGATCACTTAGGAATAACTTTTAGACATAAGTAATCATTAAGGGTTTACTCGCCGATAAGATTAGGGCCAACGAGAAAGGGTTAATTACATACACTTCATATAAAACTATCAATAAAACAAGTGACAATCTACTTAATCATCAGGACAGGTCTTCTTATTGTCTCGAGTATTTATCTGTGTACGTGCATGCCTATCGCTGATTCGTGCTCATTAGTTTAGTTTATTATTTAATTGCAACCAAAATGTGCCAGTCTCTCAGGCTGAACCCCCATGCGTTAGATTAGGTTGTATAGTTAACTTAGAATATTAAAATACTGATTAGAATGACTAGATAATACGTTCCACTCTTAGTGATAGACACTCTACTTAACATTATATTCATACTGACCGGGTACACTGCTCGTTAAGTGTGTGTGTTATTGATAAGTCGGCTAAATATAAATTTAAAACTTGAGTAGGCATTAATACTGCTAAACCGCAACGACACATCACGCCCCATCATTTATCTTGCGACCAAATTTTAGTCGTCATGTTAATGGCTATCTCAAAAATCTCTAACGCACCTAATATATGTATATGTAATGTTCTACCATTTCCGTTTACCTCATTTTAGCCAAAACGTACATTAAAAGGTCCAAAAATCCATTTCTACAAATCCTAACAGCTTTCTATTAGCAAAATAGAGCTGTCAAAACTATATGTTGCCGCAAATCTTTATTAAGCTATAACTTTTGCGTCGTAACTTCGTTTCTTAAGTTTGACATATCCCCGTGAAGGTATTTAAGTATACTATCGGCTTTTCAAGGTCTCGGCTAGTCTAGATACCATTTAGCGTTAGTTTTTATTATTCAAAATTCTGGACAGATTCATAATTTTTCTAAAAAAGTAGTTTTCGTCGTAAAAATTGGAACTAGCGTATATTTTTCGTTACAAGCCCGTTTTAACTCATTCAAGTGGCTACGGTTTCATTTTTGTGTCTATTTTCTGAATCTCTAGCCTAAAATTACTCACAACCTACTGATTTTTCCAGTTTTTACAAAATATGACAGATTGTTTATTAAAAGTGTCAAAACTATATTTTCTAATCTTCTAGCCATTTTAACCACTTAACCACAACTTCATTTCTAGTCCTAGTTCCTCAATCAACTTCTTAACATAATGATAATGATTTAATCATAAACTTAACAATAATCTAAGTCCCATGAAATACTCATCAAGAAGGCTTAAATATACTAGTCTACTAACATACATGTTTATATTATGAAGAGTTTTTCTAACTAGTTTTCTTGTAACCAAAACTTGTTCAAAACATAATCTTTGTTAAAGGATCATTGCAAATGTGAAAACTTTATCAACATGTACTAAGTATAACAACTATACACTTAACTAGCATATGTCATAAAGAAAACATGAACTTTTGTAGGTTTACTTACAAAAGTAATTAGTGAGATGTGAGCTATAAAACACTTGATTAACCTCAAGATTTGTGTTCCAAATCCTTGCTAGAATGCCCTAAGTAAGCTTGATTTTAACCACAACAAGAATTTCTTCTTTTTTGCCCCTTAAGTGTGTCGACTTTTATGTGTGAAATGAGAGGGTATCTATTTTTTTTTCTCTTGACTAGCTAAAAAAATGACACTTGAACCCATATTTATACTAGGGGACTTTCAAAGGGTCAATAGTGAGTCAAAAAGAATTATGGCTAAGTATTTATGGGGGGGGGGAGGGGGCGATTATGGGCTAGTAGGGGGAAAAATGGTGGTCAAGCCACCCTAATGGAGTTTGCAACTCCATGTTTTGAGGAGGCTTGTTGGTTAATAAATGACCATATGTAGTTTGTCCAATAATTATTTTCAAGACAAAGGAGGGGGGCGGCATGGGTGTAAAATTAGGATTAGATGAGTGGTTTTGATACAAAAGAGGATATGTTGTAGGTATTGGGTGTTAAAAATATGTATTGGTTGTTGTTTCGGTGATCTAACGAAAGTTATACGTAATTAAACGTAAGTTATAAAGAATTTACCTTGGGCGTGAGGAAATATTTCTGGAACTTTTGAAATCTTTTTGGAAGTATAAAAATATACATTAGAAATAATCGTTGAGAGTTAGACACATTGGGTGTTAAATTTTTGAACTGCGAATATAGTTTGTTGAATTGACAACCGTAAATAATTTAAAGAATATGGAATTGTCTTATGGTTTAAAATTGTGAACAGGAGCAGGAGCAAGGTATTGGAGCATTTTGGACTAAATATAGCCTAAGTCCAAGTGATAAATTATTTATTTAAAACGAAATGCGGTAACTTAAAAGGTTCCTGAATTTACCAGTTGTTACAGTCTCCCAGCCTCAGAAGAAACCCGTCTCGGGTTTCAGTTTGAGTCACCCAATACGTTTGAAAATAGGTGAGGATACTTTCGCTTCATCTCGTCCTCACGCTCCCATGTAAACCCGGGTCCACGCTTTGAGTCCCAACGGACTTTAACTATTGGTATCTTACTACGCTTCAACTTCTTGATCTCACGTTCTAGAATTTCAACTGGTTTCTCTACGAAATGTAACTTAGGATCTATCCGTATCTCCTCCAAGGGTATGTGTAAGGTCTGATCAGCAAGACATTTCTTAAGGTTCGACACATGAAACGTATCATAAACGTCACTCAGCTCTTGTAGTAGTTTTAGTCGGTAAGCTATTGGACCGATCCTCTCAGTGATCTCAAAAGGTCCTACGTATCTAGGTGCTAACTTGCCCTTCTTTCCAAATCGTACGACACTCTTCCAAGGTGATACCTTGAGTAAAACATGATCACCAACGCTGAATTCTAAGGGTCTCCGTCAGTTGTCGGTATAACTCTTTTGACGGTCTCGAGCAGCCTTGAGCATATCCTTAATTTGAATGATCTTCTCAGTGGTTACTAGCACTATCTCAGGTCCTATCATTTGACTCTCTCCAGCTTCCGCCCAACCAATAGGTGAACGACCTTTTCTTCCATAAAGTGCCTTGAATTGTGCCATATCTTTGCTGGTATGATAACTGTTGTTATAGGAAAACTCGGCTAATGGAAGATGGGTATCCCAATTGCCACCAAAGTCTATGGCATACGCCCTGAGCATGTCTTCTAGGGTCTGTATGATACGCTCTCTTTGACCATCGGTCTGTGGGTGATATGCCGTACTCATATCTAAGTCTGTTCCCAGGGAATTTTACAACAATTGCCAAAAGTTTGACGTGAGGCGGCTGTCGCGATCAGATATAATCAATATAGGCACACCATGTCTTGCCACTATCTCTTTGATGTAAAGCCTAGCCAATTTTTCCATCGAATAATCTTCCCGGATAGGTAAGAAATGTGCAGACTTAGTCAACCTATCTATGATGACCCAAATCATATCGTACCCACTACGAGTTCTAGGAAACTTTGTAATGAAATCCATGGTTATCCTTTCCCACTCCCATTTAGGAATCTCCGGTTGTTGTAACAAACCAGATGGTCTTTGATGTTCAGCCTTCACTTTAGAGCAAGTTAGACACTTGCTAACGTAGACCGCTATGTCCTTCTTCATCCAAGGCCACCAGTACAAGTCTCTAAGGTCGTAGTACATCTTTTTTGCTCCTGGATGAACAAAGTACCTCGTTGTATGTGCTTCGTTCATGACTAGGGTTCTCACATCACCAGTTAACGGTACCCAAATTCGATCTACAAAGTACAGTCCACCGTCGTCCTTTTTCTCTAGTTGCTTATCTAAGCCTCGCATCTTCTCTGTGGGTGCATCCATATTCATAGATACCTCTCTCTGAGTTGCTAATATCTTATCCTTGATACCCGACTGTATGGTTATACTCATGGCTTTTACTTTCCTAGGCCTGTGTCTTTCCTTCCTGCTAAAAGCATCAGCTACTACATTCTGTTTACCTGGGTGGTAGCGAATCTCGCAGTCATAATCGCTAAAGAGTTCGATCCATCTCCTCTGGCGCATATTCAACTCTTTTTGATCGAAGATGTGTTAGAGACTCTTGTGATCAGTATAGATAATACTTTTCGTCTCATACAAGTAATGCCTCCATATCTTGAGAGTGAATACTACAGCACCCAACTCCAGATCATGGGTGGTATAGTTCTTCTCATGTACCTTCAGTTATCGAGAGGCATAGGCAATCACCTTACCTCTTTGCATTAACACGCATCCAAGGCCTTGACATGACGCGTCACAATATACTACGAAATCTTCGGGTCTATCATGGAGGGCTAGTATAGGTACATTACATAGGTTATCCTTCAACGTCTGGAAGGCACTCTCCTATGCTTCGCCCCAATCGTATTTCTTGTTCTTTTGAGTCAACGAGGTAAGTGGCTTGGCAATCTTGGAGAAGTTCACGATGAAACGTCGGTAGTAACCTGCCAGGCCTAAAAACGATCGGACTTCTGTCGGGGACTTAGTAGTTTCCCAATTTTTCACTGCCTCAATTTTGCTAGGATCCACATGAATACCATCTTTGTTAACCACGTGTCCGAGGAATTAGACTTCTTGTTGCCAGAATTCGCACTTCGAGAGTTTGACGTACAGTTTCTCCTTCTTGAGTAGCTCTAGAGTTATCTTCAGGTGCGTTTCATGTTCCTCTTTGGTCTTGGAATAGAACAAGATGTCATCAATAAATACGATGACAAATTTTTCTAGGTATGGCCTGCAAACTCGATTCATCAAGTCCATGAAGACCGCAGGCGCATTTGTTAGTCCAAACAGCATAACCGTGAGCTCGAAATGACCGTATCGAGTTCTGAACGCGGTTTTTGGAATGTCATCTTCGTGTACTCGTAACTGATGGTAGCTGGAATGGAGATCTATCTTGGAGAAGTACCGTGCACCTTGCAGTTGGTCAAATAAGTCATCAATTCTCGAGAGAGGCTAGCGGTTCTTAATGAATAGTTTGTTCAGTTCTCGATAGTCGATGTTCAGTTCTTCTTGACAAACAATACTGGTGCTCCCCATGGCGAAGTACTAGGTCGGATGAAACCTTTGTCTTGGAGTTCCTTTAGTTGATTAGACAACTCCTCCATATCAGTAGGTGCCAATCGGTAGGGAGACTTTGCAACCGGCATTGCTCCAGGAATTAGGTCTATCTGAAATTCAATTTCTCGCATAGGGGTAATCTGGATAGATCGCCAGGAAACACTTCTGGGAAGTTTCAAACGACTGGGATATCTTCTAGTTTCTGTTCGTCTACCTTCATGCTCACGAGATGTTTCATCTTTTCTTCAAGTCTCTCTCCATAGACTTTGAGTAACTCACCGTTAGGTAGTGGTATTCGGACCATCTTCTCATGATACACTATTTCAGCCTTATTCTTAGACAACCAGTCCATTCCCACAATCACGTCAAAACTTCCGTGCCCAAATGGTATTAAGTCGATGCTAAAGGTATGGCCTTCTAATTCTAGGGTACAACCAAGAATGATCTCCTTTGTTTCTACCTTTTGACCACTTGCTATTTCAATTTCGTAACTAAAGTGTTACACCCCCAAAATCTGTGTTTGTAGCGAAATAGAATTCCGGAGGCGTGATGTTCTCAGTCACAAAGTACAAGGAATAAAGAACGACCTCTAAGTGAGTCGTTTTAAAACAAGCGTTTGATTTAAAATTATGTTTTATAAAACATAGTTATCAGAGTTCACAATCAAAATGTAAGATTTTTAATACATAATCAAACGCTTAAGTAGTGCAAAGACCATCCTCATCATGATGTGCTTCCAAAATGTGACTTTAGTGCTCCACACAAAGATGATTATTATCGCCTAATTACCTAAGAATACACGCTAAAAGTCTTACGTAAATTGTTTTCAAATGAACGTCAAGAAAGTAAATTCGAGTTTGGTGAATAGTATTGACCTAAAATTTTGCAGGTTGTGATAGTCTACCACCCATAAAAATGAATCTCGTCCTCGAGATTCAGCCAGTGTTAGTCATTGGAGTGTTGTCGGTGAAGAGATGCGGATACTTTCGACAGATCTGGTCTTCTCATTCCCAAGTGAACTCGGGACCTCGTTGAGAATTCCAGCGAACTTTGGCGATAGGAATTCTACTATGCTTTAATTGTTTGACATCACGATCCATAATTTCTACTGGCTCTTCGATGAAATTAAGCTTCTCATCGGGTTGAATTTCTCCTAACGGTATGATACGGGATTCGTCGGATAAACACTTCCTAAGGTTGGGAACATGAAATTTATTGTGCACACTACTGAGCTCTGGTGGGAGTTCAAGTCTATCAACTACCTAGCCGATTCTAGTTAGAGTCTTAAATGGTCAAATATGCCTAGTGTTCAATTTCTCGCATTTTCCAAATTGTATCTGTTGGGCTACAAAGTACTGCTACAAGAAGAAAGTCAAAGTACTGCTCGATAGGAAGTCAAAGTACTGCTAATGTTCTAAAGAAGTCAAAGTACTGCTAAAGATAAAGGACTGATATGCAAATACGTTTAAGGATTAATGTGTAATTCTAGAATGTTCTTAGAGTTATTATTAGATTATAATTAGAATTACTTGTCGTTCAAGTATTGTAAACCGACTAGGGTTTTCCTTGTGCCTATAAAAGGATCCCTAGGTTGGCATTAGACGTACAAGTTCATAAGAGATTTTAGAGAAAAGTATTAGTCGATTATTAGAGTATTAGTGTTTAGAGTTTGTTAGTGAATCTGTGTAAAGTAAGCAGGTTCAAGGTTTAATATAATCAAAGTTTTGTGTTAATTCTTCTTAGCTTTGTTGAAGTAGATTCCGCATACTTAACATAGTATATCAGCGTTTCAATATTAGTAGTTTTGGATTTATCCAAGGTTGCTAAACCCTTAGACAAGCTACAAGTTAGTTTGGTCAGAGTATATCGATCCAACAAGTGGTATCAGAGCTTGTGTGGAGACTCTGATTAAGAAGAAACCCTTAAAACCGATTTAACAACAAACCCTAAACGATGACGACTGAAGCTGCACCAATCCCATCCATCACCTCACTCAGAATTCCTATCATCAAGAAGGGAGAATATGATCTCTGGAGCATGAAGATGCGGCAGTACCTTGCTATTACAGACCATGCTCTATGGGATGTAATTGTCAATGGTAATGTTGTTCTTGATGAACCTGTAGCAGTTGAAGGACAACCTAAACCACCTCAACCAACCTTGCCAGCAGCTACAAAGAGAAATCAAGATAAGGCTCTCAACATACTGTTGTCTGCTATTCCTGAAGGTCACCTACTAAAGTTCCATGAAACTAAGGATGCAAAACAATTGTGGGCTGCGATCAAGACAAGATTTGGAGGTAATGATGCTTCCAAGAAGATGCATAGAAACTTATTGAAGCAGCAGTTTGAAACTTTCACTGTTGGTGAAAGAAAAGGTCTTGATGCTGCCTATGACAGATTCCAAAATCTACTTAGTATGCTAGAACTGTATGGAGCAGAGGTATCTGTTGAAGATGCAAACTTGAAGTTCTTAAGGAGTTTCCCATCTGTCTGGCATGTGGTTGCTACTATGATTAGAGGACAACCTGGATTGGAGTCTATGGACTTTGATGATCTCTACAACAATTTGAAGGTGTACGAGCAAGAGATGAATGGTCACAGTTCTCAAAAAACTCACAACATAGCTTTTGTGTCTTCTGAAAATAGAAGTAGTACTTCTACTAAAAGTACTGCTAGTCATTCTCAAAGTACTGTTGGTGATACACGACATGTTTGCACAACCACTACTACCCCCAACCCATCACCAACAAACAACACCAACTCTGATGATGTTGAATGTTCCTTCTTTGCTCAACAAGCCACTCTACCTGTTACCTATCAAGAAGACTTGTTGCAGATTGAAGAAGATGCTTTAGAGG
This sequence comes from Artemisia tridentata subsp. tridentata, assembly GCA_021014915.2. NCBI lineage: Eukaryota > Viridiplantae > Streptophyta > Magnoliopsida > Asterales > Asteraceae > Artemisia > Artemisia tridentata. The sequence continues at coordinate 106,689,325 of CP139501.1, read as the reverse complement.
AGATTGACATCAGATGGCAAGTTGCCATGATCACTGCAAGGATCAAGAAGTTCATGAACAAGAGAGGAAAGGGAATTGATTTCAAAGCCAAACAGGGGATAACTTTTGACAAATCCAAGATTGAATGTTTCAATTGTCAAAAGCTTGGACACTTTGCAAGGGAATGCAAGTTTGCAAAATATCAAGCTAACAGGATGATTGAACAACCCAAGGTTGAAAGAAAAGAGGTTCCTATTACTGAATCACAACCAAAAGCTTTGGTGGCTCAAGAAAATCTAGCTGAGATTGACGGGAGCAGTGAATTTGATGATGAACCTGTAACCTATTCTATGGTTGCAATAGAAGACTTTGATTGGAGTACAACTTTTGATGAGGAACCAGGATATGCTGCTTTGGAATCAAGAGATGGTCTTGGAAGCTTTGACTGGAGCATGGAGGATGAAGATGAACCTGTTCAGATTGCTATGGTAGCTACTTCACCAAGTTCATCCAATGTCTCTGAGGTATGTTCTAAGTGTAATGATGTGTATCAAAAGTTGCTTAAAGATTATGTGACTAAAAGAGATAATTGTAGAACAGCTAGGTCTGAGGTAGCTGGTTATCAATTAACTTTAGAGTCAATGGAAGCCAAAATATTAACACATGAGAATAATGAAATGGCTTGGGGAGAAAAATATGAGCAACAAAATTATCAATTAAAATTAAGTGAATGGAAGTTAGGATGTAAGGTGTCTGAATTAGAAAAGATTACTAAGGAAAGAGATGCTTTGTTAGAAAAACTTGGTAGTATTAAACAGGCTGGTCTATCACATGTTCAATTTGTTGAAAAACAAAGAAGAATAAACAGTAGAGCTGGACTAGGTTATGATGTTGAGGATAGTAGTTCAGATGAGACCCCACCTAGTGATAAGGAAGAGATCTCACCTAGTGATGATGAACTTACTAGCTCAGAAGAAAACACATCTAGGAATGAGGAACCAATTAGTGAATCACCTCCTGAGTTTAAGAAAGATAAGGAGTACCACTCAGTTCCTCCACCCACAGGTAGGCTTCAACCACCTAGGACAGATGTTTCTAGTTATGGTGTAGACAACCTAGAGTTTAGGAAGAAGCTTACTGGTCAATCTAGTTCTGAGAAACCCAAGGATGATTTTCAAAGGGGTAATGATCAAAAGTTTCCTACAGTCTTTCAAAAACAAGCAGTACCTCCAAAATCTTTTCAAAGTACTGATAGACATTCAGCAGTACCTCCAAGAGAAACTTTTCAAAATACTGCTAACTATAGGAAACCTTTTAATCATAGAAGAGGATTTGGGAATATGGAGCGAAAATTATGTTATGTATGCTATAGTCCTGATCATTTGATTAAGCACTGTGACTTTCACTCAGAATATTGAAGTCAGTTCCCAAAGAATAGACCTGCCAACCATAAGCCAAGGGAGACTAGACCAGTTTGGAATCACTCAAATAGGGTTAACCATAGTAATTTCTCAAAAGACTATAGGTACCCTCACCAGAAAAGACCTTTTTCAAAACCATCAGTACCCTTAATTACTGATAAGTCTAAGGTTTCTCAAGCAGTACCCTCTAAAAGTACAGCTAAGTTTTCACCCAGTCATGGTACTGCTAACACTTTTTCACATAAAAAATCTAAGAGATTCACTTCATATAAATCTAAAAGGTCTTACACCTCAAGCAGAGTACCTAGGTCAGAGAAACCTAAAGTCAAACGAAATTGGGTTAAGAAAGAAAGTACTGATGGGGAACAAGCAGTACTTTCATCAGATAAGGGTGAAACAGGGAGTGTTGTTGATAATACAACACAGGACATGGGACCAAAGCAAATAATCATTGACCATGCCTTCAAAACCAGTGGAGACTAAATACTGAAGGAATTCAAGTATGTCACTCCACAAGGGGAACACAAGTCAGTAATGGATTGGGTTCCTAAAAGAAACTAACCCTTTTCTTTTAATGTGCAGGGCAACCCAGAGGAGGAGCTTAAAGATCATATTATTGTTGATAGTGGTTGCTCTGGAAGCATGACAGGGGACAAGGAGATCATGTCAGATTTTAAGGCATATTATGGAGGCAGAGTTGCATTTGGTAATGATCCTGATGGAGGGAGAATCACTGGCAAAGGAACCATCAAGGTTGGATGTATTGATTTTGAGAATGTTAGATATGTGAAGGAGCTCAAGTTCAATCTTTTGTCATTTTCTAAGATTTGTGACAAGAAGTACCCAATTCTGTTCACTGATACAGAATGTCTTATTCTCTCTCCTGAGTTCAAGTTTGTTGATGATCACTTGGTAACCTTGAAAGTACCAAGAACCAATGATGTGTACAGTTTAGACTTAAAGTGTCTCAATTCTGCTGGAAGAGCAACATGTTTAGTAGCCAAGGCATCATTAGAAGAAGCACATCTATGGCATAGAAGATTAGGTCATGTAAATATCAAGAACATCAACAAGCTGGTCAAAGGCAATTTAGTTAGAGGTTTACCTTCCAAAACATTCAAGACTGATCATTCATGTTTGGCTTGCAAGAAGGGTAAACAACATAAAGCTTCATGTAAGAAGCTTGAGGACAGAGCTATTAGAGAACCTTTGGAGTTGCTACACATGGATCTGTTTGGACCAGTTTCAGTAGAAAGTTTAAACAAGAAGAAGTGCTGCTTGGTTGTGACAGATGATTGTAGCAGATTTAGTTGGGTCTTTTTCTTGGGATTCAAAGATGAAACCTTTGATGCTATCCATGACCTGATAGTAGCCCTTGAAAATCAGTTGAGACTCAAAGTAAGAGGTATTAGATGTGATAATGGAACAGAATTCAAGAACAAGCATATGGATGAATTCTGTGCCAAGAAAGGGATCAAGAGAGAGTTTAGCATTGCTAGAACTCCACAGCAGAATGGTGTTGCAGAAAGAAAGAACAGGACATTGATAGAAGCATCTAGAACAATGCTTGCAGATTCACAATTACCTATTCTCTTTTGGGCTGAAGCTATAAGTACTGCTTGCTATGTTTTAAATAGAGTATCAGTTACTAAACCTCAGATGAAGACACCATATGAGCTGCTCATGGGAAAGAAACCAAACATTCGTTTTCTAAAACCTTTTGGCTGTCCTCTGACTATTCTAAATACCATTGATTCTCTGGGAAAATTTGATGGTAAGTCAGATGAAGGATATCTATTGGGTTACTGCACAAATAGCAAAGGTTTTAGAGTATATAACAGGAGTACCAAAAAGGTTCAAGATTGTCTTCATGTTGAATTTTTGGAAGATAAAGAACCTCAGAGAGGAAAAGGTCCTGATTGGATGTTTGATCTTGATCTCAAGTTCACTCCATCTATGAATTATGTGCCTGTTAGAGAAGATAATCAAGCTGATCACAAAGAAGATGATTCTTAGTACATTGTTCATGGAGTCAATGTTAGACCAGAAGATGTTCCTGATAAAGAACCTGAAGTTACTTATAAAGAACAAAGTACTGCTCAACCAAACAACACAGTATCTGATGAAGATCAAGCCATACAAGATGAACTTAATAGGATGCTTTTTCAAGAAACTATAGCAAAATCCTATGAAGATGAACAAAGGAGGGCTTATGATGCTGCAAAGAAACAGGGTAAATTCAAAGATACTGCTCACAGTACTTTTGATCAAAGTACTGATGATCCTTTTGACAGTACTTCTGGTGTGTTAGAACCATCAAATTGGAGCAATGATGATGATTCCAATGTTGATGATGATAATTTGGATAATGCTAACATTCCTGGGTTAGAAGAAATTGATGATGAGCTCAATCATGAAGGTATTTTCTCAACTACCAATGAAGAACCTGATGTTACTAATTTGGAATATGATCTTCCAGTTCCACCAACTCCTACATTGAGAGTTCATAAAGCTCATCCTCAAAGCAATATTATTGGATCACCCTCTTCAGGAGTGGTTACAAGAAACAAAGTTAAAGGTCTCTCTAAGCAACATACTGCTTTACTTAGCTTTGTTTACAAACAAAACAGGATGAATCACAAGGATCAACAAACATGCATGTTTGCTTGTTTTCTATCTCAAACTAAACCCAAGAAGGTAGCTCAAGCTTTAACTGATGAAAGTTGGGTTGAAGCTATGCAAGAGGAGCTTCTACAATTCAAGCTTCAAGAGGTCTGGGTATTATGTGATCTACCAGATGGCAAGAGAGTCATTGGTACAAGATGGGTTTTCAGAATCAAAAGAGATGAAAGAGGGAATGTTATAAAAAATAAAGCTAGATTGGTTGCACAAGGATATCGCCAAGAAGAAGGAGTGGACTATGATGAAGTATTTGCTCCTGTTGCAAGAATAGAGGCAATAAGGTTATTTCTTGCCTTTGCATCATACATGGGATTTCCTGTCTACCAAATGGATGTGAAAAGTCCCTAGCTTTATGGCACAATTAATGAGGAAGTTTATGTTAAACAACCTCCTGGTTTTGAAGATCCTGCCCATCCAAACGAAGTCTACAAGGTGATCAAGGCACTCTATGGCCTTCATCAAGCTCCCAGAGCTTGGTATGAGAGACTCTCTACTTTTCTACTACAACATGGTTACAGGAGAGGAGCCATTGATAAGACTTTTTTTATCAAAAGAGATAAGAAGGACATTATGTTAGTCCAAGTCTGTGTGGATGATATTATCTTTGGAGCCACGAAGAAGTCTATGGTGAAAGAATTTAAAGAACTTATGCAGCGGGAGTTTCAAATGAGTTCTATGGGAGAATTAACTTTCTTTTTGGGGCTTCAAGTTAGACAAACAAGAGATGGAATCTTCATTAATCAAGAAAAGTATGTTGAAGACATACTTAAAATATTTGACCTTCCAACTGTTAAGCCTGCCACCACACCCATTGACAACAATAAACCATTAGGCAAGGATGAAGATGGACAAGCTGTGGATGTGAAGCTTTACAGATCTATGATTGGTTGTCTTATGTACTTAACTGCGTCAAGACCTGACATCATGTTTGCTGTATGCTTGTGTGCAAGATATCAGGTTACACCCAAGGTTTCACATATCTATGTAGTCAAGATGATTTTTCGATATCTCAAGCATCAACCAAAGTTAGGATTATGGTATCCTAAGGAGTCACCTTTTCACTTGGAAGCTTTTTCAGATAGTGATTATGCAGGAGATAATTATGATAGAAGATCAACCTCTGGTGGATGTCAATATCTTGGAAGAAGATTAGTCTCATGGCAATGTAAGAAGCAAACAATTGCAGCAACCTCCTCTACTGAAGCAGAATATGTTGCTGCTGCAAGCTGTTGTGGACAAGTTTTGTGGATGCAGAATCAACTCTTGGATTATGGATACAACTTCAAGAATACTCCTATCAACATTGATAATGAGAGTACCATCTGTATTGTGAAGAATCCAGTTTATCACTCCAAGACCAAGCATATTCAGATTATGCATCACTTCATTCGAGATTGTTATGAGCACAGGCTTATAAATGTGGTTAAGGTTCACACAGAAGACAATGTAGCTGATCTACTCACTAAAGGATTTGATGTTTCAAGATTCAACCACTTAGTTGTGAGTATTGGGATGATTAACTACTAGGCTACATTTGAGGGGAGGCTTTAGTATTAGTTGGTATAATTTCTTTCAGTTCTTAATGAAAGTATTGAATTATTAGTTTAGAATCTATGTTATATTTGAGGGGAGGCAACATAGTTATTAGTTAGAACTTATGCATGCGCCATCATATAAGTTCTTGGATTAGTTTGAAGTTTATTTGGATCGTTTAGAAGTATAAGAGGATGGAAAGTCCTGATCTTGCAACGTACTGCTCCAAGGTACTGCTTTGAAGAGTACTGGTTAGGTAGAAGTACTGCTTACGTGGAAGTACTGTTCCAACGGTAAAAAATGTGGGGTTACAGTTAATTAATTCATCACGGAGGGGGTAAAAGCCAAATACAACGGTAACACTATTAATTAGGCTTTGATTTTTTAAATCTTACCCATATTTACCCTATCCCATTATACCGATTTTCACTCTTCACTTTATTCTTATCCATCCATTTATTCATTCGGTATCTACAATTCTAAACGCAATTTACCTTCGCTTAACACATTCTTTCACTCTTCACAATTAATGGCTAACCGTGATTTCTGTTCTAAGCATAACGTGGTCGCGAACTTGGATAAAATGGCAAAGAATGTTGATTTTCATGCGATAATTGATTTCTTGACTAGGTCATCAATCAATTATGCTATTTTGGTAAACCCTGATGTAATTGGACCATGGATTCAACAGTTTTGGTCTACTGCTAAGTCTGATGAACAAGATGGTGTTCCTTTTATTCGTGCTAAGGTTGTTGGTCGAGCAATTAGGGTTACTGAATCTTCAATTAGGGAAGATTTGCAGTTTAATGATGCAGGGAGTGCTATTCGTTTTGAAAGACAAGAGATTTGGGATACACTCAGGGATATTGGGTATGAAGGTGATCTCACCATACTTACTTTTCAGAAGCCATTATTTAGTCCGCATTGGAAATATCTCATACATGTTCTACTTCACTGCTTGAGTCCTAAGAGTACTTCATGGAAGCAGTTTGGTCAGAACATTGCTTCTGCATTGGTGGGTTTAGCTACAAATCGTCCTTTCAACTTTTCAAGGATGATTTTTGATGGAATGCTCTCACACATCACCAATGGTTCACCATTCTTGATGTACCCAAGGTTTATTCAGGTATTCTTAAACAAACAACTTGAGGGAATTTCTAAACCTCAAAGTCTTCTACCTACTGTCACACTTCCACCAAAGGTGTTTACATTTATTGCTAAGAAGAGTATTAAGTTCTCTGGGAGAAATACACCTTTGACAGCCCATATATTGGAAGTTGCACAAGCAGTTAGGGATGCAGAGCAAGAGCAAGAACTAGAGCAAGAACCAGCTTCAAGAGAAGATAGTGTTTCTCAACATACTGCTTCTTAACATACTGCTTCTCCAGTTGCTGAACCATCTCCACAAAGTGCTGCTCAGGAGAATTCACCTCAAGATGCGACTCCACCACCAACTCCCACAGATAGGCATCAAACATCTGAGAAAGATGAGGAAGTAGTTGAGGATGTCTTGACCAACTATGAGCTTTCAAGGGAATTAAGGAGGCTCAAGAAGGTCACTGATGATCAAGCTGATCAGATATTGGATTTGACAAGAAAGTTCAGACGATTAAAGAGGTTTGTTTGGCCATTAGTAAAGCAACACAGGTTGTGGGTAAAGTCACAGAAGAAGACTGGTCAACACTCAAAGAAGTCTAAGTCAAAGACAAGAAAGATCAATAAGCAATCTTTATTCCAATTGGGGAGGAATTTAGAGAATTTGAATGAAGACACTGAGTTCAATGAAGATACTGAGTTCAATCAAGATACTGGGCTTTATGATGATACACCACTCGAAGATATTCCTCATGAAGATACTGTTGAGAGGAAAAGTGATGAAACAGAGCAGATCAACGTTGAAGATGCTACTGTTGAAGTAAAAAGTGGTGATACTGAGGAAGTAGATTTGGAAGGAACTGATGTTGAAAGTACTGCTCTTCAAGGTACTGCTCATCAAGGAAATATTACACCAAGGACTTTGGATTTTGAAGAAGATGTTGGTCCCTCAAATCAAGTTCAAGAGGAAGTTGGCCCTTCCAATCCAGTTCAACAGGAAGAAGAAGTTAGAAAACATACTGAAAGTGATGATGAGACTATTGCTGACATCATGTTGAATATGGCTAGACCAAGAGGTATAAGTATTCTTGATGTTGAACAACAACCTCATACTTCTTCTCAACCTACCCAGGAGTTAGATCCAAAAGACAAAGGAAAAGGGATCATGGTAGAAACTAAGAAGAAGAAGCTTACCTTGAAAGAACTAAGAGCTATTCAGGATGCTAAAAATGAGGAAGCTGCAAGGAAATTACAGGCTGAATTAGATGCTGAAGAGTCAAGGAAACTTATCAAACCTAGAAGGCCACAAAGTAAAGCTCAAGAAAGAAATTCTATGATGGCTTATCTCAAAGGAAGAGGATATACAGGTTTGGTGAAATTGACACATACAGAGATGAAGGATTTGTATGATGCTGTTAGGGATGCTGTAGAAAAAGATCTTGCAAGCATTATTTCTTTTGAAGATAAGAAGCTTGAAGATACCAGTAAAGAAAGAGTTGTTACAAGGAGCTCAAAGAGGAAAAGAACAACAACTGATGAACAGTCATCAAAGAAGCTCAAGGATTCTATTGAATTAAGAGTAGACACAGCTGATGAGCTAAGAAACTACTTGAGAGTTGTTGATTTTGAGCATCCAAAATCAAAAGATGTTGCAGATAAGAAGTCCAAGATTTCTACATTCTCAGTTGTAGATTCACAAGAAGGGGACTACTTGATATTTCATAGACAAGATGGAAGTTTTAGAGTATTCAACTTGTTATGGGATATTTTACATCTGATAGACAGAGAGGATTTGCTTCAGCTATATCTACAAGTGCAGACTTATTTTGAACATATTCCACCACAAGGAGTGGGTCTGGTTCTGGTAGGAGATCTTACAACCATCTGGGAAACAGAAGAGACAAGTGATAGTGCTCTCTGGGAAAATCAAGAGGATTGGGAAATTAATAGATGGAGGTTCTTTGAATCAGTGGGAATACATGTTTTGGAGCTAGAAGATGGAACAATGATCCACATGTTAGCAGAGCAAAGATATCCACTTACTAGGGATCTGATGATCAGAATGCTAGACTATGGCATGGAAGTGGAAGAAGAAAGTGAAACTGCATTGATGGTGATTGGATTGTTCATCAAATGGACAATGCTAGCTGAAGATTGATGCATAACAACTGGTATGATATTTATAATATAAATCTTTTGAAAAATAAGTACTTTATTTAAAAGTACTGCTTGACAAACAGTACATTCTCAAAGTACTGCTTGCAGCATGAAACCAGTAAAGTTTTTTGATAAAATCAAAAATTTTTGAAAAGTGCAAAAACATTTTGAAGCACAAAGATTTAAACAGCAACAAATGGTATTCAACTCACCATGTTTAAGTAAACAAGAAAGAGTTTGACTCATCATGAGGGTACGACTCTGATGTGATTATCAAATCCGTTTTTAGTTGACAGTTTACTAAAAATTGTATGGTTTTCAACTCACCATATCTATGTTAGTGAAGAGTTGGCTAGCCCACAAGATAATGGCTTTGTGGTAAAGGCTGTGGAAAACCATTGTATGGTAATTAGTTCACCATGGTAGTGATTGTACTAAAAGAACTTGCTAGTCCAAAAGAAAACGGCTATTGGTAAAGACTACTCAAATCCGTTGATAGCTGATGATTTGCTAAAAATCATATGGTTATCAATGTACGATGGTTCTTAAACCTAAACATTGGCTACTCCAGAGTTAATGGCTTTGGTAAAGAGATATCAAAATCCATTAAGTTTTCAATGATTCACCTCTCACAGGAGTTAACACACCTGGAAGTGATGAGAATAGTATGAAACTTTTAATATCTGATGTACCTATTGCCAATATGATGCTGAGTTGCTGAAAAGATGTGTTGCTGAAAAGATCTGTTGCTGATAAAGATTGCTGTTAATGATTACTTTGATGATGACAAAACAAACATGAGACAGAAGTTAATGATACAGTCTTTCCTTGAAGATAAAAAGTTTTGAAGTTAAAGAAATACAAAGGAACTTGAAATCAAGCAAGTGGAATTCAAGTTAGGGGAGGATTGTTGGGCTACAAAGTACTGCTACAAGAAGAAAGTCAAAGTACTGCTCGATATGAAGTCAAAGTACTGCTCATGTTCTAAAGAAGTCAAAGTACTGCTAAAGATAAAGGACTGATATGAAAATACGTTTAAGGATTAATGTGTAATTCTAGAATGTTCTTAGAGTTATTATTAGATTATAATTAGAATTACTTGTCGTTCAAGTATTGTAAACCGACTAGGGTTTTCCTTGTGCCTATAAAAGGATCCCTAGGTTGGCATTAGACGTACAAGTTCATAAGAGATTTTAGAGAAAAGTATTAGTTGATTATTAGAGTATTAGTGTTTAGAGTTTGTTAGTGAATCTGTGTAAAGTAAGCAGGTTCAATGTTTAATATAATCAAAGTTTTGTGTTAATTCTTCTTAGCTTTGTTGAAGTAGATTCCGCATACTTAACAAAGTATATCAGCGTTTCAATATTAGTAGTTTTGGATTTATCCAAGGTTGCTAAACCCTTAGACAAGCTACAAGTTAGTTTGGTCAGAGTATATCGATCCAAGAGTATCACGCCTTCCCAAGGCAAGACTTTCAACATAATTCATTCCCCAATTCTAAAATTCCCAATGGTTCGTGGCTTAGGGAGACCTAATTTCCAATCATTTACATCATGTACTGACATAACTTTTCTATCGCTCTCTTGTAGCTTGTCACTGATTCTTGATCTGTACGAGTTTCCTTTGTTGTTTCATGAATAAGTCCTAGACTTGTGAGTTGGTCTTTTTCGATTTCGTCCTGTCAATAGGTGGTTGGTACTTCAATCGTAGGGTGCCTTAAAGGGTGCAGTCTTTATACTCGTGTGATGACTTTTGTTGAAGGTAAATCTGTCAATGTCAAAAGATTACTCTAAATAATTCGAAGTTGATCCTACGGCACTGAGCATATTCTGTAGCGTTTGGATAGTTCTCTTACTATGTTCATTGGTCTGAGGATGGTAGATTGTGCTTATATCTATTTGGATAAAAACATCTTAAAGGATTGCCAGAAGTTCAAGGTGTATCGACCACCTTTATTTGGGATTGTTTGAAATTGGTACAACATGTTTCGTGATTAATTCTATAATCATAAGTCCGTCGAAAAGGACGCTACCTGAAGGGTAAAGCTATGGTAACAGTTTTGATTCCTCGTGTCTTGCTCTAACTAATGTTACGATATGAGTCTCCCTTCGCCTACGGTGCTTAGCCTTTATTACTAAGATTCTACTGTTCAATAGTATCTTCCTAGATTTCCTTCATCTAATTTTTCCATGCTACTGCTTGTCAATCAAAAGACCCTAAATGTACGAAGTGTGTTAGTACGGTGGTTGGTTTTCAAGAATTGACTCGATATGGAGCGTTTTATTTGAGATATTCCTCTGAATAAATGAATTTACAAGTTTGAATAAATGAATTTACGAGTTTGAATAAATGAAATCTTTTTCTCGATATAAAGTGTTTTGTTTGAAATCTTCCCTGAATAAATGAATTTACCAGTTTGAATAATTTCAGTGGTTATGCAAGATTGGACTGTTTTCAAATGTGACCCAAAGTTTTATAGATGGGTTTTCGACATGATATGAATAGAATCGTTTAGTAAAGATTGATGTTATACCTTTCTTAACGTACGATGGTTTTGTTAAAGGCTGACCGAAAGGTATTTACTAGTCAAAATAGGTACTTTAGAAAAATATTTTCCTACAGGGTATATGATTTGTATAATCGCATGTTAAAGAAGATTCATTTGAATTGGAAACATTAAAAAAGATGAAATAGTCGGGTAGGTATGTCTGCATGAATGCTTAGATTTCTAACGTCTTGTTTCTGGTGTCGAATAATGCCTATTGGTTAATATTAGGTAAGTCTTACCGATATGAGCATTCAACTTACTTGGTTATTTCTAAAATGGATCATGGCTTAGGTTTGTTGTCTTACTTGGTCTAACTAGTACTTTTGAAATGATAGGGTTTGGTGACTACGCCAAAGATAGTGATTTGGATTGCCTCGTGAGGTCTTAAGATTTCCGTTGCGTTATGAATCAACTTACTGTATGTTTCTAGTCCTTGTTTGTGGTTTCGTAATCCTTTCATTGTTTTCTTATATCATGGAATACTCCTCGTGGATGGAAAGTCTTTCCTAGAGAGGTCAATGGTAAAAATCCAACTTAACGGCTGAGTGAGTGACAATTGGTGTAAGTATCTAGAGAGGGTTTGTCAAAAGGGATGTTTATGAAAATTTTATTTTTTTACAAAGCTTTGTTTTTTGGATGTTTTGAATGAAGATTATTATTAAGAATTTTGAAAAGTTGATTGTTTCCTTCATGGCATAATTCTTCCTGAATTAGACATAGGTGATCAGGCTATGTATAATTGAGGGCTGATGATGCGATGTTTGGTTTAGTCAAAATAGTATTATGTTTTTCAAGAGTTTTAGATGGCGTTCAACGTGTTGTTTGGTAAAATGGTAGCCTAAAATTTCCTTTTATCAAGAAAAATCGGTTCATATAATACGGTAGTAAATAGTTGGTAGGAATCTTAGAAAATCAATTTGTGAGGTGATGGTAATATAACACGTTTTAAAATCTCGTGGAATAATTTCCTGAGATGGTAGTAAAATAGCTTTGAGGAAAATTATGTGAAATAGTCCCATAGAGTGGTAGTAAAATATCTTGTAATGATTGTGTGAAACAGTTCCATAGTAAAATATCTTGTAATAAAATTATGTGAAACAGTTCTAGAAAGTGGTAGTAATATATCTTGTAATAAAATTTGTTGAATGGTTCATAAGATGTGTGGGAGAATCTTACGGGATGGTGATAGTCTATAGTCAAAGGAGAAATTTTGCCTAACCCCTAATAGGATAGCGGTATGTCGTTATGAAACAGTTAGGAATGAGATAAATGGAATAGAAAGTGTAATAGATGAAGGTTGTGAGTACCGCGGATATAATAAAAGATAGAGATTACATTAGATAAAAAGGTTCTGGTTACAACTAGGTTTCACAAACTTACTAGGGTGATGTGTTTCAAGGGATATACCCGTTAGGAGTCCAAGTTTTAAAAAATTTAACACGATTTACCAATGATTCAAACGAAACACATACGAGCAAGTATACTCGTCCGTGTGTAGTAAGAGATAATTGAGGTAAGCCGAGGTCGTTCACTAGGATTTGTTTTGTTTGTATGATGTAAGTTTTTGTGAATAAAGAGCAATCCAACTTATCGATTCTAATTAGCAAGCAAATGAAAATGATGTAAATTCAATAATTAAAAGACTACACTTGCCTAGACTAGTTTGCACAATTCCTTTGACATGATTATGACATTGGTTCCATTTGATTATGATCAACAAATTAGATGGTGTTCTAATTCGATTAGTGGTGTACTAATTATATTGTTTCCCACACTTTCAATCCTCGTCAAGATTTAGAGATTATAAAAAACAATATTTAAGAATTGATCAATCCAAGATTAACACAATTCAATTACCCGATTCGCTTTCGTATCACAAATAATTAACAACCACACTATTTATGTTTTCCAAGTTAAATTAAGTTTCTTATGAAATGGTCAATACATAAGGTAAAACCCTCATAGACAAAGGTTTACAACTAATTTACTAACAATGTCTTTTTCAACCCAATACATAATTAGAAATTACCCAAACTTAACAACCCTTTGGTGGAGAAAACTCAAGATAGCACAATTCGTTCTTAGTGTTAACTTTTCTTTTGTGATAGAACCAATAAGTCATAATCAATCAAGTGAATCATAAATCAAACATCATATAGGCAAGTGCATAAGGCACTTAGCCACTCATGGTAAACAAAGTAATAACCATAAGAAATTGATCACTAGTAAACATGATTGAATAGTCTTACAAAATTTTATAATGATGATTACAAGTAATGAAGAACACTTGTTAAACGATCAACAATGATCCTTGCGTAATTGAAGTTATGATTGGTACGATTTTTAGCTTCCTTTTCCTGCGTTTTTCTTCCTCTTGTCGCCCCAAATATGAGAGAAAATTGTGACAGATTTTTGTCTTTGTTTGTTTTGTCTCCTCTCTCTTTGTTTTTCAATCCTTATGTAGGGAGATTACCCTTGGCCAACAAGCATACATCTTGGGCTCCAAGTGTCATAATGATGGAGTTGAATTAATAGATGAATAATGGCACTTAACTCTTCCATTAATGTAACTTAGAAGTCTTTAATATTGCTGGACCTAAGGTTTGGATACTAAACCTTAGGCATGGAAGTGACTTCTTAAACCTTAGGCATGAGATAGAAACCTAGGGTTTAGTATATGATCTTTAACATTAATCTTTTCATGAACTTTTCTTCAATTTAAAAACCATTGTAATCTTGATTCTCCATCTTAATCAATCCTTCCAAAGCTTGTATTGTGAGACGATTCCTACATTTGTGCACAGGCTCTTGATTTGACAACTTTTCCACATCTTTTAAGCTTTTCCTTGAACTTGATTGAACCTGAACTAAAATACATCTTTTTCACTTTTTAAGCATAATACGTTCATAAATCCAACCAAATACAATGCATAAATATAGAAATAACGCGACTAAAACATGTTAGATTTGAGCGTTATCATAGGGCGAAGTACAATAGGAAAATACAACCCTAGAGGGTTTAGACTTCGGTTTTCTTTTTCTTCAGTTCCGGGCAGTCCTTCCTGAAGTGCCCTTTCTTTCCATAGCCAAAACATATTATTGGAGGTTTCTGATCTTCGACAAGTGTAGGAGTCCTGCAATATTTATTCAGGTGACCAATCTTCTTACAGTTACCACATGGAGTAGGGCAACGACCAGGGTTATGGTGTTTTTGACATTTGTTACATTTTGGTAGAGTACCAAGGTACCCTTTCTTCTTAGTTGGGCTTGCAACATGGGCTTTAGAAAACTTTGGTCTCTTAGGTAGTTGCTGTGCCACACTTTCACCCTGATTGTTGTTGTTGTTCCATTTTCATTTGTTGTCATTATTGTTTCCTACGGCCTTGGTGTGAGCTATGTGTTCCTCCGCTTGGAGCGCCATACGGATAGCTTCAGGCATGTTATCGGGTTCTAATGGGGTGACCAACATACGAATTTCAGGAGAGAGTCCTCCGATATACCTCTCGAGTTTCTTATATTCCAGTTCACCCATTGCAGGGCATAGTCGTGCTAATTTGTAAAAATGATCAGTGTATTTGACAACATCATCTCCTGATAACATATTATGACACCTCACGAAAGGAAAATGAAGTATGATTCACTCAACACTCATTTGTTTAGTGATTGGATATAGAGGAAAATAACACTTATTGCTCAGACATGATCTAAATATTACCATAAGCTTGTACAGGAAACAAAACTCAACCGACGTGGCGTAAGCACCAAGCGTAAGCATCAAAGAGGAATTTTATTCGGGTTTAAGGTTTCAATGGTTATATAAGACTATTGTGAAACTATCTCATACAAAACATAATAGCTCGCTAACAACGAAGTCTCGAATTATGAAATAACAGATGGTCACCAAGGATAACCTTAGATCGCTAACAACGCTATCTCATTCCTCAAGAAATCGGATGGTCACTACATGTCATTACACTTGATAACTTCACAAAGTCAAAAGGGTAGGGATAAGACATGGGATATATATATGATTGGTTTTAATATTGAAAAACTTTACAAATAGCCAAAGTCTACAACCAAGTGCTACTAGCTACATCAACCACTTTCCTTGATATTGAGATTCTTCCTTGAATGATATCATACTTTCATAGCTCATTGGCACTCCATGTCATCAAACAATGACGATGACTTATTCTTTTCAAGGATTCCCACGTAACAACCATCTTTCCAAGTAGCTAGCAACCAACCAAGACTTGACTATGGGTAAGGTTAAGGCTAAAGGTGAGAAATATTTTTATATTTTTCTGGTGTAACAAAATAAAAAGGCTGGCTCGGAGGGTGAACTAATGGAATCTAGCACTAAAAATGAGTGCTAACAAATGGGTCCATGGAAGGTTAACTAACCAATTTGGCTAGCTAATATATCAATATATGTAAAATGGAAGGCCATTTGGTTTAATTCCTAAGGTAGCCTCTTATCATGCGAATACACTTATATCACACGAGTGTGATCTCACTATGGTCTGGTAATGATTTGCATGTACAAGTTCTAGAATAAATATGATCACTGGCACACTCATAGCAAAAAGATTAGAGCATAAAAGATATATGCTATATAAGAATATGCTTCAAATCCTCACAATTTAGTGGACTGGGTTATGGTTGTGCTGTCAATCTTATCAATCCAAAAATGGATTGCAATGCCAATCAGGACACATCTCAAATTTTCAAAAATTACATGTTTTATTAATGGATTAATCTAGTTATTCTTTATCAATTATTCTCAACGTGCGAAAACAACTAGATAAAAGGGCAAACAAATTAAAAATAGGCTCAAATTATAGAAAAATTTAAAAGTCTAGATCATTTCCTATTTCCTCCCCCCACACTTAAGTTTAACATTGTCCTCAATGTTAAGAACGATAAATCATAAAAATAGGGAAATGAAACATAAGAGAAATGATAATGCCTGAGCTTTGGAATAGGAGGATTCCATTTGATTTCAAAATTCAAGCATCCTAACCTGCATAATCATCAAAACAAAAACACACAAAAATGCAAAATATTTTTGAATTTTATTATTCATAATATTAAGGCCCCCACACTTATGGTGAAACCATCGGGGCATAAAAAAAAACACACGGGTTGCCTCCCGAGAAGCGCTAAATTTATTAATGAGTCATCAGCCCGACTCAATCTCTCTTTACTTTCGTGGTTTGTATTTAGGATTCTCTCCTAGCGTCTTTGGAATATACACCACATTTCCTTTTACTATTCCTTTTCCAGTTTTATCAATATCATGTAACTTCGCGGTATTGCAAGTTCTAGGGAGAACATCCCAGATGTAACCAGTTTCCGCAGCCCATGGTATTACTTTTTTATAATCGGCTGGAAAAGGTGCCATGAATGGAATAGCAGTATATTTCTTTTTATCGAGCATTTCAAGTGGAATTTCCTCACTTGACATTTCATTTAATTGCTCCTCATCATGGTATAATTTGATTCGATGTCCGTTAACAATGAAAGTTCCACCCTTCTTATCATATAGTTCAACATATCCGGATGGAAAACCATGTTTTACCACGAATGGACCAAACCATTTGGTTCTGAGTTTAGGAGCTTTGAATTTATACTTTGAATTGAAAAAAAGAACTTTGTCTCCAGCCTTGAATTCTTTATGGATTCTTAGCTTTCTATCATGATAAGCTTTTGTTCGAGCTTTGTATAGTTTTGAGTTTTCATATGCTTGGAGTCTCAATTCATCGAGTTCATGCAATTGCAAGAATCGTTTTTCTCCAGCGATTTTTAAATAAGGATTACATTGTCTCAATGCCCAGTAAGCACGATGTTCAATTTCAAATGGCAAATGACAAGTCTTTCCATATATGAGTCTGTACGGGGTTGTACCAATTGGAGTTTTATATGCGGTTCTAAACGCCCATAGAGCATCATCGAGTTTCCTTGACCAAACAGAAGGATTATCCTTAACTGTTTTCTCAAGTATTCTTTTTAAAGCTCTATTGGTGTTTTCGACTTGACCACTGGTCTGAGGATGGTATGCTGTTGAGAAACGATGGTGAACCCCATATCGTTTCATAGCTTTTTCCATTTGATGGTTGCAGAAATGAGTTCCTCTATCGCTTATCAAAGCTTTTGGAATTCCGAATCGAGAGAAAAGCTTTTTCAAAAAATTCACAACTACTCGTGCATCGTTAGTGGGTAAAGCTTCTGCTCCCGCCCATTTGGAAACAGAATCTATTGCAACGAGGATGTATTCGAATTTATGAGATTTAAGAAAAGGACCCATGAAGTCAATTCCCCAAATATCAAATATTTCAGAAACTTGGATACTTTTTTGTAGCATTTCGTCTCTACGAGAAAGATTACCAGATTTTTGGCATGCGTCACAATTCCGCACAAGTGTATGGGCTTCTTTAAAAATTGTTGGCCAATAAAATCCCGCATCAAAAACTTTTTTAGCGGTGGTGGATGGTCCATAATGTCCTCCGGTTGGGCCGTGATGACATTCATCAAGAATTTTTTGAGTTTCGGAACCATACACGCATCTTCTTATTATACCATCAGGGCACATTTTGAATAGATACGGTTCATCCCAAAAATAATATTTTAAGTCTGCAAAGAATTTACTAAATAATTTGCATAATCAGCAAACCATGGAACTTCTTCATTTTCAATTTCCATAAGAGTTTCGTCGGGAAAGTAATCATCAATCTCGTTTTCACCGAGTTCCTCTAAATTTGGATTTTCTAATCTGGATAAATGATCTGCCGCCACATTTTCTGCACCTTTCTTATTCTGGATTTCTATGTCAAACTCTTGAAGCAATAAAATCCATCGGATAAGACGTGGTTTTGCATCTTGTTTAGCAAACAGATATTTCAGAGCTGAATGATCGGTGAATACAATTGTTTTTGACAAAACAAGATAGGAACGAAATTTGTCGAATGCAAAAACTACAGCTAAAAGTTCTTTTTCAGTCACTGTGTAGTTTTGTTGGGCACTATTCAAGGTTTTGCTAGCGAAATATATAGGACAAAAATGTTTACCATCTCGTTGTCCTAATACTGCTCCAACAGCATAATCACTTGCATCGCACATGAGTTCAAACGGCAATGACCAATTTGGTGAAACCATAATTGGTGCATTTGTTAACTTGTTTTTTAATGTTTCGAATGCCATGATGCACTCTTCATTGAAGTCAAAGACTGAATCTTTTTCAAGCAATTTCATCATTGGACGAGATATTTTTGAAAAATCTTTAATGAATCGACGGTAAAATCCCGCGTGTCCTAAAAAACTTCTAACGCCTTTAACGTTAGTTGGGGGTGGTAACTTAGCAATAGCATCAATTTTCGCTTTGTCAACTTCGATTCCTTTACTCGAAATCTTGTGACCAAGGACAATTCCTTCTGTCACCATAAAATTACATTTTTCCCAATTAAGTACGAGATGAGAAGTTTTGCATCTTTCAAGCATTTTATCAAGATTGGAAAGGCACGACTCAAATGAGTCTCCAAATACTGAAAAATCATCAATGAATACTTCCATGGAGGTTTCAAGCTTATCCTGAAAAATAGCAATCATGCATCTTTGAAATGTTGCTGGTGCGTTACAAAGACCAAAAGGCATACGCCTATAAGCATATGTGCCGAACGGGCACGTGAATGTGGTTTTTTCTTGATCAGCTGGATCAATTGGAATTTGAAAGTAACCGGAAAATCCATCGACAAAACAAAAGTATTTGTTCCCCGCAAGTCTTTCCAACATTTGATCCATGAACGGTAATGGAAAATGATCTTTTCTGGTGGCATCATTTAATTTTCTATAATCAATGCATACCCGCCAACCAGTGATAGTTCTTGTAGGAACAAGTTCATTACGTTCATTAGTTACGACAGTTGTTCCTCCTTTCTTAGGAACACAGTGAACCGGACTCACCCATGAGCTATCCTCAATAGGATAAATAATTCCAGCGTCAAGAAGTTTGATTATTTCTTTCTTAACTACTTCCTTCATATTTGGATTGAGTCTTCGTTGTCTTTGAACAACTGGTTTAGAATCAGTTTCATGATTTATTGTATGTTTGCAAAAGTTTGGACTTATTCCAGGAATATCAGAAGTTTTCCAAGCAAAAGCTTCTTTATGCTTTTTGAGTATAGAAACTAGTCGTTCCTTTTCATCTGGTTTAAGTTCTGAAGATATGACAACTGGAAGATGAGAATTTCCATCCAAAAATGCATATTCCAAATGATCAGGAAGAGGTTTCAAGACTAGATCTACTGGCGGTTCCTCAATTGAGGTTGTGATTCTCATATCATCATTGAATTCCAAATCTTCAAAGTTTGTATTTTCTTCCTCTGAAATTTCTTCAGTGTCAATCTGCATAAATTTAGCGAATTCTCTATCGAGATCTTCATCACTGATTTGTCCAGATGTTTTATGAGTCGTAATTCTTTCATCAAGCAACTCATCGAATGTTTCTTCTGTTATATCATCGATAACATCAACGCTATAACAAGTGTCATCATTCGCATGAGAATACTTCATCGCTTGATTAATCGAGAAAGAAATTCTTTCATTCCCAACTCCAAGGTTGAGTTCTTTATTTTTTACTCGGATGATAGCATCTGCAGTATTTAGGAAAGGTCTTCCTAGAATTAATGGAACATTGCTATCTTCCTCTATCTCAAGGATCACAAAATCAACAGGAAAAATAAATTTCCCAACTTGAACAAGCATATTCTCAGCTACTCCAACAGGATATTGGATAGTATGGTTGGCTAATCGTATACTCATTCTTGTTGGTTTTAATGTTTTGATTGAAAGTTTCGCATACAACGAGTATGGCATAAGATTTATACTTGCACCAAGGTCGGCTAAAGCATCACAAGTGATTGAATTTCCCAAGGTACATGGAATAAGAAAACTTCCTGGATCACCGAGTTTCTTTGGTAATTTATTCTCAATTATTGCAGAGCAATCTTCATTTAAGAAAGTAGCGGAAATGTTTTCCATTTTGCTTTTATTATTAACAAGTTCTTTTAAAAACTTCCCGTAATTGGGCATTCCAGCTAGAACATCAACAAGAGGAACGTTGATTCTAACTTCTTTTAGTAAATCAATGAACTTTCGATATTGTTCTTCCATCTTTTCCTTCCTCAAACGTTGAGGATATGGAATTCTTGGTTTATATGGTTTTAGTGTTGGAGTAGGTTTAACAACTGGTGTAGAAACTGGTTCATTTTCTTTAGGTTCTTCTTCTACTTCATCCTCACTATCATTTTGGACAACAGGAGTTGTTTGGGTTGGGTTGGGTGGTGGATCATAAGATAGACCATTACGAGTATATACAGCATTCACATGCTCATTTCTTGTTTGAGGTGGACGATAACTTCCAGATGATGATGGTTTTGGATTGGTTTGAGTATTGCTTGGCAAGGTACCGGATGGTCTTGCAGCGAGTTGATTAGAAAGACGACCAAATTTGGTCTCAAGATCTTGGATAGAAGCTTGATGATTCTTTTGACCTTGCTCAACCTTGCTTTTGAGCATAAAGAATTGATTTTTCATGAATTCGTTCGTTTGTTTTTGAGCATGCACAAATTCACGCATGGTTTTTTCGAATTCTGATTCTTCGTTTTTTGTTTCACGAGAACGATTTTCATCATGAAAAGATGTCTGATGGTTTTCATCACGAGTTTGTGAACGATTATCATCCCTTTGTGGACGATCTTCCCAATCTCGAGAATTCCTACCATAGTAGTTTCCACGATATCCTCCTCCTCGATATCCTCCAGAAACATAATTAGCTTCTGCTTCGGGGCCTCCCATGGGTTTATCATCACACTCGGATGAGGAGTGATTTCCATCACAATGAGTACATCCCTCACGCATTTCTTTGATTTCTTTTTGGATACTTTCGAATTTGGAATCAATTTTAGAGGTAAAATCTTTCATCATATCCAATATTTTGGAATTTTCATTTGTTGCTACGGCAAATGCAACCGATTTTCGTTGAGGTTTAATTTTTGCATCTTTAGACCAATCAAGCTTAAGAAGTACACGGTCTTCTAGTAAATTGTAAGCTTTATTAGGAGTCTTATAAAGGAAAATTCCTCCGGCATCAAGTATGCCTTGAGTTGCGTCATCTAGACCATGGTAAAAGATTTGGATAATATTACCACGAGACAATCCATGCCCATGACAACTACGGAGCATGTTTTTCATTCGAAGCCAAGCTTCAACAAGATTTTCTCCTTCTTTTTGAGTAAAACTACGAATTTCACCTAAGAGACGATCAAACATGGCTTGTGGGAAGAAACGTCCAACAAACGCTCTTCTCATTTGGTCCCAAGTTGTGATCACTCCGGGGCTTAATTCATTATACCAAATTTTCGCTTCTTCGGTGAGAGACGATGGAAAAAGTTTGAGTCGGATTGAATTTGGATCGGTAGTTCCATAACGAAACATGTCACAAATTTCAAGGAAATTGGCGATATGTTTATGTGGATCAGATTTAACTCTACCATCAAATTGGTTGTCTTTAATCATCGAGAGATGATGACCTTTTGATAGTAAAATTTTCTCCTAGATTCACGGGAATAATTGCGGCTTCGGGTGTAGGAGCTACAACCCTATTGGTACCCCACATGGGTTGATCGTCAGCCATTGGAAATGGTAATTCTTGAAAAAGATTGACGATTGGATGAACTTCGGAAAGGTTTTCAAATGGTGGATTAACGGTTTTTGGAATTCTTTGATCGGGTGGAATGAATGGATTTTTCTTTTTGCGAAATAAACGTTCGGGATTAGACAAAGGTGAACTTAATTCTTCGTTAGAAGAACGAGTGGTCATACACGAGAAAAATGAGCCAATTGAAAAGGATAAAAAAAAATTAAAAAAAAAAGGGCCAAGCCGGCGGTTTGAAAGTGAAACCGGCGGTTTGGTCGAGTTGCGAAAAGGAAATTTGGGACAGAAAGTTCAAACCGGCCGGTTTGGATTTATACCGGCGGTTTGGGACTTAAGAAAAAAAAATTTTTTAATACGAACAATACCGGCGGTTAGGGCAAACAGAAGGTTTCAAACCGCCCGGTTTGTGTTTATACCGGCGGTTTGGGAGTGAAAGTATATATATATATATATATTTTTTTTTTAAGTATCTGAAGAATACGCTAAAGAGTATCAATACTAGTAGAATTAGAGCTAATGAATTATAAGCAAAAACTAACACAAACGAGATCAAATCCCCGGCAGCGGCGCCAAAAACTTGATGTGTTTCAAGGGATATACCCGTTAGGAGTCCAAGTTTTAAAATTTTTAACACGATTTACCAATGATTCAAACGAAACACATACGAGCAAGTATACTCGTCCGTGTGTAGTAAGAGATAATTGAGGTAAGCCGAGGTCGTTCACTAGGATTTGTTTTGTTTGTATGATGTAAGTTTTTGTGAATAAAGAGCAATTCAACTTATCAATTCTAATTAGCAAGCAAATGAAAATGATGTAAATTCAATAATTAAAAGACTACACTTGCCTAGACTAGTTTGCACAATTCCTTTGACATGATTATGACATTGCTTCCATTTGATTATGTTCAACAAATTAGATGGTGTTCTAATTCGATTAGTGGTGTACTAATTATATTGTTTCCCACACTTTCAATCCTCGTCAAGATTTAGAGATTATAAAAAACAATATTTAAGAATTGATCAATCTAAGATTAAGACAATTCAATTACCCGATTCGCTTTCGTTTCACAAATAATTAACAACCATGCTATTTATGTTTTCCAAGTTAAATTAAGTTTCTTATGAAATGGTCAATACATAAGGTAAAACCCTCATAGACAAAGGTTTACAACTAATTTACTAACAATGTCTTTTTCAACCCAATACATCACTAGAAATTACCCAAACTTAAAAACCCTTTGGTGGAGAAAACTCAAGATAGCACAATTCGTTCTTAGTGTTAACTTTTCTTTTGTGATACAACCAATAAGTCAAAATCAATCAAGTGAATCATAAATCAAACATCATCTAGGCAAGTGCATAAGGCACTTAGCCACTCATGGTAAACAAAGTAATAACCATAAGAAATTGATCACTAGTAAACATGATTGAATAGTCTTACAAAATGTTGTAATGATGATTACAAGTAATGAAGAACACTTGTGAAATGATCAACAATGATCCTTGCGTAATTGAAGTTATGATTGGTACGATTTTTAGCTTCCTTTTCCTGCGTTTTTCTTCCTCTTGTCGCCCCAAATATGAGAGAAAATTGTGACAGATTTTTGTTGTAGTTTTTATATCTTTTTGTTTGTTTTGTCTCCTCTCTCTTTGTTTTTCTATCCTTATGTAGGGAGATTACCCTTGGCCAACAAGCATACATCTTGGGCTCCAAGTGTCATAATGATGGAGTTGAATTAATAGAAGAATAATGGCACTTAACTCTTCCATTAATGTAACTTAGAAGTCTTTAATATTGCTGGACCTAAGGTTTGGATACTAAACCTTAGGCATGGAAGTGACTTATTAAACCTTAGGCATGAGATAGAAACCTGGGGTTTAGTATATGATCTTTAACATTAATCTTTCCATGAACTTTTATTCAACTTAAAAACCATTGTAATCTTGATTCTCCATCTTAATCAATCCTTCCAAAGCTTGTATTGTGAGACGATTCCAACATTTGTGCACAGGCTCTTGATTTGACAACTTTTCCACATCTTTTAAACTTTTCCATGAACTTGATTGAACCTGAACTAAAATACATCTTTTGCACTTTTTAAGCATAATACGTTCATAAATTCAACCAAATACAATGCATAAATATAGAAATAACGCGACTAAAACATGTTAGATTTGAGCGTTATCATAGGGCGAAGTACAATAGGAAAATACAACCCTAGAGGGTTTAGACTTCGGTTTTCTTTTTCTTCAGTTCCGGGCAGTCCTTCCTGAAGTGCCCTTTCTTTCCACAGCCAAAACATATTATTGGAGGTTTCTGATCTTCGACAAGTGTAGGAGTCCTGCAATATTTAATAAGGTGACCAATCTTCTTACAGTTACCACATGGAGTTGGGCAGTGACCAGGGTTATGGTGTTTTTGACATTTGTTACATTTTGGTAGAGTACCAAGGTACCCTTTCTTCTTAGTTGGGCTTGCAACATGGGCTTTAGAAAACTTTGGTCTCTTAGGTAGTTGTTGTGCCACACTTTCACCCTGATTGTTGTTGTTGTTCCATTTTCGTTTGTTGTCATTATTGTTTCCTACGGCCTTGGTGTGAGCTATGTGTTCCTCCGCCTAGAGCGCCATACGGATAGCTTCAGGCATGTTATCGGGTTCTAATGGGGTGACCAACATACGAATTTCAGGAGAGAGTCCTCCGATATACCTCTCGAGTTTCTTATATTCCAGTTCACCCATTGCAGGGCATAGTCGTGCTAATTTGTAAAAATGATCAGTGTATTTGACAACATCATCTCCTACCATGGTAAAGTCCAGGATTTCCCGTTCCATTGCTTGAAATTCATTCCTTGAACAATATTCTAAAATCATCATCCTTCCTAGTTCCTCCCAAGAGATTGAGTAGGCAGCGTCGACCCCTATTAACCGAACATAATTGGTTCACCATTCCTGGGCACGATCCCAAAAAGTGCAAGTGGCGAACTTAACTTTGTCTCCCTTGTGACAGTTACCACTTAGAAATATTGTGTTGGGAATTAAATATTCAAGAAGTTTAATATCGGGTTCTATTCAAAGAAATACTCTAAGTGTGATTCTGCTGCTAGAGCATTTGGTTCCTGCTGCTAACATTTGATTCTGCTGCTAGCGTTAAATGATTCTGCTGCTAGGCTTAACATTCTACTGCTGAAGGATTCTGCTGCTAGCGTTAACATTGCTGCTGCTAAAGTACTTTCTGTTGCTGAGTGGATAAGTATGAAAAGATATTATGTGTATTTAAGTCAACAATATACGGTAGATAAAATCTTACCCCATGTGATCAGTTATAATGTTATATTCACAGAACAAGTTGTAAACATAGATACAAGATGTATCTTAATGACTGACACTCTCAAAGCAAGTGTTCGACTAGACTTAACAATATTGTAAAAGATCTTTCTTGATATATAAAAGAAAGATCTTAGACTAGAGATACATGTGTGTTAAAACTTATAGTTCAAAAATATATCTCTCAATAACAAAGAACAAAAAAAATATCACAAGAAATAGAAACATAAGATTCAAGTTTGTAACCCTAGTGATAACTCAAGATCACTCGTATTATTATCTTAATAATATTGAATCGTTTGGTGATAATCTTTCATTGTTCATTGGCATATAACAAACACAACTGTTCCATTTCCATAACACAAATAACCTTCTAAGTGTGATTAAGTAGATTACGCATTCTTAATCATATTCACTCAATATATCATACACACAAAGTACAAAAGGTTTAACCACCTTAACCGTGTGTCCAATCCTAACAAGTGGTATCATAGAAAGGCTGATATAGTTGATTTAGAAGAAGAAGCTTAAGAAATGGATGTTCAGGATACTGCTACAAATGTTGCTGCAAAGTTGCCCATGATCAAACAAAATGAGTTTGAGCTATGGAGGTTGAGAATTGAGCAATATTTTATGGTTCAAGATTATGCTCTCTGGGATATCATTACATATGGTGATTCTTTTTCACTAGGCTATTCAGATGTTATAATTGACAGCAAAACAGTAAGACAAAGAAATACTGGACCAGTTTCAAATGAAGAAAGGATACAGAAGAGAAATGATCAAAAAGCAAGAAACTTGTTGCTTATGACCATTCCTGGTGAACAGATGCTATCCTTTAGCAAGTATCCAGATGCAAAAACTCTTTTTGAAGAGATTTGTGCATGGTTTGGTGGTAATGAAACTACCAAGAAAACACAAAAGACATTGCTGAAATAACAATTTGAAAATTTCAATTCAAATAGCAATGAATCTCTTGATAAGTTGTCTTCTAGATTACACAAGCTTGTCAGTCAGCTAAGTGTATTGAGTGTTGAGATAGCAAAGGAAGATCTCAACATGAAGTTTTTGAGAAGTCTAACTGATGAGTTCCATACTCATGTGGTTGTCTGGATGAACAAGCCAGATATTGAAACCATGAAACTCAATGATTTGTTCAATAACTTCAAAATTGTTGAACAAAGTCTAAAGAAGTCTGGAATCTATAGTACTAGTTCTGGGAATGTGGCACTCTTGTCATCTCCTAGTATTAGTAAGTCAGAAGAGGTAGATGAAGTTGAAGGTGTTTCTATTGCTACATATGGTGGTCCTTCTACTAGTTCACAGAAGAATGTTGCTGGACTTGGAGATCCATCATTCTATGTATTCATGTCTAGTCAAACTAGTGGTTCTTCTCTAATTCATGAAGATCTTGATCAGTTGGATGATAATGATTTGGAAGAGATGGTAAGCAGATTACCATTGATGGTAATGAAACTGCTGGGTTTGATAAGAAGAAAGTAGAGTGTTTCAACTGTCACAGGTTAGGACACTTTGCTAAAGAATGTAGAAACCCAAGGAAGCAGGATAATAGAAGCACATGGTATAGGCAAGAGAAGAAGAAGGAAGTCACAGTTGAAGAACCAAGGGCTATGCTAGCCATAGATGGGGTTAACTATGACTGGAGCTTCATGGCTGATGAAGAGGAAGCACCAACAAATGCTGCTCTTGTGGCCACTGAGACTGCTCTAATGGCCTTCTCTGATTCAGAGGTAAATTCCATAACCAAATGTTCTGAATCATGTTCTGCTCTTAAAGATAATGAAGAACATAAAAGAAAAGCTGATAATAGGTGAGAAGAACTAATTATTGCCTTAGCCAATTTAAGTAATCATAAAAGAGCTATAGGTGTACATGAAAAACAAATTGCACATTTTCAAGGTAATGAATCTAAGTTTACCGATGATTTAAATGCTCTACATAGAGGCATAGCATTTAGAGATGAAATACTTGCTAGTCAAAGTAAACAATTAGCTGAAGCCAATAATAAAACTGAAAATGTTAAGATAACTGCAGATGCTTTAGTTCATGCCTCAGAGGGAATGAATAAGATTTAGGAAGCTTAAGTAATCGATAAAGCTAAGTCTGGTTTAGGATACAAATCTGTTCCTCCACCATATAGATGTGTTCCTTCAACTCCAGGTGTTGACCTAGCACACACAGGTTTTGCTGAGTTTCAAGAACCAATAATGGAATATGGTTCTAAGGCCACTAAGAGTCCTAAGATAGAAAAAGTAAGTGAAAGTTTAGATAAAACTTTACTTTATCAGGACAAGGTGTCCTTTGTTAAGAAAGGAGATGCTATAGTTGTTGAGGATAGTACAACTGATAGTGATGAAGATGTACAGGTTATGTCTAAACCTGAAGTGGTTAAGAAAGTAGGAACAAGTGTTCCTAAGATAGTCAAACACAATACTGATAAGCCTAAATCAAACATTAAGCATGTTAGGCAACCAGTTAGATATTGTGAGCAATATAGAACCACAAACAAGCCCATAGGTAACCAAAGGAATTGGAATAACCTCAAGTCTCATCAACTAGGTGATGGCTTTGCTTTTTATAACAAAGCTTGTTACACATGTGGTAGTTTTGACCATCTTGCAGCTTTCTGCAACCATTGGGTAACTGGGTATGAAAACAATAGGGTGAATTTCAAAAGGCAAACTCCTCAAACTCACTTTCACTCTAGTTTTAGTGTTAATAGAACAAAACCCAGAACAGTCTCAAACAAGTCTATCTCAAACACAGATCCTGCTGGTAGACAAATGGTTCCTGCTGCTAGACTAATTGTTCCTGCTGCTCGACGATTTATGACTGTTAACCCAAAATCAACAGCTAAGGGTGCAAAAACATTTTTCAAGCATGCATCAAAAACTGTTACAAGGCCCATTGAAACAAAAGCAGTGGTTCAAAAACAAGTTTGGAAACCAAAGGGTAGAACTGAAAAGCTAGCAGTTCCTGCTGTTAAGCAATCAGTTCATTCTGCTGCTAAGGGAAACAGGGCAAATGCTGTTAAGGCCTCAGCATGTTGGATTCTTAAATCCAATGTTCCATCAACTGTCCTTAAAAGATTAAATTACATTGATGCAAGAGGCAGATCCAAGTCAGTAATGGCTTGGGTCCCCAAAAGAAACTAATATTTCTCATTTATGTGCAAGAACATTCAATTGATCAACAAGAGGATCAAGGATACTCAGATAGTGGATGTTCTAGGCACATGACAGGCAACAAGTCCTATCTTTCTGATTTTCAAACATTAGATGGTGGCTATGTTACCTTTGGAGGAGGTGTTGGTGGCAAAATTTTTGGTAAAGGTACCATTAAAACTGGAAATTTAGATTTTGAAGATGTGTACTATGTAAAAGAGCTAAATTATAATCTTTTTAGTGTCTCACAAATGTGTGACAAAAAGAACAAAGTTTTTTTCTGTGAGACTGAATGTCTTGTACTTTCTCCTGATTTTAAGATGCCTGATGAAAGTCAAGTACTTCTTAAAATTCCTAGAAAGGGCAATATGTACAGTGTTGACATGAAGAACATTGTTCCAAAAAAGGATTTAACTTGTCTTGTTGCAAAGGCCACATTGGATGAATCAATGAAATGGCATAGAAAGCTTGGTCATATTAATTTTAAAACCATAAATCAGATTGTTAAGAATGGTTTAGTAAGAGGTTTAACTCACAAAAGATTTGAAAATGATCAAACATGCATTGCTTGTCTTAAAGGCAAACAACACAAAGCCACTTGTAAGCCCAATATTTTTAACTCTATCTATCAATCATTGTCTATGCTTCATATGGACTTATTTGGACCTGTTTCAGTAGGTAGTATAATGCATAAGAGATATTGTCTTGTTATAATTGATGACTATACCAGATTTACATGGGTTTTCTTTTTAGGTTCTAAGGATGAAACTTCAAGCATCCTTAAGACATTCATTACACAGATAGAAAACCAAGTAGACAAGAAACTGAAAGTAATTAGATGTGATAATGGGACTGAGTTTAAGAATAGAGTTATGGATGATTTCTGCAAACAAAAAGGTATTAGGAGAGAATTTAGTGTTGCTAGAACTCCACAACAGAACGGTGTTGTTGAGAGAAAGAATAGAACACTAATTGAAGCTGCTAGAACTATGTTAGCTGATTCTAAGCTACCTATAACTTTTTGGGCTGAAGCAGTCAACACTGCTTGCTTTGTTCAAAATAGAGTTTTAGTTATTCAGCCTCACAATAAGACATCATATGAACTTTTTAGAGGTAGAACTCCTGCAATAGGATTTCTTAGACCTTTTGGATGTCATGTGACAATTCTCAATACCTTAGACCATTTAGGAAAATTCGATGGTAAAGCAGATGAAGGTTTCTTTGTTGGATATTATCTTAATAGCAAAGCATTTAGAGTATACAACACAAGAACTATGATTGTAGAGGAAAATCTACATGTGGATTTTTTGGAAGATAAATCCAATGTAGAAGGTCAAGGACCAAAATGGCTATTTGATCTTGAAACTCTAACCAAATCAATGAATTATGTGCCTGTTGTTGCAAAAACTAATGATTTATCAGGTTCACAAGCAACAGATGAGGCAAGGTTAGAAAAGGAGACAAACCAAGATCATGTTTGGATGCCAATATGGTCAAGTACAAGTGTGGAATCAACTTCAACAATTGATGAATCTTCTTCTAGCAAAGATAAAGAAGGTGTTGAAGATGAAAGGAAAGAAGATGAAACTCAGGAACAACAAATTGTTTCTGCTGGTGATTCTGCTGCAAGGCCAAATGATTCTGCTGCTGGCCCTTCAGAAACGAAAGAAGCAGAATTCTCAGACATTGAGGGGGATTTCAATAATCTTCCATCAAATTATCAAGTTCCTTCTACTCCACAAACAAGAATTCACAAAGTCCACTCCCTAGATAATCTGATTGGAGATGTACAATCAGGTGTGAAGACAAGACAACAACTGATGTCTTCAGACCAACAAGGGCTTCTTGATGCCCTTTATGCTTCAAAGCAGCATGAGTTTTCAAACTCTTGCTTGTTTGTATGTTTTCTCTCTCAAGCTGAACCAAAGAACATTCTGAAAGCCTTAGATGATTCAAGCTGGGTAGAAGCTATGCAAGAGGAGCTTCTTCAGTTCAAGATTCAGAAAGTTTGGGTGCTAGTTGATTTACCTAAGAATGCAAAGGTAATTGGCACTAGATGGTTTTTCAAGAATAAAAGGGAAGAAAGGGGCATAGTGATTAGGAATAAGGCTAGATTAGTAGCCCAAGGGTATACACAACAAGAAGGTATTGACTATGATGAAGTTTTTGCTCCAGTAGCAAGACTTGAGGCAATTAGGCTTTTCTTAGCTTATGCTTCATTTTTAGGCTTCACAGTTTACCAAATGGATGTCAAGAGTGCATTTCTATATGGCAGAATTGAAGAAGAGGTGTATGTCTCACAACCTCCAGGGTTCATTGATCCTGACCATCCATGTAACACCCCGACTCGACAAGGGTAGAGATGTCACAACAATGGTGACATATCAGAAACATACATAAGCATACATCTTCAATAATACAAAGAAGTACAAAGGTTACAAGAAATTACAAGGAAATACAGAATTTCAGAGGAATAAATACTAAGTCTGAAAATAAAATTCTTCTAGTCCACTCATACCCAGCTTCCTACTAAAACCTGCCGCAGGAAAAGAAATGCGGCTGAGCTACGAGAGCTCAGTGAACAGATATAACGGTAACAAGCAGTAATAAAGAATAGTACAGAGTATCAGAAATATAGGTCATGCAGACATAATCAGAGTTAAAGGGTAAATAAAGGAGTAAGGATAAAGGGATAGGGAATAATAAATAGGTAAAGGTAAAGGGAAACAGTGCAAGGTATAATAAGGGACAAAGTAAGTAAATGTATATGGAAAAAGGGAAAACAGTAATCCACCACGAGCCCAGAAATAGAAGTATCATAACCATGTAACCATATCAGAAATCCAGAGGGGATGCCTCTCAAGTAACCAGATAATATGAGGGGTGTCCTCATGTATCAAATATATATGGAGTAGCTAACTCTCAGAGGTTGTGAAAGACGTGTATCGCACACACCATCAGTCACCAGAGATATATATATAACCAGTAAATATTAACAGATAACAGAGACAGAACAAATCTAGGATGCATCCATACGCCCCAGGTGGCCAGAGTCTACCAATATACACCAAATCAGATATAATAAAGTCAGGGACGGGATAGGTCATCACTCTCCTGCCCTAGAGTCATGCCATCGGTGCATCAATGACATGGACATGAAACCCTCATGCCTAGTGAGGTGGCTCGGGTATCAAACCGTGGGTCATGGTCAAGTATCATGTCATAAACAGAGGGTCATGTCAAAAGGTTCAGATTATAAGGTCCATGTCAGATGTTACAGAAGTGTATATCAGAGGTTCAGAAATCAGATAGGTTTATACCAGAGTTTATAACAATGTTCAAGTCCAGGTTCAGAAATAGTATATCAGATTAATACTTATATCAAAGTTCAAAATAAGTTTCAAACAAGAGTTTATAACCAGGTTTAGAATAAGGTTCAAATCAACGTTCAATAGGTCATATCAAAGGTCCATAATCAAAAGGTTTATAGATTCATAGAAAAGATTTAATTCAAAGGTTTCATATTAAACTGGTATTTAAAATAATCTTTCAGTGACTTTCATAAAATGATGTTTAGTAAAACCTTTTATAAATATAGTCTTTAAAAGAGATTTTCATAAAACCTTTAGTCCTTTAGTGCAGTAACATCGTATCCAAAACTTTTCAAAAACATTTTCATATCATTAAAGAAAGTTTCCAATTTCAGTTCTAATGTCAAAATGAATCTTCAGGGTATTCAGAAGTTTGCATATTCAGGTCACAAGGTGAAAAACGAATCATGTCAAGTATCAAGGAATAAAACAGGGTTCAGTTTATCAAGGGAACTCAGAATCAGATAACATGTCAGAAGGGTTCATAATCAAATTCTTATAACAAGGTTCTAATCAGGGATTTATAGGCAAGGGAATCATATGAAAGGTTCAAGTAAAGGGAATCATAGCAATGGCATTAATACAGAAACTGACAGATCAGAAAATGAAAGAGATCATGAGAAACCTTACAAGAAAGGTCAGAATATCTGTACCTTATTCGATAGCAAACAAACTAAAGATAACTCACGAGACACCGGGTCCGCTTCATGGAACCTATACGAATTAATAATCATATATTACTTTAAGTCCAATTTAATTAAGTTACTCTTTTGAGTATACTTTCCCTTTTTAGTAGGTTTCCCGAATTAGTAAGTTTCCATATCTAGTAGGTTTCCATACTTAGAATATCATAAGTTTAAGTATTCAAATGTGCCAATGATAATAGTTTAAGGTTCATAATGTTGATTATATAAGTTTAGGGTTTATAATGTAGTTCCCATAATTTTAGGGTTCATTATGCAATTATCACAAGTTTAAGGACCAAAGTGTCACTATGTTAAGATTAGGGTGTAAAAGGTAAATATTATCAAGTTACATGTTTTCATCAGTTAAGTCCCTTAGTTTTAGAAAAATGACAATTTAGACCCTTTAGTTTAGAAATAAACACATTATACCTTTTTAAAACCCTATTACACTTTATCAGGTTTTAGGTATGATCTGGACCTGTTTCAAATAATTCATAAATCATAGTAGAACTTCGAAATAAAATCTAAAAAAATTCACAGAGATACCTAAATGTCCCTATTATTTTACCTAATTTTTCCAGATTTTATTAACTAGTATAGTTACCAATGAAAATTCCATTTTCCTAACCTGTTCCAAAATCATATCTGCTGAAACACCCGGAGAGAAATTAATTATTTACCCCATCAATAAAACTTATAAAATTCTACAAAAATTCCAGTAACTAGTAGACATCTCAAATATTACTCAATTAAAAGGAAACCTTCTAATTCGAAACCGTTTGTAAATTAAAATTCAAAAATCCAGACTGATTTTCCAGACATACGAATTCGATTTGACACTTAATTTTCTAAAAATCAAAAAGTAACTTTCCAGACCTCTAAAAATTATAAGATTAATTTTCCCAGGTAGCTATTTCATTGAACTTAGTTTTAGACTCTTAAAACACCTAAAAACACGTTCACATCATTTAGTTACAGTCGATTCAAGTCGAACAAATTTTCAGGACAGTAGCAGTTTCAATATTTTATGTAACTTTTTAGGGTTTTCATACTCCAATGACTAATTCTTGGTACAAAAACAATTATGAATGGTACGAAACATTTATGGGTCGACTCTTACATGATCTATACAGGTACATGTATCAATTCGAATCAAAAAATAACATTAGGTCGACTTCATATTAGGGTTTCTAACTTGTTATTTTATGTGGTTTCTTATTATGATATCATGTGACTATAATTCGACAAACACATCAAAAAGGACAACAAGAATCAACGAAAATGATACGATTAACCTTGGAGACCAAACGAATAATCACGAACACGACAAGGTCGAATCACAACTCCTTCCTTCCTTTCCTTTGGTTTGCACGACAGAAGCACAAAAGAACAAGAATACAAGATCGATTAGGGCTTGTCCACAAATCGTATGGATAGAAAAACATGTGAGCATGATTACCTTAATACGAATAACACAAGAACACGCCAAATCTTTCACTTGCTGCTACTGATGATCGAATAGAGGAGGGACAAAAAGGGAGACCGAAACTTTGAGTGGGAGGGAAATTAGGGCTTGGTGATAATTGGTTTTAGGGATAAATGGAAAACCGTGTTTTGATTTTTGGGTATTTGGGGTAAGAATCAATCATATTAATGGGCTTAACAATCTTTTAACTATCAAGAACTTGGACCAAATTGTGGTCAGGGGGGGGGGGCGGCCATATAGCATAGTTTTTTTTTTTTTTTTTACATCATACTATAGTGTAATGTTTTAGTATCTTAATTTATTAGGTAGTTTAAGGTTTTAATTACCTGAGCTTAAATTCATAAAATGTTACTGATTTGTCATTTTATAGTATATATTTTTCCATGGTAAAACTCAACGGATGCGTTTTCCCCGAGTCGTGTCCCAACGAAGGTCAAATTAGAGTTTTTGTTTCGGTGTTGAAAACATGTGGTGAATGTGTGTGAAAAAGAGTGATGATTTGTGATTTTATACTACGAATAATGAAATTATAAAAGAAATTAACTAATTAAGCTAATGGTACTACTAAGCTAAGCATACGAACCTAAAAACAAAAATTTGAATTTTAAAAACGTTACGCGATGAATTATAAAACGTAAATAAAAGTGATTTTCTAAAATTTAAAACCTAAAAATATAAAAATAATTTTCCTATATTAAAACTGATAAAAGAAAATTTTTGGAAAAAGAAAAATAATTTTTTGACTTTTTAATATTTTTTTATGAATTAAAAACTAATTAAAACTATTTAAATGATTTAAAAATAGTAAAATAACTTGGAAAAATCTGAAAATTTTTGAGTAATTCTAATTTTTAATAAGAAATCTAGGAAAAATAATTTGAGAAACTAATTTTGCCTGAATAAGCTGTAACAGAAAATAAGCTAATGAGAAATAAGCTAAAAATAAGCTACAACTTAACCAAAAATTCCAAAAAGCTCAAATACCAACAAACACACTAAATTAAGCTTAAAACAACTTTTAACAACTAAAGTAACACTCAGGATAAGCAGATAAGCACATGATCAGTCACCATGATGAGACAGAAGTGTGGGCTAAACAGCCAACTTTGGAGCCTAGATAAGCAGTCCCAATAAGCTGAGAGATTGAATCTTAATGGGGCAAAAGATACTCAGAACTACTGGCTACCCAAAAATACTTCAAAATCCAAATTCCAACTTTAATTGCTAAATGAATTAAAGCCTAGAAAAAGTGCTTAGCAGACTGAATATGTGTGCAGGCCAAAAGCAGTTTGAAGGGCTTATTTGCAGGCATGATTTTAAACTCTCAATAAGCTACAAAGTGGAATCCCAGATAAAGACCAAAAAGTTTGTTGTATCAACTAGCTACAAACCAAATTTGAGGTCCTAAGCTCAATCCAATAAGCCACAAGACAGGCTAGATCAGCAGTCAAAAACCCAATCTGCACTAGAACCTGTGAAAATTTTTACCACAGCAAACCAGCTATTGGGAACTAACTCAAACTCTTAAAAACAACCAAGAACAGTTGAAATAGGACCTCAGATAAGCTCAGCTTATGCTGAGCTTATTGAAGCAGTTTAGACTTCAAAATCACACAATATGCCAAAAACCTCTAAATGAACTTGATTCCTTAAAAAACCTACTGAATCTAACCTTTTTCACCTCAACTTATCTTAATCCAATCCTTACAAAGTGAAAATGAATAGAGCAGGAGTTTAAAGCTCTTATCAGAATACCTAAACCAAACACCCCTTAATATATGAAATTGCTATTCTACTTATAACTAACTGATTAAAGCAATAACCTATTCTATACTATGATAAACTAAGTTAATAATAATCTATAAAAGCAGAAACAAGTGATTAATAAGCAGAAATTAAAGCTGAGCACAAAACAAGCAATTAATAAGCTAGAATGAGAATTTGAAACTCACAAGTGACCTTTGATGGAATTTTAATGAACCAAGAACTACAATCTACCCAGGCTTATCCTAATAAGCCAAAGAATACCCAAATAAGCTGATGAGATCAGCTTATTTCTTCCAAAGCTTATGTTGACTGCTTCTTTGACTTTTTCAGTTGACTTTTTGCTTTTTGAGATTAATTCAGGTTTGAACAAAATAAAAGTTCACAATAAGCTATTTAAGCTTATATGAGCTTATAAATTTAGAAATCAGCTTATTGAAGCTGGAGGTTTACTTATTTTTGCATTTTTTTTAATATTATTTTTTTTTTGGAAATATTTTTGGATTTTAAATAGAGTTTAACAAAAGTTGAGGAAGGAAATAGAAATAAACTAGAAATGATTTGAAACAACTACTGACAATTTCAATAAGCTAATAACAATTTTAATAAGCTAAATTCAGATAAATAAATTAATTAAAATAGAATCAAAGTAAAACTAAAATAAAAATTTCGTTAATAAAATCTTAAAGTTACAAGAGAAATTTAAAAACTACAACTTAAGAACTAATTTAAGCAGAGTAACACTACATTAAAACCTACTGACTAACTCTGAAGATCAAGGCCCTATTTATAGCCAAGAGGAGATCCTTCTAGCCCTTCCTGACATGTTGGCAATCCGAGGGATTTGTGTTTCTTTTGAGCATAATCCAACCATTGATCATTCCCTATCATCATCCCATCAATTTACGACCCTTAGATTAACTTTGGTGAGGTGTTCGGACCAATGGGAGAGTGCCACGTAGCCATTCGTGTGCTTCTTCTGACATCTGACACCTCTGACAGCTTCTAGAACCCCATTGATTGTACGATTTTACCCATAATCTCGGTAATTGGTGTACGGGGTAAACTAGGGTTTATCTGGTTATCTGGGTAAAAGATAGAAAGGGGGGCGGGTAAAAGGCGGGCGTGTTTATTTATTATTTTTTGACCGAAATAAGAGTGGTTTGACCGGGGTTATTATTATTATTATTTGTTTGTGTCGGGTATGGTTTGGGTATAGGTTAATGGATAATAATGTTGGGCTTGGTTTATTTTTAAGTGAAAGTGGGCTTGGTTTGCTATGGAGTTGGGTTTGGGTTTATAATAGATCCGGTTGAGATTTAAGATTTTGGTTTAGAAATAAAGTTTAAGGATCGATGTATAATTTTTGAAATTTAAGGGACCATTGCTGCCATTTTTCCAAAGTATAATCCAAGGGCTTTATTTGTAATTTGATGAACTTTGAGGATTGACTTTGACTTTTAGCTTCCTGGCATCGGCTATAAATATCCATTCCATATCTCGTGCTCGGTTTTCCGTTTTATCTTGATGTTTTGTCCTTTTCTCTCGATATCCGTCCCTGCACAATCATAAACACAAAAACACGAAATATTTGGCATAATTGGTTAGTTTTTGGTCTATTTGGGTCCGGTTTTGGTTAAGAAAAGGTATGTGTATAAGCACATACCAGGTACTTTCACAATTTTTATAAAAACATGTTTTTGAAACCGAAAATTTCCAATCTCTTTTTACTAATTTTGAGAAGTAGCAAAATTTTCAAAAGAGATTAAGAAATCTTAAGTTCTAAAAACTCCCCGATTTTCCATTTTATTCTATTTTTGTAATTTTCTTATTATTCATGTGACGGCTTTTGTTGACAATCATTATCTCACGATAACTTTTAGGGTCTTCGAGTAGGAAACACGACTCATGAAGAAGTGACCATACGGATAAAATTCGTCGTCCCCGATTTTTCACAAGTCCCCAAACTAAGCTTAAAAACGAAATCATTGTCATTTATAAGTTAGATTGCCGACACTTACTCATAAAAGCTAATTGTGTATTACTTCTCGTTCCCAAATTCCTATTTTCCTCTATTTATTTTATTTTTGGTGAGAAATGAATTTCTTCAAATTCTCGTTTCGATAAGTTTTAGTCCGATAAAGATACCTAGTTTAGACGCTAAGTAGTTTCCAAACCTTCCCTTGAAAACTGTTGCATGCAAAAATGAGGTCCACATCAAGGTCTCTGATTTAACACGATTTTGAGGATATCCCTTTTATATACGACCGAAACAACTCATCTACGAGTCCAGAGACAGAAGCTTTTATTAGGACACCCCCGGAGTCAAAGTTTGGCATTTTTAAACATTATTAAGCACATTAACGTACTTAATCCTTAGCCCTTTATAACAATCACAACATCGGCTGCGAACCGGAAAGATGTGATAGTCTATTATGACCTTGGAATTTTTCCTCTGCCTTTATTAGAAGTCTACAACATCGGCTGCGAACCGGCAAGATGTAGAAAACTTTTTATGGCTTTGGATTATTATTATTCATTATCATATTCATTAATTATTTGTGTTGCCAAACCCCAAGTCCTACGGCTTTTATAACAATCCCAACATCGGTTGCGAGCCGGCAAGATGGAATAATCTATTACACCGTAACACTGACAGTACCTTGATGTGTACCCATCTTTCATAAGCAAGAATTCTCTAAGGAAGAAATAAAAACTAATTATCGCCAAAACCAAAATACATTTAATTATTCCTAGATTACTATTATTGGGTGAAACAAGCTTATGGGAACAAAAAGCCACAAGTAACTTTGATGAGCTCTAAAAAGATCCAACTACTTCACGTTTAGCAATCTAACTTATAAACAACTCTATCATTTCTCGTTATTCGCAAATTTAAAATCTTAAATAATAAGATCCGCGAATGCTTAGCCAAATAATCAAGCCATGCATATATAAAGTCGATACGGGAACTTGCAAACTCTTAAAAAGAATTCGCATTTTATAGCTCCTTGTGTAAAAGACTAGCACGAGCTTATGGATTATAAACGGTTAAGGGGACAAGCTAGGGCTCAACACGCCCGGTCAAGTCAGAATTTTATTCCTACTCTCATCAGCGGAAAGTCAACAAAAATGTCAAAATTTATTATATTTGTGGAAAACTAGAAGGGGGGTTGAATAGTTTTACGTCTTTTTAATTTATGAAAACTTTTGTTTACTTTTTAAAAACTTCGATTCTATCTTATGTGAATTCAACTCTTGATCAATATGAACATATATAAACAAATATAGATAAGTAATGCAAGTAATGTAAATGTAATGAAATAAGAGATAGAGTTGGAAAGATCAAACCACAACACGGAGATTTATAGTGGTTCGGCTACAAGGACACCTTCCTTGCCCTACTCCACTCCTCGAGTCACCTACTCAAGAGTTTTCTTCACTATGTCAACAAACTCCCTTATGGCGGAGAAACCTTACACAACTTTAGCTTACACCGGCTTAACGACACAAAGCTAGATGTCGAGTCCTAATCGTAGCTAGAACCAATCTCACAACTTATACACAACTTCTACACGACTTAATCACAACTTCTTCACGACTTCTTCACAACGGCTTCACGACTTCTTCATGACTTCTTCTTCACGACTACTTCACGACTTCTTCTTCACGACTACTTATTCACAACTACTTCACAACAAATTTACAACACAACTACGTAGTTACACTTAGATCTACTTATCACAACTACACAACACTTTATACAACAACACAATTGAATGAGGTAAGTAATAACACTTCTTCACTAGTTGAAGTAGAGTTCTTCTTTTGCACTTTTGGTGGTGGAAGCTTGGATCACTTAGAAACCAATGCTTAAGAAAATATGATCAAAGGATTTACAATGTTTAAAATGAAATTAGAACAGAAAGTTTTAGTGTGCAAAAGGTAAGTAAAAGTCCAGGAGAAGACTGGTATTTATAGGAGAAAAATTGGACAGCTGGAACTCTACTGGAGCGGGGGCGGTCCCCTTAATAATTAAGAGGGCCGCCTAGTAAAATTAAGGGGGCCGCCCCTTCTGTCCGTTGGCCAATTTTGTCCTTTTGTGGGGAAGGTTTTTCTGGAACTTTTTAACTGATTTTGGTTAAAAATTTGAATTCATATTTTTATAAAAGATTAAACATTTTTATTTAATGCCAAAAATGTTTTTCAAAAAATATATAAAATGTTTTTGATGTTTTATAAAAATCTAGTTATTAAGAAAATGTTCATTTGATCATATAATGCATTAAGCATTAGTTCATTCATACCTTAAGTGATTTGAGTTGTAGAAATAGATATTTACAACTAAATACTTGTTTACGTCATAATTTTCCGATTAATGATTTTACATTTTGTGATTATCAAAATGTAGAGATATCGAAAAATATTAATAACGTGTTAAGGCATTATTTATATCAACAATCTCCCCCTTTTTGATGATTACAAAATCTAAACTCATTAAATCTAAAAATTAGTTTTTAGACAAGTATATAGTGAGTTTACATCTATTTCTCCCCCTTTTTGTAGAATCAAAAAGGTTAAGCCGACAATTTTTAGAGTTAAATATGTCGGGACGAAAACTCCCCCTTGATGTGTACTCCCCCTCGTTTGGGGGCACCAAGGCAACGAGCTATGGAATGCTTGCAAAAAAATGTTAGAAGCACAAGTATATATAACACCAATAAGCAAGCATATAAAATCATTCATTCAATAAAGGTGTTGTGTATAAATACACAACCAAAAGATTACAACATGAATCATGCAAGCATACAAATAAAAAAAAAACAAAAAACTACTAATGAAACTACATAATCATCTTAGAGGTACATGGTCTTCCATGGAGCTTGCTTGCAAGAAGGGTTTGAAAAATTAATTTTAAGCATTGCATATGCTTAGTTGGGTGAAAATGGAGGTGGTGGTGGTGTAGTTGGTGAAGGAGGTGGAGGAGGTGGTGGTTGTGGGTTGGCAATCATGTGTTCAAGAGATGAAAACATGTAGTGTATCTCATCTCTAAGACCAAAGATTATGGTCCGGTTATGGACGCAACAAAGACAATTATCACCATGGGCTTCAAGCATTGCCCAAGGTATAGGAAAGAATGGTGGTGGGGTTGGTGATGGTGAAAAATGAGCATCAAGAGGTGTGATGGGTGATAGGGAAATGGCAAGTTGGGTGTATGAAGGTTCTTGAGTGGATGGTGGTGATGATGCTCTTGGTGATGATGTTAGGTGAGTGTGGATGTAGTCATTTATGGAGGAGGTGGATGGAATGGAGGAAGATGAAGCTCCATGGGTGGATGGTGTTTTTGATGGTGCATTAGGTGCACTTGGGGATGAATTTTGAGGTGGTGGTGATGGAGTTTTGGTGTCATCTTGGGTTAGGTCAATGAAAGGTTGTTTTGGTGGTATGATAACAAGTCTTTGTTTCCTTGAAGGCTTAGAGATGGAGGATTTAGGTGATAGCATTGTGGATGACAATGGGTGTTTGATGAAGGTGATGGTTGATGAAGTGAAAGGTAATTGTAAGGAGGGTTTTTATATTGTGAAAAAGTGGTTGATTTAGGCAAATTGTAGAGATATTGTGGTAATATTCCAAGTCCAGTTCGTGCATTAAGGGTAATGGTAGCTGGGGCTAGGTAAAAGTGGTCACAAGATGCAAAAGGAAACAGTTAATTTTACTGTCCAGATGGCCGGTCCCCTTAATTGTTGGGCGGCCCCCTTAAAAATTAAGGGGACCGCCTAAGGAATTAAGGGGGCCGCCCATCTGGTGATTTCCCAGGCGACCAAATTTGAAAAATTTCCAGAAAAAGGTTATTTTTAGGGTGTCTTTGTAGCAAGTTCCATTTGGATCATGTACATCAAGAATGATTAAATATTATCAATTGCATATTTAAAACAATATCATGAAACAATTATATTAGAAACATAGTCATATAATTTTAAATAAACTAGTAGCTAGGTTCTAATAAGTTTATCAACTAACATGATAAAAGCATGGCAAGCAAGTGTCAATATAATAGTACAACATATAAGTGTCTAATAAGAATCAACTAAACAATCATCAAATATGTTTATTTCTTCTTTTTCCCAAATAACTTTCCAAGTGACTTTCCGATGGACTTGAAGCCGCCTCGTACTTCATGGTGCATCTGCCGTTGTGAGTTGAGCATCTCGGTTTGCCTTTCGAAGAGTAGTTCGTCTGTCATGTCGGCATGAGGAGGAACTTGATATTCGGTGTAATCAAGATCCGGGAGATTTTCAACGAAAGTCCTTGGTGATGGGGTACTAGCACATGATGTGCCTTCCTCCGCATCATCATCATCATCTCACACTTGATGAGACGTGGAACCACGAGGTGGAAACGAGACTGACTTACGAGATTTACCCTTATCACTACGAGGGCGACGGGTACGGATTTGAGCAAGTGGATTGAGGGTCGGTTGCACAGACTCATAAATGGGACTCCGAAGATGTGGATAGTGTATCATGACATGATTATAGAGACGAGTGAGAAACATACCATATGGTAGATTTGCATTGTGAGTGTTTTTGGCGGACATGATACGGTAGACAAAGAGATATGCCAAATTGTACGGTTGTTCAGAAACAATACAATATAACATGTGGACTATGCTTGCCGCGACATGATCACGGTGACCACTGGTACCGAATGCATTCTCACGAATGAGTTCTTCCCAACTCTTCATGTCGCGACGTAGATCTTTGAGAAGGATTTGGTTTTCCGAGATTTCAACATCTTTTGACTTGATCTTTCGACTAGTCGTACCACGAACTAGCCCAAGATATTGACGAATCTCTTCAGGAGA
Organism: Artemisia tridentata subsp. tridentata; assembly: GCA_021014915.2. Lineage (NCBI taxonomy): Eukaryota > Viridiplantae > Streptophyta > Magnoliopsida > Asterales > Asteraceae > Artemisia > Artemisia tridentata. The sequence continues at coordinate 106,646,516 of CP139501.1, read as the reverse complement.
TGGAATCTCGGAGTAGTAAGGACCCACTTGAGGTCGATTAAGCTTAAGAGAGGAAAGGTCCCACTCATTTGAGAAGACAGCTTGATCGGAGGAGGGAATTCCTAGAATTTGCCCGAATTGAGCAAGAGTAAGAGTGATGAGTTGGTGTTGAATCATGAAGGATATGAGGATGGTGCCAAAGGGATCGGTTTGCAATACCACTTGACTATAGAAGTCAAGGACAAAGCGCGGAATGATTGGCTCATTAATTTTGTAGAGACAATCAAGACTTACGTTGGAAAACATACGTTCTATGTAGTCGGATTCATAGAACGAAGGATGGACAATTCTTCCTTCGTGAATGTTCCTATCCTCAATGGGACGATAGAAACAAGCAACGGAGGGAGCCATGCCCGGAGTGGAAGAGACTTTAGGAATGTATGCTTTTGATCTTGAGACATCGCCAACTGTCACTTTGGGCATTTTTACCTATACAAGATAGCAACAAAAAAAAAATAATAAGAAAATGACATGCATATATTAAATATGCTACCTATGTGGAACGTAAACATACTTCGACTCTAAAACTTAAATCCTAAGAAGTAGTTTACAATGTTCCTTAGTTTTAATTTTTAACTCGCTTAAAGTATGTTTTATGATGTTAAAGAATAGTTATAGGGATATTATGATAAGAAATCAAAAGTATCCGAACGTTCTTTTATACGTCATAAGCTACTTTGAAATGTGACTAGACAAACATTGGATTGTATATCTAGCTATTTCTTACGAGTGTTTATGTTAAGTAACTTAGATTTTGACTCAAAAAATTTCATTCAAAATGTTGTGCCAAATGCTCCTTTAAATAAGAAAATAACTAGTAAAATTTCAATATACATATGAATTATGTATCTTGATGACTTAAAACAACTAATTGCATGTTTGTAAACTTGACAAGTAGTTATGAACTTAATTTTGATTATTCTAGCTCCTAATCCAAACACTCTCTTATGTTTAACAAAAACATTTTATTTATTTTTTTTTTTTTATGATTTGAAAAATATATTTTTAGGATTTGTGAGTTGTAACTAACCAATGTGATTAGTTTTAACATGTGTTTATGGCATAATTCAACAATATGATTAGTTTTGAAAAGGAGTGATTAGTTTGACATAATGGTTTTTTAATTACTTAGTTTCTAGGTTGTTTAAGCATTCTAATCCTATGGGGAGCATTTGATTACAACATTCTTAGACTCAATTTCAATAAAAATTAAAGTTTGGAAAAGTTTAGCAAAAGACCTAATTAAGATTAGACTCAAAATTGAATGAAATTAGATGAAATGTATAAATAAAAACTTACTAAACGTGTTGCTAATCGATGTATAGATGTTTGCCCTTTGTGAAATTGACTCGAAGAGGTGATTTGATGATGGATTTGTGATGGCAGTTCGTATACAGCAGAGTGGGAGTGAAGTGAGTTTGAAAAATGGGGTGTTTGGCAAAGATTTCAAGGAGAAAAATCGTTTTGGCAGCAACAGTAGGCCGGCCCCCTTAAACATTAAGGGGACCGCCCCCGTTTACTAGCCGGTCCCCTTAAACATTAAGGGGGCCGCCTGCCAAATTTCTGAATTTCTTGAATTTTGTTTCTGACGGCAAAATATTTATATGTATATATTTATAATATATCAAAAATACATTTATTGGCACGAAGAAGGAATACTTGACACATTTTATTAACATTTTGTTAATAAACTTAATCTTGATAATTTTGGACAAAATGCTCAAGACGTCAAGTCGACAGGAGGTTTAAGGATTGGGAAGAAATGTGTGTATTATATATATATATATATATATATATATAATATATATATAATATATATATATATATATATATATATATATATATATATATATATATATATATATATTAGTATTATGTGTAAGTGTGGGATGTTAAGTAGATTATGAGGAATGGTGAGGTAATGACGGAAATAGGTGCTGGCGGTGACGGGAGTTTGTTTCATCCATAGTTTTCTTGACTCGACGGTCAAAATGCTACTTCTACGTTAATCCACTTAACTCACTTCTCTTCATCACCATGAGTTATGTGACAGTGGACACGGAAGATTTTCGTGTTGAACGTTAAAGTTCAAAAGAGGCAAAGGGGGAAGAAAAGGTTCGAGGACGAACAATTTCTTTTAGTTCTAGATAGTCAACAAATGACGTATCTAGGTTATGTGCATATATATTTATATGTATATATGTATATATATATAGTATATATAAATAGTAGTATAGGTATATATATGTATAAGGAAAAATCTACTAACTAACATACTAAACATAAAAGATTAATGGGGCATGCAATAGGCTAGTTCATTTATCTACGCATATAATGGTGAGCATGAAAGAGAGGCGTACCTTTTGGTCTTCAACAAGTGGTCTTCAAGGTCTTCAAAGCGTATTAACTTATAAAAGTCAATTACGAAAGAGAAAACGCCTTTCCCGATGAGAATGCAATCTAGCCACTTGGTCCCCATGATCTCATTTGTCCATAGTTGTTTGGCCCAAACATGGTTTGCAATTGACTCGGATGCATATATGGTGGAAGTATTCCCCAAGGATTGTAGCTTGGTGAATTTGGGTAATTCCACATTGGGTAACTATTATTATGACGGTTTGGTATATTTTGGTTTCTTTTAGGTTGAGGAGTTTTAGGCCGAGGGTGAGGACTAGGTGGTCTTCTAGGTGGAGGTGTTTTTGACCTTAACCTTGGTTTAGAGTATTTTACTTCATTTTTTAAGGATGGTTTATAAAAGGTTTTTACTTCCACATCACTAGCTATGGGTATTTTTCTATCTTTTACAAGTATATACTTAGGTTTTGACTCTAAAGGTTTTTGCTCACTAGTTTCACATTCAAACTTTACATTTTTAGTTTGACTATTTGAATCCTTAGTTGAATTAAATCCTAATACGGTTTTATCACTTGATACTCTTTGAATACTTATTATTTCCCTAAGAGAATTACTACTATTTTCGAATTTGTTAAGCCTACAAATTTCCTCCTTAAGCATTTCATTTTCATTTTTTGTTTCTAGACATGTTTTACATTCAAGAATTTCTTTTCCCTTTTCTAAGTTATGTAGTTTAATTTTTAATTCTAGTATTTCTTTTTCTAACTGATTATTAATGTGTTTTAGTGATTTATTTTTAGTCATTACTTTTTGGCCTAATATACATAACCTATTATATTCGTTATCTAGGTCTTTTTCATCTAATGATAAATTTTCATCACTAAAGTATTCGGTTTCGGAACGTACCTCACTTGATGTCTTAGCCATGAGACACTTCTCTTCTTTTGTGGTTTCTTTCTCGTCTTCTTCACTGTCACTCATTGCTCCTCCAATGAACGCCTTTTGGTTTTGCTCCTTTGACATCATAGGGCATCTTCCAATGAGATGATTTGGATCACCGCATTTGAAACACTTCCTCTCGCTCTTGCTACCTTTGTCGTCTTTGTTTCTTTGGAGTGTTTTCCTTTCGTCATATGGTTGTCTAACGAATCTTCCTCGTCTTTTGAAAAACTTCTTGAAGTCTCTTACGGCCATGGCATATTCTTCATCATCACTTTCGGAGGTTGAGCTATCCTCGTCACTTGATGCTTTCCTAGCCTTCAACGCGATTGATTTGCTTTGCTCTTTCTTTCCTTTGACCATCTCGAAGTCTTTCTTGATTATTGCTTCGTAGACTTTCAAGTTGCCAATCAACTCGTCAAGTTGAAGAGTTGACAAGTTCTTTGATTCTTCAATCGCCGTAACTTTAGCCCGCCATTTTGGATGAAGAGCCCTAAGAAATTTCCTGACAAAATTCTTACTAGAAAAACTCTCATCAAGTGCCTTTAAACTTGTGATGATTGTGTTAAACCTAGCACATGCATTATCAATTGATTCCTCTTCCGGAATCGTGAATTGTTCATATTGTTGAACAAGAAGATCTATTTTATTATCTTTGACTTGACTATTACCTTGGTGAGTTATTAGTAAAGAGTTCCAAATTTCTTTTGCGGTTTCGCACATAAAGATTCTTTCGTATTCTTTACGTGGTAGCGCATTATAAATAACCATTTTAGCCTCATTATTTTTAGAAAGTTTTCTTTTTAAATCATCACTTTGTTTTTCAAAAGGTACAATTTCATCTTTTTTAGTTTCAAGATTATGTTGAATAGGTAAAAAATCACCATTAGTAATAACATGCCAAAGATCTAGATCTTTTGACTTCACATAAGTTTCGAATCGATTTTTCCAATATAAAAATCCATCACTTTCAAATAGTGGTGGTCTTTGCATAGATTGCCCTTCTAAATATTTTTCAGATTCCATAGATCGTTTCAAGTTTTAAAATATAGTTAATTTTAAAAATCTTGTTTAACCTGGCTCTGATACCAATTGTGGAAAACTAGAAGGGGGGTTGAATAGTTTTACGTCTTTTTAATTTATGAAAACTTTTGTTTACTTTTTAAAAACTTCGATTCTATCTTATGTGAATTCAACTCTTGATCAATATGAACATATATAAACAAATATAGATAAGTAATGCAAGTAATGTAAATGTAATGAAATAAGAGATAGAGTTGGAAAGATCAAACCACAACACGGAGATTTATAGTGGTTCGGCTACAAGGACACCTTCCTTGCCCTACTCCACTCCTCGAGTCACCTACTCAAGAGTTTTCTTCACTATGTCAACAAACTCCCTTATGGCGGAGAAACCTTACACAACTTTAGCTTACACCGGCTTAACGACACAAAGCTAGATGTCGAGTCCTAATCGTAGCTAGAACCAATCTCACAACTTATACACAACTTCTACACGACTTAATCACAACTTCTTCACGACTTCTTCACAACGGCTTCACGACTTCTTCACGACTTCTTCTTCACGACTACTTCACGACTTCTTCTTCACGACTACTTATTCACAACTACTTCACAACAAATTTACAACACAACTACGTAGTTACACTTAGATCTACTTATCACAACTACACAACACTTTATACAACAACACAATTGAATGAGGTAAGTAATAACACTTCTTCACTAGTTGAAGTAGAGTTCTTCTTTTGCACTTTTGGTGGTGGAAGCTTGGATCACTTAGAAACCAATGCTTAAGAAAATATGATCAAAGGATTTACAATGTTTAAAATGAATTTAGAACAGAAAGTTTTAGTGTGCAAAAGGTAAGTAAAAGTCCAGGAGAAGACTGGTATATATAGGAGAAAAATTAGACAGCTGGAACTCTACTGGAGCGGGGGCGGTCCCCTTAATAATTAAGGGGGCCGCCTAGTAAAATAAAGGGGGCCGCCCCTTCTGTCCGCTGGCCAATTTTGTCCTTTTGTGGGGAAGGTTTTTCTGGAACTTTTTAACTGATTTTGGTTAAAAATTTGAATTCATATTTTTATAAAAGATTAAACATTTTTATTTAATGCCAAAAATGTTTTTCAAAAAATATATAAAATGTTTTTGATGTTTTATAAAAATCTAGTTATTAAGAAAATGTTCCTTTGATCATATAATGCATTAAGCATTAGTTCATTCATACCTTAAGTAATTTGAGTTGTAGAAATAGATATTTACAACTAAATACTTGTTTACGTCATAATTTTCCGATTAATGATTTTACATTTTGTGATTATCAAAACGTAGAGATATCGAAAAATATTAATAACGTGTTTAGGCATTATTTATATCAACAATATTTTTGCAAAAAAATTTTAAATTTTTCTCATTTTTTTGGATTTTTTCAATTTTGGAGGAAAAACGGCAAAAATGCAAGGCAAAATCAAATCAAAAGATTACCCCCCAGACTAAAACGAGACATTGTCCTCAATGTCTTAAAGGTAAGGGTTCTCCTACATAAATCTAAGGCCGTTTATTAATTATGCCAAAAGATAGATGTAAAACGATAAGATTAAGGATATCGGATAAGCAACGAATGATGAAACTCGAGTGGAGAGAAGTAAATCGCGAGCACGAGAGTCTTCATCATCGGGCAGTCCTAGACACATCACAGAAAAACACGAAACACAAGATATGGAAGAGGAAGACCTCTTCATGTTTTATTAGAAAAGAGATAAGAAGATAGAATGATAAGCATGGGGTGCCTCCCACGAAACACTTGTTTTTGGTAACCAAGTCACATGACCTTGACTCGACCCCGAATTTATTTGTCCTTAGGGGAGCAAGTGGAAAAAGAAATCTCCATCGGACTTTCATTCAAGAGGTTTGGATAAACATTGAAAAAAATGAAAGTTCCACTCCGACGAGATACCCGCGGTATTTTTAGAAAGAAGAACCAGAAATGGTAATACCGGGGTCAAAGATGGTATCCTCACTCCCGATGGAGTGAAGGATGGGAGAAGCCACAGTATATGTGATGAAGAGCATAAAGATGTTGATGATGATCATGAAATACTCTTCATCATCAGCAGAAGTTTTGTCAAGAATCTCGGGCGGGAGGGTCGGGATGAAATCTTTATGAGAAGGTACACCTCCCCCCAGACTAGTATCTTCCTCCAGATCAAAATAGAATTTATCATATTCCGGAGGAGATAGAAAGAAAGAAAGTTCATCGGAGAACTTGTCGAGATAAAGATCATTCATATCAAAATGAAATGATTCATATTTGGGAGGAGAGATATGAGCATGAGAAGTGGTACTGCCACTACTCGTCTCCTCCGAATGATCAATATCGAAGTAGAAGGTTTCAAAAGATGGGATAGAAAGATTGAGATCAGAAGTGGGATTGCCACTAGCCGTGTCAAACGTAAAACTCTCATATTCGGGACAAGCATCCTCGAGCTCGAGCTCTAAAGGATCTGACGGCTTCGTTTCAAGATTATCATCTTCATAAACTTCCTTCGGGGGAAGGAACGGTTCATCAATTATTTTTAATGAATCATCTTCCCCCGGATCACTGTCAGTCTCAACAATTCCGGTGAAATTGGAGTTTTTTCAAAGAACACCGCGACCTCTTGCCTAGAGATAATATTTTCTTCAATCGTAAGAGAAGAATGGGAAGAGTCGAAATCAAGAATCTCGATGTGATAAACTTGTTCTGGAGGTGGGACAAGTAGTGTACTCTTAGAGCTAGCAATTTCCACCACTTCCGTTGTAGTCTCCGATTCATCTTCATCATTGTCGTCAAGAACACTCTTAGTATTTGCAGCACAACACTCAAACCATTTGTTCGATCCAGGATTGATTTTCATGGCCTTGAGCTCAGCACGTTTTTCTGACATACTCTTGACCGTGAATTTTGAAAGGCTTGGATCAATTCTTTTAGGAGCAATTACGGGATCGGACTTTTGATCAACCGTAGCGAAATTGCATTTGTCGGTTTGAGGTTTCGAGTTCGGATTAATATTGAACGTAACTTTTTCCTTATCGACCCGCAAAGTAATTTCTTCACCATAGACATCGATCAAAGCACGCCCGGTCCTCAAGAATGATCTTCTGAGAATGAGAGGAACCCGGGGGTTGGCGTCAAAATCAACTAACACAAAATCCGCTGGAAAATGGAACTTCCCCACCTTTACAAAGACATCCTCGGCTACACCCTTAGGAAGGGTTATGGACCGATCCGCAAGCTCGAGGGTTATGCAAGTGGGGGTGAGTTCGGGCAAAGAAAGTTTCTTCCAGATGGATAACGGCATTAGGTTGAGGCTCGCACCAAGATCGGCCAAGTCGTGGCATTCAACCATTCCCGAAAATTCACATGGGATGAGAAATTTTCCAGGATCTCCAAGGTTTTCCGGAAGCTTTTTGAGAATTGCCGTTGAGCAGTTTTCGTTTACTGTAGTTTTTGCTAGTTCCGATAATTTTTCCTTATTGCTCAACAAACTTTTGAGGGTAGAAATGAATTTAGGCATCAAAAGCAAAGCATCCGCAAAGCTGATGTCGAAATGTAACCCTTGAAAAATTTGGAAAAATTTCTCCATTTGAGTTGAAGCTTTCTCGCGGAGCTTTTGATCACTTAATCTCGAAGGATATGGAAGTTTTGTTTTAGCGGGAGTTTCTTTTGGTTCAACATTCTTCGGTTTAGATGGATGGATGACCGGAGGTTGGACGTCTTTGGTTCCTCCGTTGTTAGTAGGAGGTTCCATGTCCTTGGTCGCCTCGGGTTCACGGTCGACTACCTTAGGAGGTAGAGAAGAAGAGGTAGCCGGAGCCGTGGGTCCATCATATGAAACACCGCTCATTGTAGTGATCGCCTTAGCATCGCCCCTCGGGTTGGCGATCGTGTTGCTTGGGAGAGAAGTAGTACCCGAACCCGAGGGTCGATCATTTAAAGATTTTTTCATCTCAGTCATTTCCTTAATCAAAAACCTAGTTGTTTCTTCCTGATTTTTGTTAAATTTTTGTTGTTATTGACTTTGAAGGAGTAGTTGTTTCGAAATCTCATCCGAGGGCGATTGGTTTTGCAAAAATCCTTGATTTTGATTATTGTTGAGATTTGCCCCTCGGGTGTTTTGATTAAAACCTTGGTTGTTGTTTTGAAAATTTCCCTGATTCTGATTTCCTTGGTTTTGAAAATTTCCTTGATTCGGGGCTTGGTTATAATTCCCTTGGTTTTGAAAATTTCCTTGATTGCCCCGATTTTGATTTTGGTTATTTTGAACATTGCGGTTTTGCACTTGCTGATTTTGATTTGGTGGGAAACCGGGTGGTCCGAGGAAGTTGTTAGAACGGTAGCAGAGCAAATTACGGTCTCCTTGCGGTTGGTAACCGTTACCACCCGTGTTGTAGGTTCCCGTAGCAGCATAAACATTCTCTTGAGTGTAGCCACCGGCTGCTGGGCACTCGAAATATTGGTGAGGACCACCACATGTCTCACAACTATGATTAACAAAATTGACTTGATTGTTGTTGTTTTGATTCATAGTCTGATGAAGTCTCAAGATAACCGTTGACATATCATTCATTTGTTTAGAAAGAGCGGCTATCTCGGAGGTAGAAGAATCAGTGCTAGATCTTGTTGACTCATTCCTCTCAGCAGAGGAATCCCAAAAATTATGGTGGGTGGTCATGTTTTCAATAAGATCATAGCACTCTTCGGGTCGACGTTTCATAAACGTACCACCGGCAGCAGCATTAATCGTATCACGGTGTCGTAATGTCAAACCATTATAGAAGGTATCTATAATAGTGACCAATAACATATTGTGGTTCGAACACCGATCAATCGATAACTTGTAGCGTTCCCATGCCTCAAACAATGATTCATCGGGAAGCTGACGGAAATTGCTAATCTCATTCCTTAATTTCGTCACCATCGACAGTGGGAAATATTTCGCCAAGAACTTCGTAACCATTTCATCAAAACAACGAATGGAGTTCTTGGGAAGACGATCAAACCAAGCGGTGGCATGATGCGTCAAGGAATAAGGAAAGAGATATAGACGAAGGGCGTCATCGGAGACCCCATTTTGTTTCATACTTTGGGTGACGGTTATGAATTTGTCAAGATGCTTGTTCGCATCGTCACCCGGCAAGCCATGGAATTGGCACGAATTTTGGACTTGTTGAATCATATGGTGCTTAAGTCCAAAATTGGCAGCTTGAATATTGACGGGGGCAATCGGGCCACCACGTCCGTGCATTGTGGGTTGGCACAGCTCCTCCATCGTTCGGAGATCGGGAGCTGGCATGTGATTTTCACCACCCATCGGCGGGTGTTGATTGTTTGGGTCGTCGGCCATTTCCTCAACGGTTGAGAAATGAACACGGTGATTATGACGAATAATCCTCTCGGGATTTGATAGTGGTGAAAGAAGAGGGTGAGAAGTAGAAGATCGGGTGTGCATACACCAAAAACAAACACAAAATCAAAAAGGAAAACCAAATTTGAAAATGAAAATATTTTTGGATTTTTATATTTAATGAAAAATTAGATTTATTATCTTTTTGGTGATCGTTGATCAACCGTACTCGTTTCTTTCAAAACTACGCGCAGCGTGGCGGGAGAGAAGAATGGATCTCTCTTCGGTCTGCAATTTAATGTCAAGACCTCCTTAAACCCCGTGTATAGGTTGTAGTAAAGAAATAATCCGAGAAACGTTTAACTTCACGATCTCTTTTGTTGTTTATTCGGGATGGTTTACAACGCCCTCTCGAGAGCGAGGATTTATTATTAATGGTGAAAACACTTTAGGAAAAGTGTTTTATTTATTTTATTTTTGTATTTTTTTATTTTTCAAAAACAAATAACTTCCGAGGAAGGGTCTTCAAAACACGATTCTACGGCGAAACTCCAACTCTTCTCAAGTCTTCCCCGGCAGCGGCGCCATTTTTTGATTTGTCGTTTTATAGTATATATTTTTCCAAGGTAAAACTCAACGGATGCGTTTTCCCCGGGTCGTGTCCCAACGAAGGTCGAATTAGAGTTTTTGTTTCAGTGTTGAAAACGTGTGGTGAATGTGTGTGAAAAAGAGTGATGATTTGTGATTTTATACTACGAATAATGAAATTATAAAAGAAATTAACTAATTAAGCTAATGGTACAACTAAGCTAAGCATACGAACCTAAAAACGAAAATTTGAATTTTAAAAACGTTACGCGATGAATTATAAAACGTAAATAAAAGTGATTTTCTAAAATTTAAAACCTAAAAATATAAAAATAATTTTCCTATGTTAAAACTGATAAAAGAAAATTTTTGGAAAAAGAAAAATAATTTTTTGACTTTTTAATATTTTTTTTATGAATTAAAAACTAATTAAAACTATTTAAATGATTTAAAAATAGTAAAATAACTTGGAAAAATCTGAAAATTTTTGAGTAAATCTAATTTTTAATAAGAAATCTAGGAAAAATAATTTGAGAAACTAATTTTGCCTAAATAAGCTGTAACAGAGAATAAGCTAATGAGAAATAAGCTAAAAATAAGCTACAGCTTAACCAAAAATTCCAAAAAGCTCAAATACCAACAAACACACTAAATTAAGCTTAAAACAACTTTTAAGAACCAAAGTAACACTCAGGATAAGCAGATAAGCACATGATCAGTCACTATGATGAGACAGAAGTGTGGGCTAAACAGCCAACTTTGGAGCCTAGATAAGCAGTCCCAATAAGCTGAGAGATTGAATCTTAATGGGGCAAAAGATACTCAGAACTACTGGCTACCCAAAAATACTTCAAAATCCAAATTCCAACTTTAATTGCTAAATGAATTAAAGCCTAGAAAAAGTGCTTAGCAGACTGAATATGTGTGCAGGCCAAAAGCAGTTTGAAGGGCTTATTTACAGGCCTGATTTTAAACTCTCAATAAGCTACAAAGTGGAATCCCAGATAAAGACCTAAAAGTTTGTTGTATCAACTAGCTACAAACCAAATTTCAGGTCCTAAGCTCAATCCAATAAGCCACAAGACAGGCTAGATCAGCAGTCAAAAACCCAATCTGCACTAGAACCTGTGACAGAAGATTAGCACTTTTGGCGCAAAACCTATGAAATTTTTTATCACAGCAAACCAGCTATTGGGAACTAACTCAAACTCTTAAAAACAACCAAGAACAGTTGAAATAGGACCATAAGCTGAGCTTATTGAAGCAGTTTAGACTTCAAAATCACACAATATGCCAAAAACCTCTAAATGAACTTGATTCCTTAAAACACCTACTGAATCTAACCTTTTTCACCTCAAATTATCTTAATCCAATCCTTACAAAGTGCAAATGAATAGAGCAGGAGCTTAAAGCTCTTATCAGAATACCTAAACCAAACACCCCTTAATATATGAAATTGCTATTCTACTTATAACTAACTGATTAAAGCAATAACCTATTCTATACTATGATAAACTAAGTTAATAATAATCTATAAAAGCCGAAACAAGTGATTAATAAGCAGAAATTAAAGCTGAGCACAAAACAAGCAATTAATAAGCTAGAATGAGAATTTGAAACTCACAAGTGACCTTTGATGGAATTTTAATGAACCAAGAACTACAATCTACCCAGGCTTATCTTAATAAGCCAAAGAATACCCAAATAAGCTGATGAGATCAGCTTATTTCTTCCAAAGCTTATGTTGACTGCTTCTTTGACTTTTTCAGTTGACTTTTTGCTTTTTGAGATTAATTCAGGTTTGAACAAAATAAAAGTTCACAATAAGCTATTTAAGCTTATATGAGCTTATAAATTTAGAAATCAGCTTATTGAAGCTGGAGGTTTACTTATTTTTGTATTTTTTTTTAATATTATTTTTTTTTTTTTGAAATATTTTTGGATTTTAAATAGAGTTTAACAAAAGTTGAGGAAGGAAATAGAAATAAACTAGAAATGATTTGAAACAACTACTGACAATTTCAATAAGCTAATAACAATTTTAATAAGCTAAATTCAGATAAATAAATTAATTAAAACATAATCAAAGTAAAACTAAAATAAAAATTTCATTAATAAAATCTTAAAGTTACAAGAGAAATTTAAAAACTACAACTTAAGAACTAATTTAAGCAGAGTAACACTACATTAAAAACTACTGACTAACACTGAAGATTAAGGCCCTATTTATAGCCGAGAGGAGATCTTTCTAGCCCTTCCTGTCATGTTGGCAATCCGAGGGATTTGTGTTTCTTTTGAGCATAATCCAACCATTGATCATTCCCTATCATCATCCCATCAATTTACGACCCTTAGATTAACTTTGGTGAGGTGTTCGGACCAATGGGAGAGTGCCACGTAGCCATTCGTGTGCTTCTTCTGACATCTGACACCTCTGACAGCTTCTAGAACCCCATTGATTTTACGATTTTACCCTTAATCTCGGTAATTGGTGTACGAGGTAAACTAGGGTTTATCTGGTTATCTGGGTAAAAGATAGAAAGGGGGCGGGTAAAAGGCGGGTGTGTTTATTTATTATTGTTTGACCGAAATAAGAGTGGTTTGACCGGGGTTATTATTATTATTATTTGGTTGGGTCGGGTATGGTTTGGGTATAGGTTAATGGATAATAATGTTGGGCTTGGTTTATTTTTAAGTGAAAGTGGGCTTGGTTTGCTATGGAGTTGGGTTAGGGTTTATAATAGATCCGGTTGAGATTTAAGATTTTGGTTTAGAAATAAAGTTTAAGGATCGATGTATAATTTCTGAAATTTAAGGGACCATTGCTGCCATTTTTCCAAAGTATAATCCAAGGGCTTTATTTGTAATTTGATGATTTTTGAGGATTGACTTTGACTTTTAGCTTCCCGGCATCGGCTATAAATATCCATTCCATATCTCATGCTCGGTTTTCCGTTTTATCTTGATTTTTTGTCCTTTTCTCTCGATATCCATCCCTGCACAATCATAAACACAAAAACACGAAATATTTGGCATAATTGGTTAGTTTTTTGTCTATTTGGGTCCGGTTTTGGTTAAGAAAAGGTATGTGTATAAGCACATACCAGTTACTTTCACAATTTTTATAAGTTCATAAAGTTTAAATCTGAGGGCATTTTTGTCTTTTCAGATTATATTAATTTTGGGGTTTTACAATCCCGACAAAGTGTACAGAGTTGTAAAGGCTCTTTATGGCCTTCATCAGGCACCTAGAGCTTGGTATGAAACACTGGCTTCCTATTTAAAAGCAAATGGATTTCAAAGAGGAAAGATTGATCAGACACTTTTCATCAAACAGCACAAGAAGGATCTTCTGTTAGTGCAGGTGTATGTAGATGACATTATCTTTGGATCTACAAGGAAGGAGATGTGTTTGGAGTTTGAGAAGCTTATGCATGATAAGTTTCAGATGAGTTCCATGGGGGAACTTACATTCTTTTTGGGTTTGCAAGTTAAACAGTCATATGAAGGCATATTTATTTGTCAAGATAAATATGTTGCTGAAATACTTAGAAAGTTCAACTTTGCTGATTCAAAAATGGCAAGTACATCAATGGACTCTGAGAAGCCTCTTCCAAAAGACTTAGATGGAGAAAATGTGGATCTACACACTTACTGATCTATGATAGGATCTTTGATGTATCTTACATCATCAAGACCTGACATCATGTTCTCTATTTGTGTTTGTGCAAGATTTCAAGTAACTCCAAAGGTTTCTCATTTACCAGCAGTCAATAGGATTTTTAGATATCTCAAGGGTCAACCTAGGTTGGGACTATGGTATTCTAGAGAATCACCTTTTGACTTGGTAGTATTTTCGGATAGTGATTATGCTGGTGCTAGCTTGGACAAAAAGTCAACAACTGGAGGATGTCAATTCCTTGGGTGTAGACTTATTTCATGGCAGTGTAAGAAGCAAACAACTGTGGCTACTTCAACAACTGAAGATAAATATGTAGCTGCTGCAAGTTGCTGTGCTCAAGTCTTATGGCTTCAAAACCAACTTCTTGACTATGGTTACAATTTCATGAACACTGTTATTCATATTGATAATAGTAGTACAATTTGGATTATTAAAAATCCAGTGCAACATTCTAAAACAAAACATATTGAAATTAGACATCACTTTATAAGAGACTGCAATGAGAAAAGATTAATTCAAGTTCTTAAAATTGCTTCAGAATTAAATTTTGCAGATCTACTAACTAAAGCTTTTGATGTTGGAAGGTTTCAGTACTTGGTAGCAAGTATTGGAATGCTTAGTCCTCAATGATTTTAAACTTTGTGTTTTTGTAAATAAATTTTTGATTGTGCTGCTAGTTTTAAAAGATACTACTGCTATTACAAAAGTTTGTGCTGCTAGTACAAATTTAAATTGTGTTATTCATACAGTTAGTCATATGATTATTCTAATACTAGACAAGTACTTTGTACATAGTTCTTTTGGTTTTAGACTAACAATTTCAGGTATGATCATGTGAACACAAAGGATGTTTCAAGTGAAATGGAAGCAGCAGAATGATAATATTAGTTGCTGACATAATAGGTTCATGATAGAAAAAGTTTAGGAATTTCAAACCTCCTTAAAACTTCTTTCTTGAAACTTGATTATGATGTTTCACATTGAATTGATGACTTAGTTGATCAGATAGTAACTGATGCAACTCACTTTCTATCATTTTATACTTTTAAGTATAATGAGCAAGTCTAAGGACATCTGATAGAAAGAACAGCTAGTAAAAGCGAATCTAATACTTGTGTTAGAGGCAACAATTGCTATGAGCTGGAAACCCTGTCAAGAAACCATTTTTAATAGGTTTATCTTTACACAGGCAGTTATTTATAACTGAAAAACATTGGTTCTCACACAACCAGAGGTTGCTTTAAACCGAAATCTTGATTAAGTGTCTGTTATACACTTAATCCCTTCAAAATGGTTGAAAGCAGTATGATTTTTCAATTCTAAAATCATGAACATACTGCTAAGTCAAATAATTTCTTAAACAAGGATTTTCAAAGGATTCAGAAAAACCATCCATTGATGGACCATGAATCAAATGCCCCATGAATTACCTCTCATAGGAGTTAACACACCTAGAAGTGATGAGGCAGCAAATTAAACTCTTAAGGAATTGATGGCTACATGTAAAACATTGTCTGATAACATGTTATGCTGGATAGCTCAGATGATGGAGAAAAATATTTTGGTACATAGTGAGAGATCTTCCAAACAGGGGAGGATAGAATGTTATTTGCATCTTAGAAGAAGAAATAAATCCCAAGAAGGAAGATTATCCAATGAAAGGGAGGAAAACACAAGAGCATACAAGATGATGACATGGAGGTTGAAAATGACAAGAATAGAGCTTATTCTGGAGTATTATATATATATTCAGAAGGGATGAAGCATTCCAAAGGAGAAAGTTCTATCTAGGTCAAACGAAGAAAGCTTTCAGTTTCAATTTCAGTTCACTACGATTGTTCATCACTTGCAAAGGTATGCTGATAGATGATTTCACTTGTTGAAACAAGCATCCAAGATACACAGCATCATTGCCTCTTATAATTCCTCTATCCAAGGAAATTGCACCATCTTTAGGTCAATGTTTGAAGACTAAAGATGTGTATTGATATTGTTAAAGTCAAAGAACAAAGCAGATGAGATACTGAGAAAGATATTCAATCTTGAAGAACAGAAGTGTTTGAAAGATCTTCACAATCCATAATTTAATTCAGAAACATGTTGAAATGGATCCACATGTTTAGGGGAGGATTGTTGGGAATTAAATATTCAAGAAGTTTAATATTGGGTTCTATTCAAAGAAATACTCTAAGTGTGATTCTGCTGCTAGAACATTTGGTTCCTGCTGCTAACATTTGATTCTGCTGCTAGCGTTAAATGATTCTGCAGCTAGGCTTAACATTCTACTGCTGAAGGATTCTGCTGCTAGCGTTAACATTGCTGCTGCTAAAGTACTTTCTGCTGCTGAGTGGATAAGTATGAAAAGATATTATTTGTATTTAAGTCAACAATATACGGTAGATAATATCTTACCCCATGTGATCAGTCATAATGTTATATTCACAGAACAAGTTGTAAACATAGATACAAGATGTATCTTAATGACTGACACTCTCAAAGCAAGTGTTCGACTAGACTTAACAATATTGTAAAAGATCTTTCTTGATATATAAAAGAAAGATCTTAGACTAGAGATATATGTGTGTTAAAACTTATAGTGCAAAAATATATCTCTCAAGAACAAAGAACAAAAGCAATATCACAAGAAATAGAAACATAAGATTCAAGGTTGTAACCCTAGTGATAACTCAAGATCACTCGTATTATTATCTTAATAATATTGAATCGTTTGGTGATAATCTTTCATTGTTCATTGTCATATAACAAACACAACTGTTCCATTTCCATATCACAAATAACCTTCTAAGTGTGATTAAGTAGATTCCGCATTCTTAATCATATTCACTCAATATATCATACACACAAAGTACAAAAGGTTTAACCACCTTAACCGTGTGTCCAATCCTAACATATCGTTTCTACTTCTTTGAACCATTTGCAAAATCCTTTCGTGCCTTCAGTTCTGTTGAAGGTGAGGGGATTGCCATTCATAAATTCTTCGTGAGTAAGATTTTTGGCGAGGGCTGTGGATATGCTCTTGGCAAAGATTTGTTCAACAATGGTTTGTGTCATGGCTGGAGTGGCTTGCTTTGACATAACTCCTTCAAAATCATAAGAGACCATGAGATTTTATAAGTAGTAAAGAGCATCACATATACACAACCATGACATGTGAAAATCACAACAAGCTCAACCACAATAATATAGGAATAGATCATGACAAAATAAATCATGATAGAAATATGACGTGATAGGAATAATCCATAATAAATCACAATAACCATAATATATTTTCACCATGAGTAGGTACAACCACAACAAGATAAAAATACATCACGACAAGGATAAATCATGGTAAGAATATGGTTTGATAAGAATCAACCACAATAAGAATAGATCACGTTAAGCATAATATAATCACAACATGGGTAGATATAATCACCACATACATGAATACAAAAGGAAAAGTCTCGGCTCACATTGACCGATATCATACCATAGAACAACTATATCCATATAGTAGAGTCAACACTTGGTAAGTTCATTGTACAACAACCAAAATACTACAAGTTTCTTTGAACTATGCCACACATCCCGTGGCTAGGATAATTGTAAAAGCTAGTAAAGATATAAGTCTAGTCTAGAGGCTTCCTGGTGCTCCTCTGATTGGATCCTGGGTTGTGGCATCATAGTGTTGTGATGCGTTCTGATGTGGGGCCTGGAGTTGTGTATCGATCATATCCGAGATAGTATAGATCCCAAACCATTCTTGAGGAATCTGCTGATGTTCCTGTTGAGTCGGTGATCTTGGTACTATCCACAAAGTGTCATCTAATTACCGATATGTGGGAATGGAAAAGGGGAATGACAATTGTGATAGTGGGAAGGTAGGGGCAGTCTCCTGAATCTCAAAAGTCTCAGTGTCATATGTGGTAGTCTCTTCTAAGTCTGGCTCAGGTGGTGCTAATACCTCAAATGTGTTGGAGTTATCATCTAACAATGGTGAGTGATATGGGAATGTCGAGGTATAGGAAGGTGAGAGTAGTGATGTAGGTGTATTAGTAGATGAAAAAGCATCCTCGATATCCGAGTCTGCTGGAATGATAATAGGGTGGTCAGGTGAAGACATATCGCTGTGAACCAGGTCAATACAAATATATATATATACGTACAAGTACTTATATAAAATACGTGAATAAAAACATGTTTTGCAATCCTAAGCACATCATGATATTGTGAAGTGTCGTGACCTAGTGGTTATAGTCTAGGGTCAATGATGCATCCTAGTTCTCTATAACCTTGGCTCTGGTACCAATCTGTCACACCCCCAAAATCTGTGTTTGCAGCGGAATGGAATTTTGGGGGCGTGATGTTCTCGGTCACAAAGTACAAGGAATAAAGAACGACCTCTAAGTGAGTCGTTTTAAAACAAGCGTTTGATTTTAAATTAAGTTTTACTAAACATAGTTATCAGAGTTCAACATCAAAATGTAAGATTTTTAATACATAATCAAACGCTTAAATAGTGCAAAGACCATCCTCATCATGATGTGCTTCCAAAATGTGACTTTAGTTCTCCACAAAAAGATTATTATTATCGCCTAATTACCAGAGAATACACGCTAAAATGGTCAACATAATTGTTGGTGAGTTCATAGGTTTAAGTAAATAAGTAAAGTGCGGACCACAAGATTTCAATAGCATGACAATCATAATAAATATAACGTCATAGTGAAAAATATATAAATTCAATGCTCTAAGCTCATGACCCCAAAGCTCAACGAATTGGTATGCAATTAAGCACAATAATAAATGCCCCAAATAAGTGTTTGCTAGACACTCGGAAATAATCCGAATGGTATGCGTCCGTTTACCCAGTTGGCGCGACCAACCCGGACGGGGTGTCAACCCAAATAGATCTATTCATAACATCCGCGCTTACAAGTAATTAACGGTTCATGATTCAAAGGGGACTTTAATGGCAATGCGGTAACTTAGGCAAAGAAACTGTTTTAGTACTTGTGTCCGTATGTAAAAACAATCAGTGTATTCCCACCCCGAGGGTTTAGAAATCATATATATAAACAATGTAAAATCGGGGCTATGAAACTCACCTTAGCAAAGCAAATCTCGTTTGGTATTATGTAAACGGCAATATAGGTCCAATAACTCTAATCGCGACCTAAATATACATATGTCTTAGGTTTCGAAATCAAGGTCAAGCATGCAACTCATACCTTACATTATCACTTGTACATGTCGTCGCATCATTTGTTGTCTAAATATAAATACGTCATTTTGATCCTTTATTTAGAATTTGCCACATAACTTGTCTATTTTACAATCAAGTTTTATTTGCCGCGTTAATATTTATTTCAAAGTTTTCTAATGCACCTAATATGTACATACATGGTTCTATCGTTTTTGTTTACTTTATTTCAACCAAAATACCCTCAAAATGGTCTAAAATTTACTACTAAAAGTTCCATCAGCTTTATTTTAGCACTTGCATGCTGTCAAGAATTCATTGATTGCGGCCACAATCTTTTGGCCATAACTTTCGCATCGTAACCCCGTTTATTAAGTGTGACCTATCCACGCGAAGGTATTTTATTGTACGCTAGGTTTTTCAAGGTCTCGGCTTGCCTAAATATTATTTACATCTCTGTTTTCAGTCTCTAAAATCCGGACAGAATGCATGTTTTTCAGATTTTTCAGAAAATGTTATTTTTCGTCGTTTAACTTCAAAATAGCGTATCTTTTTCGTTATAAGCCCGTTTTAACTCATTCAAGCGACCACGTTTTCGTTATTAAGTCTATTTTCTATATTTCTAACCCAAAGATACCCCTGAGTTACTGATTTTTCCAGATTTGGTAAAGTTGGACAGATTGCTTATTTTGAGTATCAAAGTCTACTTTCTAACTTTCTAGTCTATCTATACTCTTAACCAAAATTCCAAATCTCATCCTAGCTCATCCATCAACTTTCTAACATAACAATAGTGATCTAGACTTAAGCTTAACTATATTCAAGCCCATGAAATAAATTATCAAACATGTCAAAGTATACAAGTTTATTAATGTTCACATTTATAAGGTTTCTTACCACCACTTTTTATGGATAGTTTTCTAGCAAATTTTCTTGTAACAACATGTTGTCAAAACATTATCTTTACTAAAGGATCATTAATGTTTGTAAGTTTTCTTCAACATGTACAAATGATAATGGGTAATGAGACTTGGTCAATCATGTAAAAATGTAAGAATCATGAAATGTAAGTAAGTATCACTTACAAAGATGATTGTGAAGAAAGAGTTGTAAATCACTAGATTAACCACAATGCTTGTGCTCTAAACCCTTGTTAATAAGCCCTAGTACTCCTTGATTTATGCCACAACAAGTCTTGCTCCTCTTGCTCCCAAATGAGTGTGTCGAATTGTGAGTTAAAGTGTATAGGGATTTTTAGTTTTTCTCATAAGAACTAGTTGCAAAAATGAGTGTAGTTTATGGCTATTTATACTAGAAGATATTCAAAAGTTTAATAGGAAAGTTGAATGTCACATTTGGTCCAAGGGGGGGAAAGGCCGGCTAGGGGGGGGGGGGCTAGGGAGGGGGCAAGGAGACATAAGGGTGGCTTAGTTACAAAAGTAGAAAAGTTTAACTCTCTTTTTGTCTAATGTCATGATTTTGTCTAATATGTATTACTAATTAGGGACGAAGCGAGAGGGGGGGGGGGGGGGCGGCACTTAGATAAAAATGGAAGATATTAGTGTAGTTTGATATAAAAATGTATATATTGTAGGTATCGGGTGTTAAAAATATGTATCGGTTGTTGTTTCGGCACTTAACGAAAAATATACGTAATTAAACGTAGGTTATAAAGAAAATAATTTGGGTGTCAGAAAATATTTCTGGAACTTTTGTAATAATTTTAGAAGTATAAAAATGCCTTGAAAATAATCATTGAGAAAATCGGGTATGTCGGGTGCTAGATGTTTAATAAAAATTAACGTTTGTTGAATTTAAAACCATAAGTAACTAAAGAATAGAAATTTGTTTTATGGTTTAGAATTGTGAAATAGAGCAGGAGCAAGATACTGGAGCGTTGTGGACTAAATTTAACTTAAGTCTTAGTGCACTTAGAATTTATTCTAGGCTTTCACGTCGGTTCAAGTAAAAAGTCTTACGTAAATTGTTTTCAAATGAACGTCAAGAAAGTAAATTCGAGTTTGGTGAATAGTATTGACCAGAAATTATGCGGGTTGTGATATAAAGCCTAGTCTACTAGGTTCCATATTCAACAGATGCATGAATTTAGTGGAGACAAAGCTATAATCGGCACCGGAATCAAATAGTATGGTAGCATAGTGATCGTTTAGAGAGAACGTATCCATCACGATGTTCGAGTCCTGGCGTCCTTCTTCAGCATTCATCACAAATACCCGACCCCAAGCTGGGTTACCATTATTCCCACCATTCACATTGTTCCCACGGTTCACATTGTTTCCACGGTTTGCACTGCCTACACGGTTAGCATTGTTTCCACCATTTGTTGCAGCCTGGTTCTGGTTGTTATGCACTGGCGCCTGTGTCCTACCTAACCTAGGGCACATACTGCGAAGGTGATTTGGGCTTCCACACTCGTAACAAGTCCTTGGGTTAACGACATTCACTGGTGCCACTGGGTTAGCTGCTGCCCTACAATCTTTCGCCATATGCCCAGGTCGCTTACAGTTGAAACATACCACTTGGCACGGCCTAGTCTCTAGATGATGGTAGTTGCATTTGGCACACATAGGGTAAGGACCCTGATATTCCTTCTTGACGGTACTAGTTGCCACAAATACTTTTCCCCACTTAGCTTTCTTATTGTTACCATTTGCTTCATCTTGCTTACTCAGCTCACTCACGGCTTTCCTCTTTTCACCACTCTTAGACAATGTCCCATTGCTGATCATCTCATCCGTCAGGACTGCAAATTTCAGTATCGCGCTCTGGATAGTAGCAGGCTCAGTTGCTTTCACCATTCCACGAATTTCAGGGGCCAACCCATAGATGTACATTTCAATTCTCTTAGATTCAGGTGTGACCATATGAGGTACTAATCTAGCGAGCTCATGGAATCAATCCGTATAAGCCGCATGTCCAGTTCCCACCATGGTGTGATGGTAGAACTCATGTTCCAGTTTCTGCATCTCATTATCTGGACAATACTCTTCTCTTAACAATGCCTTAAATTCATCCCAACTCATCCCTAGGGTGGCTCCTCTGCCTTTAGCCTGAATTTGCGTATTCCACCAAGTTAATGCTTTTCCAATCAAAGAACAAGTAGCATACTTCACCTTCTGATGACTCGCACACTCACTTATGTCAATCACTGACTCCATTTTTTCGACCCATCGAGTATAAGCTATCGCACCTCCACTACCATCAAAGTTCATCGGTTTGCACGCAGTAAATTCCTTGTAAGTACATCCTTTGTTACCGTTGTTGTGGTTCCTTTCATTGACGTGATCACTTCCACCGTTGTTGTCCGCTTGATCATTCCACTCGCGTTATTCCCTTGGTTGCTGATATGGTCGCCAACTTGAGTGACAATGGTGGGTAGCAGTTCCCGTAGTTGTTGGGCGATAATGGTAGCAACATCAGGAGTCTCATTGTTGGCATCGTCGCTTCTCGTGCCGCGACCTCCTGCCCTACCTCCTCGTCCACCAGTCCTTCCACCCCTTGGTAGTATAACACCTCGGTTAACTCGAGTCGATCTTCATGGAGGCATGATTCTACAAAGTAGGACATTTGTAAACGTTAGATAGGAGATAGGTAAGATAGGTCGGTATAGTGTCATGCTACTATACTTAACTTCCTATCTGACAATCCATGACTTTGATAAGTCCATGCCACATCATGTTATCGTAAAAACGTTGACCAGGCATTTTTAAGATAGCATCATGTTGCATTTACTTATCATCATCACTTCGTGTCATACTATACACATAATCGCACACGATATTCCTATAATGCAAACTATATGGGGGGTTCTTAGGTTATAGTCTAGGTTAAACCACCTAATTCTCGATAACCTTGGCTCTTGTACCAATCTGTCACACCCCAAAAATGGCGCAGCGGAATGGCATTCTCGGGGTATGACTTCATAGTAAAGAACACAAAGTGTCAAAATAGAGAAATACTAAATGTAATACATTGAACTGATAATAGTCACAAATTCCCACAACAGGGATGAATACAAAATACAAAACAACATGAGTCTCAAAGTTACACAACATCATTATTTAATATCAGAATGCAACTCCACGAGATATAACCCGGGAGGGTCTTGACTAAGTCTTTGCTAAGTCAGGCCAATACTCAACCTTCTATGGTACCTTCGTTCTTAACACCTGAAAATGGATACCCAAAAACATCAACATAAAGTTGGTGAGCTCATTATCAAAAAGAAATAGTGTCACGCCAACTGATCCTATAGTGTTCCTCAATCACATAACCAAATCACGTGGGGAGCTACCCCGATAGATCTATCAACCAGTGGGCTCTCAATAGAGAGTTAACAGTTACACCAACTGAACCTATAACCTGTGGGCTCTCAGCAGAGAGTTAACAGTGGCGCAGTCATGTAATCACAAAGGAAACATATCACAGCATATAATAGCATCATCACATGTATATGTCCAAAATCATGTAAAACAGTAATTCACAGCATGAAAACATTTGTAAAGCATTGAGTACCATTTTCCCCCAAGGTAAAACACGTTAAAAATGGGGCTATGAGAACTCACCTCAGCAAAAGCAAATCCCGCTTGATAAATTGTAAACGGCAAATTTAGTCCGATAACTCTAATCGCGACCTAAATAATACATATGTCTTAGGTTCGAAAACAAGGCCATGCACGCAAGTTCATACTCTACGTTATCACTTGTACATGTTGTTGTATTATTTGTCGTCAAAATATTGTTGTGTCAACTTGATCCTTCATTTAGAAAATTACCACTTTAGAAAATGTTACTTGTTTATCTTGCGACCAAATTTTAGTCGTCATGTTAATGGCTATCTCAAAAATCTCTAACGCGCCTAATATATATATGTAATGTCCTACCATTTCCGTTTACCTCATTTTAGCCAAAACGTACACTAAAAGGTCCAAAAATCCATTTCTACAAATCCTAACAGCTTTCTATTAGCAAAATAGAAGATGTCAAAACTATATGTTGCCGCAAATCTTTATTAAGCTATAACTTTTGCGTCGTAACCTCGTTTCTTAAGTTTGACCTATCCCCGCGAAGGTATTTAAGTATACTATCGGCTTTTCAAGGTCTCGGCTAGTCTAGATACCATTTAGCGTCAGTTTTTATTATTCAAATTTCTGGACAGATTCATAATTTTTCTGAAAAAGTAGTTTTCGTCGTAATAATTGGAACTAGCGTATCTTTTTCGTTACAAGCCCGTTTTAACTCATTCAAGCGGCTACGGTTTCATTTTTGTGTCTATTTTCTGAATCTCAAGCCTAAAATTACTCACAACCTACTGATTTTTCCTGTTTTCACAAAATGGGACAGATTGTTTATTAAAAGTGTCAAAACTATATTTTCTAATCTTCTAGCCATTTTAACCACTTAACCACAACTTCATTTCTAGCCCTAGTTCCTCTATCAACTTCTCAACATAATGATAATGATTTAACCATAAACTTAACAATATTCTAAGTCCCATGAAATACTCATCAAGAAGGCTTAAATATAGGGAAAATGGTCTAAAAAGGCATCCAACTTGCCACCGTTTCCTATTGTAGGCGATCAACTATTTTTTTTCCTATTGTAGGCACGTACTTTTTTAATCTTCCTATTGTAGGCAAGGGGTTTCTTAATCTTCCTATTGTAGGCAACTAATGGGGTTTCAGTTAGATTTATTTACGTAAATCGTCCTTGTGGTTGGGAATAAATTGCAACGACAGTCCTTAACGGCCGTTAATTTATTCGCATAAACCGTCCTTGTCGGTCAACGGGTCGGGTCGGGTGCCACGTGTCACAACCTGAGTGGTGACACGTAGCATCGGGTCGGGTCAAGTCAACGGGTCGCCACGTGGACCAATGAGGTGGTGCCACGTGGCATAAGAGATAAATACCAACCGCATGTCCCAAGCCAGGCTCGAACACGGGAGGTTTGTGTGAAAGGTGAACGTGCTAGCCATTGGGCTGAGCAGACCTTCAAGTATGTTGGTGAAAATTAAATACTTTACCCATAATATGAGCAGACCTTCAAATATGAGCAGACCTTCAAGTTTAAAAATGTTTCTAAAAAAAAGTTTAGAAAAGTTTATAATAATAAAAAGTTTAGAAAAAAAAGTTTAAAAAAGTTTTGAAAAAAAAGTTTTCGACGACTTTTTTTAGAAAAAAAAATTAGAAAAAAAAGTTTAAAAAAGTTTTGAAAAAAGAGTTTTCGACGACTTTTTTTTAGAAAAAAAATTAGAAAAAAAAAGTTTAAAAATGTTTCAAAAAAAGTGTTTAAAAATGTTTCTAAAAAAAAGTTTAAAAAAGTTTATAATAATAAAAAGTTTAGAAAAAAAAGTTTAAAAAAGTTTTCGACGACTTTTTTTTAGAAAAATGTTTAGAAAAAAAATTTAGAAAAAAAAAAAGTTTAAAAATGTTTCTAAAAAAGAGTTTAAAAATGTTTCTAAAAAAAGTTTTAAAAAGTTTATAATAATAAAAAGTTTAGAAAGAAAAAGTTTAAAAAAGTTTTGAAAAAAAAGTTTGAAAACAAAGAAAAAACGGTGACTTTCGGATGAGTTTCAACGACGTTTTAGCATTTTACGAGATTCAGACGAAGTCGAAAAAATTCCCCGGGCACACCATTGGAAAGAGCACGAAAAAACGAGTCCGGAGGTACTTTTATTTATTTTTTGACCAGTCCAAAACTCGCTTAAATGACAGGTCAAAATAGAGCTAAAAGGACCAAAATCTGAAATGGGTGTTATATATTAAATATTGCATGTATATAATGAAGTCACACTCCAGTGCAGCTGGAAATGTGCTTCACTCTCACACGAGAGGTCCTGGGTTCGAATCCCAGCTAAGGCAAGCTACGTGTATATTATACATGCCACGTGGCACCATTTAATTGGTCCACGTGGCAACCCGACCTGACCCGATAGATGAACCGACCCGTTGACCCGTTAGATGACCCGACCCGACCCGAAAGATGACGTGGCACCACTCAGGTGGTGACACGTGGCACTCGACCCGACCCTTTGACCGTTGACCAAAAAGGACGGTTTATGCGAATAACTTAACGGCCGTTAAGGACTGTCGTTGCAATTTATTCCCGACCACAAGGACGATTTACGTAAATAAATCTAACTGAAACCCTGTTAGTTGCCTACAATAGGAAGGTAACCCCTTGCCTACAATAGGAAGATTAAGAAAGTACGTGCCTACAATAGGAAAAAAAAAATAGTTGATCGCCTACAATAGGAAAAGGTGGCAAGTTGGATGCCTTTTTAGACCATTTTCCCTTAAATATACTAGTCTACTAACATACATGTTTATATTATGAAGAGTTTTTCTAACTAGTTTTCTTGTATCCAAAACTTGTTCAAAACTTTATCTTTGTTAAAGGATCATTGCAAATGTGAAAACTTTATCAACATGTACTAAGTGATAACTAAGTATACACTTAACTAGCATATGTCATAAAGAAAACATGAACTTTTGTAGGATTACTTACAAAAGTAATTAGTGAGATGTGAGCTATAAAACACTTGATTAACCCCAAGATTTGTGTTCCAAATCCTTGCTAGAATGCCCTAAGTAAGCTTGATTTTAACCACAACAAGAATTTCTTCTTCCTTGCCCCTTAAGTGTGTCGACTTTTATGTGTGAAATGAGAGGGTATCTATTTTTTTTTCTCTTGACTAGCTAAAAAAAATTACACTTGAACCCATATTTATACTAGGGGACTTTCCAAGGGTCAAGAGTGAGTCAAAAAGAATTATGGCTAAGTATTTATTGGGGGGGGGGGGCGATTATGGGCTAGGAGGAGGCAAAAATGGTGGTCAAGCCACCCTAATGAAGTTTGCAACTCCATGATTTGAGGAGGCTTGTTGGCTAATAAATGATCATGTGTAGTTTGTCCAATAATTATTTTCAAGACAAAGGGGGGGGGGGGGCATGGGTATAAAATTAGGATTAGATGAGTCGTTTTGATACAAAAGTGGATATGTTGTAGGTATTGGGTGTTGTTTCGGTGATCTAACGAACGTTATATGTAATTAAACGTAAGTTGTAAAGAATTCACCTTGGGCGTCAGGAAATATTTCTAGAACTTTTGAAATCTTTTTGGAAGTATAAAAATATACATTAGAATTAATCGTTGAGAGTTAGACACATCGGGTGTTAAATTTTTGAACTACGAATATAGTTTGTTGAATTGACAACCGTAAATAATTTAAAGAATAAGGAATTGTCTTATGGTTTAAAATTGTGAACTGGAGCAGGAGCAAGGTATTGGAGCGTTCTGGACTAAATATAGCCTAAGTTCTAGTGATAAATTATTTATTTAAAACGAAATGCAGTAACTTAAAAGGTTCCTGAATTTACCAGTTGTTACATTTGGTATATGTAGATATTGTTTTAGTTTAGACAACAAATGTTAACAAGTACTTAAAAGAGAGTTAAAGTATATAAGCACATATAGGCAAGAAGGTATATTTTATAGAACTAATCAAGAAACATACCTTTGCTATAATCTTTCTATATGGTTTTAATAAGACCATAGAAGTGAAACACTGCACGAGTTTTTAGAAGACTTCTTTCCTTTATAAATAGCTTCTTTTAGATTCTTCTTTTGACTTCCTTCTTCATAGTTAGAACAAAGTCTTCGAAGAATCCTATTAAGAAGATTTCTCAAAGAGAATGTTAGAATAATACTATTAATGTCCAAACAAAGAAAGTTTTGTTATTTTTTATAAAAAAATGAGTTAAATGTCAATTTTTACAAAAGGTTTTTCCTTCGTTGTAGTTTTCAAAACATACACGGATCGTATCAAGTTTTTAAAGTACAATATACTCTAAGAAATTTGGTAACAAAGCTCTGATGCCAATTGTAGAAAACTAGAAGGGGGGTTGAATAGTTTTACCGATTAAAATCACTTATTAAAACTTATAGATCAACTTATGTCAATCTAGTTTTGACGTGTTGGATATTGATAGAAATAAAAACATATAAACTAAACTAGGAGATAGAGTTAGAGAGACACAAGCACAACACAAGTATTTATAGTGGTTCGGCTACAAGGACACCTTCCTTGCCCTACTCCACTCCCCGAGTCACCTACTCGAGAGTTCGTTATCACTTCACAACACAAACTCCTTTCGCATGGCGGAGAAACCTTCACAACATCGCTTACACTTTATCCAGTACAAAGTTAGATAGCGGGTCTTTCACACAAGGTAAACCAAACCTTCGTCGCCTACACTTTATCTGGTACAAGCCTATATACCGGGTCCTTAGCACGGCGGACCAAACCAACACACCCAATACAACTCGACTAAAGAATCCAACGTCCTTTTACACCTATCGACTCAACACATCTACAACACCCTTTGAGAAGAAAGAAAGAACAAGAATCACTTCTGTGATCTTGGAAGAGAATAATCAAAGCAACCCATATCACGAGCTTGCACGTCTTCGAGAGTTTGTGATCTCGCCTTATGGAAGGAACCTAGAGAATCACAAAGAGAAACAACATAGAAAGATCCTTGGATCTGAGGTTAGAGAGTTTAGAGTATAGAGAGAAGTAAACTCTCAAAAGGGTAAGAGATAAGAGAGAAATGACTCACTATTTATAGGCAAAACTGCCTACTGTTCACCCGGTTCCACCGGATCCCTTCCCATAGGGATCCGGCTAGTGTAAACTGAGGGATCCAGGTAACTGGGTAAACGAGTCCAAATTTTTGGTTACAAACCGGGTTATGGGTTATATGTTATGATCCATGGATAGATGATGTCATACCTGATGTCAAAGACATCTTGAGTCATGGGTCATGGACTTTGGGTTATGGGTTATGAACTTTGGGTCATGGGTCATGGTTTTACCCATTATGGATGTCATGCAATGGGTCATGGGTTATGGGTCAAGCTACATGGTTTATGGTTTATGGACTTGGTTTTGGGCCATGGATAGTCCAAGTGTTTACTAGCTTTTTCTTAACATGTATTTTATAAAATGTAAGTAACAAATGTTACTTAAGTGTTTTTATAAAATAGTTTTGGTTTCATGTAAACTTGTTAACTAGATATGTATAAGGTTTACTTGTTTAATGAAATGAGTTAGTAAACTATTGGCTCAAAGCATTACATAATTTATTTATCTCGTTAAAATGATTTTATGTTTGTTATCGACAAAACATTGAAAGATCGTAAAATATAAATAAACGTTTTGAAGGTTTATTTGTATTAACATAATGGACTCAATCTTACAAAAATATGCATATATACTTAAATCACCAAGTTTCAAGGCACGTAATTCCGCCTTCAATGCAATAGAACGTGTATGTTTATTGTCATGAAAGATATCGGCAAGGAGATCCCATGCTTCTGTAGCCGATTAAGGGTCCTCAACAATGAGTCGTTGTTGAAGAGTTTTGGATAAAGTGATGAAGATCCAAGAAAGAATGATGGTATCAATCTTTAACCATTCGGCATCGGGAGGTGATGGTGTGCTTGCAGTTGTTTCATCCGTGGCTTTGCCTAAGAGATGATCCAAAAGAGAGTATCCCTTGCAAAGATTCTTAAAAAGTAAAGCCAAGAGGAGTAATTCATCTCCTCGACATCCAACTTGACGGGAATGATGTTGGTAAGGTTGGTGATTGTCATAAGTTTGTCCGTAAGAAGAATGATGGGTGTAGTAGGAGGGGCATCAGAACCAGTCATTGTAATAGTATACAAGTGAAGGTTAAGGTTTTGTGAAGAGGTATTAGAACAGTAATCGTTGTAGTGTTAGGGCTCCAAAAATAATACGTGAATACCACTATCCTTATTCAAGACAGTGAGAATACCAAGCAAAACAAAGAAACTACTTATCCAGATATAAGATGGGTCGACAGGAAGCAAAACAGAAAACCACCAAATAACACGAAGTAACAAGGAAGTTGACTGGTTATCCCAGAACCAACTATCGACTGAACACACAAAAGAAAACCCTGTTGACTGGTAACCACGTGTACCAATGATCGATACCAAATAAGAAGCAGTAAAAGAGGATCGGTATTATTTTGTTTAGGGTTTTAAGAGGATCGACCAAAGAGGCCTGATACCATGTAGGTTTGTAAAGTGATTCGTGTGTCGTATTATTGATAAACCGAGAATATATAGATTACAATACCTAGCACCCATGACATAATTGGGTCTATGACACTAAATAATAATCGGGCTTAGCCCATAACAATATACCATAAGAAATACGACTAACACTAGTGTATAGTTCATCTAATGCTTCATTACTATAGAGGTAGTTTTAGTGTCACAGTGTGGTGCGAATTTGATGCGGCGTTTCATTAGCTATTTTACACAATTAATATTACCATCGTTATTAATTAACTTTCTAGAATTTACGACACCACTACATGTTACTTATTCGATAAGGTCACTAGCTTCATAACAACATATGTAAGTAACCGGGTAATCCAGCTTTTTGATAACATTGTAACACTAGGATATAAGACTACCCTTATCAGTTATCAGAAAACACCTTCCCTCACGTTCCAACTCAGTGTCACCTCAGTTTTTTCTTTCCACCTTTTTACCCTCACCCCTCTCACTTTTCACCCATATTGGTCACACAACCCTCACAAGTTAACACATTTTTTTATTTATTAAAAATTAAAACTTTTATTCATAAAACGAAAATGTTACACATACAATTAAAAACGTACACGTACGAAATTAAAATCATAAAACACTACATAGATAATGTTTTGTGTTGCGGGGAGTGTTTTTGTTGAGACATTTTGTTAGTTAAAATGATATTGAGAGTAAAGAGTATATAATGTGAAGTTGTGTTTAAAACTGTTGAAGTTTAAACGTTATTTATAGGTAAATAAAATGGTAGTGGGGAAATTTTATTTTATCTTTTCTTTTTCTTTTTTTATACAAGTATCAGTTGCATAGTGAGGGATCCACTTTTTTTACACAAACCGAAAAGTGAATTGCTCACCTATGTGAGCCTTTTTTATTTCCCTCAGTCACGCTTTACAAAAACACCCCATAATAGGCTCACAAAGCTCTCACTCACCTTCACACATGACCCATACGGGTAGTCTAACATGAAATTTTAATGGTTAAAACAATTAGAAAGTAGGACTAACAAGATGTAGCAATGATAAAGCTTGGTTAAGAGCACAAGGTGTGGAGCTCATTGGACCTCGCCATAGTTACATGGCATCTTCGCCGTGGGTCGCCACCACACCGGCCATCTTCGTCGTGGCTCGCCATAGACGAGCTCGTCGTCTGCATGACGAAGGTAACAAATGTACGATTTGCAGGTTTCTTTTCTTTTTTTTTTCTTTTTTTTCAGATCTATAAATCAATTTGTGTTTTTGTGTGTAAATAAAGTGTGTGTGTGAGAGAGAGAGTAAAAGGTTGTAGTTATAATACTTTTTTTTTATGTGTCAAATTGTATTTTTATTGTGTTTTGTGTGTGTTAATTTGTATTTTAATTGAATGAAATGAATTTAATGAGTTTGAAAAATGGAGAAAAAAAATGAGGGTAGATGGTACCCAAATGAGCAAGTTGTGTTTAGTTCTGATAAGGGAGGGTTGTAGAAGGGGGTTTGTTACGGTGATGTGGCAACCTATGGGACTCAAATGAGGAGTTTAACTTCCTCACCACACCTAGAGCTCTTAGAGGTACATATACTTTCAATTCTCCAATCCCTATATCGCATGCTTTGAGAATTTTAGGTAAACTGTAAAATATGCATCAAGAACCAGACAGTCAAGGTTTCATATAACTAGTATTGAAGACCCGTGCGTTGCACAGGGCTGTATATAAGTGTTCATAGTGTAATCTCTGGCACTTATTTTCATCATTATATATCTAAGTTGTGATGGTATCACACAACTTAAAAGAACCGAGGCATTCAGACCCGTGCGATGCACACGGGCTGTATCTAATTATTTATTGCATAATGTTTTCAACTTCAACTTCAAATAAGTAATCTGTAACTGCCCAGCCAAAATCATATCTCTTCCCGTCTCTATCTAGTTTCTCATACCCTAAAAATATTGGCCATCAGTTTATCACTTATATTAAAAGGAAACCACCCATCGTCACAAACACTAACAATCTCAGGCCCGTTTAATTTTGTCTTTTGTAAACGGTTTCAAATCTGAAGTAAAAATAAAGACCTGTTTCATGACTTCATGATCTTAATCTAAAAGGTCTCGGGTAAGTTCTTTTATTTTGCTGCCCAATACTAAACTTCAATCATAAATAATTTGCTAGTGTTCTAATTCGAATCATATTCAAATAGTGAATCAACAATGATTTTCTTTTAATCATTACATGTTGATAGAAAAATGATGTAATATTTCAATCACTTTTACTAATCTTTTCTTGCATTGATGAATTTCTAATGAAATTTTTCATTAGTAAAAAAATGTGGTACTATGT
This sequence comes from Artemisia tridentata subsp. tridentata, assembly GCA_021014915.2. Classification (NCBI taxonomy): domain Eukaryota; kingdom Viridiplantae; phylum Streptophyta; class Magnoliopsida; order Asterales; family Asteraceae; genus Artemisia; species Artemisia tridentata. The sequence continues at coordinate 106,613,822 of CP139501.1, read as the reverse complement.
AGAGTATTTCAGAAGCAACATCTCGACATTCAAAATCAAAAATTAATTTAGTCTATAAGAGGAGACCGTCCATTTTTAGTTATCAAAAATGAAGTGGATGTAATATTTCATTGGGTTCGTCAAAATATGTACGTAACCGAAATTAATAAATGAAAAGTTGTATAATTAGCCTTCAAAGAAAAAAAATCTTTTAAAAGATTGGCAACAAAGTTTGAAGCAATCTGAGATATTGTATAATTTCATTTTGTGTGTTGTTGTGATTCGGAGATAGTGAAAAGTTTAGGATAGATTGAAGTTGTTGGTTGTTTTGAGAATTGGATTTGATGTTTATTGTTGGTTTTGGACACCATTAAGCTTAATCACCAAATAATTTAAAATACCAATACACTTTTTAATTTTTAGTAGTGATATAAAGACCTTAAAAAAACATGCCTAAACATGTGTCTAATTCACCAATAATTTGACATATCTATTTACACATTTAAGTTCTTCATATTTTCACAACCATTTTTCATATAGTATACGGTGAACATAAAATATCCTTGACATGTTTAATTATATCAATTATATTACAATTATTCAACTTTAGCCTAGTAACATAATAACAAACATGACATTATCCTTTGATTCATACCAAAAAAAGAAAATGCAATTTTAAGCAAGGGTAATATAGTAAACTCGATTAAATTCCTTTATTTATTTTTAGTAGTGAACGATTAAATAGAAACTCAGAAGTGTTAATTTGTTTTAATCTAAAAATAGAAATTTATTTTTACTTAAAAAATTTACTCACTTTGTAAAGTGAAACTTACATGACGGTATGGAGTAAAAGACGACATGTGGGCATGCAAAAGACACGACAACACAAACAACAATGTAATCTAGTTATCTAGTTGTGATCTTTTATCTATGGAACACGACTGTCGTCCTATGTTTCTTAACTAACATTCCCTCCATAATTTGTCGCACCGGAAAACATGCAACTATCTGCCACCTCAGCAGCAGCATCATCAGTAGGATCAAGATTATCACCATTTTTGTCCACTGATCATCATCATGTTTCTGTAGCATTTAAAACATCATCATCACCTTTGAACTGGAGCTGTAATAATACTGGTCGTACTGGTGGGAGCTTGTTGATATGTAGAAGCTCACTGACACCCTGTAGCATTTAAAACATCATCATCACCTTTGAACTGGAGCTGTAATAATACTGGTGGTACTGGTGGGAGCTTGTTGATATGTAGAAGCTCACTGACACCTCCTAATAGACATTCACCAGCTGCTGCTAATGCTTCTGTTTCGGGTGATGGGTCTAAAACTCAAGCTGTTGCTGTGGATCTTAATGAGGCTGATAGTGACATTGTTAAACAAATATGAATCCATAGTTGCTTAGATTCTAAACAAAATTCTTAACAATGTCACTATCATTCAAGATTCTTAACAATGTCACTATCATTCAAGATTCTTAACAAGCTGTTGCTGTTGATCTTAATGAGGCTGATAGTGACATTGTTAAACAATGTCACAATCATTCAAAATTCTAAAGGTTAGTCTAAGCAACTATTGCTGCAACGCTCCTTAGTACTGCCCTTTAGAATTTTGAATGATGAATTCATCAAAATGACGCTTAGGATCAGTTGCTTAGACTAACAAAGTGTACTATTTGAACCACAAATGACACAGATTAATTGACCTCGAGTTTTCAAACCCAACTTCATAGCTTTCCTTAGAACTAAATTTAGAGATTTATGTCACTATTACAGAAAGCATACCTAAACCAAAATCAATAAGATATAGCTTCTTTTCATCAACTGATTTAGGTTGACCAAGCAAAAAATATTTTGGTTTCAGGTCTCCATGCACAAAGCTAAACATACGAAATTGATTATTTTATCTAACAAAAAGTAACCCTTATAGTTGTATTTTAAACAGATAATTAAAGCTTTGATGTTTAAAATGTAGTCAACGTATATAGAAATATAAGAACCATGCAATGTCGATAAGTCTTACCCCTTCTAATGAAGCTTTTCAAGAATGGATATTGCCTCAACAGCAATGCAAGCCACCATACTTGCCGACATCCTAAAGAAGAAATCGATTAACCACTCGAAAAATGATATATTTTTAAAGGAAAATGGCATATGAAGAATAAAAACTTGGCTTAAGATTGGCCTAAAGAATTCCAAACATCCCATAGACTCGGTCCAAGAATGTCCATGACCTGAAAAAGATTGGAACTTTTTTTGTCACGCTACACCATTGAAAAATTAGGCTAAATATAAATGACCAACCGCGATATCCCAGGCGAAAAATTTCAAGCCAAAACTCACAGGAATGTAGGAATCATACTACTACAGAAAAGTTCATAGTGACCCCTCAATAAAGACCGGTTACAAAACACCCAGTTTTCATCAAGAAAAATTAGACGGGGATTGAAAATGTTGAGATTCAAAAACTGTTGATTTTGTTAAACCCGGTTTCTATCTAGAAAGATTTTAAGCAGGGGTTTTCCCTCTCTCTCTTTTACGAATTTGAATCCCACTGCCATTCTTCTAATTTTTCTCCCAACACGCACACCAACCATACACCTCTGTTGCTTCCACCGCGCTAATGGATCGCATTCTAATTCTGATTTGTACTTTAATTAGTTTCATATAATGTTATAGTTACTTTGTCAGATCTTTGCATGTTCTTGAGGACATCTGAATTCTTGATCCGCATCTGAAACTAAGGTTCTTTGGCCCTAAGCCGAAATTAGGATTTTTTGAATTTGCTAATCAAATGCTAATTAAGTCTATATCAGTGATTGTAGTTTAGTTATTATCTCAAGTTTCATACTTCATTGGGTAAATTTGGATAAGCATCACTAAATTGATATTTTCCCAAAATATCCAGGACGCACATAAATGTACGGGCACTGTTGAGGGTTATTGTTGTGATTATGAGAAACTTTGTACTGCTAGTTTCGTTCGTTTGTACTGCTACCTATGCAACATTAGTACTGCCAACTTCCTTCTTTCCCTCTCCTTTTCCTTCGTCCCCGCCTCCTCTCTTATCTTCTTCCGCTGTAGCTGTAACATGGCAACATAATAAGATTAAGATTCGTTTAATATTCGGTTGTTAGGCTATGATGTTTAGGCGCATTATAAACAACTATACAGTAATCTACTTAATCATGTATATAATGTTGTTAGCAAAACGTCATATAAAATTTCCAAAACATGTAACTCAAAATCAAACAATGACATTTAATCCAACTATAATGAGAGCAAAACCAATCACAAACAATGGGAGCACCAAAAGCTTCATTGTTGTGCCTTTTTATAGTTGCCACATGAACACCAAACACTTCATCTTCAGCTGCATTATTACACTACAATAAAGGCTCATAATACACCATGATTACATGAACACCAAACACTTCATCTTCACCTGCATTATTACTGTTAGTGCAAATATTACGATATTTAAACTAAACGGTTTCTTCGGTTTTAATAATGACAAACATGTAACTTGTAATGCATAATGTAAAATGTGCAAGTTACTTGTAAACACAAATCATCAATGCATACTTACATCAACACCTCTCGACGTCTCAAGTATGCTTCAACAAAGTCGTAGATTTCCATCCCGACGTAAATCACTCAATGTATGGACAAACAAATCTACTACTTGACAAATGATCAAAGGGTTATATTTTTCTCTAAACTTCACATTTTAAATGTGACAAAACATTTCTTTCAAAAATATATTTTACAAATTATTTTTGAATTAAAAAGAAATGTTTTATTTTAAAAAATAAGTTTAAAAAATCCAACAGTCATTTTTTCCCCCAAACAGCTCCAAACATTCCCAAATAAACCTTCCCCACTAAAAACAAACGAAGGAGCGTCCACGGTACCACTAAAGTACCGACGGTACCACTAAATTTAGTGGTACCGTGTGACAATTAGTGGTACCGTGTCCTTATAACGGCTAGTTTTTCCTTGCCTATAAATAGTGGACCATTTTACACTTCCAACTTGATTTTTCCAGTCAGTTTTCTCTGGTCTAATCCCTCCTCACTTAGAACACTTTCTTTGATCATTTAGAGAGTCTTAGTTTGTTTAAGAGTAATCCTTTCATCCCACCAAGAGATCCTCTTCATTCCTCTTCTAGTGCAAGAGAAGAACACAAGGTATCTAAGAAGATACAAAGTGTTGTAGTTGTAGGTAGAGCACTTGTAACATTTGTTACACACTTGATTGTATCATAGTATACATCAAGTCTATCTTTCTTTTGAGAGTTTGTGAGGGAAGATCATTGTGATCTTATAGAGATATTGAATATCTCTTGAAGCTTGTGAGCTAGTGTGTAGATCAAGTTTATCAAAGGTAGATCTGGTAGATTGAGTCAAGTGAGGGTTGATCATTGTGATCTTGTCGAGATCTTGGAGATCTCTTGAAGCTTGTGGGCTTGTGTGATTGATCAAGTGGATCAAGGGTAGATCGAGTCAAGTGAGGGTTGATCATTGTGATCTTGTCGAGATCTTGGAGATCTCTTGTAGATTGTGTGATTGTGTATTGATCAAGTAGATCAAGGGTAGATCGTGGGTAGATCATGTGGATCATGGTAGATTGGTGCTAGCTAAGATTAGCACTCGACATTTAGCTTAGTGTCGAAAATTGGATAAGCGACGTTGTACGGTTTCCTCCGCCTGAAGGGAGCTTGTTGATTAGTGAAGTAACTCTCGAGTTGGGTACTCGGGGAGTGGAGTAGGGCGAAGAGGAGCTTCGTGACCGAACCACTATAAATCATCGTGTCCGGTTTGCGCCTTCTTACTTATATCTTTACTTTCATTTTATTCTTTATCGCATTATATTTATATTTGCATTGCGTTTATGTTTGTGTGGCTAGTTGCTTATGTTATGTTGATTATGTATGTGTCATGATTTGATTGTGCTTGTGATGTAGTTTAATTTATTCATCTCTAGATGTTATATGATCATTGTTGACACTTTTCATATTACGTCACACTTGATCGGGTTTTTGATAGAAAAAGTTTTTAAGTTTTTAAATGGAAACGTATTCACCCCCCCCCCCCCTCTACGGTTTCCACAATTGGTACCAGAGCCACGTCGTTCAAATTTTTAAAACAAATGGTTTTCAAAATTGAGTACAATCCATGTATCAAATTACCTATAAGGGTGATAAAATATGAAAAGTATTTAGTTGCTTAATACTTACAAGTTTTGTTGTTAAGTATACTTTGTCATACTAGCTTGAAGGTTTTCTTAAACCACTAAAAGAATAGAGTTTTAAGTGTTCGGTCATGTTTTCTGAACGGGTCGTTAAATCATGAGGTTTTGAAAGGAATGTTTGGGACAAACCATTATTTTGTAGTAAACGTATTATCGTAAATGTCTTTCTTAGTCCTAAACATGAAAATGATGCGTAATATATATTTTATATGTTCGGTATCTAGTTTACTAAATTTTACATTGTTTCATCAAGTCGCCGCACTAAAACTGTAAACTGAATCAGAAAACAAAACACGGTACCACTAAATATAGGACGGTACCGTTATATTTAACGGTACCGTGGGGTATTTAAAGGTACCATGCCTCTGTTTGTCTGTTTTCAGTATTGGGTCATTTTCAGAAATTCATATAAAATCAACCATAAGTCCGTAGGAGTCGTGTCACCCATCATTTTAAATGAAGTTGAGTCTACTTTCATTTGAAAAATATTTTTATGAATTAGTTCTAAATGAAAGTATGTTAAAGTCCTTGATTTTCAACTAAAGGACTTTTTGGTCATGCAGTTTGCGTAAATTTTTTATCAAACTGAAAAAGGGCGATTCAACTTTTAAACCTTGACGTGTTTTCAAAGTGACTTAGCAAAAATCTGTGAAATAGGGAGGAAACCAATTCATTTTCAAATAAAATCAAGCTTAGTATACATTGTTATACTTAATACACAAAATGATGATAAGTATTTTTGTGTGTTATGCTAAATGACTATTTGTTCGTTATAGTTTTCCGGTTTAGGCGTTTATAAGGCTCATGCTAAATCACTTGCACTATATTGAGTAATTAGTTTTCATTGCATATAGGCATAGACCATTTCTCTTGCATATGTTGCAAGTTTTTTAAATGGTTTAGTAACCTTCTTAGGAATATAAACTAAGTTGGTTGATCATTGTTAGGAATATAAATATTCAGATGAAGGCTCGGTCACCCCGAGCATCTATTTAGCATTCACATAGCTCGTAGGCTTATTTATATTAGTTTAGTATTATTAGTAATATTAGTATTATAGTTTTATTAGACTAGTCGTATCTATTATTGTGGCGTGGGTCGGGGCTTTCCCCACTGTCAGCTCACTCCACAGCCCACCAGGGGCACAAATATTAGTAACTATATAAGACCCTTCCCACACATGGGAAGGGTTGGAACTCTTGTCACAATTTCACCTAGTAATCTAATCTTATACAAGTTTTCCTTTACCTCTCTCTAACTTCTCTCTAAACTCTCACCATGGATCTCATCTTCCATAACCCAAGACCACCCGAATCATCCACACAATCAAGATGGTTATATCCTACAATTGGTATCAAGAGCCATGGTTAGGTTCGGTTTGATTGTGTGTCGATTTTGTTGGTTTATGTCGGTTTCATTTTTTTTGGTTCGAATCGTGAGATCTATTTTCTTGTGTTGACTTCTTTTGAACTCGTGGCTGTGGGTCTCATCAGTTTGCTTACTTTCTTGTTAAAGGTTCACTTTTCTTTGTTCAAAAGTTTGGTTGCCTTTAGCTTACAAGTAGTTAATTACTGTGGGCCTATACAGTTTACAAACTGCTAGAATCGTTTCTTTATTCAAAAAGGTCATTTCTTTGTACAAACTGCTAGAACAGTTCAAAAGTTTGGTTGCATACTGCTTTAATCATTTCTTTGTTTGAATCGTTACTCTCACTAACTGCTAGAATCCATGTTTTTGAAATCCAGTTTGGTCTTAATATTCAAGAGGGCCTCTAACTACTTATGGTGATGATTTGTTCCTGGTAGCGTTTTGTCTACCTTCTTGGTAGCGTTTTGTGTCTGTCAATATTGCATCTTGGATAGAAGCCAAAATGGGAAAGAAGACGAAACTGGGAAAGTGACAGTTGTACCTTCGTGATAGTGACAGAATGGCGATTTGTCTATCTGGCGATTTGTCTAAGTAGCGACTTGTGTCTTACAAGTGTGGCGATTTGTGTCTTACAAATGTGGCGATTTGTGTCTTCAAGAATGTGGCGATTTGTCTATCCTAGCGTTTAGTCTAAATGGCGGTTTGTCTAAGTGACGGTTTGTTTAGTGGCGATTTGTCTAGTGGCGAGTTGTCTAGTGGCGAGTTGTCTAGCGGCGATTTGACTAGTGGCGATTTGTCTAGTGGCGATTTGTCTAGCAGTGTATCTAAAAGTAGCGACCTGTGCTTAAGAATGCCACGATTTGTCCACTAAAAGAAAAAAGGAAAGGAGATGAAGCAGTGAGACAGACCAAGACCAGCAAACTGTTAACAATAATAACAGTTGAAAACAAGATAGCATACACAAATCCATAATTCGAGTGACAAAATAGAGTTGAAACAAAATACATCTATTGATTACAAACATCACACCAACTCGTACCTCTGTTCCAACTCATTATAACAACCCATAATCCAAACACATATCCATTAATAACCTAATCCCTTGAACCCCTCACATATCAACAGTAAGCTACAACAAGGTCAAGCACACGAAGGTCAAGCACACGAATGAAAGTATCATCATCGATCTTTGTTTGAAACATTACTTCATGAATATACGACACAAACAAGATAAAAGAATATAACAATAATGTTATTTCATTTTCTTTCGGTCGATCAATGATACAACAACAAAAACAATAACCACTCTTTGAGATCAAGTTGAGGACCAAGTCTCATGATTAATATCCGAACACTAAAAAGAAAAATCAAAACTTTAGTGATTTGATTTTGCTTTTGATTCGGTTAATACAAAACAAAATCAAATGAAAGACACCTACCCGAGACCTTTGATAAGATCTTGAAGCCATTAAATCGTAAGGAAAAGGAGGTCATTGGAGATTGATTGATGTTGGATCTCGTTCAATAAGAATCAAAAGGGTTTGGTGCTCGGTTGGTTACTGAAAATATTAAACGAGGATGATTTTAGAGTGTGTGATTGTGTTTGTGTCCGTATGGATGGATATGAGTCATTGGAGGAGAGAGTAGAAAGGAGGAGGGGGGCGGATTATTAAGTGTGATTAGGGTTGTGTTAATGTGTTAAGGGGGAGTTAAATACCCGAAATATTAGGGTAAAGGGTGATTTGGATCAGGTATTTTTTCTTCATAAAATGGGCCGAGTGATGTGTTATCCTAAATGGGTAGCTGGGCTGTGTTGATGTTATGTGGGCCGTGCTTGTTTAACTTTGTCAATGGGCTGGACAATTTGAAAAGTGGGTCGTGACTTGTTTGTGGGCTGACCATTGAATCGAATGGTGGGCTGAGAAATCGAATGTGTATTAGATTAAGGTTCTATCTGTGTAAATTGGTTAACACTTTGTGTTTAAAAAATAATTAACAAATGTATTCTTTGTACATGGTGTTAATTTATTTTTGCCAAATTGTTGACTAAAAAGAATGGTATTTCGGTCATTATTCAGACGAGGATACACACGTCACGGCTGGTTATTTGGGTATATGAATGTCGATGTGATTTCAGAACTGTGGATCTGGCAGCATTGTCCTATTGGTACCTACAAGTTGAGTGAGCCCGCAATTTGATCTTTGCGATTTGAGTTATGGATGACAAATTGCGATTTGATTAATTGCGAGGTGACAAGTTGCTATTTGACTTGTTGTGATTTGACTGATTGCAATTTGACCAGTTGCGATTTGACGTTGCGAGTTGACACTTGCGATTTGACTTATTGCAATTTGGTTGATTGCAATTTGACTTGTTGCAATTTGACAAACTGTGACTTGACTAATTACAATTTGATCAAGTTGACATTTGACTTCTATAACTTGCATTTTGAAGATTAGTATTGCAACTCACTCTTAGTTTGTTCTGGTTGATTTCACGGGTTCTCTTGTAGGTTTTAGAAAATCCCGCGAAAGATTCTATTTCTTGGTTTAAATCTCAAGAGTTGTAAAATCCCGTCAAATTAATTTTGGACAAGTAGGCTGGAGTAGGAGTTAGACATAATAAAACTTACGGGGTTTGACTATGCTGTTTTCGGGATAAATTTGTGCTGCGAGATCGGCGGGAATTGGGAAATTATGGTAACTTGGTTGGTTTGTTAATTCACGGGTTGGTGTACTTAGTGTCTCAAACATCTCGAGATTGGATGGATGCACGATTGATGTGCGTGTGTATTGCTCTAATTCTTTTATATCCACGGCATCGGCCCCAAAGACTTGGTGCGCACGTGATGTGTCGTTGTGGTTTAGCAGAGTTAATGCCGACTCAAGTTTTAAATTTATATTTAGCCGACTTATCAATAAAACACACACTTTAACGAGAAGTGTACCCGGTCAGTATGAATATAATGGTAAGTAGAGTGTCGATCACTAAGAGTGGAACGTATTTTCTAGTTATTCTAATCAGTATTTTAATATCTTAAGTTAGCTATACAACCTATTCTAACGCAAGGGGGTTCAGCCTGAGAGACTGGCACGGTTTGGTTATGATTAAATAGAAAACTAAACTAATGAGCACGAATCAGCGATTAGCACACACGTACACAGATAGATACTTGAGACAATAAGAAGACCTGTCCTGATAATTAAGTAGCTTGTCACTTGTTTTATTGCTAGTTTTATATGAAGTGTATATAATTAACCCTTTCTCGTTGGCTCTAATCTTATCGGCGAGTAAACCCTTAATGATTACTTATGTCTATCCTATTTACTAATACAATAAAACAAAACTACTTAATGAATTGAATACATGCAGGACCTTCTTACAGCTCTTGTATCTTCGTTCAGGGTGTGTCTTGTGCTGCTAATACGTCTGAATTCGGCTCTAGGGTTTCTTCGGTCTTCGAAAGCTTAGTGTGTAGGATCCCGAAATTCGTCTGGCCTTGGGGTATTTATAGTTTCTGTCTGAGGGTTAGATGCGGCGCATAGGATAAGTAGATGCGGCGCATTGACTTAACTTCGCGTGGGGTCCAAGATTAATATATTCAGGAATATTCGTACACCGCCTTAAGATGCGGCGTAACTCCATTTCTCTATGCGGCGATGTCCTTTGCTGTCTTGGATCGTAGCTTGTGAAATCTTGATAGTGATACGCCGTATGTACGAAGTATGTTGCGGCGTATCTGGAGCAGAATGATCTTGATCTTGTATATTTCAGTAGACTCTTAACATCTTGCTTGTTTTGCTCCATAATTAGTCCAAAATCGCCAAGTTTCACATAATACTTGTTTTTACCTGAGAATTACAAAAGTAAACATTAACGTATCAATTCTCATATATAATATAATAAAACAAGTTAAATAAATAGGATAAATGATGATAATAAAATGTACTTATTTGAGTTCATCAAATATCCCCCACTTGAACTTTACTTGTCCCCAAGTAAACCTTAGAATAAATCGTATGAAAATGTATCCTAAAAGATGTTAGGATTTATTTTTTATATTTAAGCATGTATTCGTTTTGTTATAATTGCACAACCAAACACTTAACGAATTAGAGATAAAATAAAATATTTCGATAAAAGCAAATCTAATCGTTTAACTGTCTAGTCGTGACGAATATTCTATCATAAGCTTGGCAAGTATACGCATCTCCCCCACTAAAGCCAAGGAATAACAAGTCTAAAGCGGTAAAAATGGGTTTGTTGGTTAAGGGTTAATCATCCTTTTTAATCTCTATCGATCTCAAATTTCAGAAAAGGTGACAAAATCACAATTACATGATCGAATCCACGACCATGATACTTGCAATTGCTCAAATCCTTAACTCGAATAGGCTAAAGATAGGACCAAGTAATCTTCACCAATAATATTATATCAAAAAGGGCGACAAAATCATAAATACATAGCCGAATCCACGACTACGATACTTAAGATTGCTCAAATCCCTAATCTCAATAGATCAAAGGTTTGGATAAAGAATGATGTAGGGTATGGATAATATTTGGGATACAAATTGGTGTAAAATAAAAAATAAACAAAACAGATAAATTAAAATCCTAAGTTTGGTAAATTACTTTCCCAACCATCCCATTAATAAGACTCATATCATTGAATAACTCACGCTTTAACACTTGAAACACACGCTTTAGGTAGACACGAATTATACTCAACAAGATCTCAATCAAAGAATAACCTTAGTTGGCTTTCCCATAACGGCCAACTCCCATTCAATCCATATATATAATATACAACAAATAGTGGTGATATCGACCACTTAATACAAAACTTTACATAAGTTGGTTAAAACAAACTTCCAACTTTTCTTTTTCTTTTTCTTTTCTATTTTTTTGATTTTTTTTTTGACATCAACATATGTGTAAAATTTCACAACTTTTCTATCACTATCTTTCCGGATAATTTTTCCATATTTTTCATACTTTCAGAAATAACTGTAATAGCGATAGTAGTAAACACACGAAAAATAAACTCAAAGATATACAATATTTACTTTCATACCAATTGCATTGTGCAATTTCCTGACTCAACCAAAGATAATGAATTACGCACGCGAACACAGGTAATGTAAGGAAACACACTTTGCCTAAAGCAATTAACCAACCACGGATTTTAATCTACAGGGTAGGCTAAGGTGTAAGGGTGTAACGAAACATTATAACAAAGGTTTAAGAAACGAAAGGAATGGCTCTGAGTGTTTTTCTAGGGGTATCTTACTCTAAAAGTGAGAGTAACAAAAGGTTTATACGGGGGTTAACTAACCAGCGTAGTTAGTTAATATCACATAACATATAAAGGCTATTTGGGTGTAATCCTAGAAATTTACCAATTTAGACAAGTCATTCCAATTATATAGATAATACTTATTATGGTGGTCTCGAATAGTATACAAGCCAAGTTCTAAAGTTTACAAGTCACCGGCACACTCATAGATTTGTGAACTTTGAGAAGGTCACAATTTTTGGAAATAATGTTATGTGTGCAGCTATGTAATTTAGACTTTAAACAAAAACATGCTAAAAATTTTAAATTTTGATATATTAAGCGCATTTTAAGCATATTTTGAAAAAGTTTAGGACAAGTAAGTGTTCTAATTCTCCAATCCCCCCACTTAAGTTAAACAACGTCCTCGTTGTTTGTATTAAAGGTTAAAAGCTAGAAAATAAAAGAATTAGAACAGAAAAACTCCCCTGAGATTTGCTCGGTATGATCCTCCATTATTCGTATAAGAGCAAAAATCAACTTTCTTGTGGATTAGAACGTTTAAGCTTCATAGATAATGTATCCACATAAATGCAGGAATCTATAATACCATTAAGACTTTAACACACCTGAGTTAAGAAGGTTCAAACTTGCATAATACATTAGTAGTTAGTAAAAATAAAACATAAAAAATTAAAATGAAAATCATCAGGTCAGTCGATACGCCGTATCTTATGGAAGAAGATACGCCGTATCGAGCCTGGAATAAATACGAATCAGAATAAAAGATGCGTCGCATCCTTAACCAGGGATGGGCCGCATTAAATAAACTGACAGAAAGTTTTAAAGTCAAAAATAAAAATGCAGAAAATTATATAAGATATGACCAGTGCAGGCGATGCGTCGCATCTTAGGATGGAGATGCGCTGCATCTTCTGCAGGTCTGACAGACTCGACATAGAACAGAAAAGTAAAAATTCTCCGGGTTGTCTCCCGGTCAGCACTTGTCTTTATTCCAGAGTCTTCAAGTTATACTCACGTTCAGCTCCTTATTTTGTTATTGTTACGTGCCATCCTTCTTCTTTCATCCGAAAGATGTTCCCGTATAGCTCCGCAACATTTTCTTCCGTTCGAATTAATCTAATATATGCTTAGGTCTTTGTCGCAACATATTCCTCATCAGGTCCCAAAGAGTATTTGATGGCTTTAATTTTTTCAGAAATAATCATGGGTGGCTTATTATAAGGGATCCCAAGTAGTCGACACTTTCTCTTGATGAATTCTTCTTCGTCTTTATCAACAACCTTGAAATAAGGATCCTCATTCAAATAGTCATCAAGTTCATCAATCAATTCTCCATGCGACTCATCGTTATTAGCAGAGGGATCATAATTAACCACGTTAAAGGATTGATAATAATCTTGAATCTCATCCCACTCTCTTTTCAATTCCCATTGCAAGCGTCGACTAAGCTTTGTGTAATCATCAAATTGTCCATGCACCCATTCCCAGAAAGTAGTGTCCGATGCTCCCTTAAGTTCTTTTAAGTAGTTGATTCTACCTTTTTCTTGCAAAGCCTCTGCTTTACGTGGGCAGTCTTCAACTTTTTCATACCAATCGTCGTCTTCAAAGTATACATCGTTTCCAACCCGTTTCATTCAAATTATACTTCCCCCATTACAGGTTCCATCATTCTTATAATCACAGGTTGGCCATTCACTACTTCCATCCTTGAAATGGAAAGTTTTACAAGTGTGATAAATATGCTCAAATTCCCATGGTTTATCCCAAACCCATGGTATTTGGTCATTCCATTCGTAGTACCAGGTGTTTTTGAACTCATCATAAGTTTTGAACCCTTATAGATCTCCAGTTAGCACATCAGCGTCGATTTGAAGAAGGTAATTAAATTCTTTGAATTGTTTGCACAAAGGTGTCTCATAATTGAACACATCAATGTCTATGCTGAATAATTCTTCAATCCCTTCCTCGATTGTTGAATGGTCATCTGACGATCCATTGTTGCTCTCTACTTCCTCATCTTCCCCTCTCATCCAATATACCCATAACACATCTTTAGTAGCTCGGTCCATGCTCCTTAAAAGAAAAAGGTCCAAAGTAGTCCCCTTCTCAGGTGATTGTCCCCTCCCGGCAATAGTCAGGGCAATCAGACGGTGACAAAGCCTCCTCATGGGCTCCCTAATCAGTGTGTATGAAGGAGTGGTGGTGGTCGAATCACCCCCAGATGAAATCTCAACCCAATAATCTCCTAACTCCCCACGATCCGGAACGACCCTTAAACTGTCAGCCCAATAATCAGCAAAACCTGGAGATGCCATTTCCTCCGCAGTGTGCAACCCGAGAGCTATTATGAACTGCCCTATAGACATCCTTCGCTCTAAACCACCCAGTCTGAATACCAAAGTATCGAATGTGTCAAGACCAAGATCTGTCTCCCTGTAGTGCACTGTACTGAAAAACTCCAACATCAAAATCTTCACCAACGGCTCCTCAATCCTAAACAACCTTTCCCAAGCGTAAGACCTAAATAAAACCTGCCCTTCTCCATCACAGTGTACCATCTCCAACCTAGTCCGTAACCTACCAGCAGCGTTACCCCCATCAATATGCCCGATGCTGTCAAAATCCAAAACTGGAACACTGAACACCTTCCTCTGATAAAACTTCCTAAGTCTAGGCATGTAATCATCAACGGCACCCTGTGTCAGTCCCATTGTTTCAAAACGGAGCCATGGGTGTCTACGTCCAACGGCTGGTAATTCCATCTGAAATAAATTTAGAGGTTAGAAAACAGTTCTGCAATAAGGTTGATACGGCGCAACTGATAAATCCGCGCGGCGTATCTAGGCTGTATCAAAGAGATGCGTAGCATGCATTGGAATACGGCGTATGGGGGATGCGTCATATCTAGGTTAAGTAATACGGCGCAACAATGAAGTATTTAAATTGGAAATAGGTCGTTACGCCACATCAATTAACCAAGATGCGCCGCATCTAGCAATATATCAGTATAAAATAGAGGGGTCAGGCATGTTTTCCAAGAATCTGGACCCGTGACGTAAACTCCCACTTAACATCACAGTTCCATTTTACCCATATATAAAATCTAAGAGTTCCTATAACCACAATATTTTATTTTCCCTCCAAAGCTCGAAATCAAATTTCCCGAACCCTAGTTTTCGTTTAAATCAATTCGGTACCAAATTCAATGATTAGTCCAAAAATTAACATGGGGGAAATTATCTAGTCCTAGTTCTAATCAAATCCCCTAAACTTCTAAGCCCTAATCGAACTAAATCATAAACCCTAATTTTTAGATTTAAACAAAATCAAATAGAATAATTACCTTATATTGCGATTAAGATTCGGTCTAGAGTTCGGATTAGAAGTTTGATTCGAGAAAAGAACTCAAATTAGAGGGTTTAATTTCGTCAAGAAGTGTGCGTTCTTATTGTGTGAATATTGGGGTAAAAAGTTGAAATCCGGCTCATCTCTTTCTTATTTATAGGGTAAATACGATGCGCCGTATCGCATAATAGTATGCGCCGTATTTTATCTAAATTCGTTGACTGGTCAATAAGTTTTAATTAGTCAGAAATACGGCGCTTAGAAAACTAAGATCCGCCGTATTACTGTGCTAGTGAACGAAATTTAAATAAGGAACGTACCTTGGCCTCCGCAACACATTTCCTTACACATCAAATTGGGGTAAAACGGTATACCATATGATATATATAAATTCAAGATAAGAACAATAAGCATATCCGTTTTATTAATGATTATAATCTTCTTGTTTAGTGGATAATGATTTCCTCCAAGGTTATGAGCAAATATCGTTTTAATCTTACAAAATTAAGATTATATTCGAGAGAGGTTTCGTAGAGAAGTCTCTATAAGGCTAGGTAAATTAATGTTGAGGATACCTGGAATTCTATTTCAAGAATTTTAAGATACTCAATGTTACCAGTACTGAATTCTCCTCCACTCTTTTCGTCTTATTACAGCCATTCAATCATCAAAGGTTTGATTACTCCAGCTAGCGTCTCTTGGTTAGGTACAGAATGTAATCTTCCATAGTGATGCTTAAGCCATCATTTATCCTGAAAGTAAACCAACTTGTGCACGAGAGTAGTGGAACGATCAAAGTGAATATCAAAAATCAACTATATTTATTGAATGCGTCGTATTAACAAAACCTAATGCGCCGTATTTTCGTTACGTTTCAAAATACAAGATTTTTGATTTAGTAGATGTGCCGTATCGATAGAGATCGATGCGTCGTATCTGTTTAATAATTCGAAAATTGTTTTTGAATTTAAATAGACAATACGCCGTATCTGTTAAAACAGATGTGTCGTATGGCGTTATAGTTTAGAAAAATTTCTTATTAAAAACAGAATACGCCGTATCGTGGGGAAAGATGCGTCGTACTCGAATTTATTAAACGCGTTGTATTTTATAAAAATTAAATGCAATACGCCGTATCTGTGAAAACAGATGTGCCGTATCGTTTGTATCAGCTCAGTACAACGATAGCAGAATGCAGAAAAATAGAAAAAAGAAAAACAAAAAATAAAAACAAAGAAAAAGAAACAAAAATTAAAGAAAATAAAAACACACAAAAACAGAAAATATGCAAACTATAAAATGAATGCAATTTATCTAATATATAACAGAGTTAGTGGTTAGAATCTAAAAATTAAAAAGAAAACCTAATTAAAATACTAATCAAATTAACAGATAATAACAATTCATTCCCCGACAACGGCGCCAAAAACTTGATGTGCGTGTGTATTGCTCTAATTCTTTTATATCCACGGCAGCGGCCCCAAAGACTTGGTGCGCGCGTGATGTGTCGTTGTGGTTTAGCAGAGTTAATGCCTACTCAAGTTTTAAATTTATATTTAGCCGACTTATCAATAAAACACACACTTTAACGAGCAGTGTACCCGGTCAGTATGAATATAATGGTAAGTAGAGTGTCGATCACTAAGAGTGGAACGTATTATCTAGTTATTCTAATCAGTATTTTAATATCTTAAGTTAGCTATACAACCTATTCTAACGCAAGGGGGTTCAACCTGAGAGACTGGCACGGTTTAGTTATGATTAAATAGAAAACTAAACTAATGAGCACGAATCAGCGATTAGCACATACGTACACAGACAGATACTCGAGACAATAAGAAGACCTGTCCTGATAATTAAGTAGCTTGTCACTTGTTTTATTGCTAGTTTTATATGAAGTGTATATAATTAACCCTTTCTCGTTGGCTCTAATCTTATCGGCGAGTAAACCCTTAATGATTACTTATGTCTATCCTATTTATTAAAGAGATGCTGAAACAAATAGGCGAGGAAGGGGCATGGCGACCCAAGCAATGCTCAGCTAGACATAGAGGTTATCAATGCACTAATAAAAGTCACCAAAGACATCAACATATAAACTTTAATTAATGGGAAAGCAATTTTAAGGGGTGCCCATGATTTTCCGTAGTCACATGGAATCGGCCCATCAATCCTGATGAATTAAAGTGTACTAATACAATAAAACAAAACTACTTAATGAATTGAATACATGCAGGACCTTCTTACAGCTCTTGTATCTTCGTTCAGGGTGTGTCTTGTGCTGCTAATGCGTCTGAATTCGGCTCTAGGGTATCTTCGGTCTTCGAAAGCTTAGTGTGTCGGATCTCGAAATTCGTCTGGCCTTGGGGTATTTATAGTTTCTGTCTGAGGGTTAGATGCGGCGCATAGGATAAGTAGATGCGGCGCATTGACTTAACTTCGCGTGGGGTCCAAGATTAATATATTCAGGAATATTCGTACACTGCCTTAAGATGCGGCGTAACTCCATTTCTCTATGCGGCGCATGTCCTTTGCTGTCTTGGATCGTAGCTTGTGAAATCTTGATAGTGATACGCCGTATGTACGAAGTATGTTGCGGCGTATCTGGAGCAGAATGATCTTGATCTTGTACATTTCAGTAGACTCTTAACATCTTGCTTGTTTTGCTCCATAATTAGTCCAAAATCGCCAAGTTTCACATAATACTTGTTTTTACCTGAGAATTACAAAAGTAAACATTAACGTATCAATTCTCATATATAATATAATAAAACAAGTTAAATAAATAGGATAAATGATGATAATAAAATGTACTTATTTGAGTTCATCAACGATGTTTGATGACCCTTGCTCGAGCGTATTTATGGTGATTAGACTTGGAATTTCAAGAAGTGGATATATACAATAAAGGATGGAAGGTTGGGTATATATCACTACCTATATTTAAAGGAGTTCCGTTGTTGTCCTCAATATAGGTTCTAAATCACAAATTTAGTGCAAGTATAAGTCGCGGACTTGTCCTTTATCAAGCTTCATCAAGTGATTGTTGTTTCTCAAGCTTCTAATGGGATTGTAGTACAAGATCTTCTCAAGAGGTGGTCAGACTTAAAAACATGAGGTGATTTGTTTAGAGACGTGGTTTAACCTTTTACATTCTAAAGTTAAACATATTTCATCAAGCGGTTTTGGCATATTATGAGCTTCAGGGAATCTATTAATCTGCTAAACTATTGATGAGGAGACAAGCAAGGGGTTACTTCAAGAGAGTCTTAATCACCATCTTCGTTGCTGTAGTTTTATTTGTCTCTTTCCATGTTTTGTGCCTGACAAATTCACAAACATCACGGACTCTCAGCTTTGGCAAAAAGGTCATTTCATGCCCTTTTTGAGGGGAAGAATTAGCACGTGTTTCCTAGCAGTTCCGTCTCCAGCGATGTGAATCTTAGCAGTTCCGGTTTCAGCGGGTCAGATCGTAGCGATTCAGGATTCATTGGTTCAGTCTCCAGTAGTTTGAATATTAGCAGTTCCAGTTTTAGTGGTTTAGCTTTCAGTGGTTTGGGTTTTAGTAAATTGCCTAAGATTTCAAACAGTTTGATACTTACTGTTGTGCAGTTTGTTCTTGAATTTATTTCTCGGATAAATCTCAAGAACTGTAAAATCCTGTATCCAGTACGACACCTATTCCATGCACTGCACCTGATAACATCCAAGTAGCTGGGTCAGACAGCTTTGTTTGATAGGACTGACTATGAGTCATGGGCACTGCTAAAAATTAGCGCACGTTTATTCTCCCTTTGACTATTCAACCATATCAAATGATCACGAAGTTAATTTGATATTCCTTGCTTGAGAGTGAAGTTGGATTTCACGAAAGAGTCTACCTATTTTATCTTGAAATCGGGGATGGTTGGATGCATGATTTCAATGATAACTTGCTCGTGCTTAAGATGTAAGTTGAAGACTTGGGTTATCTAGTTACCAGCAGTCGGGGTAACTATCACTTAAGAGTTATTGGAGTACTCAGTGTCACACATCAATGACGATGTCGATAATCGCAAGACGTGTTAATGTCTCATACTTTGGTTGGGTATTGAGCACTTAGTGATTTGCTTGGAGCATTAATTCTCTACACCGTTCTTCCAACATTAGTGCAAGCTTAAGTAACAAATTTGGGGACTTCTACTTCAGTTTTCAGTATTGGTATATCGGGTTTCCTTCATCAAGTGGTCAATAATCTGTGTACAAGGTTGGTTAGTTGGCCAAAGGTTTTAAAAGTTGTGATGTGATCTGTAATTCTCACGGGATATTCTTAACCCAAACTGAAGTTCTCCAAAATCAAATCAGTCATGCCACATTCAATTTGTTACTGTCTCACGGTTTCTTCTTGGTTTTGTAAAATCCCGCGAAAGAACTTATTTCTCGGTTTAAATCATAGATTTGTAAAATCCCGTGATGATGGGCTATGCGCTCTTGACCATGATCGGGTTAAAACCATTATCAAAGTTCAGCTATAGCATCACAAATGGCTGGATTGGGGCATTTAATCGACAAGATGTGACTACGGCGTTAGTTCAGTATTATTTAATTGAGGCTGAAGTGAAATTTCATGGGTGCGTGTACTTAGTGTCTGAAGATATCGGGGAGGTTGGATGAAGATTCTTTGAGATCCTTGTTCGAGCTTTCAACATTTACAATGACGAGGACTTGGATATCTAGTTATTTTTTCTTTCTCTCTATTACAAAATAACTATCACTTTAAGGAGTCACGTTGTAGTGCTCAGTGTCACACGAAGTTGTGGATATCCAAGAGGTGATGTACATCTCATACTTGATGGTTGGTTGGTTGAAGAGTATAAAGTACTTAGGGATTCGATGTTGCACGAAGTCTCTACACCGCTCTTTGTCACGCATTAGTACAAGTTTAAGTCACAAGTTCGGGTTATATTACTTCAGTACCAAGTTCATCATATTGGGTTTTCTCCATCAGTGGTCACGACATCAAGCCGACAGAATGATAATGGGGTTGGTAACGAGTTAGATGAGAGAAGAAGTAAAGAGAGAGATATGACGTCTGTACACATCAGTGCAGGCCTCGCTCTTCATCATAATGATGTCTGAATACCTCAGTTCAGGCCTCGTTCTTCAAAGAAAAGAAAAGTGTACGCTTGAGTGCACTTTATCTTCAAAAGAAGAGGAATCTTCTTATTTATGGCCATTCTCATCAACAAGTTTCACGCTCTTTCCGTGCTTATTCAGTCTTCAAGTGGATCGGCGCATATTGGAGTATATTTTTATTCACGTATTCAACCAAAAATTGCAGTTGACAGGCATATGCAATTTTTGAGGGGGGGGGGAAGGGTGAATAAACAACATGTCAGTCTTCAAGAACCGTCAAGCGGAGCTACATACCGTTGATGGTATTCATATTCACTAGTTCAATCATCAAAAATTGCAGTTGGCAGGCATATGCAATTTTTGAGGGGGGGGGGGGGAAAGGGTGAATATTAATCTACATGTTGGTTGATGATTGAGAAATGGTCATACGACTCCTGAATACGTCAGTTCAGGTGTCGTGCAAACCATGGTTCTCCAACACTACATCTTCCTCCGTCTATCAAGGTGTTGAAGAACATGGTCATGGAATGCTAATCGACATCGTCTCACGGGCTGGTACAATCAGCAACAATGGGTTTCTAGTCAATGCTTCATGTACACGTCATTACGCTGCATGTACACATCATGATGATGATTCCGATTAATCGTAACCATCATGGGGGAGAGAAATGTGTACACCAAGGACGCACAACAGGTTCACGTGATCGGGCTTAATCATTTATTCCGGTGTTGATAACCGCAGAGATGATCAGTGGTTCAACTTGTTACCTTGGTATTTACGTTTCACTGTTACGTCATGGGCTGATTAATCGTAACCATCAGGGGAGAGAGAATGTGTATATCAAGGACGTACAACAGGTTCACGTGATCAGGGCTTAATATCCAAGGATGGATACATACTATAGATGATCAGTGGTTCAACTTGTTACTTTGGTGTTATACTTAAGACTGAAGAAGGTCGAGTCGTCAGTCTACTCTACATTCTCTGTTGGGTGTTATCATCTCATGTGTATGCTGCGGGCTGATGGGTTATATGTAAGGTTACTGGAAGGCATTTGGTGAGATGAAGATGATTGGTATTCTGTTCCTCCACATTGGGCAATCTTGAAGAAGGTCGAGTCTACAGTCTTCTCTACATTCAAAAATGTTGAGTTCTTTTCTTACAACTTGATATTTAACTTAATCCCATGACAGTTCTTGTTTGATGAGTTGTGGAGTTAAGTTAGGTTCAAGTTGTTCTGTAGTTTAAGGTTAGGTCTAACTTGATTTTAACCTAATCTCATGACAGTTCTTGTTTGATGAGTTGTGAGGTTAAGCTGAAATCAAGTTGTTACTGGGCTTAAATTTGTGGTTTAGCTTAACCTCATGACAGTTCTTGTTTGATGAGTTATGGGGTTAAGCTAGATTTCAGTTGAGGCTCAACTTAAACTATCGAAAAGATGCCTAAGGTTTTTGACGGCTTTACTCAAGGACGGGAGTGTTAGAAGACTAAAGATGGTATGCATTTGGTTACCAAAAGACTTCTTCTTATTATGGGTGTTCATCCAAAGTCTTCTTTCTATTATGGGTGTTCATCAGAAAGGTTGTCAGATTGGGGGAGAGCACTAATTTGGGGAGAGTGAAAAGCCTGAATCAATCCCTGATTAAATGTGCTCACGTTGCTCTTCAGCAAGTCAAATGATAGAAGCGGAGAAGATTCAGGATGCTGAGGAGTAATGGTTTTCGGTTCGTATCCTTGTATATATTTTTCTTCTTACATTCTTTTTCATATCTTATACCATTTTGTAAATAGATATATAGAAATCTTGCTAATTGTAAATAGAGAAACGTAAAATCAGAAAAACCATAAAAATTAAAAAATTAGAAAAGACCAAAAATAGTTTCACCTAGGCATGTCTTCTGTTTATCGATAACATTTACGGACTTAGAAATGTCATTCAATAATGGCACGGGTCTTTAAATGAAGCTCGAGCAGAAGTTCTACAAATCGGTTAAAACATGTCTAAATGGCTTGCTATTACTTTAGATAGCAACCCGCGCTTCAAATTGGGGAAAGCACGTTGCCAAAAAGACGGCTGTTCCTCCAACTGGGTGATGTTCACCTGGGCATGGATTACTTTATATCCATTTTTTTCCTGATTTGTTGTACGTTTCAGTGCATCATTTCTTGATTAAGAAGAGAAGTCTTCTTTGTATACAAATAGTTTTCATTCTACGATTCTTCTGAAAATTATTTGTGAGACACTTGGTGAATATGTGTTGTATGAAATTTGTTTATACTTGGATTATGAATAAAATTTGTCACTCAATTAACGACCACGAATCTTTAACTTGAACACGTGTAGGATCGAGTACTTCGAGCTAGATTGAGCTTGGTTAAACAAGAACCTCTGTATGGAATACAAGTGTTTATGCGGAAACTAAACAACAAGTATAATAAAGAAGAAAGCTATAAACGACAATGATCCTCTATGGATCAGACTATGAACTAAGAAAGGTGTTATTGAATATTGAAATCGTTAAAAGTCTATCAAACATATGGACGGGATGTTTCTTTTATAACAATAAGAAACCCTAACCCTAACCCGTCTTACAAGAAAACGTGTGAAGAGATAAACAACAATCTCTTCTAAAAATAAATCTAACAAACTTTCTAAACCTACGGATAACAAACAATAACTATCCGCAGCAATCAACCCTATCGGCAGAAACAAAACAATACTATCGGCAGGAACCACCCGCAGCAGCAATGCAACACTATCGGCAGGAACCAGCTTCACTATCGGCAGCAATGAGAAATTCCTTATTTCTCATATCCCAACAATCCTCCCATCACTGAGAAACTCTTACTTCCCAGAGATCCTAACAATCCCCCCCTAATCTTGAGGTTGACTAGGTTAACCTGCAAGATTCCAATGTGATAGAGCTTGAACTTCTCAGGCTTGAGGACTGCGACTTAGCAGCAGCAATAAGTAGTAACCAGCAGCAACATCCATAACTTGCAAGATTCCAACCTTTATAGCATCCAGCAGCAACTTCAATAGTTCAGCAGGAATAGGAAATCTTCTTCAAAAAATGTATACTGATCACCATGACATTTACTTGAACTTGGCTGCTACTATGACTAGATGTACATCAAATCACTTAAGTTTCATACTATTCTCATCACATCCAGGTGTGTTAACTCCTGTGAGAGGTGAATCATTGAAAATTAATGGATTTGATGTCTCTTTACCAATAGCCATCACTACTGGAGTAGCCAATGTTTAGGTGTTTTAGACCATGGTACATTGATAACCATCTGATTTATTAGCAAATCAGCAACTATAAACGGATTTGACTTGTCTTTACCTGTAGCCGTTTGCTCAGGACTAGCCAATTCTTTGGTTTCAACTGAACCTTGGTGAATTGAATACCAAATATGGATACCAAATGTCTTTACCACAAACCATACTTTTGTGGACTAGCCAATTCTTTGGATCCCATAAAGGGTTACATCCATGGTGAATTGAGAACCATGTTCAACTCTCAGAACTGAATCATGGGTGAGTTGAAGTACCCTATAGCTTTGAGCAAGCTATTACAGCTATCAACGGATTTGATTATCACACCAGAGCCGTACCCTCATGGTGAGCCAACTCTTTCTAGTCTGCAAGACATGGTGAGTTGAGCACCATTTGTTGTGCAGGTGTAAACACCAACACTGTACCTGCAAGGTGTTGCTCAAAACCATCTTATTAGCACACAAAATATACAAGATTTTTTTTTTTTTTTTGAACTAAGAATAAGAAATCAGAAACACACCAAAAGAAAAGAAAGAAAATAAGAAAAAAAATCAAAAGAAAGAACGATAGAAAAATATACAACAACAACAAAAAGCATCCTCCCCTTAAGCTTCAATCCTCCCCTTAATCTGCAATCCTCCCCTTAAGCTGATGATCCTTTAGCTGCTAGTTGATCTTTGATGAATTTAACCAATTGTTCAGCTGTAGTTAAATCATTGCCAATTGTATGCTTGGGAACTCTAACCTTCTGTGTCAGCATTCTCTTCAAAAGTCCCTCAGATAATGGATACATAACATCCACAAACATAGTCAGGAACTTGCCAGAGATGAGCTCTACAACATGAACATTGGAAGATGGATATAACCTCCAAGAAAAGACTCTCCAGGTAGATTGATTTCCCCACACCAATTTAGCCTTGTCTCCATCCAATGTATTCATCAAGACTTGTAAATCTCCCCAAAGCAGTAGGCCAATCCCAGTAGGAGTATGAGATTGATAATGATTATCCACTATCTTATAAAGATGCTCCAAATCTTTTCTTTCAACCTTATTCAAGATCTCCCTCAGAAATTTAAAGAATTTGACTGTCCCATCAAGAGAAAACCAAACATTGACTTCACCTTCAGAAGTAGATCTAATCTCCCAATGAGCAATATGACCCCAAGAATGAATGGAATCACCCTCTCAATCACTTTCAGAATCAACCCTAATCAAATCATGATCATCCACTTCAGAAATATCCACAGAAGAAGAGTAGTGAGAATGACTCTTCTGCCTTGTCCTTAGACCATATTGAAGGATAGGAACAGAGGAAGATGGTTCAGCAGGAATAGAAACATTAGCAGCAGGAATATCATCAGAAACAAGACCTTCTTGTGGTACCTCAGATGTATCTACATTATGACTTGGTGAAATGAATGTGGCTGTCTGAGAACCTTCAGCAGGAACAAAGAAAGATGCATCAGATAATGTCTCTCTAGACTTCATTTTCTTTGCAACATCAGATTCTAAAAATGAAGGCTCTCTTTTCTTCCTTTGTAAAATATCTGTCAGAACTGAAGAATTTATCCTTGCATAGGTATCAAGGAACAACTTTTGGATTGCAGCATCAGTCCAACCTTTGAAGTCACTTAGCTTGTAGTTAGCTTCATTCTTCAGATACACCTTCATAAAATTGACATTATCTCTGTTTGTAGGCATCTTAAATCCTGACTTTTGTCTTGCACTAATCCTTTGCATTAAGTCATTCCAAGTGGATGCACAATGTTTCTTTAGGATGAATGCCTTGAGCAGATCTGACCTTTCATCCGAATCCAACTCTGACATTTGAAGAACCATAAACCCATGAGCTCTAATAATCATGTCAGTAGCCAATAAGTATTCAACTTGTTCACTGAACTCTTCTGAAGTGGGATCTTCTGAACTTGGGTTATTCATAATTCCAGCAATGTTCCTCTCATGAACAGACAACTTCCTTGCAAGCTCCTCATCTTGAGCAACCTGAGCTAGCCTAGCCTGTTCAGCAGCAATGTCTTGTGCTTGGATCTGTTTAGCTATCTCATCATCATTTTGAGTAACTTCAGAAGGAATGGTGTTACTTTCAGCAGCAATGAGTGGACTCTCAGCAGTATTATCAGGAACCTTAGACTCAGAAGAAATACTATCAACTTCAGCAGGAACACCAGGGACATCAGCAGGAATACCAGAGACATCAGCAGGAATACCAGAGACATCAGCAGCAATGGTCCTTGTTCCAGTGGAGACCTGAGCTTGAGTAGTGATAGTGTGCTCAGAAGTAGTAGGTACTTCAGTATTTTCACCATCAAGAGAAACAGCTGCTAGCACATTAAGCCCATCAAATATCATATCATCCTGATCTTCCTCAGACTTAGAAAGTATAACCCTTCTTTTCTTTTGCAAATGACTAGCCTCCAATGTGTTGATTCTTTCATTTAGTTCTTGGACAGTTCTACTAAAAGCTTCATTAGAATCTCTGAGCTCCTTTTCCAAATTCTCCACTTTCTCACTAAAAACCCTTTTTGTCTCTTTAAGTTCTGACTCCAATGCCTCAATTTTCTTCACAGATCTGTCAAGTAACTGGGACATAGAGGTGAGATCAACAGCATCCTTAGCTCCACCAGCATGAATACCTGAGGTATTAGGAGCTTCATTGGATCTGGGTGGAGAAATATTAAATCCTTCCCCTGCATTGGTGTCATAACTAAACGGCTGCCTAGTAGGACTAGGAGATGAAAGCCTTGAAGAAGAAGGTAAGTCCACAAAAGTTGTTGGCTGGACAACAGGTGTTTCAACTGTGATGGTCTGTTCATTGGGCTCATCAGGGTCATTAGATTCAGGTGTAGGTGTCACTCGTCTAGGTGATGGTGGTAATGGGTCATCAGCAGCAACTGATGCAGATGCATCAGCAGCAACTGAAGTCCCTTCATCAGCAGCATTGGATGCACTTGCATCATCTGCATTGGGTGATGGTGGGATACTGACATTATCAGCAGAATCAGGGTTGTCAGCAGGATTGGCATTTTGTAACATGGCAGGTAATAAAGGCAAATGTTGGCCTGCAAAATTCATCTTCATCAGGGCAAACATTTTAGGAGTCAATCGATTAACTATCTTAGGGGATGTGTTAATGGTCTATACACCTAAGATCATTTGTAGAAACCTAGGGTACATCAAAAATTTGTTTTTACCATTAGTGATATTCTCAGCCATTCCCTCAAAAATATATTTTGCCCAATTAAATATCAAACCCTGAGACAAACAAACAAGACCAGACACAATAGGACTTGGACATTGATTCCAACCACCTGTCTTAACACTCATGCACTGTAGTAATGTATGAATCAGAAATCTCCATTGAGGAGACAACTTATTTTTCAAGAAAGTACAACTACCAGTGACAGGATAACCTATAGCAGCCATACCATCAGTAATATCTTGCCTTGAAAGATCATATTCCCCATGCTCCGCAGGAAATTGAAGCTGAACACGAATCAACTCCTCCGTAATGACGGCCTCATTCTCATCAATTGTAGCAACGATGTCGTCCTCTCTTCCCACAATATGTCTGACCTTAGCTGTTTCCCAAAACTGCTTAACCAACAAATAATACACCTTCACTGGACAATAAGTGAGTGCAAAGCGAATAGTCGACCCACGAAGAAACGCTAGCACCTCATCATAACCAACACTTTTTGAAGACGATTCCAAGTATGCAACCTTGTTATGATCATCCTTGTAGCGAAGAGTTGACATTGGGTTGGATGAATGATCTAGGGTTCTTCTGAGAAAATTAGGGTTTGACAGGTTTTTGAGAAATTGAGAGGAGAGAAGTGCAATTTTAGGTTGGGTTTCTAAATATATCACTTTAAATTGCTGCAATTCTGCGCACGTAACTTTGACCAATCGACTTAAGGAGGTTTGACCAATCGGCAGCAACACTTGGTCAATCGGCAGCAATAAGGGGTTTGACCATTCGGCAGGAATGAGGTGGTTTGACCAAAGTCAACCTGCCGAACTTAGTCATTAAGAATAACTCATCCGTATTAAATTTCAATACCAACCACCAATAAATTTTCACTAATCTCCATATCATTATATAATCCTCAAATCACATTACTTCAATATCACAAACCAAACCAAAAATCTTCAAAATCATGAGTTCATCTAAAAATCCCATTATTGAAATCTCATCAGATTCTTCCTCCTCCAGTGACTCAGGATGGAAAAACTACTTTCCCAAAACAGCATCATCCTCTCAAAATAAAGGTAAGGCCAAGGTTGAGGAGGATTCATCTGATCCTCTTCCATCTACCCCTTCTTCATTTGAGTACTTTAGCTCTGATGACGAAGATTCATCAGAGTTGAAGTCCTTGGTTTATTTTCAGGGTGAATGGGAGACTTTCCCTCCCAATTTTCCCATTACAGATGAGCTAAGGGAACAGATGAAGGCAACTGAGGCTCTGCTAACTGAAGAGATGGAAAGGACAACTGCAGCCTTCTATAAAGTACCGGTACCAAAAGGCAAGGCTAATCTTCAAGAAGGCTCTAGCCGTGAAAAACCTAACCCTCGAAGTCGAGACAATCGACAACGTGAAGGCCAAGATCCAAGACAAAGAAAGAATCCCATCAAATCAACTCCTAAGCCAAGCCAGCCAGCTCCACAACCAAGTAACCCTACTCCACAACCAAGCCATCCAACTGCAAGGACACGCTCCAGAACACATCAAAGGCAAACTTCTTCAAGCACTTCAACTCCAGCCCCTGAACCAAGACAGCCACTTCCAGTGGTATTAGCCCTTCCAGTTCTCCATGTTTATGAAGAGATCTGTCGCCAGAGAGGAAGGAGGTTCATGCCTGATAATATGGGTAAGGGTAAAGGGAAGATGGAATAGGTGGTAGGGTTTAGATAGATTGATGTATGAAGGTTGGTATGATGTTTTGAATGATTTTGATAAGTAGCTTTTGAAACTTGTAACTGAATGTTCTTAAATTTCTCTTGATGAATGAAGATCACTGTCTTAAGTTTAAATCCCAAGCATTAAGATAAAGAAAACTGCAAAGCAAAGTTAACTAACAAAAGACAATGAAAAACCTGCAAAACAAAATTAGAGAAACACAAGCATAATCATGAATGAAAAACAAGACAAAATTACAAGCATTAGCCTCCCCTTAGGCTAATGACACCCTTCAAACCAGCAAACATAATTACAACAACATGATTAACCAAACAGGACAATTACCAAGGATACCATGGAGAATAAGCCATTCCCCCTCCAAAGATTTGATTAGAATAGGCATGCCTGAAATCCCTCTGAAAATATGAAGAGGTACCAGCAGGAATGGTTCCCTGAATATCAGCAGAAACAGAGGAACCAGCAGGAACAGGTCTATCAGAAGGAAAGGGAGCCCTATAAAAGTTCATTCCTGCTGCTTGTGGAACATATGGTGGTATTTGTTTGACATTTTTCCACAATGATCTGGTCTGTTGTTGCCCACCTTTCATTCTTTTCTCATGAAAATCACAATCTTTGATGAGATGATATTGACTACCACACACAAAACATGTCTTCTTCCTAACAGACTTGTTCTTACTACAACTTTTCTTAATGTAGACACCATTATCACTAGTGTAACTAGGGACATATTTGCTTTTAGCAGGATTAATTGAGCTGTTATCTGAAAAGACTAATTTAGAAGCAGATTTATCATTAGTTGAACTTGAGGGCTTATGATATTTAGGTGTGGTTGACTTTTCACTTGAGTCACATGAAACAAAGTCTTTAGACTCTGATTCTGAGGACTTTTCACTTGTGGAACAAGAGACACAATCATTAGGTTCAGGTAAGTCTTTTAACTTTTGACCATAAACCATTTGTAACTCCTTTGAGTCAATGTCAGAGTCTGAATGAATAGGGACAGGCTTAAAGACTCCTCTGATAGGTGGAGGAACAACATTCATTTCTCCTTCTTTCACATACTTAACAGGTATTTGATAGTCTACAGGTTCAGGGTTAAAAACACTATACTCATTAGGGTCATAAAATTGATTTGGCCCTATCAGGTTACCATAACCTAAACCTCTTTTAGTTTTTGTAGACATAGAACTATTGACTAACTTGTTTAGGTTTTTAGATGAATCTTTCCATTTATCAAACCTAGCCAAGGAATTATCTAGTTTGGTCTGCAAATCCTGTTTCTCTAACACCACCTTAGTTTTTTGAGACTCAGTATATTTAAGTTCATTAGTGGTGTTTTTCAAGTCTCTCTCTAAAACCCTTATCTTTTCTTCATAAGCTAACTGATTTTTTTGAAACCAAACTTTTTGTTTTTCTAATGTTTTGACTGCATTGTCATATGCTTGAACCTTAATAAAGTATTCATTATACTTAGATTTCATGTCATCGTATTCATTATTAAGAGTTGAGTATAATTCTTGACAAGCAGGATTACATCTTTGTACCTGAGATGGGAATCCCAACAGAGCATATTCTTCCATATTTTCTTTTGTTTCATAGGATTCATCTTTATCAGTCAGCATTTCCATAGACTTATTATGGAACAAACTCCTAATCTTCCTTGCACACATTTCAAATCTATCACCTGATAGCGACATTGTGAAAAGATTCAAGAGAGACACTTCAACAATGTTTCCTTCTTTATCAGAGATCCTCACCAGGCTCTAATACCACTTGTAGGATCGAGTACTTCGAGCTAGATTGAGCTTGGTTAAACAAGAACCTCTGTATGGAATACAAGTGTTTATGCGGAAACTAAACAACAAGTATAATAAAGAAGAAAGCTATAAACGACAATGATCCTCTATGGATCAGACTATGAACTAAGAAAGGTGTTATTGAATATTGAAATCGTTAAAAGTCTATCAAACATATGGACGGGATGTTTCTTTTATAACAATAAGAAACCCTAACCCTAACCCGTCTTACAAGAAAATGTGTGAAGAGATAAACAACAATCTCTTCTAAAAATAAATCTAACAAACTTTCTAAACCTACGGATAACAAACAATAACTATCCGCAGCAATCAACCCTATCGGCAGAAACAAAACAATACTATCGGCAGGAACCACCCGCAGCAGCAATGCAACACTATCGGTAGGAACCAGCTTCACTATCGGCAGCAATGAGAAATTCCTTATTTCTCATATCCCAACAATCCTCCCATCACTGAGAAACTCTTATTTCCCAGAGATCCTAACAATACGGGTCATTGATTGAGGGGGAGAGTGAATTCAAATTTTATATCATCAAACGGGTTTCTTGATTAATTCATGATTCTTAGAAAAGGTTTTGCAGTTAATGGGGTATTAGTTGAAGAGGAAATTGATTAAATACATCAAATGATCAAGTGTGTTAGTTGCTAGTAAGTTTAGGACATTATGTGCAATTTGCTTATAGTATCCTAGCTTCATATAACTAGAAGGTTCATTTGTATCTCTTTGGAATCCTTGTTTAATCCCCTAGATACATTAAAACTCAAAATCTGAAAGAAGTTAGAAAACCCTATGTGTTTGATGTTCTTGAATGCTCCACTGACATTTGTATGATCTAAGTGAATGAGTCTCAAATGTTGCTTGTCGATTGCTGCTTAGTTGTTGTTGATATTGTGCATATGTTCTCAGGATTCGCTTAGGTATATTGCTATCATGTTAGAATCATGTTCCTAAGATCCTGAGTTGAATATTGATATCTGTGTGAATTGCCATGTGCATGATTGCTATTTGCTCTTCATGCTAGATAGTAGTTTGACGTATTTCCTGACTGTGGTTTGATTAAATGAATTTGGTATTATAATGTGGCAAGCTGCTGAAGGGTAGCTGTTAAGGAATAGTGTATCTGTATGTATATATATTTATGTTGATATTCTTATGCAGATTCCATAGCCAAAATGAATGTGCCAGTTCCTATTCTAACCATCTGATCAAACGATCAAACTCTATTGATTGGCTCGAAATTCACCACAACAACAACGTCGGCAACAACAACAACAACAACAACACTTTCACCACTGCCACCACCATTCATCTATTTTGGTCTCGCCAAGTGGGGATCAACGACATTTGTGAAAGATTTGTTGGTGGATGGATAATTGATGTTGACTACTAACTCAGAAAAGCGGGTGATTACATCATCTGCGCAAAAAGGTCAATATCATTTGTGTCATAATTGTCGAATTGTGCATAATATGCAGTGAATCTCCCTCTTAGTTTAAGGGGGAGCATAGTATGTTCCATTATCAGTAAATATTAAATCGGACACATTTTCTCCCACATTTTGCTAACTTATTTAAATCAATTGGGATCACAAATCTCAAATGGTTTGAAATTTTTGATCGGGGGAGAGAATGTGATTTAAATATGAAATCTGATAAAATGTGACATTTTGGACATGAATGTAAGCTCTCTCATATGTGCTAAACTCTTTCGTATATCGATGCACATATTGAGGGGGAGCAAATGTTTTGTGGAAACAAAAAGAATTTGGCATCGCAAGAGATCGTGACTCAGACTTGACAAATGAATTGACGATAGCTAAAGTCAGTAGTCGAAAGGACATGTCCTGGACGGGTAATAATTTCAAGCCAGTTTATCTGGTGATGTAAGCGTGTCTCGCAAAGGACGTGTCTGAGTAGAATGTACCGATTTCGAGCGATTTTCCATTGAATGTGATCTGGACGGGTAATAATTTCAAGCTAGTTTACTAGTGATGTAAGCGTGTCTCGCGATGATCATGTTCTTGGAAAATCAATCAATTCAAAAGTACGAGCTTCACCTGACATGTGCAAATTTATAAAACAATCATTTGAGCACATGTTGAGGGGGAGCATTTGAAAAATATAAAACTCTCAAGTGTTTGCAAAAATGTGTTTCAGAATCATGAACACTTTGAGAGATTTTTCAAAAATTTGGTTTATGGCAATCGTGGAAGAATACCAAAGACCGACCATTTTAATTAATGTATGGAGTTATAAAGATGGTTAGGTTAGGCTCAAGTTCCCACGATCCCGCCAGAGCCGGAGGGATCTACCCAGGGACAATCCACTAGTTAGTGTAGAAGTCCTTAGGTATGATTAAAAAGGAGAAAAGTGGATAAGGGAAAAGTGCCGACTGAGATGGAGCTAGTACTGGAACAAACCCAACAAGGTGCTAGTTATGAAGTCTCGGTAAGCACTGAAGGGGTTGAAGAATGAAAAAGAATTGTAAAGATAAAGGGTGAAAAGAAAGAAGCCCTCCTTACAACTTAGGCAGAAACCGGGTCAATTCATATGCTGTCAGAATCACTTAGATGATTGCTGGCATTGAAGACAAAGTATCATGGACCCAGTGATACGCTGCACAACCCTCCCTAGCCACTCAAGGTCCCTCAAAGGATTCTTGTTTCAATTGTCACGGAGTTCAATACATTTCTATCGTCTCTCTCACTCCGAGTTAGATGATATTGAAAAGGTGGCAGTCCTCTCCAGCCTCCGCTCACTAAATCAAAACGCACTATAGAGTCTAGAGCCACGAGATGCATAATAAGATCTCTTAGGGACACAAACTATTTCTACACTGGTTGTTCAACATCAAGGACACCAGCTGTAAACTAAGAGTCCTACGCAGATCTTAGTAATCTGCCAGAACATTTATGAGAGAATTTACAAATGTAATTCTCAATGATTGAATGGAAATTCCTGCCAGGGTCAACATCAAACAGCCCTGAAAGCAGGTCACTTCGGTAATTCCCTGTGGATTACGCTTAGTGATCGCGGTGGTTTCAAACGGTCTACAGTCGTGGAGTGATCTCCAGCGACTCACCTAATCGCTGATATACTACGGTACGATTTTAAAAAGCCCTCTGTGGGTTTTCGATTAGGAACGGTCTTGGTAAGGATTAGAGAAAGTTTTCACACTATGCTGTTAACAATCTCGAAGTCCGAACCTCTAAGTACGGGACGTTTTATTGCTAACTGTCGTATGCAGGAACTTCTGGCAGTTGTGGCTGTTGGATGCTGTAGCTGGTTGCAGTTGTAGCTGGTTGTAGTAAAGATGCCAATCCTCTACCACATGCTCACACTACATCATCATTGTAACTCAACAAAGTCATGATCAACCAAAAAGACCTTCAACACGGCTTCTGCAAACTCTGATGCTAAAGATCATGACACCAAATAGTGTGAGCATGTCGGCTCAAAGATTTACACATCGCATGGAAACATACTACTGAAAGATGGCTTGAAGATACATGTTGGATGATATTTTCGAAGAATACTCAGAGTCATTCAAGACAAAGGAAAAGTCATCAAAAGTTCACTGCTGAAAGCACAATGATCAAAGACGTTGAAGAATCAATGACTACGAGCTATGAAGACAAGTTCTGTAGACGGAATGCTAGAAGTCAAATTATTATTTCCGGGGTGACCTCCCTTAGGGGGAGATTGTTAGGAATATAAATATTCAGATGAAGGCTCGGTCACCCCGAGCATCTATTTAGCATTCACATAGCTCGTAGGCTTATTTATATTAGTTTAGTATTATTAGTAATATTAGTATTATAGTTTTATTAGACTAGTCGTATCTATTATTGTGGAGTGGGTCGGGGCTTTCCCCACTGTCAGCTCACTCCACAGCCCACTAGGGGCACAAATATTAGTAACTATATAAGACCCTTACCACACATGGGAAGGGTTGGAACTCTTGTCACAATTTCACCTAGTAATCTAATCTTATACAAGTTTTCCCTTACCTCTCTCTAACTTCTCTCTAAACTCTCACCATGGATCTCATCTTCCATAACCCAAGACCACCCGAATCATCCACACAATCAAGATAGTTATATCCTACAATCATGTGTGTCGAAAGATATTGTCTTACACAATTATTTTTCCAAAGGTTTAAGTGTAAAAAGTATATCACCCTAAAATACTTAACACTTTCATAAAATCCATAACATGATCTCTAAAACATTACATCATTTTGTCTTGCTTGACCATGGGTTGTCTAAACAAGATAAAAGATCATATTAATACATTAGTATTTAAGTAAAAGAAAATGTATTAAACTTGCATTGATCTAACACACATACAAAATGTTTTAAACATTTAGTATTTTACGTATGTTGTATAAAAATAGTTAAGATAATTATTTTTATACTAATGAGGTGTCGAGAAACTAAGAATATTATACTTAATAATATAAATAGTTTTTCGCAAATAAAAATAAATGACAATATCGAAGTAGTAACTTAATATGTCATTAACCTCACACATACAACTAGTATTAGAATAAATGGAACACATTCCCTTAATTTTTATTTTCTTTTTAAAAGGAGTGATCGTGAGGGTCAAGAAAGATTTCGAGTACATATCAATTCATTATTCAAATTATGATTGATATCTTTATCGAATCTAATTGATAAGTTTTCGAGTGTGGACATGAAATTGGAGTCATTATTTGTCTAGCTTCAAGATAACATCAAAATATGATGAAATATATTATCTTGAATCTACATACTCAATCACACCCGAATGTTATGAAAATAATGACGTCCTCTCAAGACGAAAATAATATGCATCGGATCATAACTCACACTTGTGTTGAAGATGCCATATTGAGTCTTCTTGTCCAATGGTTGTGTTCCAAACTTTAAACTAATATGTTTAAAAGATGCATAAAATACACAACTAAGTAGGATTGACAACTTGGATGTTTCATCCGAAATATACAAGTAATTTACATTGCAATGCAATTAGTAAATGTGTCATTTCCGAAAAACCAAACACGAGCAAACAAACAACATATGTAAACTTTGCTCATGAACGACTCAACATTCAAAATCACATGTCTAGTAAAAGTGTGTAACACCCCAACCCGACAAGGGTAAAGATATCACAAAAATCGTTTCATATCAGATCAAAACAAAGCATAGATTTACAGTAATACAAGAATCTCAAAGGTTACAAATGAAATACTGAAATTACAAGGTTACAAATGCGAATACAAATTCTAAAAATATAATATCTTCTAATCAACTCTAATCCAGAATAACTATCAAGTCTTCTAAGTCCAAGGTACTCTCCACTCATTCCCAGCTCCCTACTAAACCTGCCGCAGGAAAAGAAATGCGGCTGAGCTTAAAAAGCCCAGTGAACAGATATATATAAACGAAAACGAAAGCAAAAGGAAACGAACATATATGGTATAGTGCAATGGAATAACATAAGGTATAGACAAAGGTACAAAGTAAGAAAGGGAAAAGGGAAGGTCAGTAATCCACCACGAGCCCAAACAAATCAAATATAGTAACCACATCTTCATAATCATATAGAGGGGAGACCTCTCAGATAATCAGATAATATGAGGGGTGTCCTCATTCTTCAAATGGAGTAGCTAACTCCCGAACTTGTGAAAGACGTGGATTGCACCCATACATCAGTCACCGAACAATAATATAATATCAAATCATGTCAAATCCACTAATACGAACACGAACCTAGGATGCATCCATACGACCCCCGAACAATAATATTGGCCATAATAAATAATAAAGCGCGCATGTAGTAGCAAATGGGGACGGTGTGGAACATCACTAGACCACACTGGAGTCATGCCACTGGTGCATCAATGACACGGCCATGTTACCTTCATGGCTAGGAAACGAACTTGGCTCGGGTATCAAACTGAAGGGTCAAAGGTCAAAGGTCCAAATCACAGCAAAGGTTCAAATAGTCTAAGTCATCGAATCATAATCAAAGTCCAAATATCAGATGTTCATGGCAAAAGGGGTCATATCCAATATCAAAGTCAAATGAGTCAAAATGAACGGATCAAAGGTTCATAATCAAATGGTTCATTTAGAGAAATCTTTATCAATTGATTTTTAATAAAAATGATCTTTAATAACGGTTTTCACAAAAGTAGTCTTTAAAAGTAATTTTCGTAAAAGTTTAGTAAAATTCCATATAAACGTGGTATTGCATCATTCATAAACATCATAAAAAAATAGTTTTCCTCAAAACATTTCCATTATATATTTACAAAGGTTTTCTCATCTAGTTACCAAAATCAAATGAACCTTCGAAGTATCAAGTGTTTCGAATACTAATAACACAAGGTAACGAACGAATATCAAATGGATCATTATAGAGGCTCAAAGCAAAAAGGGTCATATCGAACATTAAAGTCAAAATGAATCAAACAAATGAACCAAAGTGTAGGGGAAACATAGCAATGGCTTAGGGAATCTTAAAACGAAACAAGATCAATGAGTCACGAGAGGGAAAACACCCTTACTAAAAAAGGGTAGAATATCTGTACCTTAACGAAATATGCAAGCAAAAGAAATGAAAATCAAATCAAGTAGGAGATCACTCCTTCTTCACCCGATCTACAAGTAATCATAATGTACTTATAAGTTTCATAGTCATAAGGTCCCATTTTAATTGTCTTTCTATTTTAGGTAACTTTCCAAAAATAGTAAGTTTCCATATTTAGTAACTTTAGTTATTAACATTCCCGTATGTTAATTTAAGTATTAAAGATGACCATATTCGTAGTTTAAGGTTCATAATGTCCTTTACATAAGTTTAGGGTTCATAAAGTAGTTTCCATGATTTTAGGGTTTATTATGACATTATCACAAGTTTAGGGATTAGTATGCAATTCTTATAAAGTTAGGGTGTAAAATGTAATTATTATAAAGTTACAGGTTTTCACAAGTTAGGTCCTTTAATTATAAAAGAATGAAAAGTTAAACCTTTTAGTTTTAGAAGATAACACATAACACCATTTTAATCTTTTTAACCCGTAACAGTCTTTTACACATACGAATTTAACACGTATCAAATAATTTATGAATCATATTAATACTTCGAAATAAAATCTATAAAAATTCACACACGTTCCTTAATGTCTTAAGTAACTTAGGTAATTTTTCCAGATTTAATAAAGTTGTATAGGTATGAATGAAAAATCCATTTCTATAACATGATCCAGAATCATATCTGATGAAACACCCGACAAGTTTTTACTTTTTTACCCCTTCAGATAAATTCAAAAAAATCTATAAAAATTCCAGTTATTAATAGACATATAGAATATGACTTAGTTCAAAGGAAACCTTTTAATTCGACACGGTTTGAAAATTAAAATTCATAAACATTGACTATTTTTCCAGACATAGGAATTCGATTAGACACTTAATTTTCCAAAAATCAAAAAGTAACCTTCCAGGCCTCTAAAAATCACAAGACTAATTTTCCCAGGTATCTATTTCATTGAACCTAATTTTAGACTCTGAAAACACCCAAAAACACGTTCACATCAATTAGATACATTCGATTTAGTTGGACCTTTTTTTTTTCCTTGACAGCACTGTTGTTATCATAACATGTAATCTCTTAGGGTTTCATCATTCCAATCTTTAGTTCTTAACACAAAACGATTATAGATGAGTTCATAGCATGTCTAGGTCGATTACATCTGGTCTTAACATAATCAAAACGAATAAATTCATCATATATACACATGGTTCGATTATACATATTAGGTCTTAGGGTTTTCAACTTATCATTTTATGTAACCAATTTTTACAAGAATATGAATAAGGATTAAACAAAGAGGAGTGATATGAATACCCTTGAAGACACGCCAAAGGACACGAGCAACACAAGATTTAATTCACCACGAAGCCTTCCTCTTCTCCTTTGGTTCGTATGGCAGAAAACACAAGGCAAGAACACAAGGTTTGATTAGGGCTTGTTTACTGGTTCGAATGGATAGAAATCAATGAGAACATGATTACCTTGAATACAACTGGAACAAGAGCACACAAAATTCTTCCTTTGGCTGGGTTTTTGGGTCGACAGCAGCAGCAAAAGAGGGAGGCCGATCTTTTTGTGAGAGGGAGTTTAGGGTTTCTTTTGGTTTTTATTTTTTTGATGTTCAGTTATACAAAATAGAAGGGAATACCGAGTTTTTGATGAGCCAAGTTAGGGAGTTATTGGACCTTCATAATGGGCTTAGTTATCTCTTCTTGTTATAATTCCCTTGGGCCGAAAATTTGGAAGAGCATAGGTACATAAATTAAATAAATTTCGCCTAGCATGTACAATGTAGGATTTTATTTATTTGGTACATCTTATTTACATAATGTATAGTTTACCTTGACTTAATTTGCTCGAAAACTTAGGTTAAGTTCAAATGAGGTTACTAATATATTTTCATAAGTTCTTAAAGTTAAAATTCAGAGGGTACTTTAGTCCTTTCATATTATGTTAAGTTTCAGGATTTTACAACTCTTCCCCTCTTAAAAAGGAATTTTCGTCCTCGAAAATTGAAGTCGCAAAGTTAAACGAAGTCGTAGCAAGTCGCAAAAGATCATCACAAACATTCTCACACCCGAGGAGGTTCTTCCAAAACATCTTCAGACCAAATAGTTTCTCATGACTCATTTCAACATGAGGTGGGTTCAAATTCCTCAGAATGAGACAAATTAGGTTGATTCCGATCAAATGACCAAGAAACAAAAATGAAGGGTGGGTGAATCTTCCGGAAAGCTCATATGGAAATACGAACAAGATTTCAGATCAAATTAACTATATCAACAGTAGAGAGTTTTACCATAATTCAAGATTTATAACAGAGGTCAACAGAATGCAAAACGAGAGTCCAAAACTCATCCAGATATTTAACGAACGAAGGTAGAGTATACGCATAGGTAGAATGAACCTAAAGTCTCACTAATCATGGATAATCTAACGGAATTTCAAATTCTAACTTCTTAGGTACTCCCCAAGATATCCTATGCCCACAACAAGTGCACGTTATATGATGTAAGTATTATCACGTTGGCCAGACGTCATAATACCGGCATCATATAAATATGCCCTCATGATGGTCATACTTTATCTCAAGTCGTAATCAAAACCACCTATCTTAATCCACCTAGTACTTGTACAGTCTCCGAGGTCAACAAAATCAAATGCCATAGTCAAGAGAGAAAACAAAACTATTCACAAGAGTATCAAAATCCCAGATTGCCTAGCAGAAATGAGGTACGCCGTCACAAGCATCAAATCTTCCACAACTCGCCAAAATCTCTCAAATCAAAGCCATCACCGAACATATGGAAAATGAACACGGAACTGAAATGCTTCTAGGAAACTTGAATCATTAAAGAATCTTATTACTCTATAACGAAACTTAAGAGAGTCAACGGAATGAAAGTTAGTCGCCAAGAACTTCGGCCTTCATAGAATCAATTCTTCCTAACATAAAGGGTCTGTTTCAAAAATCCGATCATTCAACACATCCAAACTCTTCAAGTCCAGTTAATCAGTCTTCGTCTGTCTATTTATCGGGAAGTGAAACTAAAATCGGAAGCTTGTTTCTGGTTCGTCGAGCCTCCTGCATTTCTTCTTGGGATGTGATGGAGTAATGTGGATTTCTGGCACGATCTTTAAATCTCTTCATCATCCAGTCTGCTTCCGCTCTCAATTCATCTTAGTACAACCAAGATGAATAGGGAAGTAAGACTGCATGTCTTCATCAGCTCCAGGTTCTCCATCTTGACAAGAATTTCTTCTTCTGCATCGCCAACACTTCTGCCTTATAAGTAATGTCTTCACTCTTCAGGGTAGCCACCGTTGTTGTCAACTCCAGGTCAGGTATTGAAGTAATTCTTCTGATGCGCTTCTAGTTGTCTTGATGCATACGCAAAACCTTCCGTGCTGTAAGGGAGTAAAACCGAGTCTCTTACTGGAATGCCCCAAAATTCGTTCCGCTGAAGGTATGGAAACTACTTTCTATTTCAGCTTTTCTAAAATTCCATTCTCAATCAACTAAGATGTTTCTCTCGGTTCATGAAATTTCTCAATGGTATCACAAATTGTAAACATCATCCAGAATTCTTCTGCAAAGCTCAAAAGGTTTCAGTTCTCCATTCTGTTATCGGTCTTGACCACTTGGTGATAGTTTTCAAAACTTGCGGGATTTAAAGAGATATCCTCAATTAAGAACATCGCTGTCTCAACAAATATCAATCTCTCAGAATGCACAATGATCGACGAATTTCCTAACAAAGTGCTAAGATGATTTTCATGCACTTCCTCGTCCCCGAATGTACTATTAAGTCATACAATGACCATTCGCCCAAGTACTCACGAGAAAACATCATTTATCAAATTCGCAAAACAGTCAGAGCTTTAGCTAATACTATTAGCGTCACTAACCGTCATAGTAGTCGTTTACGAATACGAAAGGCGATTCCAAGAATAAAATCAATTCATCAGAAGGAAACTTCGCGCTCTGAAATTAAACAAACCCATAGTCGTTTCAGGGTGGAGGAATATTGGCTCCTAACAGTAATACGGTGCAGCTATCTCCAGTCACCATCCTTCTTTATCGTGAACGAAACTATAACACGCCCAGCAGATACACTCAAGCGGACTTACATTTTGGTCTTTGGTTGCTGCTCTTCCCGATAGCTCAAATCAACTGGTATAATTCCGGACACATCCGGAGGAAATCTTTGCCTGGTGACTAGACAATATCTCGATATCATGTCAAATCTTACTTCACACTCCGGTGGAAAACTTGGTGGTTCAACCAGGAATCATATTCAAGAAATTTAGGGTACCAAAAAACGTTCAAGATACGATTCATTCATTGGTGTACGAAATGGGTCCTAGGAAAACTTCATAACCGCGAAAGTAACACACGAGTCACCAGAGTAATAGTGATAGCAAAGGGTTAACAATCGGTAATCGTAGTAGGGAGTTCAAAATTGTTTCAAACGCCAAAGGTGAGACATAGAAGGGTAGTTGTCAATATTTGAATGCTCAATCAACCAATTCCTTGTCAGAATAAAATCGAAGTTAACTATCCAAAGAAAGACGGATCACAAATCAAATCTTTATCATTCAAAAGTGAGGGGGAAACATTCTTATACTCGTGGTTACACACCACAAGACTTCTTGTAGGAACAGAGATGGGTGAAACGAAATCAAATAGTGCCGGAAGATTCATAGGTACTTATCAAAAGCAAAAGACAAATAACAAAACATATCCAGTACGTCATTGCCATGGAGGTTCTCAGAATGCCCGAAGAGGTATCAAAATGATTAACGAAAGGATCAAAGATCAGAGTCAAAATCTGAAGATGAGGATCAAATAGTGTCAGGCAATTATTATGAAATTCTCAATGCCTTCAAGATTTAATCAGGTTCAAATCTTAGGTGGTGCAAAACATAAGCTTTCGCTTTCCAAAAGTGATATCAACAGGATCTAACCAAAAGCAAGGCACGAATCAGAGTGATGCGGAAGCAAAGATACTTAAACGAATGCCTTATAGTCTACCCATTCCTTACAGGTCAAAACTTACGTTCCTATAGGGAAATCTTAAAGCAATTTTCAAAGGTTGTCTTACGAGCGCCTACAGGGAAAACTTAGTGGTCCTAACTTACACAGGCCAAGGGTAATTGTATTACGAATCGCAGCCTGTCGCTCTGATACCATAATTGTAACACCCCAACCCGATAAGGGTAAAGATATCACAAAAATGGTTTCATATCAGATCAAAACAAAGCATACATTTACAGTAATACAAGAATCTCAAAGGTTACAAATGAAATACTGAAATTACAAGGTTACAAATGTGAATACAAATTCTAAAAATATAATATCTTCTAATCAACTCTAATCCAGAATAACTATCAAGTCTTCTAAGTCCAAGGTACTCTCCACTCATTCCCAGCTCCCTACTAAACCTGCCGCAGGAAAAGAAATGCGGCTGAGCTTAAAAAGCCCAGTGAACAGATATATATAAACGAAAACGAAAGCAAAAGGAAACGAACATATATGGTATAGTTCAATGGAATAACATAAGGTATAGACAAAGGTACAAAGTAAGAAAGGGAAAAGGGAAGGTCAGTAATCCACCACGAGCCCAAACAAATCAAATATAGTAACCACATCTTCATAATCATATAGAGGGGAGACCTCTCAGATAATCAGATAATATGAGGGGTGTCCTCATTCTTCAAATGGAGTAGCTAACTCCCGAACTTGTGAAAGACGTGGATTGCACCCATACATCAGTCACCGAACAATAATATAATATCAAATCATGTCAAATCCACTAATACGAACATGAACCTAGGATGCATCCATACGCCCCCCGAACAATAATATTGGCCATAATAAATAATAAAGCGCGCATGTAGTAGCAAATGGGGATGGTGTGGAACATTACTCGACCACACTGGAGTCATGCCACTGGTGCATCAATGACACGGCCATGTTACCTTCATGGCTAGGAAATGAACTTGGCTCGGGTATCAAACTGAAGGGTCAAAGGTCAAAGGTCCAAATCACAGCAAAGGTTCAAATAGTCTAAGTCATCGAATCATAATCAAAGTCCAAATATCATATGTTCATGGCAAAAGGGGTCATATCCAATATCAAAGTCAAAT
The DNA here is from genome assembly GCA_021014915.2 of Artemisia tridentata subsp. tridentata. Lineage (NCBI taxonomy): Eukaryota > Viridiplantae > Streptophyta > Magnoliopsida > Asterales > Asteraceae > Artemisia > Artemisia tridentata. The sequence continues at coordinate 106,570,674 of CP139501.1, read as the reverse complement.
GAGTCAAAATGAACAGATCAAAGGTTCATAATCAAATGGTTCATTTAGAGAAATCTTTATCAATTGATTTTTAATAAAAATGATCTTTAATAACGGTTTTCACAAAAGTAGTCTTTAAAAGTAATTTTCGTAAAAGTTTAGTAAAATTCCATATAAACGTGGTATTGCATCATTCATAAACATCATAAAAAAAATAGTTTTCCTCAAAACATTTCCATGATATATTTACAAAGGTTTTCTCATCTAGTTACCAAAATCAAATGAACCTTCGAAGTATCAAGTGTTTCGAATACTAACAACACAAGGTAATGAACGAATATCAAATGGATCATTATAGAGGCTCAAAGAAAAAGGGTCATATCGAACATCAAAGTCAAAATGAATCAAACAAACGAACCAAAGTGTAGGGGAAACATAGCAATGGCTTAGGGAATCTTAAAACGAAACAAGATCAATGAGTCATGAGAGGGAAAACACCCTTACTGAAAAAGGGTAGAATATCTGTACCTTAACGAAATACGCAAGCAAAAGAAATGAAAAGGAAATCAAGCAGGAGATCACTCCTTCTTCACCCGATCTACAAGTAATCATAATGTACTTATAAGTTTCATAGTCATAAGGTCCCATTTTAATTGTCTTTCTATTTTAGGTAACTTTCCAAAAATAGTAATTTTCCATATTTAGTAACTTTAGTTATTAACATTCCCGTATGTTAATTTAAGTATTAAAGATGACCATATTCGTAGTTTAAGGTTCATAATGTCCTTTACATAAGTTTAGGGTTCATAAAGTAGTTTCCATGATTTTAGGGTTTATTATGACATTATCACAAGTTTAGGGATTAGTATGCAATTCTTATAAAGTTAGGGTGTAAAATGTAATTATTATAAAGTTACAGGTTTTCACAAGTTAGGTCCTTTAATTTTAAAAGAATGACAAGTTAAACCTTTTAGTTTTAGAAGATAACACATAACACCATTTTAATCTTTTTAACCCGTAACAGTCTTTTACACATACGAATTTAACACGTATCAAATAATTTATGAATCATACTAATACTTCGAAATAAAATCTATAAAAATTCACACACGTTCCTTAATGTCTTAAGTATCTTAGGTAATTTTTCCAGATTTTATAAAGTTGCCTAGGTATGAATGAAAAATCCATTTCTATAACATGATCCAGAATCATATCTGATGAAACACCCGACAAGTTTTTACTTTTTCACCCCTTCAGATAAATTCAAAAAAATCTATAAAAATTCCAGTTATTAATAAACATATAGAATATGACTCAGTTCAAAGGACACGTTTTAATTCGACACGGTTTGAAAATTAAAATTCATAAACATTGACTATTTTTCCAGACATACGAATTCGATTAGACACTTAATTTCCCAAAAATCAAAAAGTAACCTTCCAGGCCTCTAAAAATCACAAGACTAATTTTCCCAGGTAGCTATTTCATTGAACCTAATTTTAGACTCTGAAAACACCCAAAAACACATTCAAATCAATTAGATACATTCGATTTAGTTGGACCTTTTTTTTTCCTGGACAGCACCGTTGTTATCATAACATGTAATCCCTTAGGGTTTCATCATTCCAATCTTTAGTTCTTAACACAAAACGATTATAGATGAGTTCATAGCATGTCTAGGTCGATTACATCTGGTCTTAACATAATCAAAACGAATAAATTCATCGTATATACACATGGTTCGATTATACATATTAGGTCTTAGGGTTTTCAACTTATCATTTTATGTAACCAATTTTTACAAGAATATGAATAAGGATTAAACAAAGAGGAGTGATATGAATACCCTTGAAGAAACGACAAAGGACACGAGCAACACAAGATTTAATTCACCACGAAGCCTTCTTCTTCTCCTTTGGTTCGTATGGCAGAAAACACAAGGTTTGATTAGGGCTTGTTTACTGGTTCGAATGGATAGAAAACAATGAGAACATGATTACCTTGGATACAACTAGAACAAGAGCACACAAAATTCTTCCTTTGGCTGGGTTTTTGGGTCGACAGCAGCAGCAAAAGAGGGAGGCCGATCTTTTTGTGAGAGGGAGTTTAGGGTTTCTTTTGGTTTTTATTTTTTTGATGTTCGTTTATACAAAATAGAAAGGAATACCGAGTTTTTGATGAGCCAAGTTAGGGAGTTATTGGACCTTCATAATGGGCTTAGTTATCTCTTCTTGTTATAAATCCCTTGGGCCGAAAATTTGGAAGAGCATAGGTACATAAATTAAATAAATTTCGCCTAGCATGTACAATGTAGGATTTTATTTATTTGGTACATCTTATTTACATAATGTATAGTTTACCTTGACTTAATTTGCTCGACAACTTAGGTTAAGTTCAAATGAGGTTACTAATATACTTTCATAAGTTCTTAAAGTTCAAATTCAGAGGGTATTTTAGTCCTTTCATATTATGTTAAGTTTCGGGGTTTTACAAAGTGTCACACATAATATGTTATTAACTATTATGTACGTCATCAATCTTCGAGAATATCACATGTATTTCTCTTATCAAAATATTGACAAAAGATAACTTATATCTTATGCATCTTATTTTCTTTGTAACATGAATGGTTATGTTACAAGAGAATACATTGCATCTTGTTAACAAATATAGGATATTAGATTTGAATAATAACCCAAAACAACATGTGTCATTGCATAAACAAGTAATATTGGTCATACACTAAAATACTTGTTTTACTATGCATTCGTAAGAGTGATAAGTTTCCTCTTAGAAAAGCATACTTGTTGAAATATACAGTATGTCTCATTTTAAATATAAAACTCACAAGATCTAATGAAGTAAGTAACCTTTACTAGATTCTTTTTCAAGATATGCAAAGGAGCATTCTTGAAACACACACGATGTAGTAGATTCTACATTGTTTCACATTAGAGTGTCTCTTGGTTCTAGGAAACCAAATCATGTTAAAATAACATGTAACAACTCAACAAATGAAGATGTTGTCCAAGAGATCATAAAATACACCATCTCCATCAAATAACCTCTAAATCTCAAACACGAAATTAAAACATTTCGCTTGCCTTTGTTAGGAGTTGTGTAAGACATGTCATTTTCTTAACCGACTTTCAAAGTATGGTTAGTGGAGTCATATTAGGCCATGTATTAGCGAAATAAGCTAATATCATCTTTGATATACTTCGATAGGCAAATATAGGAATTTGAATTTTTCTAACATGAGAATGACTACTAGAGAACCTATCACACTAGAAATTCAATTTGACCTAACGGTTGAATTGCTTCCAGGAGAGAAGTTGGGTTCGTGGTATAACCCATAAAAATGGTCGTGTTTAGCCTGAATTGAGCACCACTAGTGATAGTCTCATACTCATTCTCTAACCTGAAAAATTTTTATTCCTACACTTGACTAGAGATAGTTTACATCAGTGAACTTTATCTCCCGTTAGGATTTCATTTTGAACAAGTAGTAATTAGGATCTTCCTTAGCAAACCTAGATTGCTTGCATCCTACATATGTGTTTCAAAATGATAACATTTTCTCGTAAGATATGATTAAATGTCTTCATGATCTTAAATGCTAAATGATTATCATGTTTTGCATGATGTTTGCATTTATTCCTTATGTGCATTTTACATTATTTGCTTGTAAAGTTTGTGCCCACACTATGTCCTTTTAACACATTAGGAATTAGGTATGCCTATCACTATGAACCCTTAGAAGTCATAGAGTCATACACTAGTGTCAAAACCTATAAGTCAAAGTAGTCGCGAAGTTGTCCTAATTCCCTAGTTATTACTTCGCCTTCTTCCAAGTAATACACCCTTTTGTCATGGGAAGGTTAGATACAAACCTAGTAGAACTCGGAGTAGGTTTGACAACTTAAATATTTCATCTGAAATATTCAAGTAAGTTTAACTTACGATCACAATTGTTAAATGTCATATCCGAAACATCATATTCAAGCCTTTTAACAACATATGTTAAAACGCTCATCCAAAAGCTAAAAGCTAACATCTACCCTTGGGTGACAAAGGATTCACGAGTTACTATATAAGTGACTAGTAGTTTCTTTCATCCTCGTGTGAATATACACGTCTTAAGATCCCAAACCCTGCTGCAAATCAGCACCATAGGCCTAGCTTTACATCTTTCAAAACCCCGTGAAACACTCGCGTGTGAAGCACATCGAAATCCGTAAATCAACCAAACCTCTCAAACGAGAATCCTCTAACCATCTTCGTCTAGGTCTAGGAATGATGGAACATACTCCATAAATCTTATGACTATTTAAATATTTCACTGGAAATATAAAAGTCATCCCTCATACCCCTCTTATGACTACTTGAATATTTCACTGGAAATATTATAGTCATCTCGTGCGTCTTGTCTCATGACTCTTTAAATATTTCACTAGAAATATTGAGTCATTCTTTAAATCTCTCTCATGACTACTTAAATATTTCACTTGAAATATTGAAGTCATCCCTTACGTATCGTCTCATGACTTTTAGATATTTCATTAGAAATATCAAGTCATTCCCTCTATCTCGTCCCATGACTGTTAGATATTTCACTGGAAATGTCAAGTCATATTCTGTGTCTCGTCTCATGACTTTTTAAACATTTCACTGGAAATATTAAGTCATCCTTCACATCGCTCTAATGACTACCTATGTATTTCCTCAGAAATATAAAAGTCATCTCTTCTTGTCCAGTACCGTTCAAAGAATTTATTAGGTATAAATTCTCTCCTCGTGTCGAAAAGTCTCACTAAATCAGCGAGATTTATTTGTAAAATCCTCTTAAACTTCAATGACAACTTAAATATTTCATCCGAAATATTTAAAGTATATTTAATTTGCGAAATGCAATTAAATGTCATTTCTCGTTCTCGATTAACGTTCATCGAATCCCGTTGGATTCATTCATGAAAGAATTTATTCGGTATAAATTCCTTTAATCTAAGGTCCAGAAAAATCACAACATATGTGAAATTTCTTTGTCAAAAATCTAATTTCGGGTCAAAACTGACCTCAGCAGGTCACAGTACCCTTAATTAGGGGACGGTACCACTAAATTTAATGGTACCGTCGGACCGTTGTCTGCAGAGACAGTTTATTTTGTTTTCAATTCTCACCAACACTATCAAAACCCACTCGATGTAGTCTTGAACCAGAACCGTCTCCTATCAGAATAGATTCTGTCTATCTTCGGATTCCTTAGATTTTTCCCCTTTCACTTCCGCATGGTACTGAACACACCATATGTATGGTTACTTCCGTATCCATTATCTTCCCAACTTATCTACACTTTTCAATCTTAGTTCTACACTACCAATGCTTCCGTATCCCACTCACCTTCCACACACTTCAAGCGAAGAACCGCTAGGATAAGTTGAGATAACCCCACTAGAACCTTATCACTAACCTCACAACCCTGAAGATTTTATCTTCTTAACCTTTAGGATATCTCCACGTGATCACATGCCTCATCATATGAATATTCACAATGATTGAGAAGAGCTACGTGACTTCAAAGGTGAAGTTTATTGTATGCTATCCACCACTTGTCATGACGTTGCTAAGCTCATCGCTTCCATCAACGTTTGTTTTCCTCTTTATTTTTTTTTATTTTTATTTTTTTTCCACATCTTGTCTGGATGGTCATAGATTAAGGGGGAGCGAAAACACACTCGTATAGTCTTTCAACAAACACTCTCAAGAACACACAAATGTGATTCTTATTCCCTAGAAAACTTCCCTTTAGCTGCCCAGAACTAGGTTGCATAGGAAAATTCGTGACTTCCAGGTCACGGTACCGTTAAATAGGCCACGGTACTGTTAAATTTAACAGTACCGTGTGGTATTTAGTGGTACCGTGCCTATGTTTGACGAATTTTCACTGTTTCCTCTAGATCCCTGCATCCCTAACCCCAAACCTACAAAATTTTGCAAACTCACATACACCCTAAGATTTCCTCACTACACCATAGGACACCACCACCAACTTTAGTTCGAATCCCACAACTCTTGCCTATATAAGGCCTCACCATTGCAAGCTTATCTTGCATCTCATCTTCACACTCAACCCTTATAACTAAACTTCACTCTTGACAGTGATATTTTGTTTCAAAACCTTCAACCCTTATAAACCTTTTAGCTACACTTCACTCTTGATAAGTAATAGTTAGTTCAACAACCTTCAATCCTCACAATCACACGAAACCCTTCATGCACCAAATTATCTAGCGGTGATAGAAGTCACCATAGGGGAGCATTGAGCTAGAGGGAGCTCGGGAGTATTTGAATACATAGCATGGAGTCATCTTCACAAGTGGTGATAGAAGACTTCGCTGGGATGATGCAAGCTCGCCTTTCTAGGAAGAAAGGATAGTAGTATAATAACGGGGAGTAGGGAATGAATTCAAGGGAGAGCTCAAGGCGACTACCTTTTTGCTTCGACAAAAGGGGGAGAAGGGAGTGTAAACAGGTAACTTTTACATTTTATTGTGTATTACGGTTTACATATTTGTCATCATCAAAAAGGGGGAGATTGTTAGTGCAAATATTATGATATTTAAACTAAACGGTTTCTTCGGTTTTAATAATGACAAACATGTAACTTGTAACGCATAACATAAAATGTGCAAATTACTTGTAAACACAAATCATCAAAGCATACTTCCATCAATACCTCTCGACGTCTCAAGTATGCTTCAACAAAGTCGTAGATTTCTATCCTGACGTAAATCACTCAAGGTATGGACAAACAAATCTACTACTTGACAAATGATTAAAGGGTTATATTTTTCTCTAAATTAAACTTCACATTTTTAATGTGACAAAACATTTCTTTCAAAAATATATTTTACAAAATATTTTTGAATTAAAAAGAAATGTTTTATTTTGAAAAATATGATTAAAAATCCCAACAGTCATTTTTCCCCCCAAACAGCTCCAAACATTCCCAAATAAACCTTCCCCACTAAAAATAAACGGAGGAGCATCCGCGGTACCGCTAAAGTACCGACGGGACCACTAAATTTAGTGGTACCGTGTGATAATTAGTGGTACCGTGTCCTTATAAAGGCTAGTTTTTCTTTGCCTATAAATAGTGGACCATTTTACACTTCCAACTTGATTTTTCCAGTCAGTTTTCTCTGGTCTAATACCTCCTCACTTAGAACACTTTCTTTGATCATTTAGAGAGTCTTAGTTTGTTTAAGAGTGATCCTTTCATCCCACCAAGAGATCCTCTTCATTCCTCTTCTAGTGTAAGAGAAGAACACAAGGTATCCAAGAAGATACAAAGTGTTGTAGTTGTAGGTAGAGCACTTGTAACATTTGTTACACACTTGATTGTATCATAGTATATATCAAGTCTATCTTTCTTTTGAGAGTTTGTAAGGGAAGATCATTGTGATCTTATAGAGATATTGAATATCTCTTGTAGCTTGTGAGCTAGTCTGACAAATGGTAATTTTCACGTTGTTAATTAATAATAAATGAGTATTTATTATTTTTAAGCCGAGCATTTATATGTGTGTTTGCATGTTTCTGAGTATTTTTGAGCATTTTTGGGAGCTGTTCCGCATACTGTAGCTTACAGTCACTGCAGAAAAAGTTTATTTTTGTCAGTAAGCATAAATTATTCTATTTCTGATAGTTACTGACAAGTTTCATAATTAACTGAGAGCTTTCTCACATTTTACTGAAAAGCAACTGCACACGCGTACCGACAGCATAATATATATAGTAACAGTCAAATAAATATATTTTTGAGTCAGTAATAATATTTTATTACATTTCTGACAAAAATGTGGATAAAAACTTTATTTTACATATACGTGTCCAAAGACGTCAAACCGGGACTTTACGGTAACGTTTAAGCTCAAACCGACACACGATACACCAACGAGGAGTAAAAATATTTTCCCCCTCCTTTTTCTTGTCCTCTAGCCGGCCCAAATAACTCTCCCCCATTACATGACTAAAACTTAGCACTAACTCAAATTTATCTTATAAATAATAAGTCATTACCTAAAATGCTACACAAACAAATTTACTTATCCATTCTTATCATCCAACACTTCCTAGATCATTTTCTACCAAAACACATGGCACACACTTAATTTCCAAGATCCATAAATTTTCTTTGAAGTTCAAGATAATCGGGGTGTATATTCAAGAGTTTCAGGTTAATTAGAACGTGGTTTGGGCAAATTTGGTGAAGTTTGGGTTGTTCTTGGTTCCTCCTAGCCACGTTAAAACACAAGCATTGTAAGGAAACATCAAAACTTTTCTAATCTTGTTGATTTCATGTTTATTTGATGTCTAATGATGTTACAAAGTGTTAAATGTGTATATTTTGTTAAAATGAAAAAGCTAGGGCTTGTTATTTTTTTCATATAGTGCTCAACATATATGAAGTTTTTGTACAAATTAGAGTATTTCTTGCTTGTGTGGTAAATCTTGTTGTATATGGTACTAGTTTGATGATACAAATGTAATTAGTGTTAATTACGCGAGATTAAGGCAATATATACATTTATATGGCTATATATATGGATCGGCCATAATAAAATTACAAAACTATTGGGGTTTTGAAAAACATAAAATTTTGGCTGAAGTGGTAAAATGGTGGAATTAATTCTTAAAAGTTTATTTTGAATTGCTTATTGAATAAGACATAACAAATTGTGTTTAGCTTATAAAAATATGAATATGGGTCGTATGGTATTATATGGGTCGAACCCATTAAATTTTGGACATGGTTGACTTTTTGACCAAACGGAGTAACGAACGTGTTAAATTAATTTTTAGCAAACTAACGATATATATACCGTAAATTAAAAAGGCTAAATGGTTTTGGACTAAAATTTAAACTATTGGGCTCATTTAATGATTTTTGGCCCAATGAGTATGTCGGGTGACAAAAACTAGTTTGGACTTGTTTTGAGACGCGTTAGTCTCATAAAGGGTAATAAATGAAATTTTGACCAAATCCTTATAAATGTTGACTTTTGTTGACTTTTGAAGGTGTATTAACTAAATATTGACTTTATATCGAAATCTATTATTGATAATTAAAAGTGACAACAACGATATTTATAACGATAAATATACTTATAACGACTAAAATATATATTACGGACAAATTTTGCAAATATAGTTAACGAAACGAGTTATTTGAGGAAATTGCAACACATGATAAAATGAAAACGTTTGAATAAACGAATGGGTCATGCCCAATTTTCCTAAAATTCCAACACTTAGAGTATTTTTGATAAAAATACTTAACTTGTTTAAATTTTCTAAATACTTAACAATTATTCCAAATTTCTTATAATTAAAATTATATTATAAATAATAAACAATATTTATAATATAATATTCCTCCACTAACACTATTATTTTATTAATTTCTCAAAACCTATTTAATTAATTATAACCCTAATTAATTAAATACATAATTATTAAACTTAACCTAATATATATATATAGGGTCCGGTTCTAGATAAAAGTATAATTAGATAGAAAAGTGGGAAAAAAAGGTTATAGGGTAGATTTTGCAAATATTTAAAACTTTAAGGGTAAAAACTAGAAAACACCAAACAAAGATGGGATAGAAACCAACTCCGATCATTTCATATCACTTAAACCAACTCCTATCATTTCTCTAAAAAACACACCCAATTTCGATCATCAGAACAAAACTCCAATCTTCATTTTAAACTCTCTCTTTCGTATTCTCATGGAGATGAGCTACCATCACCGTCGCCAACGTCACCGTCACCGTCACCACCACCACCGTTGCCACCGTCTTCCATCGGGCAATCACCGGGTCAATCTTCACTCCACCACCGTACCACCACCGCCGCTCAAGTCATCAAGATATATCTTCTTCAGGCCAATTAATTATATATAATATTTTTAATTATTTAATTTATATAATTTTTTTTAACGTTTTGGTGGAGGTAATGAGGCTGTTGATTAACGATGTAACGATTTTAGAAGTTTTGACAAAAAAAAAAGCATCAAAAATGTGTTTATTAAAATTGCTCACTAGGTGTTTGATAAAATGCGTCAATAAGATTTATGAAATGTGATGCATTAATTTAAAGCATATGTGTCTAATTTGAATGATATGACATCTTAGGTCATCCAAGTGTATATTTGCAGCATGAGATTACATGTTAAGGCATCAGATTGTATTAGCGCATTTATGTTTGTGGTTGCTGAATCAGGTTAAATGTTTGTCTGTTTGGTGCATCGTTGAACATATTAGAGAATCTGATTGTATGAATTAATTTAAGGCATCTAAAAAAGCGTCGAGGCATCTGTATGTAGCATTATTGCATCAAAAATAGTTGTTGCAGCATCTGTGTATATAATATGTTATAATATCTTTTTTATAGATTAAAACATCTGTATGTATGATTAATGTTTAACTCTGTTATAATTATTAAAGCCTCAGTTTAAAAAATTAGCGGATATTTGTTAGCAAGATTAGTAAGTAATGGATTCATGATTAGAGCATCTATTATTTTGATTAAAGGATCATGCAATACATTATGGTATACATCTTATATGATTAGAGAATCTGTTTTGTGAGATTAAAGCATCATACATTAATTTAAAGCATCTATTTGTTTCATGAAATGTCATCTGATTGTTTTAAGGGCATATGTTTGTATGATTTAAGGGAATCTGTTTGTTTAAGGGCATTTGTTTGTTTAAAGGCATCTGTTTGTATGATTTAAGGGCACCTGTTTGTATGGTTTAAGGGCATCTATTTGTATGATTTAAGGGAACCTCTTTGTATGATTTAAGGGCGTCGTTTGCTTAAGGGCATACGTTTGTATGATTAGTGCATCATAAATGCGCTAGTTTTCGGTCAAAAATAATAGTTGAGCAGTTGAAACTCGTGTTCTGAAGCAAATGTTTACTACCATATGACTTTTGTTGTGTGTTCAAATATGGTCTAAATTGTACTTTAAACTTTGCTGGTTCAACAACCTAAAATCGCTTGGAAAATCGAATGATTAGTAAAGAAACTAAGAAAATAGGTGTTGGCGGACGTATTGCTTCTCTGGATAGCAAAAAATAAACTGCATTGGTAAGAACAACTACCGGTCAAAAAGACAAAATCTAGTGATCAAATATATCAACCCGTAAGGAATGTACAGAAAGCTTCTAAGCAAAGTATGGCGCAGAAGAATGGCACTAAAAACCAATTGGCATAAAGGTAATGTCATCTATATAATTCCTTCCAAGGTTATCTTTGTGTTTTATGTTTTGCCCGTACTTTTAATTGGTATGATTTTTATGCATGTTTCAGTTTGTCATAAATAATGTTTGATATGCACTAAATAAATGTACAAAAATTGATATCAATATGGAGATACTATTCAAAAATTGAGGCCTGTTATACCGGTTAAGATATGAGGCCTATTATACCGGTTAATACGTTTATCGCTCGATTGATACTTTAGTGCATCCGTTTGAGTACCTTTAGTGCATCCGTTTAAGATACTTTAGTGCATCAGTTTGTATCACAGTAGGGCATCAAAGTATTGTGACTTTGATTTAACAAGTAGGATCTAATCTTATGGGTTTTTTTCATTTCTGCACAATTTGGTTGTTCGGGTTAAATGGTCATTTAACAATATTGAGACAGAAAAAAGAAAGAACATGTATGTTTACAGCTAACAGTCCAAATCAGTGGTATATATCAATACAGACACATATCCAACCTGCACTTAAAGAGAAACAGCCCCTAAGATCACTTTTTTATAATTACAGTTCAACTCTTGAAGTTCCACTCCATCACCTCAAGGTGGGCTGGTTGGAGGACCAGCTCCAGGTCTTATCAATGTCCCCTCAAGGTGGGATAGTTAGAGGACCAGCTCCAGGTCTTATGAAATTTCTTCATTCATGTGCACTGTTTAGCCTATTGCACCATCTCTTATTTGGCATTTCTTGTTTTCACGACAAGTGTCATGCCATAAGCAGATACACAATTGCCTACCTGTTATCACGATCTATCTCAAGTGCTTTTTTCATTTCGAGTTCCACCAGATCCAGACCAGCTAAATTGATGCAAGCTTGAGTCCTCCCGTAAAGCGCCTTAAGATTTTGGCTCCCAATTTCTAATACATGCAATAAACCGTTTACATCACCACCATCTACAATAGTTGCAATAAACTTGTAGTACATGCTGGGTAATAATTCAAAATATAAGTTCTATAATGTAGATCAGTTCGGGGTGACAATGGACACACCAACATCCTTAATAATATAATTATGAAAAAAAGCAAATTTTTTAAAGTTAACAGTTAGTTAAAAATAATAACATAATTATATCTAACCCACCTCTTATTTGGCATTTATTGTTTTCATAGATATATTATGAAATATCTTCGTTCATGTGCACTGTTTAACCCATTGATGCTCGTGATGTGTCGTTGCGGTTTAGCAGTTTTAATGCCTACTCAAGTTTTAAATTTATATTAGCCGACTTATCAATAACACACACACTTAACGAGCAGTGTACCCGGTCAGTATGAAGATAATGGTAAGTAGAGTGTCGATCACTAAGAGTGGAACGTATTATCTAGTTATTCTAATCAGTATTTTAATATCCTAACGCAAGGGGGTTTCAGCCTGAGAGACTGGCACAGTTTTGTAGTAATTAAATGATAAAATAAACAAATAGGCACGAATCAGCAAGTAGCACACACGTACACAGATAGATACTCGAGACAATAAGAGGGCTGTCCTTATGATTAAGTAGATTGTCACTTGTTTTATTGATAGCTTTATATGAAGTGTATGTAATTAACCCTTTCTCGTTGGTCCTATTCTCATCGGCGAGTAAACCCTTAATGATTACTTATGTCTAAAAGTTATTCCTAAGTGATCAATTTAGAAACAACCGTGGGAGCCACATCTTGTCCCGCAGTCGGATGCCCGCAAGCCACTAATAAACACAGAGGTTATCAATGCACTAATAAGTAGTAACCAAAGACATCAACATATAAACTTTAATTAATGAGAAAGCAGTTTTAAGGGAGTGCAATCTTTCCGTTGCCACATTACACAAGCCACCAATCTTGATGAATTAAAGTTTGCTAAAACAATAAAACAAAACTACTTAATGGAATTAAATACATGCAGCACCTTCTTACAGCTCTTGTATCTTCGATTTGGGTGTGTCTTGTGCTGCCTCTTGACTGAATTCGTCCTTTTGCTCTGCTGTCCGAACTTCGGTTTTAGGGTTTCGAACTCTTTTAAATTCGTCTGGTCTACGGGGTATTTATAGTTTCTGTCTGAGGGAAGATGCGGCGCATCTACTTAAGTAGATGCGGCGCATGTACTTAACTTCGCGTGGGGTCCAAGATTATAATATTCAGGAATATTCGTACACCGCCAGAAGATGCGGCGTAACTCTTGATTAGATGCGGCGCATGTCCTCTTGTATCTTGGATCGTATCTGGTGATATCTTGATAGAGATGCGGCGCATGTCGAGAGTAAGATGCGGCGCATCTGGAGCAGAATTGACTTGATCTTGTCCATGTCAGTAGACTTCCACTTTATGCACGTTTTGCTCCATTATTAGTCCATAATCGCTAAGTTTCACCAAATGCTTGTTTTTACCTGAGAATTACAAAAGTAAACGATTAAGTATCAATCCTCATACATAATATAGTAAAACAAGTCAAATTAATAGGATAAATGATAGTAATAAAATGTACTTATTTGAGTTCATCAAATATCCCCCCACTTGAACTTTACTTGTCCCCAAGTAAACCTTAGAATTTCATTTATGAAAATGTATCCTAAAAGATGTTAGGATTTATTTTTATATTTAAGCATGTATTCATTTATTTCATAATCACACAACTAAACACTTAACGAATTAGAAGTAAAATAAAATAAGTCGATAAAAGCAAATCTAATCGTTTAACTGTCCAGTCGCGACGAATATTCTATCATAAGCTTGGCAAGTATACACATCTCCACCACTAAAGCTAAGGAATAACTAGTCTAAAGCGGTAAAAAGGGTTTTTAGGCTAAAGGGTTAATTATTCTTATTTACACTATCGATCTCAAATTCCAGAAAAGGCGACAAAATCACAAATACATGATCGAATCCACGAACACGATACTTGCAATTGCTCAAATCCTTAACTCGAATAGGCTAAAGATAGGTCCAAACTTCACCAATAATAATATATCAAAAAGGGCGACAAAATCATAAATACATAGCCGAATCCACGACCACGATACTTAAGATTGCTCAAATCCCTAATCTCAATAAATCAAAGGTTCGGTTGGATAAAGAACAATACAGGGTATGGATAATATTTGGGATATAAATTGGTGTAAAAATAAAAATAAACAAAACAAAACAAATAGATTAAAATCCTAAGTGTGGTTAATCACTATCCTAACCATCCCATGAATAAGACTCATATCATTGAATAACTCACGCTTTAACACTTGAAACACACGCTTTTGGTAGACACGAATTATACTCAACAAAATCTTAATCAAAGAATAAACCTTAATCGGCATTCCCATAACTGCCAATTCCCATTCAATCCATAGATATAATACAACAAATAGTGGTGATATCGACCACTTACATAACTCTACATCGTTGGCTTAAAATAAACATCCAACTCTTTTTTCTTTCTTTTTCTTTTCTCATTTTTTCGATTTTTTTTTTTTTTTTTTTTTTTTTTTTTTTTTTTTTTTTTTTTTTTTTTTTTACTTTTAGAAACATAAACATAGATGTGTAAAATTTCACCACATCACTACAACTTTCTTTCCGGATAATTTTTTTCATACTTTTCATACTTTCAGAAATAACGGTAATAGTGAAAGTAGTAAACACACGAAAAATAAACTCAAAAATATACAATATTTACTTTCACTCCAATTTGCATTGTGCAATTTCCCGACCTAACCATAGATAATGAATTACGCATGCGAACACAGGTAATGTAAGGAAACACACTCTGCCTATAGCAATTAACCAACCACGGATTCTAATCTACAGGGTAGGCTAAGGTGTAAGGGTGTAACGAAACATTTTAAACATAGGGTAAGAAACGAAAGGAATGGCTCTGAGGGTTTTTCTAGGGGTATCTTACTCTAAAAATGAGAGTAACAAAAGGGTTTTATACGGGGGTTAACTAACCAGTGTAGTTAGCTAATAACACATAACATATAAAGGCTATTTGGTTGAAATCCTAGAATTTTACCAAGTTAGACAAGTCATTCCAATTATATAAATAATACTCATTATGGTGGTCTCGAATAGTATACAAGCCAAGTTCTAAAGTTTACAAGTCACCGGCACACTCATAGATTTGTGAATTTTGAAAAATCACAATTTTTGAAAATAACGTCTTGTGTGCAGTTATGCAACTTAGATCTTAAACAAAAACATGCTAAAAAAAAAATTTTTAAGTTTGATATATTAAGCACATTTTAAGCATAATTTTTGAAAAAGTAGGACAAGTAAGTGTTAAGTGTTCTAATTCTCCTATCCCCCCACTTAAGTTAAACAACGTCCTCGTTGTTTGTATAAAAGGTTAAAAACTGGAAAATAAAAGAATTAGAACAAGAAAAACTCCCCTGAGATTTGCTCGGTATGATCCTCCATTAGCAAAAATCATCTTTCTTGTGGATTAGAACGTTAAAGCTTCATACTTGACGTATCCACAGGAAATCCAGGAAACTATAATACCACCAACACTTTAAAACACACCTAAGATAAGAAAGGTTCAACTTGCATAACACATTAGTAGTTAGGAAAAATAAAACTTAAAAATTAAAACTGAAAATCATCAGGTCAGTCGATGCGCCGTATCTTATTGAAGAAGATACGCCGTATCGAGCCTGGAATAAATACGGATCAGAATAAAGATGCGCCGCATCCTTAACCAGGGATGCGCCGCATTAAAATAAACTGATAAATAGTTTTAAAGTCGGAAATAAAAATGCAGAAAAATAAAATAAGATATGACCATTGCAGAGGATGCGTCGCATCTCAGGACTGAGATGCGCCGTATCTTCGTGCGGCCTGGACTGACTCGACACAGAAAACAGAATAATAAAAGATAAATCCGGGTTGTCTCCCGGTAAGCACTTGTCTTTATTCCAGAGTCTTCAAGTTAGACTCACGTTCAGCTCATTAGTATCGATCATTGAAGGAGTCGGAAACATCACGCTCCTTCATCCCCAATTTAGTGATATTGAACACTCCTTGCTCGTCCTTAATTTCCACGCCGTTCTTCTTTAATATCTGTATAAACAAAGTCCTGTCCCTTTCGGGCAGAGATGACAAAATGATAGACGGGAAATTCTTATTATCATATAGGCACAGATAAGCAAGGTGGGGTGGTAGTTCAATAAACACATCATTGTTCAAATTCGTTTTCTCAACTACTCTCCTACGTTTATTAATTACTACACAATCATACCACTCATCATCAGAATCACTATCAATATTTCGTCTAAGTTCCTAGGTACATTAAGGTCAATGAATTCCTCAAAGTCTTCATGATTAGGATTAGTTGAGTTGTTTTGAATCAATGTTTCTCCCATAAGTCTAGCTTCAAGATCGAGGTCCATACGCTCTCTTAATCCTAGCACATAAACACCTCTAATTATGCTTTTAACCGGATCTTGGCACTTATAGACTAGTTTATTATTCCCTACCCTTAATGAAATTTTTCTCTTAAACACATCAATCTTAGCATGGGCAGTAGACAAGAAAGGTCTTCCGAGGATTAAAGGAATCTTAACATCCTCGGGCATGTCTAGTATAATAAAGTCTACGGGAAAAATAAACTGCTCAATCTTAACTAGCACATTATTAGCAATCCCTTCAGGTCGTTTTACTGTTTTATCAGCCAATTCAATAAGTAATTTAGTTGGTGCTAATTTTCCTAGTCCTAGGGTAGCGAATGTCTTAAGAGGCATAACACTAACACTAGCTCCTAATTCAGCCAACACATTATTGAAGGATATATTATTAATAGAACAAGGTAGAGTAAAACTTCCTGGGTCTTTTTCTTTATGAGGCAAGGCATTTGAATCGGTTGCAGGGCTCTCTTCTTTCATTGTTGCCTTGATCTCCTCTTCAATTTTTGTCTTCTCTTTTAGTAGTCTCCTTAAGCTGATTGAAGAGTTAAAGAAAAATTCGGGTCTTGCACCATCATTACCATTCATCGACCTTCTAGGTATATTAGGAGTGACCTCTTCGGTGGTGCTTATGGCCTTGACATGATCCCTTGGGTTGGTTTCAGTTGAGCTCGGTAAACTTCCATATCCCCTTTCTTGAAGAACTTTGCTCATTTGACCAATTTGTTGTTCCAATGCTTTGATCGAAGCTCCTTGATTTCTTGTAGTAGTGTCCGTTGAAGCTCGAATTTCCTTGATCATAGCAGTATTCTCTTCATGTCTTTTAGCAGCATCGGCCATAATTTGCTTTAAAGTATCATCTAAAGTCTGCCTCCTCTCTTGATAAGCGGGATTGAAGTTGTTCTTTTGATAGAATCCCGGACTAGCTTCCCTAAATCTTGCTGAAGGTCGGAATGGTTGTCCAAATTGGGTGTAATAAGCTTCTTCAAATGTCTCACTTTCATTCTTGTTCGGGCAATCTTTAGTGTAGTGAGGTCCTTCGCACTTTTCACATCCAACTTGGGCAGCATACGCTCTTTCATCTCGCTTCTTCATCTCTCTACTAATTTTATCCAATTAAGCTTGAATAGCAGCAATCCCGTCAAAATTAGTGCTGCTCTTAGATCTAGTAGAGGTTCCATCGTGCCATTTCTGAGAATGATCAGCAGCTTCTTGGATCGCCTTCCTAGCATTAGTTGCACTCATCTGAGGTACAGCTCCCTTAGCATCCAAAATCTGTCTTGTAGGCACGTCCAATCCCTGATAAAACAATATTATTTCCTGCATAGGGGTTAGATAGTGTTGAGGACATTTTATCAATAAATCTTTAAATCGTTCCCAAGCTTGATAAAGGGTTTCATCAGGCTCTTGCTTGAAACTATTGATAGCCTCCATCTTCTTAGCAGTCTTAGCAGGTGGACAATATCTCTTCAGGAATTTGCTCTTCAAACCTTCCCACGTAGTGATTGAACTAGCAGGTTCATTCCTTAGCCACTTGTTAGCAGCTCCTTTTAGTGAGATTGGGAAGATTCTTAGCATGAGTTGATCGGTATTGACACTTTCTGTAGTAAACAAATCTGCAATCTCCAGGACCTTTTCGACATGCTCATTAGCATCCTCTTGTTCCGTCCCACTGAAAGCATTCTCTCTGAGCTCTTTGAGAAATTGTCCCTTCAACTCAAATTTTGACTTGTCATCAAACTTTGGTCTAGCAACTCCTGAAGTGTAATCAGCACGGGTATTGTTCATGTATTCCTCCATAGTAGTGTTTTCGCCCATTATTCCTGTTTCAACTTCCTCTTTTTCTTCAGAAAAGTAATCAAGCTCGAGTGAACTTGAAAGATCAAAGCTTCTTGTGTTGAAAAGCCTCTTAAGCGAATGCAGGGCTCGTTCAGGATCTTCAAAAGGTTGAATCAAGTTCCTCGTAGAACTCCTGGTCATGCACTTCCTGAAATCAATCACAAAAGCATCAGTAGGGTATGCTCGAGAAAGTAATATATCAGATAATTAATAACGAAAACGGAATACGAAAAATTAAAGTTACTGATATCTGCAGACGATGCGCCGTATCCAAAAAGTTGGATACGCCGTATCTTATAATCGTTAAAATTTAATCAGACTTTATTCAGAAAATAGATACGCCGCTTTAGAATTTAAGAATGCGCCGTATCGAATTAATTAATCAAAAATCAACTTATCCAATTAAAATTAAATGCGTCGTATTAACGAAAGTTAATGCGCCGTATTTTCGTTACGTTTAAAAATAAAAGATTTTTGATTCAGTAAGATGCGCCGTATCGACAGAGATCGATACGCCGTATCTGTTTAATAATTCGCAAACTGTTTTTAATTAAAATAATAGATACGCCGTATCTGCGAAAGCAGATGCGTCGTATGGCGTTAATGTTTTAGAAAAAATTTTTATTAAAAACAGATACGCCGTATCTGCAAAAGCAGATGCGTCGTATTACTTTATCGTTTAGAAAAATTTTCTTATTAAAAACAGATACGCCGTATCTTGGGGAAAAGATGCGTCGTATCGAATTAATTAAACGCGTTGTATATAAAAAAAAATTGAACGCAATACGCCGTATCTGAGAGATCAGATGCGCCGTATCGTTCGATTTAGCACAGTACAACGATAGCAGAACAGAAAAATACGAAAAATAAAAACAAAAATAAAACACACGAACAAAAACAAATAAAAGCAAAAATAAAAGAAAACAAATAGCACACAATACAACAAATATGCAAAATAGTACAATGATGCAATTAATCTAATAAAAAGAAAAACCTAATTAAAATACTAATCAAATTAACAGATAATAACAATTCACTCCCCGGCAACGGCGCCAAAAACTTGATGCGCGTGATGTGTCGTTGCGGTTTAGCAGTTTTAATGCCTACTCAAGTTTTAAATTTATATTTAGCCGACTTATCAATAACACACACACTTAACGAGCAGTGTACCCGGTCAGTATGAAGATAATGGTAAGTAGAGTGTCGATCACTAAGAGTGGAACGTATTATCTAGTTATTCTAATCAGTATTTTAATATCTAACGCAAGGGGGTTTCAGCCTGAGAGACTGGCACAGTTTTGTAGTAATTAAATGATAAAATAAACAAATAGGCACGAATCAGCAAGTAGCACACACGTACACAGATAGATACTCGAGACAATAAGAGGGCTGTCCTTATGATTAAGTAGATTGTCACTTGTTTTATTGATAGCTTTATATGAAGTGTATGTAATTAACCCTTTCTCGTTGGTCCTATTCTCATCGGCGAGTAAACCCTTAATGATTACTTATGTCTAAAAGTTATTCCTAAGTGATCAATTTAGAAACAACCGTGGGAGCCACATCTTGTCCCGCAGTCGGATGCCCGCAAGCCACTAATAAACACAGAGGTTATCAATGCACTAATAAGTAGTAACCAAAGACATCAACATATAAACTTTAATTAATGAGAAAGCAGTTTTAAGGGAGTGCAATCTTTCCGTTGCCACATTACACAAGCCACCAATCTTGATGAATTAAAGTTTGCTAAAACAATAAAACAAAACTACTTAATGAATTAAATACATGCAGCACCTTCTTACAGCTCTTGTATCTTCGATTTGGGTGTGTCTTGTGCTGCCTCTTGACTGAATTCGTCCTCCTGTTCTGCTGTCCGAACTTCGGTTTTAGGGTTTCGAACTCTTTTAATTCGTCTGGTCTACGGGGTATTTATAGTTTCTGTCTGAGGGAAGATGCGGCGCATCTACTTAAGTAGATGCGGCGCATGTACTTAACTTCGCGTGGGGTCCAAGATTATAATATTCAGGAATATTCGTACACCGCCAGAAGATGCGGCGTAACTCTTGATTAGATGCGGCGCATGTCCTCTTGTATCTTGGATCGTATCTGGTGATATCTTGATAGAGATGCGGCGCATGTCGAGAGTAAGATGCGGCGCATCTGGAGCAGAATTGACTTGATCTTGTCCATGTCAGTAGACTTCCACTTTATGCACGTTTTGCTCCATTATTAGTCCATAATCGCTAAGTTTCACCAAATGCTTGTTTTTACCTGAGAATTACAAAAGTAAACGATTAAGTATCAATCCTCATACATAATATAGTAAAACAAGTCAAATTAATAGGATAAATGATAGTAATAAAATGTACTTATTTGAGTTCACTGTTTCACCCATTCCACCATCTCTTATTTAGCTGTCGGCTGTGTAAATATATTTATTTGAAGTCGGTTGTTGCTATCGATGAAGATTCGTCTGTTTTTTATATGTCAAGAGATTTGAACTTGCTATTTAGTTACTGATCTTATATGGTTCCAAAGTAGGAGATGCTTTCTTTTTGAGGTACTTTAGTTACTGATCTCTTTCTGTTTGAGGTACTTTAGTTACTGATCTTATATGGCTCCAAAGTACTTTAGTGCATCCGTTTGAGGTACTTTAGTGCATCCGTTTGAGTACCTTTAGTGCATCTGTTTAAGATACTTTAGTGCATCAGTTTGTATCACAGTAGGGCATCAAAGTATTGTGACTTTGATTTAACAGGTAGGATCTAATCTTATGGTTTTTTTTTCATTTTTGCACAATTTGGTTGTTCGGGTTAAATGGTCATTTAACAATATTGAGACAGAAAAAAGAAAGAACATGGGTTTTCACCATAAATTTGTTAAATCCATTGTTGTAAGTTCACTCCATTGTTGTAAGTTCTCGCTTGTATCTCTTGCATCATATCTTAGAGACAATGGCACATATACCATGGGTTTTCACCATAAATTTGTCACCCTATATTTATATTGGTCTGTTTAGTTTGCCAAACACACCTTCAATTACATTTTTTATGATCTCAATTTTTAAATTTCTCCTGCATAATCTCTCAGGTACAGACACCAGCTGGTATGGCTCGAACCCATAGGTATGTTTCTTAAGATCTGTTACCTAAACATGAAGATATTTACACACGGATTTACTTCTTTAAGCATCTCACAACTAGCAATTGTTATCGTGGGAACGTATTTCCTGCTTAATGCCGAGAATTATTAATGAAAATGGACTTTATTCTTCTCAGCAGCCTCAACGGCTATTTACGTCTACTTGTATTCAGTATATTTCCTGCACTTTCAGCTTTAAGTTTCCGCGAGTCTCATGTGCTTGTTCAGTTACTTATATATCACTCCTTGTTACTAAAGTAGCGTTTGGGTACTTTAATGCATCCGTTTGAGGTACTCTACTGCATCAACTTGAGGCGCTTTAGTGCATCATTTTGAGGTACTTTAGTGCATCCGTTTGAATCATAGTATCCATTTTTAAGTAACTTGATTGATTTTGTCTAATGATATTAATGGCAATGTATTCTTGTCGGATCTATTTCAAGGGGTTGCTTATTGCGTTTAGAAAATAAGGAGGTGTTTGTTTTAGCTTATTTAGTGGGAAATTTTAGATATTATAAGCCCATTATCCAAGTACTCAATAGAGCCCCCCATTCTAGTGTTAGGATAAGCTTAGGCACATGAGGTTATTACAAATATCTTATTTAAACGGTTACACAGGTAGATTCTTTTCGAGAGTTGTTTGTTCAAAGTTCAAACACAATTGTGTTTCCATAATCTGGTTACATAGCCTTTTAAGCCCTTAGATAGGTAGAATTTGTAAACATGATAGACAACTGGTTACCTGAACATGAAAAGATTTCAAAACAACTGTTTTATTGTTGATTTTGAAGTTTTAACTCTTATGATTTACTTCGACAGAAGATCCAACTGGGTGCTGTAAGTGCTCTCTCTATTCCACTCTTGAATTAGGATGATTTACAACCATACATGTCTGGGAATGCTTGTTTTGGTCTGGATGACAAGCAGGTAAAACAACGTTCAGAGTTCTCTCCAGTCCGTGGTTATTTCTACCTATTTTAACTGTTGTATGCATGCTTGCTATCAGATTGCATATTTTAGGAATTCTATCATAATGATCATAAGTGATAAATCACCTTCAGATGAAGATCTTGTTGTCAACACGTTTAAGATGCTTGCTTCTGCAGCATATTACCAGGTCTCTTTTATTTTTCTTCTCATCATGATAAAGATCAGCGTGTCACTTACTGATTTCAGTTTCATGTTATGTACATTTCCTTTTGATCTACACATGCATATTTGTTTGCATTTCTTGTATTCTTCTGATCACTTTGTGTGCTAACTGTTCAAATGTTTTCTTGTAGCTATAGTTGATTTAAAGGATAGCACAACTGACGTTAGTCTTGGCTCTTTGGGGCCTAAGGGAGAAAATCTGCTTGATGCTCTTGGGGTGTATATTGGAAAATCTGCAGAATTGATAGAAAGGTACAGTTTTTAATAACTGTAATACAAAATTTTATGTTTTACCTAACAATTTGTTGATTTTTGTTGTTGCCAGTAATCCCAAAATACTGCTAAATGCTCTAGACTTCTTGATGGTATTATGGCAAGGAGCTTTTCAGTTCATCAATATTTTGGAGCGTCTGAAAAAGTCTGAAACTTTTTTGAGGCAGTTTTCCACCTGTATATCACGGATCAGTAGTTTGAGGGATCATCCTTCGAGTACAGACTCATTAATCTCAGCATACAGATATCAATGTCAGTCTCACATATTGCAAATAATGTCTCTTCGAGTATAGTGCTTTTTTTAAAGCCATGGAAATGACTTTATGTTGTATTGTACATGTATATCTAATTTGTTGAGACAAATGGTAAAATTGAACATAAAATGATCAGATATTAATGTTTTAATGCCAATGTTGCAATTAATCTTATGTGTACACGTGTAGGGGAAAAAAAGCTCACTCAAAGACTTGGGAGGGAAAAAATAAAAAAATAAAGAATCAACTAAAACATAAAAGGAAAATAAATAAACAAGGGGATGAATTTACAAAATTTACCCTAAAAAATAAAGAAAGTAACAAATAGGCCCTTTGAGTTGGGGAAAAAAAGAAGGGGGAAGGGGAGAGGGTGATTTACAATATTTTCCCACTTTTCTACCAAAGTGGGTTTTTTTATAGAACTAATATCTATATTGTTAGTGCAAGCAGTCTCGTTGGGGAGATTGCTAGTGCAAGCAATCTCATTTGTTTTGATTGATGACAAACATGTAACTTGATACATAGCGTAAAATGTACAAGTTACTTGTAATCTTATATTGTCTCAACATACATTCAACACCTCTCGACTTCTCAAGTCTTCTTATGATACAACACAAGTTCGTACATGTTTGTTATGTGGCATTATGATCAAACATTAACAAATCATTTAGAATGTTTAAAATACGGTTAGGTCATTAAGTATTTTAAAAGGTTAGTCATTCTACTTAGAACCTTATTTTACAAACACACTTTCACTTCACAAAGTTTTCTAGAAATGACACATATAAGTTTACATGTTTATTTCTTAAAATGGAAACTTTATTAGTTAAATATTAGGATGATATCATGGCATACCTCACAAGTGATATCTTAGAAAGATTGCATAATATTTTGTTTAGATTCACAAGTTAGATAGTTGACATTTGAGATTTTGTAAGATATGGCAAGATATGCAAGATATGGAAAGATACACAAAGATCTCTTAACTGTCAAACCCACGGATCCAAATCAATACAAAGACGGATCCCTTTTGAGGGATCTGCCGGATCCGTGGGCTGTTGAAAGTGTTTTCTTACAAATAAGTAGTTCATAGTTTTGCCCATAGTTTTCATGCCATTAGAGAACATGGTTTCCTACAAATAGTAGTCCATAGTTTTGCCCATAGTTTTTATGCCATTAATAGTAGTCCATAGTTTTGCCCATAGTTTTCATGCCATTAGAAAACATGGTTTCCTATAAATAGTAGTCCTTGGTTTTGCCCATGGTTTCATCTAACTAAGAACACATATTTTCCCTCATCATTTCACACACTTAGATCAGTAGCAAAACATGTAGATTCATACATTAATCACCCATTACATAATGATCATAAGGTTACTAACTTTCATTATGTTGTAAGCATACATTGTTGATGATCCTGTGAAGCAAGCTCAAGATCGTGAGACATCATTCATAGCATACTGCTTGATCCACCAAGAAGATCTCACTTGCATACATGAAGATCCATCACAACAAGTTTAGGGAGCTTGTCATCTTCATACATTAAAGGTTTCCAATCAATGGAAGTTCATATAGAGTAGGCATTCATATCCATGATACACTTATGTCATGGATCATTGTTGTAACCATCATTGTATCATTTAGATCAGTAGAGTGAGGTTAGTATTTTAGTCCTTAAAATACAAAGAGTGTTGGGAGTGGTTGTACCCTTGTAAAGAACCCAGTGTTTAGCTTAGTACCGGAAAAAGAAGTAAGCGACGATGGGAGTGGTTGTACCCTTGTAAAGAACCCGGTGTTTAGCTTAGTACCGGAAAAGAAAGTAAGCAACGTGTAAAGGTTTTCTCCGCCTAAGAAAGGGAGCTTGTTGATCTAGTGAAGTTACTCTCGAGTTGGGTACTCGGGGAGTGGAGTAGGGCGGAGAGGAGCTCCGTGACCGAACCACTATAAATCATCGTGTTCGGTTTGCGCTTTCTTTTACTTACCACTTTACTTTTATGATTGCTTTATATGTTTGTTTGTGTTGTGATACTTGTTTGACAACTTGCTTAAGGATATGCTAGTCATAAACTACACGTAACATATTTCATATTACAAGAAGCCAAATTGGAAATTTGATACAACAAGTTTTAAGTTTTAAAACGGTAAACGTATTCACCCCCCCCCCCCTCTACGTTTTTCACAATTGGTATCAGAGCGGGTTGGCTCTCATTTTCAAAACAAATGGTTTGTAAAATAGAGTAAGGTCCATGTAACAAATTACCTCTGAAGCAGAACATAATATGAAAAATGTTTCGCTAAGTATACTTTGAAATTTTGTTGTTAAATATTACTTTGTATACAAGCTTGAAGATGTCTTTGGAAAATCAAAAGAGAAGATTTCTTAAAAAGGTTTATGTGTTAAATTGTGTGCGTAAAGCTAATTTACGAAAAACTCGGGTTTTAAGGGAATGTTTGGAATAACCATTAATTTAGTTGAAAAATCACCTCCGTAATATTTAGATAAGTCACATAGGTAGAAATGTTGTTAAATATTTGGAATATATGCTTAAGATTAAGTCTAGCAAGTCTCACACACTTTCGCTATGTCAAAATACGAGTTTAGGTGAATCTGGTACAGGTCCCGGCGGATCCAAATCACATAAATGGCGGATCCCTAAAAAAGGATCCGTCGGATCCGTCACTGTAGTATGCACTTTTTTTTATCAAACTTCAAAAATTCATAACTAATTAACCGTAAGTCCGTAGGAGTCACGCCACCTATCATTTTGAAGGGAATTAAGTCTACTTTCATTTAAAAATAATATCATGGCCTGAATCTAAATTGAAATAGGTAAAACAATGTAAGTTTTATTTTATCACAGTAACTTAAATTTTTGAGTCAAGCAATGTAAGTTGGTATCCTTTAAACATTGATATGATTTCTATAGAAACTAAAGAATTTGGTAATATAAAGGAAACAAATCAAGCTTGGCATACATCGTCATATTTAAACGCAAAGTGACGAAAAGTATCTGTTCATTTATGCTATGCTATGCTATGTGACTATCTGTTCTAAGTTATTTGCATACATGTAATTTGCCTGTTGGTAATTGTGATTGAATTTGTTGATAGGAAATACATAAGTGTTTTGCCATGACAATTATTTGCTTATTTATCAATTTCTTGTTTGATGTACAATAGGACTTTTGCTAGATCTTGTGCACTAAGTTGATATACTATGTTTGTTTCACTTATAGACTTAGATACTTTAATTGCATACGTTATGAGAAAACTTTGCATAACTTACTTAGAAATCTGAACTGAGTGAAACTAAGTTTAGTATCTTAAAATGTATTGCCTTGCACAAACCTTCACTTAATTTCAAGTGTTAAAACATGTAAACATGTAGTATTTGTGAAAAGGTGTTTGGTATAGTTGCTTTCAACAAAGATGTTTGATGTATTTATCTTGTCATAGGATAGAAACTTATCTTTGAATGATCATATGAACTAACCATGTCATGCAGGACGATAACACTTAGTGTTATCAATTTTCCGAGAATAAGCCATTGTTTGGCTTAACTTCATTTATGGTAAGTTATTATGAACAGATTAAACTATGTGTGTACGTGTGTTAGAATATACATTTTTAGTAGTTTTGCATTACATATTAGCTAATAGATATGTTCCAAGAGAATTTTCAGGTCTTGGTCGAAAAACGCGAATTTTGCATATCTCTCTGTTTGTTTTTAGTACTTTTGTTCAACGGATCCGACGGATCCCTCATTTTGGATCCGCCAGTCCAGAACACACGGATTTCACGGCTCCCAAACTTTGGCTCCGCCTTTGTTGTCGATTGGATCCGTCAGTGTCAACAGTAACTTTTTCAAAATTCCCAACTAATCTAGATCCTTAGATTATTGATTCTAGTTCTTAGGATTTTTATCACTAATGTTCACTCAAATTAGGATTAGGACATCTCACCAAACACCAAATAGGACAATCATATCTAATCACAGTTTCAAATTTCATGAAAATGATCCAAGGTACCTTTTCGGTAAACCACTGAGTATTTGTGATCATTACACACATTCACTGCATCCTCCCGTCCTTTACTCATTCACTAGCTTGATTTGTAAATTGACAACTTCCAAACTAATCCAGACTTACTGTTTGCAAATATATCATAGATCACAAACCCAACTCATGACTGTGGATATTGTCCAGTTTCCACATATGTTGCCTTACTTGGTTAGCATGTCATTCTTCAAGACGATTAAGATTTACATTGAGTCATAACTCACACTTAGGTTATAGATGTATTATCAAGTCTTATCTCAACAAAGTAGGATTGACAACTTAAGTATTTCATCCGAAATATTCAAGAAAATTTGAATTACGATTGTAGTTATTAAAAGTCATATCCGAAACAATCAACCACTAGTTATACCAACCAATGGATCATAAGAGTTAGTCTTCATCCTTGTTGTCCTCAACATCCATAATTGAACAAACCCCTACAACACCACTTTCCTTAACATCATTGAGTGCATTGCTTAAAAAGCCCTTAGTCCAACACTCATACCAAATCAAATGCACGTTGAATCAACTCATCAATACCTTGCCACCTATAGAATTAGAACTTCACCATCAAATGAGCATGATGCTCACATTCATTAAGTAGTACCACAAGTCATCAAAGTATTGGTAATACTTTGTTTCATTAAATCTTGAATCAACATTGTAACAAATTATGTTATAATGAAATCTCAAAGCCAATCTCATACATCCCAAATAACAATGAATCTTGAGGAGTATACAAAAGAAACTCAAGTAAGTTTATCTTGTCATCATCTAGTTATCATAATATTGAAACCTAGTTTATTTAGGATAAGTCTATCCAATTCAAATACTTTGTGTTCATATCTTCATTTAGGAAAACATGATGTTTCGGAAAAACATTATGTGTTTATTTTTCATCTTGTTAAAAAGGATAATGTATATCCTATGCATCATTATTTTCTTGCAACATGAACGGTTATGTTACAAGAGATTTCATTACACCTCATCGGGCAAATAATCTTAATACAAACATCCACTAGTTCTATGAACTATCTTCCTTATTGAGCACTAGTTAAATCTTACTTGTTGAAAGATACCATACGTATCTATTTCCTTTCAAGCGTACATTAAACCTTGGTCAAACCTTGTGCATATTCACATCTCTAGAGCATACACAAGACCTATTAAAGTTGGTAACTTTATTTAGATTCTTGTTCCAAAGAACTTTCTTCAGAACGTTCATGACATATCCCGTTACCACACACAAACACATGTCTTGATCTTAGATCACTTGCATAACTCATACTTAAACTCAACTTAAAGGATGTCACCCTTTAGATCATTCAACCTTAGATTCCAAACACAATGATTAAAATCTATCAACACATATTTGTCAAATTTACGTGTATAACATGACATCTTCATCACACTAGTTTTTATAGAAATAGTTGAGTCTCATTAAGTCATGTATTGGTGAATTATCTTGTCTTAGGAATAATTAATCAAACAAGAAGTAGATGTGATTTTTCTTTATTTTATTAATAAAATCACTTGCATTACATATACGTGTATTGATTACATCATTGTCAACCTTAGAAAGGTTTAGTCTGCATGCTTATATGGTTTATGTTAACATGATTTGTATGATATGTTCATTCTTTCGTTATATGTTATTTCGCAAGATTAACTTATTACTTGTTAACTCACTATATGTCATTCTTAATACATAGTGTTAGATAGCCCTTGTTTTTTAATTGACATTCATTGAGCTTCTTTCGTAGGATAGTCTAAATAATGCATGTTTCTAAAATGTTAGAATTGTTTGCATGAAACTGTAGTTTCATTACTTTTGTGACCATGTCACACTATTTGTTTGCCATATATGTCTAAGTGCTTTTTGGTATAATAAACACTTAGAAGTTTTTTTATTAATCACATAGATCATTGCGTTAATTAATGGGTAAGTATGCTTAAGTAACTAAGCCTAACTTCAAAACAATTTCACAATGTAATATCAAAAACAATGTCATGTCATCTTACAATATGATTATTTGTCTCGATGCCATATGGTAGCTTTTTGTCTGGTACATGAATATTTGTTTTTGTTTACATAAGATGTTATGATTTATATAATATTCACATCTTTTGTCATTAGGACTTTTGTCTTGTAGATTGATAACAAATTATTTGTTATTTCTCCTTGTTATGCTTATTTTGCATAATTGTTATCTCATTATTACTACTTAGATTAGTTATATGTTTATGAGATCTTGCATATAGCTTTAAAAGCTAATAGGATTAAGTTTTAGAGGTTTGAAATATGTGTTTGGATATCTTTCAATAAACCTCTGTCCAAATCGTTTTGTTGCTTCAGCTTTCCTAACAATATCTCCATCATCTTTTAGTTAAAACAATACACCTCCCATAAGGAAAACCACATGCCTCATCATGCGATCATCTCGCATTGATAAAGAAGAACTACGTGACTTCGAGGATGAAGTTCTTTGTATGCTAACCAATATCCACAAAAACATTGCTAAGCTCATCGCTTTCATTAATCTGCAACATCCTAAACACTTTACCTTCATTCCTCATAGATTATGTTGAATGTCCACCAATTAAGGAGGAGAGAAATTCATTCACATAATTGTCTTTTCGCATTAAAGAACATGTACTCATGTTTCTTATACCAACATGTAGGTTCAAATCACTTAGTTAAATCAGTTCACAAAATCACAAAGTGTTTCAAACCTTATCAGCTCAACATCACTGTTCTGCACCAATACCTCATTAAATGAAAAACACATCATGTGTTTGAAAAACCTCTTAAATAAGATACATTAAGTCTCCTTAGAATTTGACTAGGATCAGTGAAACCAAATTAGTAGTTATAAGTAAATAGACCTTAGCTTGAACCTTCGTTTGATCAAAAATGACAAAACATAACCAAATCCATTTTGGTCTCACGGAACCCTTCGTTAAGAAGGACGGAACCAAAATTTTGGTTCCGCAAATTCCGCGGGTACCAAGTTCTGTTTTTAAACATTCATAACTGACAATCTTTTCACAGTCAACGATTATAGGATTTACTTTCACATCATCATTCTCTAGAACAAATTCAGTGTCTAGAACACCATCATAGGATATAATCCTTTCATTCTTGATTCGTATCAAGCAAGTCATTGTCAGTGCAAACAGAACCATCACTCTCAACACATTGTTCCAACCAACACTCTCATCATATGATGTCATTTTCATCCGCATATAGGTATCTAGTATTTCTAAATTGTTGCATATGGAATTTCTAGTCCTAAGTGATCATTGTCGTCACTTCCACTTATTTCCATTCGAGCATTTATTATGACACGACTCATCATCTTTGGTAGATGATAATATCATTACCTTAACCGTCTTCAATAGTCTTATAGCATTTGCTATACATTAGAGTTTCTGAATTCATTCCATTCATTATAACCACAACCTTCCATCACCTTTTTCACTAATCATCAACCCCATGGATTAGCGAAAAACCTACTTGCATCAACCTCTAGTTATCACCAGTAAACTAACATCAACACTAGCATCACTAACTTTAACTCCACTTCATATCCTCATCATAAGCATTATTTTGTAGGAATATATTCTTGTAAATGTAATTCTTATTAGAAGATCACACTCTTTATAACATGATTTACTAGTTAATTATTATGTTGCATCATACTTTTCTTTGATTAGACAATCACAATTGGTAAGTTGTTTGTAATTAGATATGTCGCATATATTTTTCCTTAAGATAAAATATATTGCACTAACCATTTCACTGTAGGTTCATCATCACATACGTTCAATCGTATATAGCATACTCATCATAGGATGAAGTTTGCATCAATTATTTTTCTTCTTTCATAGGGGCTGCTTAACGTTCTCAAACCAGGAGGATTAACAGTCTAGCACTCATATTGCATCATCTATACACATTGGTCGTATATTACATATATGTCTTAAGACATAGCTTCTAGTGCACTAATTTTTGTTTTGTAGGTTTATCTTCACGCCCTAGAGCAAGGGGGAGTTTCTGTCAAGCATGTATAGAATGCATCATATACACGCATTATCATATATCACATATTCGTCCAAGGACAAATATTGTTTTATACTAACCTTTGTTTTTTAGCATTTCTCATTCTTGGATCATATACGTTGGTACCCTAGCAACGGGGAGTATTGATCAAGGGGGAGCATATCATACACTAACTATTGTTTTTGTAGGCTCATTCATGCATCATAAACTTGGCATTCCAATTAAAGGGAGTACTATCCAAGGGGGAGCTATTAAGTTCTCAAAATTCATGCACCATACTTGGTACTCCTTATTAGGGAAGTAATAACCAAGGGACATTCATCGCGTCTCGCTATGCATTTCTTCTTTGTGTTTTGACAAAAAGGAGAAGATAGGTCAACATAGTCCAACATAGATTACCCACGCATATCGTTGGCTATTTGCATTTCATTCATCATGCATTTTTCATATATATTCTCTTTTTATTGCACACCACTAACCTTGATATAGGTTAAGAGTCTTAATTTGATCCATGGATTCGCTAACAACCTAGGAGACGCAACAACCATAGGAGATTGGAGTAGTATATTTAACTTCACTAGGGATGATGCAAGCTCGCCATTTCGGGGAGAAATGAAGTTAACTCCAAGGACACACCATTTTTGCTTCGACAAAAGGGGGAGAAAGGTGTAAACGGAGAAAGTAAGTAATTATGGATACAAGGAGAAAAGGGGAGAAAGAGAAACGGACACAAGGATAAAGTAAGTAATTACGGACACAAGTAACTTTTTGCATTTTACTTTCTATCACGTTTACATATGTTGTCATCATCAAAAAGGGGGAGATTGTTAGTGCAAGCAGTCTCGTTGGGGAGATTGCTAGTGCAAGCAATCTCGTTTGTTTTGATTGATGACAAACATGTAACTTGATACATAGCGTAAAATGTACAAGTTACTTGTAATCTTATATTGTCTCAACATACATTCAACACCTCTCGACTTCTCAAGTCTTCGTATGATACAACACAGGTTCGTACATGTTTGTTATGTGGCATTATGATCAAACCTTAACAAACCATTTAGAATGTTTAAAATACGGTTAGGTCATTAAGTATTTTAAATGGTTAGTCATTCTACTTAGAACCTTATTTTACAAACACACTTTCACATCACAAAGTTTTCTAGAAATGACACATGTAAGTTTACATGTTTATTTCTTAAAATGGAAACTTTATTAGTTAAATATTAGGATGATATCATGGCATACATCACAAGTGATATCTTAGAAAGATTGCATAATATTTTGTTTAGATTCACAAGTTAGATAGTTGACATTTGAGATTTTGTAAGATATGGCAAGATATGCAAGATATGGAAAGATACACAAAGATCTCTTAACTGTCAAACCCACGGATCCAAATCAATACAAAGACAGATCCCTTTTGAGGGATCCGCCGGATCCGTGGGCTGTTGAAAGTGTTTTCCTACAAATAAGTAGTTCATAGTTTTGCCCATAGTTTTCATGCCATTAGAGAACATGGTATCGTACAAATAGTAGTCCATAGTTTTGCCCATAGTTTTTATGCCATTAATAGTAGTCCATAGTTTTATCCATAGTTTTCATGCCATTAGAAAACATGGTTTCCTATAATTAGTAGTCCTTGGTTTTGCCCATGGTTTCATCTAACTAAGAACACATATTTTCCCTCATCATTTCACACACTTAGATCAGTAGCAAAACATGTAGATTCATACATTAATCACCCATTACATAATGATCATAAGGTTACTAACTTTCATTATGTTGTAAGCATACATTGTTGATGATCCTGTGAAGCAAGCTCAAGATCATGAGACATCATTCATAGCATACTTCTTGATCCACCAAGAAGATCTCACTTG
Organism: Artemisia tridentata subsp. tridentata; assembly: GCA_021014915.2. NCBI lineage: Eukaryota > Viridiplantae > Streptophyta > Magnoliopsida > Asterales > Asteraceae > Artemisia > Artemisia tridentata. The sequence goes on along the minus strand of CP139501.1, from coordinate 106,537,333 downwards.
CGTACATGAAGATCCATCACAACAAGTTTAGGGAGCTTGTGATCTTCATACATTGAAGGCTTCCAATCAATGGAAGTTCATATAGAGTAGGCATTCATATCCATGATACACTTATGTCATGGATCATTGTTGTAACCATCATTGTATCATTTAGATCAGTAGAGTGAGGTTAGTATTTTAGTCCTTAAAATACAAAGAGTGTTGGGAGTGGTTGTACCCTTGTAAAGAACCCGGTGTTTAGCTTAGTACCGGAAAAAGAAGTAAGCGACGATGGGAGTGGTTGTACCCTTGTAAAGAACCCGGTGTTTAGCTTAGTACCGGAAAAGAAAGTAAGCAACGTGTAAAGGTTTTCTCCGCCTAAGAAAGGGAGCTTGTTGATCTAGTGAAGTAACTCTCGAGTTGGGTACTCGGGGAGTGGAGTAGGGCGGAGAGGAGATCCATGACCGAACCACTATAAATCATCGTGTTCGGTTTGCGCTTTCTTTTACTTACCACTTTACTTTTATGATTGTTTTATATGTTTGTTTGTGTTGTGATACTTGTTTGACAACTTGCTTAAGGATATGCTAGTCATAAACTACACGTAACATATTTCATATTACAAGAAGCCAAATTGGAAATTTGATACAACAAGTTTTATGTTTTAAAATGGTAAACGTATTCACCCCCCTCTACGTTTTTCACACACACATATAATATATATATATATATATATATATATATATATATATATATATATACTATATATATATATATATATATATTACTACGAAATTTAACGATGAATACTATTACGGATGTTCCGTCATACGTATTCCCACCGTACACTTTCACCATGAGCCACCACCAAGAGTTACATACGATAAATCATTTTTAAATATATTTTACCACACAGCAAGCAAGAAATACACGAGCACTGGTCACACGTAAATTTTTCAAATAAAGTAAAGGCATATAAGACACGAACTTTTCTCTAAGACTTACCATACTGATTTAGGTTGCGTGTCGGAGCGGTTGTACTGTTTTGTTGATTGATTAGCAGGTTGCTATTATTTTAAGGTGAGTTTATAGCCCTATATTTTTATACGATTTGTTTTATAAGCTTGGGGTGAGAAACATGCAAAACTGTTTTAATGGACCAAAAATGAATTTGATTTTTAAACACACTTGTATGCAGAAACCTAAGTTTAGCTGAATCCTATTGCGCCCACTATCATCAACCATCAATTCCCTCTGGGAAACCGTGTGATAAAAATATATCTATTAGGGATGACACCCCCGTTCGGTTGGCTCGGCATAGTCAATGCGAACGTCTACCATATTCAAATAGTCCGAGTGTCTGGGGATTAACACTCGCGGGCACCCCTTTATTTGCTAATGCCAGTTTGGCATGCTGCTATGTCTAGTTCGGTTAGATGAGGCTTAGTGTTTGCATAGCGGGATAGTGTGTTATTGCAGAATTGTTTGCTGAATATTGCTATGGTCCATATGTGTTAATTACTTTAAACCTATGAACTCACCAGCGTTAGCTGACTTTTAGCTTGTTTTTCTCTGGAAACTGAGGTGTGTTTACTGAAGGCAGGGCATGGCGATGGTCATAATAATTGATGAAAATGTTTTCATTATTGCGTTAACTCTGAAATTTGGGACCACTTTGTTAAATGGGCTACATTTTATTTGAAATGAATTTTATGTAAGACAACATGACTTTGAAAATGTAATGTATTTTAAAACGGATTTTTAATCCGTTCTCTATATCTTGTGTTGTGATTATCGATTTAGTAGCACCCAAAGTGTATGATTCCGCAATATTATGATTTTGGGGGTGTTACAGATTGGTATTCAGAGCCTAGGTTACAGAGAACTAGGTTTATAAAAACCTTAAACTATAATCGATTTATGAAAAACTTTTCCTTATGACCGCCAGATGTCTGCCAGCTTAGCTTGCTATGATTTCAGCATTACTTGCTTTATTTGATTAAGTGTTATGATATGTTATTTGAGTATTTTATTAAGCATATATGATATAAGTATTTTCTATATACTTACACGTGTCGCACCATATTTGTCACAGACTATGTCTCTCCCTTACGATGCACGTACCTCATCATGTGCACACTTTCCGGTAGCTGCTGCTGGACACACTTCTCCGTTGCGACAGCCAGTTCCATTTACGGATGACCCGTTGATGGAGGTTGTCAGAACCGTTGCTCAGCCACCCATTCCAGCTCAGCATAATCACACCACTCTAGTGTCTACCTCATTATATTTACCCCGATACACCACAGCTCACCGCTCATCCCCAGCCTAGCTATACACTTTCACCCAGCATGTTCAGGATACCATACCTATCAGCCGGCGCACTGCTCGTATGTCGGTATATTTTGGGTACTGTCTGCGACTCTCAGATTTTCCAGTTTTATCACCTAGGAGGAGGACCAGACCAGACTATGAGGGTACCCCTACTGCATCACCATCTCAGTCACCCATATCATCTCCAGACTATTCCCCACCTAGCCAGAGACTAAGGAGATCTATTGAGAATTATTCAGATGAGGATGAGGATCCAGTGGATGATCGAGAGCAAGTTCAGGATGAGCCTACTCCAGCTGTGACAGCACCTACTGAGCACACTCCTATTTGTGCAGATGATAACAGGGACAGAGATGCACCTATGGATTTGGATGAGGTGATGATGCCACGGGATGGTAAGGGCATCATGGAGGATGTTCAGGGTATATTTGAGTTTGGACAGAGTTCCAGGGATGCCCAGATTCAGGATGTGAGTGACAGTCAGTGGATGGATAATACTTTTGATGTCAGCACGGGTGTACGTACAGCTAGCCCAGAGTATACACCGGTATCTCCTTCGTTCATACCACCTCCATCTCCGATGCCTACTCCACTTCCATCACCAGTGGTTTCTCCACTTGCAGAGCTCGAGGAACCCACTGAGATGGAGCAGATATGGATTCAGCTAGCGAATCATGTCAGTTTACTTGATGTGCACTCAGACCAGATCGAGAGGTTGGAGCAGTCTGACCGTATCCAGAGTGTGGAGAGGAGGATTGGGACTATTGACAGGGCTGCTTGTGTGTTGTTTGAGGAGATGTACTCTGATCGACGTGTGATGATTGGATTGAGAGCTAGATTGGATGCTTTGGAGAGATTGCATGGTAGAGAGCTTAGGAACTTGGACTTTAGGGCTATTGGCTTGGGCAGAGGCCAGACCAGGATGCAGGGAATGTTGAGACGAGCTAGAGGTGTTGATCGTACTCAGTGGCAAAGGATTATGACTGCAGAGTATACGATTGGAGCAGTGATGAGAGAGAATCGGGAGTTGAGAGATCGTATTGGCCAGTTGGAGACTACCATTGGAGGGATGACTTTAGCATTTGAGCAGTTATGCCTAGATACTGACCGAGCCTAGAGTAGTTGTAGTTGATGATGTATTTGTTAGGTTGACTAGTTACTTTTAGTATTCCAGCACTAACTTTTAACCATGCTTGTAATTTTGTAAACCTTTATCCTTTCGATATATATATAACAAGCTTGGTTTTCTATCCGATTATTCGTTTTTCCTCTGTGGTTGACTTTATTCTTACATTCTGTTTACACTATCCATATATTCATATGATTCTTTCCTCCCATAAACAAGATCTCATTTATCGCCATCTTTTTGTGATGCAGATAAATGGCACCCAAACGAAAGTCAACCAGAGTCAGACGAGGACAAACTGCTAACACACCTACCCCAGCAAGGACACTAAGGGGAAGGACTACTGAGAATGCCGGAGAGGCAAGAGCCACACAGGGTCAAGTTGCTGGGAACGCCGCCCCAACCAGGGCCGCAACAAATCCACCAGTGGTGAATCAAGCAATTCAGGATCAGCTCGTTGCTGATCGTGTGGCCGCCGCTCTCGCAGCCGCAAGCAATTCGACCACTAACACCAGAACGTCTAGGCCAGTGACCAACAACCGTGGTTAAACTTACTCTGAATTCTAAAAAATCATGGTTGGAGGATTCGGAGGAACACAGGGAGCCGTTGGCCTGACTAGACGGATTGAGAAGCTAGAAACCGTGTTTCACATCAGTGGTTGTAACGATGACGACAGGGTCAAGTATGCATCTTTCACTTTCATGGATGCCGCTTTGACCTGGTGGAACAACTACATGAAATCTGCTAACATGGATGTTGCTTATGCTATGCCGTGGGGAGACTTTAAGGAATTAGTGCTTAGGAAACATTGCCTACGAAATGAGGTCAAGAAGTTGGAGATAGAGTTTTGGAATTTGAAGGTGCAGAACAACAATATGGCTGCTTACAATCAGAGATTTCAGGAGCTGGCTTTGCTATGTCCTGAAATGGTTCAGACTGAGACAAGGTTGATTGAGAGGTATATCGGTGGTTTATCGAAGTCCATAAGAGGTGATGTGACTACCTCGAGAGCTGCAGATCTTCATGAAACCATGGAGATAGCAAACAAATTGATGGATCAGGAACTGGAGGATGTTCCATAGAATAGTGCTAACCACAAAAGGAAGTGGGACAACCACTCGAAGGGTAGTAACAGCAACTCTCAGAACAAAAGGCAGGATGTAGCTAAAGCTTACGCAGCTGGTTCAGGTGATAAGAGGGGGTATGACAGTAACGCACCTCTTTGTAACCGCTGTAAGCTACATCACAAGGGATAGTGCACAGTGAAATGTAACAACTGCTAGAGAGTAGAACACTTGGAAAGGAACTGTAGGGCAAGACCCCTAGCCACCGCTCAAGTCGCACCACCCCATAACCGTAGGGTGGAAGTTACCTGCTTTGGGTGCGGTGAAAAGGGTCATTACCGGAATGAGTGTAAAAAGCCCCAAAACTAGGGAAATGGTGGTGGACCAGGCAATCAAGTAGCAGTGGTCAACAATGGAAACCAGGGAAATGGAGGAGGAGCCCGTGGAAGAGTTTATGCTGTGGGCAGAAGGGAAGCCCAGGATGACCCGAATGTGGTGACGGGTATGTTTCTTTTGAATAATCGTTATGCTTCAGTATTATTCGATACGGGAGCAGATAGAAGTTTTGTGTCGACTGTTTTTAGTTCTTTAATTGATATAGCCCCAACGACCTTAGATAATCTCTTTGACATAGAACTAGCTAACGGGAACCTAGAAAGAGTAGGTACCATTATAAGGGGTTGCACTCTAAATTTATTGAACCACCCATTCAACATTGACCTTATACCAGTAGAGTTGGGTAGTTTTGACGTCATCATAGGGATGGATTGGCTATCAAAATATCATGTCGTCATCATCTGTGATGAAAAGATCATCAGAGTATCCTGTAGGAACGAAGTACTGTAATACCTGAAATTCTAATACATGAAAAATGACCAAAATGCCCCTACAATTTTAAAAATTGATTAAAATGCATATAAATCACCAAATAAATCCCAAACCTTCGGGAATGAACTAGATATGAATCAAAATAATTTTTGTGATTTCATTTTAATATTTAGAAAAGTATAATATACACAAAATAATTATTTGACCGATTATGTATTTATTTCGTGTATTAATAAGTATTAAAAATACAAAATAAATAAAATAAATACAAGATAAATGCAAATAAAATTAGAAAAAGATCACAATCAGTATTTGACCTTAATTAGACTTGCTTGGGCCGAAAAATATGATTCCTTATCATATATACACGTTTTCCTTATTTATATATATATAATATATACCGAAAACCCTTAAAACCTTTACCAAAAATCTTATAGCCTCAAATCGACCAAGGAAAATTCGTGGCTTATTTTTCTGGAGTTCTACATACTCTAAGGAGGCTGGGAAAAATAGTTTGGAGGTCGTGGGTTCGTTCGTGGATCGTTGGAGCTTTTGTTTGTCGAATATAAGTTAGCCAAGAGGTATAATTCACCATTATCCCTTTGACACGTTCAATTCTTCATGTAACATTTTTCTTGTGTTCTTTAGATCATATAAGGCCTAAATAAAATAAGAAACGTGAATCATGCAAGCTTAATATGGCGTACGAATTTTAAATAGCTAAAACACACTTAATTCCCAATTATTAGTCTACGATTTTTTGGGCATTGTTCATAATTTTTCTGAGTTCTATGGTGTTCATATAAGTCTTGAAAAATAGCTATTTGATTTGTGGAAGCTTAAATCATGTGTTCTTGAATTGTTTTTGTAATCGGTTTTAAAGAAAAAGAAAGAAAAATAGAGAAACAAAGGGTAACGATTTAGGGTTAGGTTTTTATGATGAATTCTGGTTAATAAATGCAGTATAATGATGGTACAATGATTGGAAGAACTAGGGTTAGGGTTTAGTATTTAAAAGTGCAAATCGATTAGAAAATAAAATTAGAAGGATGTGTTTTGCCAACTTTGAAACTTGTGTGATATTTTTGTAATGTTAATTAGATCAGTACCAATGTATTAAAATTATAAGATGAGGTCCTTAAGTGTAAAATTTGCAAGATAATGATTTATTGGTTATTTAATGGTTCGAAGTAGAAATTAATTAAGTATAGGGACTAAAAGTGTAAATTCTGGAAACTTAGAGTTATTATGAGTAAATAATGATATTAGAAGGGTAATATGAGATTTTGGATAATTATGGGCTTAATATGTAATTATTGGTAATTTGTGGATTTAATTATAAGTTTATAAACAAAAAGGATTAAATATGTAAATATGTGAAACATAGAGGTGTAATTCGTACCATATGATAATGTGAGGGTATATTCTGTATTTCAGTAAATATAAGGGCTTGTGATGTAATTATGAATATTGTGAGGGTTAAATTGTAAATCATGTAACTATAAGGTTTATCTTGTAATTTTAGTAACTAAAGGGCGTAGATTGTAAATGGTTAACATTAAGGGACTAGAGTTGTAATTATGGGTAACTTATGGGCTAAAAGAGTAATTTATAATATTTTCACTTTAAACCTTTATCTTTTATATATTTACATTTAAAACCCTAAAGTATGGAAGTTGTCATAATTAACCCTAAGATATTATAAGATGATAAAAGAAACCCTAATTCCATAATGATATTAAGTAATGACTTAACCTGAAATTGTAATATTGAAATCCTATTAATAATGGAAACTTACATAAAATGGAAAGATAACTAAGAATCCTTTGAACTTCTATCTTCTACTCCTTAGGTTCGAGGAAGGAGTAATCTGGTCTCTATCAGCTTTTGTCTTTGTTCTTGCTTGCTAATAAGGTACAGATATTCTGCCCTTCTTGTAAGGAGCCTTCGTTCTCTTGATCTCTTGTTTTGATTCGTTTAGGATTTCCCCAAGCCATTGCTATGTTCTCTTGTATTGTGAACCCTTGTTTTGAATCTTTTGCTTTGAACCCTTGCCTTGACCTTTTGTCTTGAACCTTGCCTTGAACCCTGCTATGAACCTTGATATGAACCTCGCCATACACCTTGCCTTGAACCTCGATTTACTTAATATGATAATTGATAAGAAAACCTTTTTGATTACATCAAAATGTTTTAAAGAGACCATTCCTATGAAAACTATTTTGAAAGATCATTTTAACTAGAACTATGATTAAAGGGTTTCTTCTAATTAAACTTTTGAATTGAACCTTTACTATAAACCTTTGCTATGACCTCTTGTCTTGAATTTTGTCTTGAACCTTGATACACTTGAATTGGAAACTTGAAATTGGAGCTTGAACTTGGTACTTGAACCCCTTGATACTTGATACTTGACCCTTGACCCACAATTTGAGATTACAAGCCATACTAGACATGAGGGTTTCATGTCCTTGTCATTGATGCACCGATGAATTGACTTTTGGGTAGGAAAGTGATTACCTATCCCGTCCCTGCCATGACTTGATACTTGACTTGCGCGTAGATGAAGACATTGTGGCAGCCTACAGGGGCGCATGGATGCATCCTAGATATGTACTTGACTTGACTTGTTGATTTTATTACTTGTTATATTAGATGACTGATGGGTGTGTGCGATATATGTCTTTCATCTCTTGGGAGCTTGCAACTCCAACCCTTGGAGGTATCCCCTCATATTGTACTTGGTACCGAGGTCACCCTCCGTACACCTTGCTTGACTTGATTGGATTTGTTCTGGGCTCGTAATGGATTTCTGTTTCTGTTACCTTATAACCAATGCTCGACTTGACACTTGACTTGACTTGAATTGAACATTGGGCTGGTGGTGGGTTATGGTTTCCTTTACACTTAGCCATTGTAACCAATTCTTGATAACCTTTTCCCATTTTCTTTCCTACTTATGTTGCACCTTGTATTATTCCATTTACTTCACTATTATTTTACTACTGCTTTGTATCGTTATATCTGTTCACTGAGCTTTCGTAGCTCAGCCGCATTTCTTCTCCTACGGCAGGTTTTAGTTTGGAAGCTGGGTATGAGTGGAGAGTATCATTGGATTTAGAAGACCCTACTAGCTATGGAAGATTATTAGAAGAATTTATATTCAGATTTAGAGTTATTGTATTGTAACCTTGTAGTTTCAGAGTTTCCATTGTAACCCTTGAATTTCTATTGTATTATTTATGTCTAATGCTTATGTTTGTTCTGATATGGAACCATCGTTGTGACATCTTTACCCTTGCCGGGTTGGGGTGTTACAATTATGGTATCAGAGAAACGGGCTGACGACTTGTAATACATTTACCCTTGACCTGTGAGTTTAGGACCATTAGGCTTTCACTGTAAGAACATAGGAGGATACCTTGAGGACTTGCTTTAGGATTCCTTATATGAACTTAAGATTTGACCGGTGAGGAATGGGTAGACTATAAGGTATTTTTTAAGCATCATTGTTTCCGCATCACTCTGATTCGTGCCTTGCTATGACATTGCTTTTGTCGACCTCTGAGACCGTAGAAGTACTAGGTGGTTTAAGATAGGTTATTGTTACGACTTGAGATAAAGTATGATCATCATGAAGGCATACTTATGTGGTGCTGGTATTATGACGCCTGATCAACGTGATAATACTTACACCATATAACGTGCCCTCATTGTGGCCATAGGATATCTTGGGTAGTACCTAAGAAGTTCAGAACTTGATTCCCGTTGGATTATCCGTGATTAGTGAGACCTTAGGTTCATCCTACCTGTTTGTATACTCTGCCCTTGTTCATTAGAGATTTGGATAAGCTTAGACTCTCGTTTTGCATTCTGTTGACTTCAGTTATAAATCTTGAACTCTTGTAGAGCTCTTTACTGTTGATACCGTTAAATGGATTTGAAATCTTGTTCGCATTCCGTATGAGTTTCCGTTCTATTGCCTTTCTGTTTCCTTGAAAATTTCGAGGACGAAATTTTTTTTTAAGGGGAAAGAATTTGTAATACCTGAAATTCTAAAACATGAAAAATGACCAAAATGCCCCTACAATTTTAAAAATTGATTAAAATGCATATAAATCACCAAATAAATCCCAAACCTTCGGGAATGAACTAGATATGAATCAAAATAATTTTTCTGATTTCATTTTAATATTTAGAAAAGTATAATATACACAAAATAATTATTTGATCGATTATGTATTTATTTCGTGTATTAATAAGTATTAAAAATACAAAATAAATAGAATAAATACAAGATAAATGAAAATAAAATTAGAAAAAGATCACAATCAGTATTTGACCTTAATTAGACTTGCTTGGGCCGAAAAATATGATTCCTTATCATATATACACGTTTTCCTTATTTATATATATATAATATATATCGAAAACCCTTAAAACCTTTACCAAAAATCTTATAGCCTCAAATCGACCAAAGAAAATTCGTGGCTTATTTTTCTGGAGTTCTACATACTCTAAGGAGGCTGGGAAAAATTGTTTGGAGGTCGTGGGTTCGTTCGTGGATCGTTGGAGCTTTTGTTTGTCGAATATAAGTTAGCCGAGAGGTATAATTCACCATTATCCCTTTGACACGTTCAATTCTTCATGTAACATTTTTCTTGTGTTCTTTAGATCATATAAGGCCTAAATAAAATAAGAAACGTGAATCATGCAAGCTTAATATGGCGTACGAATTTTAAATAGCTAAAACACACTTAATTCCCAATTATTAGTCTACGATTTTTTGGGCATTGTTCATAATTTTTCTGAGTTCTATGGTGTTCATATAATTCTTGAAAAATAGCTATTTGATTTGTGGAAGCTTAAATCATGTGTTCTTGAATTGTTTTTGTAATCGGTTTTAAAGAAAAAGAAAGAAAAATAGAGAAACAAAGGGTAACGATTTAGGGTTAGGTTTTTATGATGAATTCTGGTTAATAAATTCAGTATAATGATGGTAAAATGATTGGTTAATGATTGCAAGAACTATGGTTAGGGTTTAGTATTTAAAAGTGCAAATCGATTAGAAAATAAAATTAGAAGGGTGTGTTTTGCCAACTTTGAAACTTGTGTGATATTTTTGTAATGTTAATTAGATCAGTACCAATGTATAAAAATCATAAGATGAGGTCCTTAAGTGTAAAATTTGCAAGATAATGATTTATTGGTTATTTAATGGTTTGAAGTAGAAATTAATTAAGTAGAGGGACTAAAAGTGTAAATTCTGGAAACTTAGAGTTATTATGAGTAAATAATGATATTAGAAGGGTAATATGAGATTTTGGATAATTATGGGCTTAATATGTAATTATTGGTAATTTGTGGATTTAATTATAAGTTTATAAACAAAAAGGATTTAATATGTAAATATGTGAAACATAGAGGTGTAATTCGTACCATATGATAATGTGAGGGTATATTCAGTATTTCAGTAAATATAAGGGCTTGTGATGTAATTATGAATATTGTGACGGTTAAATTGTAAATCATGTAACTATAAGGTTTATCTTGTAATTTTAGTAACTAAAGGGCGTAGATTGTAAATGGTTAACATTAAGGGACTAGAGTTGTAATTATGGATAACTTATGGGCTAAAAGAGTAATTTATAATATTTTCACTTTAAACCTTTATCTTTTATATATTTACATTTAAAACCCTAAAGTATGGAAGTTGTCATAATTAACCCTAAGATATTATAAGATGATAAAAGAAACCCTAATTCCATAATGATATTAAGTAATGACTTAACCTGAAATTGTAATATTGAAATCCTACTAATAATGGAAACTTACATAAAATGGAAAGATAACTAAGAATCCTTTGAACTTCTATCTTCTACTCCTTAGGTTCGAGGAAGGAGTAATCTGGTCTCTATCAGCTTTTGTCTTTGTTCTTGCTTGCTAATAAGGTACAGATATTCTGCCCTTCTTGTAAGGAGCCTTCGTTCTCTTGATCTCTTGTTTTGATTCGTTTAGGATTTCCCCAAGCCATTGCTATGTTCTCTTGTATTGTGAACCCTTGTTTTGAATCTTTTGCTTTGAACCCTTGCCTTGACCTTTTGTCTTGAACCTTGCCTTGAACCCTGCTATGAACCTTGATATGAACCTCGCCATACACCTTGCCTTGAACCTCGATTTACTTAATATGATAATTGATAAGAAAACCTTTTTGATTACATCAAAATGTTTTAAAGAGACCATTCCTATGAAAACTATTTTGAAAGATCATTTTAACTAGAACTATGATTAAAGGGTTTCTTCTAATTAAACTTTTGAATTGAACCTTTACTATAAACCTTTGCTATGACCTCTTGTCTTGAATTTTGTCTTGAACCTTGATACACTTGAATTGGAAACTTGAAATTGGAGCTTGAACTTGGTACTTGAACCCCTTGATACTTGATACTTGACCCTTGACCCACAGTTTGAGATTACGAGCCATACTAGGCATGAGGGTTTCATGTCCTTGTCATTGATGCACCGATGACTTGACTTTTGGGTAGGAAAGTGATTACCTATCCCGTCCCTGCCATGACTTGATACTTGACTAGCGCGTAGATGAAGACATTGTGGCAGCCTACAGGGGCGCATGGATGCATCCTAGATATGTACTTGACTTGAATTGTTGATTTTATTACTTGTTATATTAGATGACTGATGGGTGTGTACGATACATGTCTTTCATCTCTTAGGAGCTTGCAACTCCAACCCTTGGAGGTATCCCCTCATATTGTATTTGGTACCGAGGTCACCCTCCGTACACCTTGCTTGACTTGATTGGATTTGTTCTGGGCTCGTAATGGATTTCTGTTTCTGTTACCTTATAACAATGCTCGACTTGACACTTGACTTCACTTGAATTGAACATTGGGCTGGTGGTGGGTTATGGTTTCCTTTACACTTAGCCATTGTAACCAATTCTTGATAACCTTTTCCCATTTTCTTTCCTACTTATGTTACACCTTGTATTATTCCATTTACTTCACTATTCTTTTACTACTGCCTTGTATCGTTATATCTGTTCACTGAGCTTTCGTAGCTCAGCCGCATTTCTTCTCCTGCGGCAGGTTTTAGTTTGGAAGCTGGGTATGAGTGGAGAGTATCATTGGATTTAGAAGACCCTACTAGCTATGGAAGATTATTAGAAGAATTTATATTCAGATTTAGAGTTATTGTATTGTAACCTTGTAGTTTCAGAGTTTCCATTGTAACCCTTGAATTTCTATTGTATTATTTATGTCTAATGCTTATGTTTGTTCTGATATAGAACCATCGTTGTGACATCTTTACCCTTGCCGGGTTGGGGTGTTACAATTATGGTATCAGAGAAACGGGCTGACGACTTGTAATACATTTACCCTTGACCTGTGAGTTTAGGACCATTAGGCTTTCACTGTAAGAACATAGGAGGATACCTTGAGGACTTGCTTTAGGATTCCTTATATGAACTTAAGATTTGACCGGTGAGGAATGGGTAGACTCTAAGGTATTTGTTTAAGCATCATTGTTTCCGCATCACTCTGATTCGTGCCTTGCTATGACATTGCTTTTGTCGACCTCTGAGACCGTAGAAGTACTAGGTGGTTTAAGATAGGTTATTGTTACGACTTGAGATAAAGTATGATCATCATGAAGGCATACTTATGTGGTGCTGGTATTATGACGCCTGATCAACGTGATAATACTTACACCATATAACGTGCCCTCATTGTGGCCATAGGATATCTTGGGTAGTACCTAAGAAGTTCAGAACTTGATTCCCGTTGGATTATCCGTGATTAGTGAGACCTTAGGTTCATCCTACCTGTTCGTATACTCTGCCCTTGTTCATTAGAGATTTGGATAAGCTTGGACTCTCGTTTTGCATTCTGTTGACTTCAGTTATAAATCTTGAACTCTTGTAGAGCTCTTTACTGTTGATACCGTTAAATGGATTTGAAATCTTGTTCGCATTCCGTATGAGTTTCCGTTCTATTGCCTTTCTGTTTCCTTGAAAATTTCGAGGACGAAATTTTTTTTTAGGGGGGAAGAAGTTGTAATACCTGAAATTCTAAAACATTAAAAATGACCAAAATGCCCCTACAATTTTAAAAATTGATTAAAATGCATATAAATCACCAAATAAATCCCAAACCTTCGGGAATGAACTAGATATGAATCAAAATAATTTTTGTGATTTCATTTTAATATTTAGAAAAGTATAATATACACAAAATAATTATTTGACCGATTATGTATTTATTTCGTGTAATAATAAGTATTAAAAATACAAAATAAATAGAATAAATACAAGATAAATGCAAATAAAATTAGAAAAAGATCACAATCAGTATTTGACCTTAATTAGACTTTCTTGGGCCGAAAAATATGATTCCTTATCATATATACACGTTTTCCTTATTTATATATATATAATATATACCGAAAACCCTTAAAACCTTTACCAAAAATCTTATAGCCTCAAATCGACCAAGGAAAATTCATGGCTTATTTTTATGGAGTTCTACATACTCTAAGGAGGCTGGGAAAAATAGTTTGGAGGTCGTGGGTTCGTTCGTTGATCGTTGGAGCTTTTGTTTGTCGAATATAAGTTAGCCGAGAGGTATAATTCACCATTATCCCTTTGACACGTTCAATTCTTCATGTAAAATTTTTCTTGTGTTCTTTAGATCATATAAGGCCTAAATAAAATAAGAAACATGAATCATGCAAGCTTAATATGGCGTACGAATTTTAAATAGCTAAAACACACTTAATTCCCAATTATTAGTCTACGATTTTTCTAGGCATTGTTCATAATTTTTCTGAGTTCTATGGTGTTCATATAAGTCTTGAAAAATAGCTATTTGATTTGTGGAAGCTTAAATCATGTGTTCTTGAATTGTTTTTGTAATCGGTTTTAAAGAAAAAGAAAGAAAAATAGAGAAACAAAGGGTAACGATTTAGGGTTAGGTTTTTATGATGAATTCTGGTTAATAAATGCAGTATAATGATGGTACAATGATTTTTTAATGATTGGAAGAACTAGGGTTAGGGTTTAGTATTTAAAAGTGCAAATCGATTAGAAAATAAAATTAGAAGGGTGTGTTTTGCCAACCTTGAAACTTGTGTGATATTTTTGTAATGTTAATTAGATCAGTACCAATGTATAAAAATTATAAGATGAGGTCCTTAAGTGTAAAATTTTCAAGATAATGATTTATTGGTTATTTAATGGTTCGAAGTAGAAATTAATTAAGTAGAGGGACTAAAAGTGTAAATTCTTGAAACTTAGAGTTATTATGAGTAAATAATGATATTAGAAGGGTAATATGAGATTTTGGATAATTATGGGCTTAATATGTAATTATTGGTAATTTGTGGATTTAATTATAAGTTTATAAACAAAAAGGATTAAATATGTGTGAAACATAGAGGTGTAATTCGTACCATATGATAATGTGAGGGTATATTCTATATTTCAGTAAATATAAGGGCTTGTGATGTAATTATGAATATTGCGAGGGTTAAATCACAATATTCATAATTAATATGATAATTGATAATTGATAAGAAAACCTTTTTGATTACATCAAAATGTTTTAAGGAGACCATTCCTATGAAAATTATTTTGAAAGATCATTTTAACTAGAACTATGATTAAAGGGTTTCTTCTAATTAAACTTTTGAATTGAACCTTTACTATAAACCTTTGCTATGACCTCTTGTCTTGAATTTTGTCTTGAACCTTGATACACTTGAATTGGAAACTTGAAATTGGAGCTTGAACTTGGTACTTGAACCCCTTGATACTTGATACTTGACCCTTGACCCACAGTTTGAGATTACGAGCCATACTAGGCATGAGGGTTTCATTTCCTTGTCATTGATGCACCGATGACTTGACTTTTGGGTAGGAAAGTGATTACCTATCCCGTCCCTGCCATGACTTGATACTTGACTAGCGCGTAGATGAAGACATTGTGGCAGCCTACAGGGGCGCATGGATGCATCCTAGATATGTACTTGACTTGACTTGTTGATTTTATTACTTGTTATATTAGATGACTGATGGGTGTGTGCGATACACGTCTTTCATCTCTTGGGAGCTTGCAACTCCAACCCTTGGAGGTATCCCCTCATATTGTACTTGGTACCGAGGTCACCCTCCATACACCTTGCTTGACTTGATTGGATTTGTTCTGGGCTCGTAATGGATTTCTGTTTCTGTTACCTTATAACCAATGCTCGACTTGACACTTGACTTGATTTGAATTGAACATTGGGCTGGTGGTGGGTTATGGTTTCCTTTACACTTAGCCATTGTAACCAATTCTTGATAACCTTTTCCCATTTTCT
Source organism: Artemisia tridentata subsp. tridentata (assembly GCA_021014915.2). Lineage (NCBI taxonomy): Eukaryota > Viridiplantae > Streptophyta > Magnoliopsida > Asterales > Asteraceae > Artemisia > Artemisia tridentata. Next base: position 106,521,621 of record CP139501.1, on the reverse strand, counting down.
TTCCTACTTATGTTACACCTTGTATTATTCCATTTACTTCACTATTCTTTTACTACTGCTTTGTATCGTTATATCTGTTCACTGAGCTTTCGTAGCTCAGCCGCATTTCTTCTCCTGCGGCAGGTTTTAGTTTGGAAGCTGGGTATGAGTGGAGAGTATCATTGGATTTAGAAGACCCTACTAGCTATGGAAGATTATTAGAAGAATTTATATTCAGATTTAGAGTTATTGTATTGTAACCTTGTAGTTTCAGAGTTTCCATTGTAACCCTTGAATTTCTATTGTATTATTTATGTCTAATGCTTATGTTTGTTCTGATATGGAACCATCGTTGTGACATCTTTACCCTTGCCGGGTTGGGGTGTTACAAGTACATTGAGAAAGGATGCCATCTCTTTCTAGCTCATGTTACTGAGAAAAGGGAAAAGGAGCCCGGAGAGAAACGATTGGAAGATGTGCCGATCGTAAGGGATTTCCCGGAAGTTTTTCCAGAAGACCTACCTGGACTCTCACCGGCCAGACAAATCGAATTTCAAATAGATTTGGTGCCAGGAGCCGTGCCTGTAGTGTGAGCACCCTATCGGCTAGCACCTACGGAGTTACAGGAGTTGTCCGATCAGTTAGCTGAATTTTCCGGAAAAGGTTTATCAGACCGAGTTCTTGACCTTGGGGAGCTCCGGCCTTGTTTGTTAAAAAGAAGGATGGATACTTCAGGATGTGCATTGAGTATCGGGAGCTGAATAAGCTAACTATTAAGAATAGGTACCCAGTCCCGAGAATTGACGATTTGTTTGATCAGTTGCAAGGTTCATCGGTTTATTCGAAGATAGACCTGAGATCAGGTTATCATCAACTCCGAGTCCGGGAAGAGGATATCCCGAAGACCGCATTCCGAACCCGATATGGTCATTACGAATTCCAGGTTATGCCTTTTGGCTTGACTAATGCACCAGCGGTATTCATGGATCTCATGAATCGAGTGTGTAAGCCGTATTTGGATAAATTAGTAATAGTATTCATTGATGATATCCTAATATATTCCAAGAATGAGAAAGAGCATGAGGAGCATCTCAAGCTAATTCTGGAATTATTGAAAAAGGAGGAGTTATATGTCAAGTTTTCGAAGTGTGAATTATGGATATCGACTGTGTTGAATCTAACACACCTGCTAGATCTTTGAGCCTTAGTGGATCGGTAGGATGCCTATGTAATCACAAGCACACTACAAGAGAATCTCTGAGTATGAACTAGAAAAGAAAAGAACTAAGACTATGATCCTCTATGGATCGTATAATGAACTAAAAGACAATATTATTGAAGATTGTTAAGTCGTAAAAAGATATATCAAACTCATAGACGGGTGTTCCTTTTATACTAACAAGAAACCCTAACCCTAACCCGTTCTACAAGAAAACGTGTGAAGAGATAAACATGATCTCCTCTAAAATTAAATCTAACAAACATTCTAAACATACGGGATAACAACTAACAAAACCCGCAGCAACAACTACTATCAGCAGAAACAAGATATAACTATCGGCAGCAATGAGCTTCAGCAGGAACCACAGTTATTGGCAGGAACCAGCTTTACACTATCAGCAGCAACAAGAAATATCTTATTTCCTGAATTCCTAACAATCCTCCCCTAATCTTGAAGTTGACTAGGCTAACTTGCAAGATTCCCTGATAGATCTTTGAAGTCCATAGGCAGAGGATTAGTCTAGCAGCAGCATTAGAAAGTGATCACCAGCAACATCCTGAGAGATCTTGAAGTGAAATGACTTCCAGCAGCAACTTAAACAAACAGCAGCAACAGGAAATCATATCAGCAGCAACTAGGCACCTTCTTGACAGCAACCATGACAAAGTGTACATCAAATCTGTTAAGTTTCATACTATTCTCATCACATCCAGGTGTGTTAACTCCTGTGAGAGGTGAATCATTGAAAATTAATGGATTTGATGTCTCTTTACCAATAGCCATTACTACTGGAGTAGCCAATGTTTAGGTGTGTTAGACCATGGTACATTGATAACCATCTGATTTTTAGTAAACCAGCAACTGTAAATGGATTTGACTTGTCTTTACCTGTAGCCGTTTGCTCCGGACTAGCCAATTCTTGGGTTTCAACTGAACCTTGGTGAATTGAATACCAAATATGGATACCAATTGTCTTTACCACAAACCATACTTTTGTGGACTAGCCAATTCTTTGGATCCCATACAGGGTTACATCCATGGTGAATTGAGAACCATTTCAACTCTCAGGAATGAACCATGGGTGAGTTGAAGTACCCTATAGCTTTGAGCAAGCTATTACAGCTAGCAACAGATTTGACAATCACACCAGAGCTGTACCCTCATGGTGAGTCAACTCTTTCTTGTCTGTGAGACATGGTGAGTTGATTACCATTTGATGTGTAGGTGTAAACACCAACACTGTACCTGCAAGGTGTTGCTCAAAACCAACTTATTAGTACACAAAATATACAAGATTTTTTTTTTTTTTTTTTTGAACTAAAAGATAATAAACAAACCAAAAGAAAAATAAAGAAAATAAGAAAAGAGAAGAAAGAAAGATATACAACAACAACAAACCTCCCCTTAGGCTTAAACCTCCCCTTAATCTCAGCACCTAAGGATTGAGCATTCCAATATGAACCACCAGATAGTTGAATCTTGGACCATCAAATGCTTTAGTCAATAGGTCAGCCACATTCTCATCAGAGTCTATCTTAAGCACCTGAATGAGATGCTTCTCATAAGCATCCCTTATGAAATGATGCCTAATCTCTATGTGCTTTGTTCTTTGATGAAACACTGGATTTTTAACAATACAGATGGTACTTTGGTTGTCAATGAAAATTTTAATGTTCATGAAGTTGAACCCATAGTCTAACAATTGATTTTGCAGCCAAAGGACCTGTCCACAGCAACTAGCAGCAGCAACATATTCTGCCTCAGTAGAAGATGTAGCCACAATAGTCTGCTTCTTGCATTGCCAAGAAACCAACCTTCTTCCCAAAAACTGGCAACCCCCAGTAGTAGATTTTCTATCAAAGTTAGCTCCAGCATAGTCACTGTCACTATAAGCTTCCAGTACAAAAGAAGAATCCTTTGGGTACCAAAGTCCCAGCTTAGGCTGTCCTTTTAAATACTTGAAGATTTTCTTGACAGCATTTAAATGGGAAGTCAAAGGTGTAACCTGATGTCTAGCACAAGCACAGACTGCAAACATGATATCAGGCCTTGAAGCTGTCAAATACATCGAAGAACCTATCATAGACCTGTATAAGTGAACATTTATAGCATCATCAAGTTCAGTATTGGATTTAGGCTTTGAAGCTTCATAAGGTGTTGTAGCAGTCCTCACACTTTCCAAGTCAAACTTCTTAAGTATGTCATGAACATACTTTTCTTGGCTAATGAAGATACCATCTGGTCGCTGTTGAACCTGTAAGCCCAAGAAGAATGTCATCTCCCCCATAGCACTCATTTCAAATTCACTTTTCATTAATTCCTCAAAATCCTTACACCAAGCTTCATTAGTGGAACCAAAAATAATATCATCTACATACACTTGTACCAAGATGATATCTTTAAAATTCTTCCTTATAAAGAGTGTTTTATCTATTGTTCCTCTTCTGTAACCATGTTTAAGTAGAAAGGCAGACAACCTGGCATACCATGCTCTTTGTGCTTGATGAAGTCCATAGAGTGCTTTCACCACTTTATAAACCAAATCAGGATGTTGTGGATCCACAAATCCCTGTGGTTGAGTAACATACACTTCCTCTTCAATACTTCCATACAGAAATGCACTCTTCACATCCATTTGATAAACCACAAACCCCATAAATGAAGCAAAAGCCAAAAACAATCGAATAGCTTCAACTCTTGCTACTGGTGCAAACACCTCATCATAGTCGATACCCTCTTCTTGTCTATGTCCTTGAGCTACCAATCTAGCTTTATTTCGAACCACAATGCCCCTAGCATCCCGTTTATTCTTGAGAATCCATTTAGTTCCAATTGCATGTTTTCCTTCAGGAAATGGTACTAATATCCATACTTTCTGATTCTTGAATTGTTGCATTTCCTCTTGCATAGCCTCAACCCAATCAGAATTATCAAAGGCTTGAGCTACACTACTTGGTTCAATTTGAGATAGAAAGCAAGCATAGAGGCAATGTAGATAGTCAGTCTGATTGCTCCTTAACTGTTCCTGAATATAACTAAGAAAAGCAGATTCTCCAAATTTGGATTGACTTAACCTGCTTCTTGTTTGAACAGGGGAATTGAGATCACCAAGAATCAAAGATTGAGGATGTACAGTGTTAATCCTCTTGGTAACAACAGGATCTACTTCATAGGTTGTGGCTTGATTAGTAATAGAGGGATTTGCTTCACCATCATAAGAAGAGTGAGTGAAAATTCCAGATCTTGACTGATGATGAGGATCATTCAGCTTAGCTGCTGAAGAGAGTGAATTTCCAAGATTAGATGGACTTGGGAATCTAGTTGGAGGCTCACTGAATCCCAATAAATCAGCAGATGGAGTAGACAAAGAAGCAGCAGGAGTGGTGACACCAACAGAAACAGCAGATGTATCAGCAGTAACAGGTGTACTACCAGCAGAATTGACATCAGCAGGAACAGGAATACCACCAGCAGAATTGACATCAGCAGGAACAGGAATACCACCAGCAGAAGCCATTTGTCTTCTGACTTCAGCTTCAGCATTTCTCAATAGCTCCAATGTTTCTTGTGAAAACTCAGAACCAAACTTTTCAGCAGCTCTCTTGGCATGATGTTCTTGTCTTTGAAGCCTAGCAAGGTCTTCTGCAAAACTTGAATCATCTTCAGCCTTATCAGAAGTATCTTTGAGTTCTGTACCTGAAAAGTGGTTAGAGGGAAAAGAAGGAACAACTATGGGTTGTTCATCACACTCTGAATCAGACTCATCATCTGAGGTACCTGCATTGTTAGATGGATAAACATGTGTACCTACAGATTGATTAGCTTTATATCTAGAATAACCTAATGAGTCAGTCAGATAATCCAGGTCAAAATACCAATCATGACCTGCACCCTGTAAATTAGGTTTGTCCTCTAGAAACCTTAAATTGAGTGCTTCTTCTACCCTTTTAGCAGATAAGTTATAAACCATATAGGCCTTACTATGAGCAGAGTACCCTATAATGAACCCCTCATCTGCCTTCTCTTCAAATTTACCTAGGTGATCACTAGTATTCAAAATAGTTACATGACATCCAATAGGATTAAGGTAACTAATGTTGGGAACCTTTCCAGACAAGAGCTCATAAGGAGTTTTGTTGTGGGGATTAGTAATAGATACCCTATTCAGTACATAGCAAGCAGTGCTTACTGCTTCAGTCCAAAACATGGTAGGCAACTTAGAGTCAGCTAGCATAGATCTAGCTGCTTCTATAAGGGTCCTATTTTTCCTTTCTGCAACCCCATTTTGTTGTGGGGTTCTGGCATTACTATAATCTCTTTTAATCCCCTTATTCCCACAAAATTCAATTAAATTAGAATTTTTAAACTCAGTTCCATTATCACACCTTATAGCCTTAACCTTTCTATTTAGCTGGTTTTCAATTAATGTAATAAAATCCCTAATCACAGAATAGGTTTCATTTTTAGTACCTAAAAAGAAAGTCCAAGAAAACCTGCTAAAATCATCAGTAATCACCAGACAAAAATACTTATGGTCTCTACTTCTGATAGAAGTTGGACCAAAAAGATCCATATGAAGCAGTTGCAGAGGCTCAGAGATGGTGCTCACAGCAGTAATGGCCATGTATGAAGTCTTGTGTTGCTTTCCTTTATTGCAGGCAACACAGTTGTGTTCATTTGTAAAGGTCTTGAAAGGGAGCCCTTGCACTAAGCCATTCTTTGCCAGCTTGTTGATAGTCTTGAAGTTCACATGAGCCATTCTTCTGTGCCATTTGTTTGCTTCATCCACAGAAGCTTTTGCCACCATACAAGCAAGTTTACCCTCAGGCTTAACATCATTCATATTGAAACAATACAGGTTGTGAGTCCTTGGAACTTTGAGTACTATCAAACTTTCATTAGGCATCTTGAAGTCCTTGGAGAGCACAAGACAGTCAGTCTCAGTGAAGAGAACCCCATTCTTCTTGTCACATATTTGTGAGACAGAGAACAAATTGAAGTTCTTGAGTTCCTTCACATAGAGAACATTCTCAAAGTCCAGTTTAGGAGTCTTAATGGTTCCTTTCCCTGTAATCTTTCCATCACCTCCTCCAAATGTCACAGTTCCTCCATATAAGGGTACAAAGTCATGCAACCTTTCCAAATTTCCTGTCATACTCCTTGAACAACACCTGTCAACAATACCTACATCTTTACTCTTAAAAGGAATGTCCTACAGAACAAAAATATATACAACAATGTTAGATACATGGGAGGCCCAAGTCATTACTGACTTGGGTCTGCCTTGTGGATCAATAAAAATTAAACCATGGAGATTGATGAGATCCACCATTGTTCTTGGACCCCATTCTCATATATTGGTTATTGTTTCTCCAAGAACAACTTGCTGAAGACTTAACAGCAGTTTCCCATCTTGCCCCTCCCATGTGTAAGGTGTCAAAATAAACAGGCCACATATCATTTTGAAAGTAAGTGCTAGTAGGTCTGTAGTAAGGTGATGCGTGCGATGTGTCGTTGCGGTTTAGCAGTATTAATGCCTACTCAAGTTTTAAATTTATATTTAGCCGACTTATCAATAACACATACACTTAACGAGCAGTGTACCCGGTCAGTATGAATATAATGGTAAGTAGAGTGTCGATCACTAAGAGTGGAACGTATTATCTAGTTATTCTAATCAGTATTTTAATATATTAAGTTAGCTATACAACCTAATCTAACGCAAGGGGGTTCAGCCTGAGAGACTGGCACGATTTGGTTGCAATTAAATAATAAACTAAACCAATAGGCACGAATCAGCAAGTAGCACACACGTACACAGATAAATACTCGAGACAATAAGAAGGCTGTCCTGATAGATAAGTAGTTTGTCACTTGTTTTCTTGCTAGTTTTATATGAAGTGTATAGTTCGATGCAACGCACCGAGATTAAGTCCTTTCTCGTTGGTTCTAATCTTATCGGCGAGTAAACCCTTAATGATTACTTATGACTATCCTATTTATCTTTCTTCCTACTTTTCTACAGACGATAGAATGCATAGGCGATCTAATAAATAGGCGAGGGCAGAGGCATGGCGACCCGATCAACGCTCAGCTAGACACAGAGGTTATCAATGCACTAATAAAAGTCACCAAAGACATCAACATATAAACTTTAATTAATGAGTAAGCAGTTTTAAGGGAGTGCAATCTTTCCGTTGTCACATTACACAAGCCACCAATCTTGATGAATTAAAGTTTACTAACACAATAAAACAAAACTACTTAATGAATTAAACACATGCAGCACCTTCTTACAGCTCTTGTATCTTCGGTTGGGTGTGTCTTGTGCTGCTGCCTTGACTGAATTCGTCCTAGGTTTCTGTACTTCGGTCTTCTGTCTAAACTTCGAACTAATATGTCACGACCAAAGCTACGGAATTCGTCTGGTCTTGGGGTATTTATAGTTTCTGTCTGAGGGTAAGATGCGGCGCATCTAGTAAGTAGATGCGGCGCATTGACTTAACTTCGCGTGGGGTCCAAGATTATAATATTCAGGAATATTCGTACACCACCAGAAGATGCGGCGTAACTCCATTCTAGGATGCGGCGCATGTCCTCTTGTATCTTGGATCGTATCTGGTGAAATATTAACAGTGATGCGGTGCATGTCATAAGTGAGATGCGGCGCATCTGGAGCAGAATAGTCTTGATCTTGTACATTTCGGTAGACTCTTAACTTCTTGCATGTTTTGCTCCATAATTAGTCCAAAATCGCCAAGTTTCACCAAATGCTTGTTTTTACCTGAGAATTACAAAAGTAAACGATTAAGTATCAATCCTCATACATAATATAATAAAACAAGTCAAATTAATAGGATAAATAATAGTAATAAAATGTACTTATTTGAGTTCATCAAATATCCCCCCACTTGAACTTTACTTGTCCCCAAGTAAACCTTAGATTTAATCTTATGAAAATGTATCATAAAAGATATTAGGATTTATTTTTATATTTAAGCATGTATTCATTTTTGCCATAATCACACAACCAAACACTTAACGAATTAGAAGTAAAATAAAATAATTTGATAAAAGCAAATCTAATCGTTTAACTGTCCAGTCGTGACGAATATTCTATCATAAGCTTGGCAAGTATACACATCTCCCCCACTAAAGCAAAGGAATAACAAGTCTAAAGCGGTAAAAAGGGTTTTGAGGTTTAAGGGTTAATCATTCTTAATCACTATCGATCTCAAATTCCAAAAAAGGCGACAAAATCACAAATACATGATCGAATCCACGAACACGATACTTGCAATTGCTCAAATCCTTAACTCGAATAGGCTAAAGATAGGTCCAAACTTCACCAATAATAATATATCAAAAAGGGCGACAAAATCATAAATACATAGTCGAATCCACGACTACGATACTTAAGATTGCTCAAATCCCTAATCTCAATAAATCAAAGGTTTGGTTGGATAAAGAATAATAAAGGGTATGGATAATTTTTGGGATATAAATTGGTGTAAAACGAAAAATAAACAAAACAAATAAATTAAAATCCTAAGTGTGGTTAATCACTATCCCAACCATCCCATGAATAAGACTCATATCATTGAATAACTCACGCTTTAACACTTGAAACACACGCTTTAGGTAGACACGAATTATACTCAACAAGATCTTAATCAAAGAATAAACCTTAGTTGGCGTTCCCATAACTGCCAACTCCCATTCAATCCATAGATATAATATACAACAACTAGTGGTGATATCGACCACTTAATACAAAACTTTACATAAGTTGGTTAAAAACAAACATCCAACTTTCTTCTTTTTTTTCTTTTTCTTTTCTCATTTTTTCGTTTTTTTTTTTTTTTTTTTTTTTTTTTTTTTTTTTTTTTTTTTTAATAACATAAACAAAGATGTGTAAAATTTCACCACATCACTATAATGATAATTCTGGATAATTTTTCCATACTTTTCATGACTTCAGAAATAACGGTAATAGTGAAAGTAGTAAACACACGAAAAATAAACTCAAAGATATACAATATTTACTTTCACTCCAATTGCATTGTGCAATTTCCCGACCTAACCATAGATAATGAATTACGCACGCGAACACAGGTAATGTAAGGAAACTCACTTTTCCTAAAGCAATTAACCAACCACGAATTTTAATCTACAGGGTAGGCTAAGGTTTAAGGTGTAACGAAACATTTTAACAAAGGTGTAAGAAACGAAAGGAATGGTTCTGAGGGTTTTTCTAGGGGTATCTTACTCTAAAAATGAGAGTAACAAAGGGGTTTATACGGGGGTTAACTAACCAGTGTAGTTAGCTAATAACACATAACATATAAGGCTATTTGGGTGTAATCCTAGAAATTTACCAATTTAGACAAGTCATTCCAATTATATAAAATAATACTTATTATGGTGGTCTCGAATAGTATACAAGCCAAGTTCTAAAGTTTACAAGTCACCGGCACACTCATAGATTTGTGAGTTTTGAAAAATCACAATTTTTTAAAAATAACGTCATGTGTGCAGCTATGCAACTTAGACTTTAAACAAAAACATGATATTTTGAAAAGTTTAGGACAAGTAAGTGTTAAGTGTTCTAATTCTCCAATCCCCCCACTTAAGTTAAACAACGTCCTCGTTGTTTGTATAAAAGGTTAAAAACTGGAAAATAAAAGAATTAGAACAGAAAAACTCCCCTGAGATTTGCTCGGTATGATCCTCCATTAGTATAAGAGCAAAAATCATCTTTCTTGTGGATTAGAACGTTTAAGCTTCATAATAGATGTATCCACAGGAAATGCAGGAATCTATAATACCACCAAGGCTTTAAAACACACCTAAGTTAAGAAAGGTTCAAACTTGCATAATACATTAGTAGTTAGGTAAAAAAAATAAAACAGAAAAATAAAAAATGAAAATCATCAGGTCAGTCGATGCGCCGTATCTTATGGAAGAAGATACGCCGTATCGAGCCTGGAATAAATACGGATCAGAATAGAAGATGCGTCGCATCCTTAACCAGGGATGCGCCGCATTAAAATAAACTGATAAAAAAGTTTTAAATTCGGAAATAAAAAATGCAGAAAAATAAAGATATGACCTGTGCAGGAGATGCGTCGCATCTCAGGATTGAGATGCGCCGTATCCTCTGCGGCCTGACTGACTCGACACAAAAACAGAATAATAAAAATTTCTCCGGGTTGTCTCCCGGTAAGCACTTGTCTTTATTCCAGAGTCTTCAAGTTAGACTCACGTTCAGCTCATCAATATCGATCGTTGAAGGAGTCGGAAACATCGCGCTCCCTCATTGCCAATTCAGTAATATTGAACACTCCTTGCTCGTCCTTAATTTCCACGCCGTTCTTCTTCAATATCTATATAAATAAAGTTCTGTCCCTTTCGGGCAGAGATGACAAAATGATAGACGGGAAATTCTTATTATCATATAGGCATAAATAAGCAAGGTGGGGTGGTAGTTCAATAAACACATCATTATTCAAATTCGTTTTCTCAACTATTCTCCTACGTTTGTTAATTACTACGCAATCATACCACTCATCATCAGAATCATTAACAACATCGCGTCGAAGTTCGGTAGGTACATTAAGGTCAATAAATTCCTCAAAGTTCTCATGATTAGGATTAGTTGAGTTGTTTTGAATCAATGTTTCCCCCATAAGTCTGGCTTCAAGATCGAGGTCCATACGCTCTCTTAATCCTAGCACATAGACACCTCTAATTATGCTTTTAACAGGATCTTGGCACTTATAGACTAGTTTATTATTCCCTACCCTTAACGAGATTTTTCTTTTAAACACATCAATCTTAGCATGGGCAGTAGACAAGAAAGGTCTTCCAAGGATTAAAGGAATCTTAACATCCTCGGGCATATCTAATATAACAAAGTCTCCAGGGAAAATAAACTTCTCAATCTTAACTAGCACATTATTAGCAATCCCTTCAGGTCGTTTTACCGTTTTATCAGCCAATTCAATAAGTAACTTAGTTGGTGCTAATTTTCCTAGTCCTAGGGTAGTGAATGTCTTAAGAGGCATAACACTAACACTAGCTCCTAAGTCAGCTAACACATTATTGAAAGATATATCATTAATTGAACAAGGTAGAGTAAAACTTCCTGGGTCTTTTTCTTTATGAGGCAAGGCATTTAAATCGGTTGCAGAGCTCCCTTCTTTCATTGTAGCCTTGATCTCCTCTTCAATCTTTGTCTTTTCTTTTAGCAGTCTTCTTAAACTGATTGAAGAATTAAAGAAAAATTCGGGTCTTGCACCATCATTACCATTCATCGATCTTCTAGGTATGTTAGGAGTGACTTCTTCAGTGGTGCTAATGGCCTTGACATGATCCCTTGGGTTGGTTTCAGTTGAGCTCGGTAAACTTCCGTATCCCCTTTCTTGAAGAACTTTGCTCATTTGACCAATTTGTTGTTCCAATGCTTTGATCGAAGCTCCTTGATTTCTTGTAGTAGTGTCCGTTGAAGCTCGTATTTCTTTGATCATAGCAGTATTCTCTTCATGTCTTTTAGTAGCATCGGCCATAATTTGCTTTAGAGTGTCATCTAAAGTCTGCCTCCTCTCTTGATAAGCGGGATTAAAGTTGTTCTTTTGATAGAATCCCGGGGTAGTTTCCCTAAATCTTCCTGAAGGTCGGAATGGTTGTCCAAATTGGGTGTAATATGCTTCTTCAAACGTCTCACTTTCATTCTTATTCGGGCAATCTTTAGTGTAGTGAGGTCCTTCGCACTTTTCACATCCAACTTGGGCAGCATACACTCTTTCATCACGCTTCTTCATCTCTCTACTAATTTTATCCAATTGAGCTTGAATAGCAGCAATCCCGTCAAAATTAGTGCTGCTCTTAGATCTAGTAGAGGTCCCATCGTGCCATTTTTGAGAATGATCAGCAGCTTCTTGGATTGTTTTCCTAGCATTGGTTGCACTCATTTGAGGCACAGCTCCCTTAGCGTCCAAGATTTAAATCTTTAAATCTTTCCCAAGCTTTAAATCTCCTGCATAGGGGTTAGATAGTGTTGAGGACATTTTACCAGTAAATCTTTAAATCTTTCCCAAGCTTGATAAAGAGTTTCATCAGGCTCTTGCTTGAAACTGTTGATAGCCTCCATCTTTTTAGCAGTCCTAGCAGGTGGACAATATCTCTTCAGGAATTTGCTCTTCAAATCTTCCCATGTAGTGATTGAATTAGCAGGTTCATTCCTTAGCCACTTGTTAGCAGCTCCTTTTAGTGAGAGTGGAAAGATTCTTAGCATGATTTGATCGTCAGTGACTCCTTCCGAAGTAAACAAATCCGCAATCTCGAGGACCTTTTCAACATGCTCATTAGCATCCTCATGTTCCGATCCACTGAAAGCATTCTCTCTTAGCTCCTTGAGAAACTGACCTTTCAATTCAAACTTTGACTTATCATCAAACTTTGGTCTAGCAACTCCTGAAGTGTAATCAGCACGGGTTTTGTTCATGTATTCCTCCATAGTAGTGTTTTCGCCCATTGTTTCTGTTTCTTCTTCCTCTTTCTCTTTAGAAAAATAATCAAGCTCGAATGAACTTGAAGTATCAAAGCTTTTTGTGTCGAAAAGCCTTTTAAGCGAATGAAAGACTCGTTCAGGATCTTCGAAAGGTTGAATCAAGTTCTTCGTAGAACTCCTGGTCATGCACTTCCTGAAATCAACACAAAAATATCAGTAGGGTATGCTCAAGAAAGTAATATATCAGAAAATTAACAACGAAAACGGAATACGAAAATTTAAATTTACTGATATCTGCAGACGATGCGCCGTATCCAAAAAGTTGGATACGCCGTATCTTATAATCATTAAAATTAAATCAGACTTTATTCAGAAAATAGATACGCCGCTTAGAAATTTGAATGCGCCGTATCAATTTTAATAATCAAAAATCGATATTTATTTAAAATTAAATGCGTCGTATTAACAAAAGTTAATGCGCCGTATTTTCGTTACGTTTCAAAATATAAGATTTTTGATTCAGAAGATACGCCGTATCGACAGATATCGATGCGTCGTATCTGTTTAATAATTCGAAAACTGTTTTTAATTAAAATAATAGATACGCCGTATCTGCTAAAGCAGATGCGTCGTATGGCGATAACGTTTAGAATTTTTTTTTATCAAAAACAGATACGCCGTACCTTGGGGAAAAGATGCGTCGTATCGAATTAATTAAACGCGTTGTATTTAATAAAAATTAAACGCAATACGCCGTATCTGAGAGATCAGATGCGCCGTATCGTTCGATTTAGCTCAGTACAACGATAGCAAAATACAAAAAATACGAAAAATTAAAAACAAATAAAACACACGAAAATAAACAAAATAAAAGCAAACAAATAACACACAAAAACAGAAAATATGCAAAATAGTACAATGAATGCAAATTAATCTAATACACAACAAAATTAGCGGTTAGATTAAAAATTAAAAACCTAATTAAAATACTAATCAAATTAACAGATAATAACAATTCACTCCCCGGTAACGGCGCTAAAAACTTGATGCGTGCGATGTGTCGTTGCGGTTTAGCAGTATTAATGCCTACTCAAGTTTTAAATTTATATTTAGCCGACTTATCAATAACACACACACTTAACGAGCAGTGTACCCGGTCAGTATGAATATAATAGTAAGTAGAGTGTCGATCACTAAGAGTGGAACGTATTATCTAGTTATTCTAATCAGTATTTTAATATATTAAGTTAGCTATACAACCTAATCTAACGCAAGGGGGTTCAGCCTGAGAGACTGGCACGATTTGGTTGCAATTAAATAATAAACTAAACCAATAGGCACGAATCAGCAAGTAGCACACACGTACACAGATAAATACTCGAGACAATAAGAAGGCTGTCCTGATAGATAAGTAGTTTGTCACTTGTTTTATTGCTAGTTTTATATGAAGTGTATAGTTTGATGCAACGCACCGAGATTAAGTCCTTTCTCGTTGGTTCTAATCTTATCGGCGAGTAAACCCTTAATGATTACTTATGACTATCCTATTTATCTTTCTTCCTACTTTTCTACAGACGATAGAATGCATAGGCGATCTAATAAATAGGCGAGGGCAGAGGCATGGCGACCCGATCAACGCTCAGCTAGACACAGAGGTTATCAATGCACTAATAAAAGTCACCAAAGACATCAACATATAAACTTTAATTAATGAGAAAGCAGTTTTAAGGGAGTGCAATCTTTCCGTTGTCAAATTACACAAGCCACCAATCTTGATGAATTAAAGTTTACTAACACAATAAAACAAAACTACTTAATGAATTAAACACATGCAGCACCTTCTTACAGCTCTTGTATCTTCGGTTGGGTGTGTCTTGTGCTGCTGCCTTGACTGAATTCGTCCTAGGTTTCTGTACTTCGGTCTTCTGTCTAAACTTCGGAACTAATATGTCACGACCAAAGCTACGGAATTCGTCTGGTCTTGGGGTATTTATAGTTTCTGTCTGAGGGTAAGATGCGGCGCATCTAGTAAGTAGATGCGGCGCATTGACTTAACTTCGCGTGGGGTCCAAGATTATAATATTCAGGAATATTCGTACACCGCCAGAAGATGCGGCGTAACTCCATTCTAGGATGCGGCGCATGTCCTCTTGTATCTTGGATCGTATCTGGTGAAATATTGATAGTGATGCGGCGGCGCATGTCATAAGTGAGATGCGGCGCATCTGGAGCAAAATAGTCTTGATCTTGTACATTTCGGTAGACTCTTAACTTCTTGCATGTTTTGCTCCATAATTAGTCCAAAATCGCCAAGTTTCACCAAATGCTTGTTTTTACCTGAGAATTACAAAAGTAAATGATTAAGTATCAATCCTCATACATAATATAATAAAACAAGTCAAATTAATAGGATAAATGATAGTAATAAAATGTACTTATTTGAGTTCATCATAAGGTCTAGCAGCATTGCTTCTCCAACCAGCAGGATTGATCCTACCAGCAGGAACTGGATCACCAGCAGGAATGGACTTGCCTGCAGCAACCGGCTTACCAGCAGGAACTGGCTTGCCAGTAGCAACAGAAGCTCTACAAGAGTTTATTCTTGCTGCTTGTGGAATATATGGGGGAATTTCATTGACATTGTTCCACTCAGACCTATTTTGACAAGCATATTTACCCATCTGTTTTTCATAATAGTCACAATCTTTAATAAGATGATCATAACTACGACACACAAAGCAAGATTTCTTTCTAGGGAACTTTTTCTTAACATTATCTTTCTTATTGCAATCAGAAGAATTCAAACCAACACATGAATCAAAATTATCCTTAACAAAATTAAAATCACAACCATAACTGTTTGAAACAAAACCAAAACTAGAAACATTATCAAAAGAAACATCTTCAGCTCTTTGGGATTCATCAGTAGCCACTTTTGAAGACAGATCTTCTGATTTTATTGATGCCGACTTCTCACTTGATCCACATGTGACATAGTCATCAGTCTTGATTTCTTCAGATTTGTCACTGTAAGAACAAGAGACAAATTCATTAGAGTCACAATCAAGATCAGGCAAGTTCTTTGCCTTTTTACCATAAGTCATTTGTGAATCATCAAAGTCAAGGTCAAGGGCTGAGTGGATAGGGACAGGCTTGAAAACACCTCTTATAGGTGGAGGAACTGCATTCATCCCTCCTTCCTTAACAAACTTAACAGGAATTTGATAATCAACTTCCTTAGGGGTAGGGTCAAATATTCTAGGGTTATATTCCCCAACATCATTTCCCAACCCTTTCTTACGCCAACCAGACTGATTACCATTATTATAGTTAACAAGATATTTTTCTGATTGTTGCCATGAATTTATCCTAGCCACTTCATTATCCAGTTTAGCCTTTAAATCCTGATTTTCTAATTTGATCTTAGCAAATTGAGATTCAGAATATTTAAGTTCATTAGTGGTGTTTTCTAAATCTCTCTGTAAAACCCTTATTTTCTCTTCATAAGTAAGCTGATTTGCTTCATGCCAAGCCTTTTGTTTTTCCACAGTTTTAAGAGCCTTTTTATAAGCTTGAATTTCAACAAATAGTTTATTATATTCAGGCTCAATCTCATCAAACTGCCTTTTTAACTCAGTGTATTTAATTTCACTATCCTTTTGCAATTTAGTATATTTAATTTCACAATCAAAAGGACACTTAAGTACCTGAGATAGATGGCCCATCATACCAAATTCTCCAGCCACATGTGTCTCAGCTCCATATCCAGCAATCATCCCATAAATCCGTGAAGCTCCAGTTTCCTCATGTTGTTCCCAATCCAGCATTGAATCCACAGACACTAGGGCTTTAGCTTCCTCTGGCTCCAATTCTTTCATTCTGAATGCCGAATACCTTGTTCTGTCATCAACTTTCTTGTCTTGGCATTCTCTGGCAAAGTGACCTATCTGACCACATTTGAAGCACTTCACCTTCCTTCTGTCAAACCTTGCACCTTCCCTTCCATTGAGATTGAGCTTCCTCCCTGACTGCTGCTCAAACCTGTTAACCTTTAATGACAGCATAGCCAGCTGCCACTTGATGTCCATCTCCTCCAAATCAAATTGATCAATTTGATCAAAGTCATCATACATAAACTGTTGTTGTGGAGTACTTTCAGCAACAAATGAATGAAGAATTTCCTCAACAACATTTTCAGTCCTTGATTGAGATCTTGGTGTTGCAGGAGAATAGGAAACAGATGAAGATGAGGGGTTTGGGCTATCACCATGAGAGACCTTGTTAGTGCTGGTAGCACTAACAAATGCAGTATGAGTAGGTGTACGAGATGAATAAGTAGAAACCCCTTTGATTTCAATCTCTAGGGTCTTGAGCTTGTTGTACAGATCATCAAAACTTAGGTAATCCAATCCACCTTTGGCTTTCAGGGTTATGGAAACTTGAGACCAGGATGGAGGTAAAGCCCTCAGAAACTTTGTGTTGCAGTCTTCATTGTCTGGTCGAGCCTGCAACTGATTAAGTTGGCTGAGGATCTTGTGAAATCGATCATACCCTTTGTGAATTCCTTCATCCTCAGAGATCTTAAACTCTTGAAATTCCTGCTTAAGCATGGATTTCCTCATCTTTTTGGTCTCCTCATTCCCACCAAATCTAGCTTTTACAACAAGCCAGATTTCTCTAGCATCATCCAGGTGATGAAAATCACCCATGTGATCCTCTGGGAGAGCCTGAAGCAAGAGAGTTCTTGCTTTAGTTTCCCTTTGCACATCCAGCTGCTCCTCAGCTGATGTAGGCTGGAGAATCATGATGCTCCCATGTTGGGAATTAAATATTCTGAAGTTAGAGTATTAGAATTTACTCTAAGTCAAAGGTACTGCTAGTTCATGATCAAGGTACTGCTAGTACATAAAGGTGCTGCTAGTACAAAAAGGTACTGCTAGTTCAAGTAGAAGGTACTGCTAGTAGAGAATGGTACTGCTGATCAGTGAGTAATAAAGCTACTACAAGGATAAGATCGAAAAGATATTTATTGTATTTTGGTCAAACATATACGGTAGATAATATCTTACTCCATGTGCTTAGTTGACAAGTTCTATACATAGATACATGTTGTATCTAATGTACTGACACACAATAAGCATAAGTTAACCAAGTAAGTCGGCCAAGACTTTAAGCAATTTGTAAAGATCTCTTGCAACTATAAAAGAGATCTTAGACTTGGATATTGTGTACACATAACTGACACTCTTCAACAAAGAACTTAGAACTGTTAAGACATAGAACAAACACAAATCACAAGTTGTAACATAAGATTCAAGGTTTTGTAACCCTAGTGATAAACACAAGATCACTCGTATTATTTTGAATAATATTGAATCGTTTAGTGATAAACTTTCTTTGTTCATTGTTAAGTAACAAACATAATTCTTCCATTTCCATAACATACATAACCTTCTAAGTGTGGTTAAGTAAATTCCGCGTGCTTAATCATATTAACTCAATATATCTTACACACAAAGTATACAAGGTTTAACCACCTTAACCGTGTGTCACAGGTCCTCTCAGTTGGTATCTGAGCCAGGCTGATATAATTGAATTAGAAGAAACAGAAATGGATGCACATGATGCTCAAACAAATGTTGCTGCAAAGTTGCCCATGATCAAACCTAATGAGTTTGAGTTATGGAGGATGAGAATTGAGCAATATTTCATGGTCCAAGATTATACTCTTTGGGATATCATTATATATGGTGATTCTTTTTCACCAAGCTATTCAAAGGTTGTCCTAGAAGGTAAAACAAGTAGGAAAAGAAATACCGGACCAGTGTCAAATAAAGAGAAGATACTGAAGAGAAATGATCAGAAAGCAAGAAATTTGTTACTTATGACCATTCCTAGTGAGCAGATGCTATCATTTAACAAGTATCTTGATGTAAAAACTCTTTTTGAAGAGATTTGAGCATATTTTGGTGGTAATGAAACTACCAAAAAGACACAGAAGACACTACTAAAGCAACAATTTGAAAACTTTACTGCTTTTAGTAATGAGTCTCTTGATAAGCTTTTCTCAAGGTTACATAAGCTTGTCAGTCAGTTAGCTGTGTTGGGTGTTGAGACAGAGAAGGAAGATCTCAACATGAAGTTTTTGAGAAGTCTACCTGATGAGCTCCGTACTCATGTTATTGTCTGGATGAACAAACCAGACATTGAAACAATGAAGCTCAATGATTTGTACAACAACTTCAAAATTGTTGAACAAAGTCTTAGAAAGTCTGGAATTTATGGTACTAGTTCTGGGAATGTGGCACTTTTGTCATCTCCTAGTATTGGTAAGTCTGAAGAGGTAGAAGAAGTTGAAGGTGTTTCTAATGCTACAAATGGTGGTCCTTCTACTAGTTCACAAAAGACTGTTGCAGGACTTGGTGATCCAGCATTCTATGTATTCATATCTAGTCAGTCTAGTGGTTCTCCTCTAAATCATGAAGACCTTGAGCAGGTTGATGGTGATGATTTGGAAGAGATGGACATCAAATGGCAGGTTTCTTTGCTCAGCATGAGGGCCAAGAAGCATTGGCAGAGAACTGGGAAGCAAATTACCATAAATGGTAATGACACTGCTGGGTTTGATAAAAAGAAAGTGGAGTGTTTCAACTGTCATAGGTTAGGACACTTTGCTAAGGAGTGTAGAAGCCCAAGAAAGTAGGAGAATAGAAACACATGGTATAAGCAAGATAGGAAAAAGGAAGTTACTGTTGAAGAGCCAAAGGCTATGTTGGCTATTGATGGTATTGGTTATGATTGGAGCTCTATGGCTATTGAAGAGGAAGCACCACCAAATGCTGCTCTTGTGGCCAATGAATTTGCTCTAATGGCTCATTCTGATTCAGAGGTAAACAATATTACATCTTGTACTGAATCATGTCCTAATCTTAAAGCTTATGAAGACCTTAATAAGAGATTTGAAGCTCATAGAGAAGAGCTACTTAACTCTCTTTTTAATTTGGCTAATCACAAAAGAGGTCTAGGTGTTTTAGAAAAACAAGTCTTACATTTTAAAAGTAATGAATCTCATTTTACTAATGACATCAATATACTAAAAAATGACATTAAGATCAGAGATGAGTGTATTGTTGAGTTGAATGATTCATTAGCTAAACACAAAAATGAAAGAGAAAATGTTAAGGTATCTGTGGAGGTTTTGGCACATTCCTCAGAAGGATTCAATAAACTTTGGGAAGCCCAAGTTATTGATAAGGTTAATTCTGGTGTTGGATTTAAGTCTGTACCCCCACCATACAGAGGTATTCATTCACCTCCAGGTATTGATTTAGCACACACAGGGTTAGCTGAGTTTCAAGAACCAATCATGGAATATGGTTCTAAGGTCACTAAGAGTCCAAAGATAGTAAAGGTAAGTAAAAGTTTAGATAAAACTTTATCTTATCAGGACAAGGTGTCCTTTGTTAAGAAAGGAGATGCTATAGTTGTTGAAGATTGTACAACTGATAGTGATAGTGATGAAGAAGAACAGGTTATGTCTAAACCTGTATTGGTTAAGAAAGTAGGAACAAGTATTCCTAAGATAGTCAATCACAACACTAACAGGCCTAAGTCAAATATTAAGACTGTTAGGAAACCAGTTAGATATTGTGAACAATATAGAACTACAAACAAGCCCAGAGGTAACCAAAGGAATCGGAATAACCTCAAGTCTAACCAATTAGGTGATGACTTTGCATTTTACAACAAAGCTTGTTATACATGTGGTAGTTTTGACCATCTTGCAGCTTTCTGCAACCAAAGGGTAACTGGGTATGAAAACAATAGGGTGAACTACAAAAGGCAAACTCCTCAAACTCATTTTCACTCTAACACTCATAGAACAAAACCCAGAACAGTCTCAAACAAGTCTGGACCAAAAGGTCCTGATAGAAAAAAAGGTCCTGCTAATACAGACAAAAAGGTACTGCCAGTACAAATTAAAGGTACGGGTAAAACAAATGGTACTGTTAGACCTATGATGACTGTTAACCCAAAATTAACAGCTAAGGATGCAAAAACAACTTTTATACATGCATCTAAAACTGTTCTAAGGCCCATTCAAACAAAAGCAGTGGTCCACAAACAAATTTGGAGACCAAAGGGTGTGACTTCAAAGTTAGCAGACTCTGCTGCTAAGCATGTTATTCACTCTGCTGCTAAGGGTAATAGGGCAAATGCTGTTAAGGCCTCAGCATGTTGGATTCTTAAATCCAATGTTGCATCAACTGTCCTTAAAAGATTAAATTATATTGATGCAAGAGGCAGATCCAAGTCAGTAATGGCTTGGATCCCCAAAGAAAACTAACACTCTTATTTGTGTGCAGGAACATTCTATTGATCATCAAGATCAAGGATACTCAGATAGTGGATGTTCCAATCACATGACAGGCAACATGTCTTATCTTTCTGATTTTCAAGAATTCAATGGAGGATATGTTACCTTTGGAGGTGGTTTTCGTGGCAAAATTTCTGGTAAAGGTACTATTAAAACCGGAAATTTAGATTTTGAAAATGTGTACTATGTACAAGAGCTAAAGTATAATCTTTTTAGTGTTTCACAAATGTGTGACAAAAAGAACAATTTCCTTTTTACTGACACTGAATTTCTTGTTCTATCTAAGGATTTTAAGATGCCTGATGAAAATCAAGTGCTTCTTAGAATTCCTAGAAAGGCCAATATGTATAGTGTTGATATGAAGAACATTATTCCTAAAAATGATTTAACTTGTCTTGTTGCAAAGGCCACATTGGATGAATCAATGTTATGGCATAGAAGGTTTGGTCATATTAACTTCAAAACCATAAATAAAATTGTTAAGAATGGTTTGGTAAGAGGTTTACCTCACAAAAGATTTGAAAATGATCAAACATGCATTGCTTGTCTAAAAGGCAAACAACACAAAGCCACTTGTAAGCCCAAGATTTTTAACTCTATCAATTCAGTCATTGTTTATGCTTCATATGGACTTATTTGGACCTGTTTCAGTAAGGAGTATGCAACATAAAAAATATTGTCTTGTTATAACTGATGACTATAGCAGATTTACATGGGTTTTCTTTTTAGCCACTAAGGATGAGACATCAAGCATCCTTAAGGACTTCATTACACTGATAGAAAACCAAGTAAACAAGAAAGTAAAAGTCATTAGGTGTGATAATGGGACAGAATTTAAAAATAGAGTTATGGATGATTTCTGCAAAGAAAAAGGTATTAGGAGAGAATATAGTGTTGCTAGAACACCACAACAGAATGGTGTGGTTGAAAGAAAGAATAGAACACTAATTAAAGCTGCTAGAACAATGTTAGCTGACTCTAAGCTACCTATAATCTTTTGGGCAGAGGCAATAAACACTGCTTGCTATGTTCAAAATAGAGTTTTAGTTGTGCAGCCTCACAATAAGACATCATATGAACTCTTTAATGGTAGAACTCCTGCAATAGGATTTCTTAGACCTTTTGGATGTCATGTGACAATTCTCAATACCTTAGACCATTTAGGAAAATTCGATGGTAAAGCAGATGAAGGTTTCTTAGTTGGATATTCTCTTGTTAGCAAAGCTTTTAGAGTTTACAACTTAAGAACTGAGAAAGTACAAGAAGAACTACATGTGGAGTTTCTGGAAAACAAATCCAATGTAGTAGGTCAAGGACCAAAATGGATATTTGATCTTGATTATCTAACAAATTCTATGAATTATATACCTGTTGTTGCAGAAACTAATAACTTTTCAGGTTCACAAACAACAAATGAGGTGGAGTTAGATAAAGATCAATCTGATCTAATTATGCCATTGTGGTCAAGTACTAGTGTGGAATTAGCTTCAAACAATGATGAATCTTCTTCTGGAAAAGCAAAAGAAGATGTTGAGGCTCAAAGAAGAGATGTTGGAACAGAGGAACAACACAATATGTTAAATATTGATGGTACTGCCGAGACAGAGCAAGGTACTGCTAGTACTTCTAAAGGTACTGGTAGTTCATTTGAAGGAACTGTTAGTTCAGTTGAAGGTACTGCTGGTCCTTCACACTCAAAAGATGCAGAGTTCCAAGAAGATGAAGTGGATTTGACATCATGTTCCTACTACCCCACACACAAGAATTCACAGAGTTCATTCCCTTGATAATGTGATTGGAGATATACAATCTGGTGTGAAGACAAGAAGACAACTGTTCTCTTCAGACCAAAAAGGGATTCTTGATGCCCTTTATGCTTCAAAACAGCATGAGCTTTCAAACTCTTGTTTATTTGTATGTTTTCTCTCTCAAAAGGAACCAAAGAATATTCTTATAGCCCTAGATGATTCAAGCTGGTTAGAGGCTATGCAAGAAGAGCTTCTTCAATTCAAGATTCAAAAGGTTTGGGTGCTAGTTGATTTACCTAGGAATGAAAAGGTAATTGGCACTAGATGGGTTTTTAAGAACAAAAGGGATGAAAGAGGAATTGTGATTAAGAATAAGGCTAGACTAGTAGCACAAGGGTACTGTTAGGATCTCTGGGAAATAAAAGTTTCTCAGTGATGGGAGGATTGTTGGGATATGAGAAATAAGGAATTTCTCATTGCTGCCGATAGTGAAGCTGGTTCCTGCCGATAGTGTTGCATTACTGCTGCGGTTGGTTCCTGCCGATAGTATTGTTTTGTTTCTGCCGATAAGGTTGATTGCTGCGGATAGTTATTGTTTGTTATTCGTAGGTTTAGAGAGTTTGTTAGATTTATTTTTAGAAGAGATTGTTGTTTATCTCTTCACACGTTTTCTTGTAAGACGGGTTAGGGTTAGGGTTTCTTATCATTATAAAAGAAACATCCCGTCCATGAGTTATATAGACTTTTAACGATTTCAATATTTAATATCACCTTTCTTAGTTCATAGTCTGATCCATAGAGGATCAGTGTCGTGTAGAGTTTTCTTCTTTATTATACTTGTTGTTTAGTTTCCGCATAAACACTTGTATACCATACAGTGGTTCTTGTTTAACCAAGCTCAATCTAGCTCGAAGTACTCGATCCTACAAGTGGTATCAGAGCCTGGTGAGGATCTCTGATAAAGAAGGAAACATTGTTGAAGTGTCTCTCTTGAATCTTTTCACAATGTCGCTATCAGGTGATAGATTTGAAATGTGTGCAAGGAAGATTAGGAGTTTGTTCCATAATAAGTCTATGGAAATGCTGACTGATAAAGATGAATCCTATGTAACAAAAGAAAATAAGGAAGAATATGCTCTGTTGGGATTCCCATCTCAGGTACAAAGATGTAATCCTGCTTGTCAAGAATTATACTCAACTCTTAATAATGAATACGATGACATGAAATCTAAGTATAATGAATACTTTATTAATGTTCAAGCGTATGACAATGCAGTCAAAACATTAGAAAAACAAAAAGTTTGGTTTTAAAATAATCAGTTAGCTTATGAAGAAAAGATAAGGGTTTTAGAGAGAGACTTGAAAAACACCACTAATGAACTTAAATATACTGAGTCTCAAAAAGCTAAGGTGGTGTTAGAGAAACAGGATTTGCAGACTAAACTAGATAATGCCTTGGCTAGGTTTGATAAATGGAAAGATTCATCTAAAAACCTAAAAAAGTTAGTCGATAGTTCTATGTCTACAAAAACTAAAAGAGGTTTAGGTTATGGTAACCTGATAGGGCCAAATCAATTTTATGACCCTAATGAGTATAGTGTTTTTAACCCTGAACCTGTAGACTACCAAATACCTGTTAAGTATGTGAAAGAAGGAGGAATGAATGTTGTTCCTCCACCTATCAGAGGAGTCTTTAAGCCTGTCCCTATTCATTCAGACTCTGACATTGACTCAAATGAGTCACAAATGGTTTATGGTCAAAAGTTAAAAGATTTACCTGAACCTAATGATTGTGTCTCTTGCTCCACAAGTGACAAGTCCTCAGAAGCAGAGTCTAAAGACTTTGTTTCATGTGACTCAAGTGAAAAGTCAACCACACCCAAATATCATAAGCCCTCAAGTTCAACTGATGATAAATCTGCTTCTAAATCAGTCTTTTCAGATAACAGCTCAATTAATTCTGTTAAAAGCAAATGTGTCTCTAGTTCCACTAGTGATAATGGTGTCTACATTAAGAAAAGTTGTAGTAAGAACAAGTCTGTTAGGAAGAAGACATGTTTTGTGTGTGGTAGTCAATATCATCTCATCAAAGATTGTGATTTTCATGAGAAAAGAATGAAAGGTGGGCAACAACAGACCAGATCATTGTGGAAAAATGTTAAACAAATACCACCATATGTTCCACAAGCAGCAGGAATGAACTTTTATAGGGATCCCTTTCCTGCTGATAGACCTGTTCCTGCTGGTTCCTCTTCATATATTCATAGGGATTTCAGACCTGCCTGTTATAATCACATCTTTGGAGGGGGAATGGCTTATTCTCCTTGGTTTCCTTGGTAATTGTTCTGTTTGGTTAATCATGTTGTTGTAATTGTGTTTGCTGGTTTGAAGGGTGGCATTAGCCTAAGGGGAGGCTAATGCTTGTATTTTTGTCTTGTTTTTCATTCATTTATGTTTATGCTTTGTGTTTCTCTAATTTTGTTTTGCAGGTTTTTCAGTGTCTTCTGTTAGTTAACTTTGTTTTGCAGCTTTCCTTATCTCAATGCTTGGAATTTAAACTAAAGACAGTGATCTTCATTCATCAAGAGAAATATAAGAGCATTCAGTTACAAGTTTCAAAAGCTACTTATCAACATCATTCAAAACATCATACCAACCTTCAAACATCAATCTATCTTAACCCTACCACCTATTCCATCTTCCCTTTACCCTTACCCAAATTATCAGGCATGAACCTCCTTCCTCTCTGGCGACTGATTTCTTCATACACATGGGGGGCTGGAAGTGCCAACACCACTGGGAGTGGCTGTCTTGGTTCAGAGGCTGGAGTTGAAGAGCTAGAGGTAGCTTGCCTCTGATGTGTTCTGGAGCGTGTCCTTGCAGTTGGATGGCTTGATTGTGGAGTAGGGTTGCTCGATTGTGGAGCTGGCTGTCTTGGCTTAGGAGTTGGTCTGATGGGATTCTTTCTTTGTCTTGGATCTTGGCTTTCACGTTGTCGATTGTTTCGACTTCGAGGGTTAGGTTTTTCACGGCTAGAGCCTTCTTGAAGATTAGCCTTGCCTTTTGGTACCGGTACTTTATAGAAAGCTGCAGTTGTTCTCTCCATCTCCTCAGTAAGCAGAGCCACTGTTCTCTTCATCTGTTCTCTATGCTCATCTGTAAGGGGAAAATTGGGAGGGAAAGTCTCCCATTCTCCCTGACAATAAGTCAAGGACTTCAACTCTGATGAATCTTCATCATCAGAGCTAATGTACTCAAATGAGGAAGGTGTAGATGGAAGAGGATCAGATGAATATGACTCCTCCTCAACCTTGGCCTTACCTTTGTCTTTAGAAGATGATGCTGTTTTGGGAAAGTAGTTTTTCCATCCTGAGTCACTAGAGGAGGAAGAATCTGATGAGATTTCTATGATTGTATGTTTGGATGAACTCATATTTATGCTTGTTTTTGAAGATTTTTGGTTTGGTTTGTGATTATAAAGTTATGTGATTTGAGGGTTATATATTGCTATGGAGATTAGTGCGAATTTATTGGTGGTTGGTATTGAGATTTAATTCGGGTAAGTTATTCTTAATGACTAAGTTCGGAAGATTGACTGTGGTCAAACCAACTCATTGCTGCCGATTGGTCAAACCTCTTATTACTGCCGATTGACCAAGTGTTGCTGCCGATTGGTCAAACCTCCTTAAGTTGATTGGTCAATGTTACGAGCGGAAAATTGCAGTAATTTAAAGTGATATATTTGGCAACCCCAACCTATAATTGCACTTCTCTCATCTCAATTTCTCACAAACCTATCAAACCCTAATTTTCTCAGAAGAACCCTAGATCATTCATCCAACACAATGTCAACTCTTCGCTACAAGGATGATCATAACAAGGTTGCATACTTGGAATCGTCTTCAAAAAGTGTTGGTTATGATGAGGTGCTAGCGTTTTTTCGTGGGTCGACTATTCGCTTTCCACTCACTTATTGTCCAGTGAAGGTGTATGATTCGTTGGTTCAGCAGTTTTGGGAAACAGCTAAGGTTAGACACATTGTGGGAAGGGAGGACGACATCGTTGCCACAATTGATGAGAATGAGGTCATCATTACGGAGGAGTTAATTCGTGTTCAGCTTCAATTTCCTGCGGAGCATGGAGAATATGATCTTTCAAGACAAGATATTACTGATGGTATGGCTGCTATAGGTTATCCTGTCACTGGTAGTTGTACTTTCTTGAAAAATAAGTTGTCTCCTCAATGGAGATTTCTGATTCATACTTTACTACAGTGCATGAGTGTTAAGACAGGTGGTTGGGATCAATGTCCAAGTCCTATTGCGTCTGGTCTTGTTTGTCTATCTCAGGGTAGGATATTTAATTGGGCAAAATATATCTTTGAAGGAATGATTGAGAATATCACTAATGATAAAAACAGATTTTTGATGTACCCTAGGTTTCTTCAGATTATCTTAGGTGTACAGACTATTAACACATCCCCTAAGATAGTTAATCGATTGACTCCTAAAATGTTTGCCCTGATGAAGATGAATTTTGTAGGCCAACATTTGCCTTTATTACCTGCCATGTTACAAAATGCCAATCCTGCTGACAACCCTGATCCTGCTGATAATGTCAGTATTCCACCATCACCCAATACAGCTGATGCAAATGCATCCAATGCTGCTGGTGAAGGGACTTCAGTTGCTGCTGATGCATCTGCATCAGTTGCTGCTGATGACCCATTACCACCATCACCTAGACCAGTGACACCTACACCTGAATCTAATGACCCTGATGAGCCCAATGAACAGACCATCACAGTTGAAACACCTGTTGTCCAGCCAACAGCTTCTGTGGACTTACCTTCTTCTTCAAGGCTTTCATCTCCTAGTCCTACTAGGCAGCCGTTTAGTTATGACACCAATGCAGGGGAAGGATTTAATGTTTCCAGATCCAATGAAGCTCCTAATACCTCAGGTATTCCTGCTGGTGGAGCTGAGGATGCTGATGATCTCACCTCTATATCCCAGTTACTTGACAGATCTGTGAAGAAAATTGAGGCATTGGAGTCAGAACTTAAAGAGACAAAAAGGGTTTTTAGTGAGAAAGTGGAAAATTTGGAAAAGGAGCTCAAGGACACTAAAGATACTTTTGGTGAGATTATTCAAAAGCTAAATGATAGGATCAGTTCTTTGGAAGCTCAACATCCTCAGAAGAAAAGAAGGGTTGTAATTTCTGAGTCTGAGGAAGATCAGGATGATATGTCATTTGATGGGCTCAATGTGCTGGCATCAGTCTCTCTTGATAGTACACATACTGAAGTGCCTATCTCCTCTGAGCATACTATCACTACTCAACCTCAGGCCTTCACTGGAACAAGGACCAATGCTGCTGATGTCTCTGGTGTTCCTGCTGAAGTTGGTAGTGTCTCTCCTGAATCTAAGGCTCCTGGTAATACTACTGGTTGTCCATCCATTGCTGCTGAAAGTGACACCATTCCTCCTGAAGTAACTCAAAATGATGGAGAGATAGCTGAAAAGGTGCATGCACAGGAAATTGCTGCTGAAGAAGCTAGGCTAGCTCAGGTTGCTCAAGATGAGGAGCTTGCAAGGAAATTGTCTGTTGATGAGAGGAACATTGCTGGAATTATGAATAACCCAAGTTCAGAAGATCCCACTTCAGAAGAGTTCAGTGAGCAAGTTGAATACTTATTGGCTACTGACATGATTATTAGAGCTCATGGGTTTATGGTTCTTCAAATGTCAGAGTTGGATTCGGATGAAAGGTCAGATCTGCTCAAGGCATTTATTCTAAAGAAACATTGTGCATCCACTTGGAATGACTTGATGCAAAGGATCAGTGCAAGACAAAAGTCAGGATTTAAGATGCCTACAAACAGAGATAATGTCAATTTTATGAAGGTGTATCTGAAGAATGAAGCTAACTACAAGCTAAGTGACTTCAAAGGTTGGACTGATGCTGCAATCCAAAAGTTGTTCCTTGATACCTATGCAAGGATAAATTCTTTAGTTCAGACAGATATTTTACAAAGGAAGAAAAGAGAGCCTTCATTTTTAGAATCTGATGTTGCAAAGAAAATGAAGTCTGGAAAGACATTATCTGATGCATCTTTCCTTGTTCCTGCTGAAGGTTCTCAGACTGCCACATTCATTTCACCAAGTCCTAATGTAGATGCATCTGAGGCACCACAAGAAGGTCTTGTTTCTGTTGATATTCCTGCTGCTAATGTCTCTGTTTCTGCTGAACAATCTTCCTCAGTTCCTATTCTTCAATATGGTCTACGGACAAGGCAGAAGAGTCACTCTCACTACCCTTCTTCTATAGATATTTCTGAAGTGGATGATCAAGATTTGATTAGGGTTGATTCTGAAAGTGATTCAGAAGGTGATTCCATTCATTCTTGGGGTCATATTGCTCATTGGGAGATTAGATCTACTTCTGAAGGTGAAGTAAATGTTTGGTTTTCTCTTGATGGACAGTCAAATTCTTTACCTTTCTGAGGGAGATCTTGAATAAAGTTGAAAGAAAAGATTTGGAGAATCTTTATAAGATAGTGGATAATCACTATCAATCTCATACTCCAACTGGGATTGGTCTACTGCTTTGGGGAGATTTACAAGTCTTGATGAATACATTGGATGGAGACAAGGCTAAATTGGTGTGGGGAAATCAATCTACCTGGAGAGTATATTCTTGGAGGTTATATCCATCTTCCAATGTTCATGTTGTAGAGCTCATCTCTGGCAAGTTCCTGACTATGTTTGTGGATGTTATGTATCCATTATCTGAGGGAATTTTGAAGAGAATGCTGACACAGAAGGTCAGAGTTCCCAAGCATACAATAGGAAATGATTTAACTACAGCTGAACAGTTGGTCAAATTCATCAAAGATCAACTTGCAGCTAAAGGTTCATCAGCTTAATGGGAGGATTGCAGCTTCAGGGGAGGTTGAAGCTTAAGGGGAGGATTGTTCTTGTTGTTGTTGTATATTTTTCTATCTTTCTTTCTTTTGGTTTCTTTTCTTATTTTTCTTTCTTTTCTTTTGGTGTGTTTCTGATTTCTTTTTCTTAGTTCCAAAAAAAAAAAAAATTGTATATTTTGTGCTAATAAGTTGGTTTTGAGCAACACCTTGCAGGTACAGTGTTGGTGTTTACACCTTCACCATAAATGGTACTCAACTCACCATGTCTTGCAGACAAGAAAGAGTTGACTCACCATGAGGGTACGGCTCTGGTGTGATAATCAAATCCGTTGATAGCTGTAATAGCTTGCTCAAAGCTATAGGGTACTTCAACTCACCCATGGTTTATTCCTGAGAGTTGAAAATGGTTCTCAATTCACCATGGATGTAACCCTTTATGGGATCCAAAGGATTGGCTAGTCCACAAAAGTATGGTTTGTGGTAAAGACAATTGGTATCCATATTTGGTACTCAATTCACCAAGGTTTGCTGTAACCTAAGAATTGGCTAGTCCTGAGCAAACGGCTACAGGTAAAGACAAGTCAAATCCGTTTATAGTTGCTGATTTGCTAATAAATCAGATGGTTATCAGTGTACCATGGTCTAACAAACCTAAACATTGGCAACTCCAGTAGTGATGGCTATTGGTAAAGAGACATCAAATCCATTAATTTTCAATGATTCACCTCTCACAGGAGTTAACACACCTGGATGTGATGAGAATAGTATGAAACTTAAGTGATTTGATGTACATATTGTCATAGTAGCAGCCAAGTTCAAGTGAATGTCATGATGACCAGTATACATGTTTTGAAGAAGATTTCATATTCCTGCTGAACTATTGAAGTTGCTGCTGGATGCTATTGAGGTTGGAATCTTGCGAGTTATGGATGTTGCTGCTGGTTACTACTTATTGCTGCTGCTAAGTCGCAGTCCTCAAGCCTGAGAAGTTAACGCTCTATCACATTGGAATCTTGCAGGTTAACCTAGTCAACCTCAAGATTAGGGGAGGATTGTTAGGATCTCTGGGAAATAAGAGTTTCTCAGTGATGGGAGGATTGTTGGGATATGAGAAATAAGGAATTTCTCATTGCTGCCGATAGTGAAGCTGGTTCCTGCCGATAGTGTTGCATTGCTGCTGCGGTTGGTTCCTGCCGATAGTATTGTTTTGTTTCTGCCGATAAGGTTGATTGCTGCGGATAGTTATTGTTTGTTATCCGTAGGTTTAGAGAGTTTGTTAGATTTATTTTTAGAAGAGATTGTTGTTTATCTCTTCACACGTTTTCTTGTAAGACGGGTTAGGGTTAGGGTTTCTTATCATTATAAAAGAAACATCCCGTCCATGAGTTATATAGACTTTTAACGATTTCAATATTTAATATCACCTTTCTTAGTTCATAGTCTGATCCATAGAGGATCAGTGTCGTTTAGAGTTTTCTTCTTTATTATACTTGTTGTTTAATTTCCGCATAAACACTTGTATACCATACAGAGGTTCTTGTTTAACCAAGCTCAATCTAGCTCGAAGTACTCGATCCTACAGGTACACACAAGAAAAAGGGATAGATTATGATGAAGTTTATGCTCCAGTAGCAAGGATTGAGGCAATTAGGCTGTTTCTTGCTTATGCTTCATTTTTAGGCTTCACAGTCTACCAAATGGATGTCAAAAGTGCATTTTTGTATGGTGAAATTGGACGAGAGGTGTATGTTTCACAACCTCCTGGTTTCATTGATCCATTACATCCAAACAAAGTATACAGAGTAGTGAAAGCTCTCTATGGCCTTCATCAGGCACCAAGAGCTTGGTATGCAACACTAGCTTCCTACTTATTAGAAAATGGATTTCAAAGAGGAAAGATTGATCAAACACTTTTCATCAAACAGCACAAGAAGGATCTTCTGTTAGTGCAGGTGTATGTGGATGACATTATCTTTGGATCTACAAGGAAGGAAATGTGTTTAGAATTTGAGAAGCTTATGAAAGATAAGTTTCAGATGAGTTCTATGGGAGAACTTACATTCTTTTTGGGTTTGCAAGTTAAGCAATCATCTGAAGGCATATTTATTAGTCAAGACAAATATGTTGCAGAGATACTTAGAAAATTTCAATTTGCTGATTCAAAAATAGCAAGCACACCAATGGACTCTGAGAAGCACCTTCTGAAAGATGAAGATGGAGAAAATGTAGATGTACACAGTTACAGATCTATGATAGGCTCTTTGATGTACCTTACATCATCTAGACCTGATATCATGTTTCCTGTTTGTGTTTGTGCAAGATTTCAAGTTACTCCAAAGGTTTCTCATTTAACTGCAGTCAAGAGAATTTTTAGATATCTCAAAGGTCAACCAAGGTTGGGTATATGGTATTCTAGAGAATCTCCTTTTGACTTGGTAGCATATTCGGATAGTGATTATGCTGGTGCTAGCTTGGACAGAAAGTCAACAACTGGAGGATGTCAATTCCTTGGGTGTAGACTTGTCTCATGGCAGTGTAAGAAGCAAACAAGTGTGGCAAATTCAACAACTGAAGCTGAATATATAGCTGCTGCAAGTTGCTCTAGTCAAGTTCTATGGCTTCAAAACCAACTCCTTGATTATGGGTACAATTTCTTAAACACTGTTATTTATATTGATAATAGTAGTACAATTTGTATTATTAAAAATCCAGTACAACACTCTAAAACAAAACACATTGAAATTAGACATCACTTTATAAGAGACTGCAATGAGAAAAGATTAATTCAAGTTCTTAAAATTGCTTCAGAGCATAATTTTGCAGATCTGCTAACCAAAGCTTTTGATGTTTCAAGGTTTCAGTACTTGGTAGCAAGTATTGGAATGCTTAATCTTTAAATTTTTCAAATGATGTGTTTATGTACATAAATTTTTGTTGGTACTGTTGGATTTATAAGGTACTGCTAATATATCAAAATTTGAATTGTGTTATTCATATAATTGGTCTTATGATTATACTAATGCAAGACAAGTACTTTGTACATTGTTCTTTTGGTTTTAGACTAACTATTTCAGGTATGAATATGTGAACACAAAGGATATTTCAAGTGAAATGGGAACAGCAGAATGCTTATCAAATTGCTGACCATAATAGGTTTATGATGGACTGAGTTTAGGATTTTAACCTCCTTAAAACTTCTTTCTTGAAATCTAGTTATGATATTTCACATTGAATTGATGACTTAGTTGATCAGATAGTAACTGATACACCTTACTTTCTATCATTTTATACTTTCAAGTATAATGAGTTAGTCTAAGGATATCTAATAGAAAGAACAGCTAGTAAAAGTGAATCTAACACTTGTGTTGGAGGCAACAATTACTATGAGCTGGAAACCCTGTCAAGAAAATCTTTTGAATAGATTTATCTTTTCACAGGCAGTTATTTATAACTGAAATACATTGGTTCTCACACAACCAGAGGTTGCTTTAAACCGAAATACTAATTAAGTGTCTGTTATACACTTGATTCCTTCAAAATGGTTGAAAGTAGTATGATTTTTCAATTCCAAAATCATGAACATACTGCTAAGTCAAATGATTTCTTAAACAAGGATTTTCAAGAGATTCACAAAAACCATCCATTGATGGATCATAAATCAAAATGTCCACTGATTCACCTCTCATAGGAGTTAACACACCTAGAAGTGATGAGGACAGCAACTTAAACTTTTAAGGAATTGATGGCTTCATGTACAATATTGTCTGACAACAAGTTCACATTGATAGATCAGTCAAAGGTACATAGTGAGATCTTCCAAACAAGGGGAGGATGAAACAAAAGTTATTTGCTTCAGGGGAGGTTACAATCTCAGAGAAGGAAATAATTGCCCAAAAAAGGAAGAATAAACCAATATAAGGAAGGAGAAGACAAGAGCATACAAGATGATGTAGAGGTTGAAAATGATTAGAACAGATCAAATATCTAGAAGGGATGAAGCATTCCTAAAGGAGAAAGTTCTATCTAGATCAAACGAAGAAAAGTTTCAATTTCACTTCAAAGACATGCTGGTTAGATGATTTCACTTGTTGAAACAAGCATCCAAGATACATAGCATCATTGCCTCTTACAATTCCTCCATCCAAGGAAATTGCACCATCTTTTGGTATATTGCTGAAGTCAAAGAAGAACAAAGCAGAACAGTTCAGAATAAGAAGAATAGTTCAGATTCATGAAGTGTTTGAAAGATCTTCTCAAGTCCTCATTTAATTCAGAAAACATGTTTGAAATGATTCACATGTTTAGCGGAGGATTGTTGGGAATTAAATATTCTGAAGTTAGAGTATTAGAATTTACTCTAAGTCAAAGGTACTACTAGTTCATGATCAAGGTACTGCTAGTACATAAAGGTACTGCTAGAACAAGAAGGTACTGCTAGTTCAAGTAGAAGGTACTGCTAGTAGAGAATGGTACTGCTGATCAGTGAGTCATAAAGCTACTACAAGGATAAGATCGAAAAGATATTTATTGTATTTTGGTCAAACATATACGGTAGATAATATCTTACTCCATGTGCTTAGTTAACAAGTTCTATACATAGATACATGTTGTATCTAATGTACTGACACACAATAAGCATAGGTTAACCAAGTAAGTCGGCCAAGACTTTAAGCAATTTGTAAAGATCTCTTGCAACTATAAAAGAGATCTTAGACTTGGATATTGTGTACACATAACTGACACTCTTCAACAAAGAACTTAGAACTGTTAAGACATAGAACAAACACAAATCACAAGTTGTAACATAAGATTCAAGGTTTTGTAACCCTAGTGATAAACACAGGATCACTCGTATTATTTTAAATAATATTGAATCGTTTAGTGATAAACTTTCTTTGTTCATTGTTAAGTAACAAACATAATTCTTCCATTTCCATAACATACATAACCTTCTAAGTGTGGTTAAGTAAATTCCACGTGCTTAATCATATTAACTCAATATATCTTACACACAAAGTATACAAGGTTTAACCACCTTAACCGTGTGTCACAGGTCCTCTCATCCCATTCCAATCTCTTCCAATTCTCTTCTTGGTATTCCCAGTGAGGATAACATTCCAAAGATGGTGATCACTGTTAGAGATCCAGTACTCCATCTTCATAGCCCAGACTTCATACTCTTCCTTCTTGAGATATGGGAACTTAGCATTACTGTTGGACACAGTGGTTGTAACAATTTGTTGTTGAAATTTTGTGGGTTCAGTTTCTTCATTGGTAATGGTAGCGAATTCAGGGTTTTCGTCGCCCATTGTGAAAGGGTTTAGAGAGATTGTTTTGAGAACTTTTACTTCTTAATCAAAGATCCTCACGATGCTCTGATACCACTTGTTGAATCTAACACACCTGCTAGATCTTTGAGCCTTAGTGGATCGGTAGGATGCCTATGTAATCACAAGCACACTACAAGAGAATCTCTGAGTATGAACTAGAAAAGAAAAGAACTAAGACTATGATCCTCTATGGATCGTATAATGAACTAAGAGACAATATTATTGAAGATTGTTAAGTCGTAAAAAGATATATCAAACTCATAGACGGGTGTTCCTTTTATACTAACAAGAAACCCTAACCCTAACCCGTTCTACAAGAAAACGTGTGAAGAGATAAACATGATCTCTTCTAAAAATAAATCTAACAAACATTCTAAACATACGGGATAACAACTAACAAAACCCGCAGCAACAACTACTATCAGCAGAAACAAGATATAACTATCGGCAGCAATGAGCTTCAGCAGGAACCAAAGTTATCAGCAGAAACCAGCTTTACACTATCGGCAGCAACAAGAAATATCTTATTTCCTGAATTCCTAACAGACTGTGCAATTTCTGGGTCACGTGATAGACAAACAGGGAATTCACGTGGATCCCGCCAAGATTGAGGCAATAAAGGATTGGGCAACGCCCACAACGCCTATTGAAATACGATAATTTTTAGGACTTGTCGGTTATTACCGAAGGTTTATTGAAGGTTTTTCTAAGATAGCTAAGCCATTGACGAAACTGACACAAAATAATGTGAAATACGAGTGGGGAGATAAGGAGGAAGAAGCTTTTCAACTCCTTAAGGAAACGTTGTGTAGTGCACCTATTTTGGCCTTACCCGATGGTAGTGAAGATTTCGTTGTGTATTGTGACGCATCACACAAGGGTTTGGGAGCTGTGCTGATGCAGAGAGAGAAGGTGATAGCATACGCTTCTCGACAGCTAAAAACCCATGAGAAAAACTACACAACCCATGACCTAGAGTTAGGATCAGTCGTGTTTGAGCTGAAAATTTAGAGGCACTATCTTTATGGTACTAAGTGCGTGGTGTATACTGATCACAAAAGTCTGCAGCACATCTTGAACCAGAAGGAGCTGAACATGAGACAGCGCCGATGGTTGAAATTGCTTCGCGATTATGACTGTGAGATCCGCTACCACCCAGGCAAGGCAAATGTAGTTGTCGACGCCCTCAGTAGAAAAGAGCGGATCAAACCCCTCAGGGTCAGATCGTTAGGGATGACGATCAGTTCGCCGCTTCCAGGGAAAATTCTTGAGACTCAGAGAGAGGCACTTAAAGATGAAAACCGAGCATGTGAGAAAATTTACGGAATGCCAGAGAGTGAGAATGGCTTCGTAAAAAGATCCGATGGAGTTTTGTGTTATGGGGACAGGAGTTGGATCCCGCTATATGGAGGAATTCGTGATTTGATTATGCACGAATCCCATAAATCCAAGTACTCCATCCATCCAGGATCTGACAAGATGTACTTAGTGTAATACCTGAAATTCTAAAACATACAAAAAGACCAAAATACCCCTATGAATAAAAAAAATAAAAATAAAATATGAATAATTAATTTAAGAATACTAAATAAGCATTGTAAATTTAGAAAAGTATCAGTTATGATCCTAATAAATTTTAAAGACTTTATAAAGTTAAATTTTGTATTTTTGAATTTTATAAAAATCGGTTATATATTATTTAGACCGAAAATATTAATAATAAGTTTAATAAGAGTATAAATTGGATAAAAGGCCCAAAATAAATTTATAAAATTATAATGCAATTTTTATAGGTCCAGTATATTTAGAAGCCCACACAAAAATTAAAAGAACATATATATATATATACATAATATACGTTTGTTTTAATCCCTAAAACTCGATTCACTTAAACCGACTAAAATAAATCCCTAACACACAAACGATCGATCTAAAAATCTTGGAGGCAATTTTCTTGGTAAAGTTTGAAGCTCAAGAACGTGTGAAAATTCTGGTTCAATTGTGGAGGTCTAGATTTGGCGTGGTAAATTATTTGTCGACTAGGGTTGTTGCCGAGGGAAATTTTGTGTTCTTTTGTTCTAAGCGTTCATAGATCATCAAGGGTATGTTCCTAATGTTGTTTTCAGTATTATAAATCATATAGAACATGTAAAAATTAACCATGCACAATAATCTAATCGTATGGAATTATTATGAATTTAGAACCCTAAAACGTATAAAAATCAAGAACGATCCAATAAGAATTTTTAAGGCCTTGATATTATTTTTCTGGAAGTATATACGAGTTATATGATCTGTATAAATTAGTGGTTTGCAAATTGGAAGATTATTCGAATTGTTCTTAATATATCTTGTCGATCGGGCATAATTAAAAAGAAAGAAAATAAAAAGGGACGATTAGGGTTTTGTTGAACTAGGGTTTTCTTGTGATCATAAAGGGCATTTAATGATGTATCAATGATTAATTAATGATTAGCAAGAACTAGGTTTAGGGCTAGTTTTGGGATTTTTGCCTAATCGGTTTGGTTTAAAAGTTTTGGGTTGAATTTGTAAATATTAAAACTTTAGGGTATATTCTGTGAACAGTAAAATGGGAGTATTAAATGTGTAAAATTAAGTATAAGGGTTAAACATGTAATTTTGGATATTTGGAGGGCCATTCGAATTGTAATTAAATTATAAGGGTATGTTTTGTAAATTCTAAAAATTATGGGCTAGAATTGTAAAATCTGAATTTAAGAGGTATAATCGTATAAATAAAGATGTGAAGGGTATAAAATGTAATTTTGGTTAGTTATGGGGCTAATGTATAAATATGGATAATTATTGGATTTATTTTGTAATTTATAAAACTTTAGGGTTTAAACTGTAACTTATTAAATTATGAGGTTAATATGGTAAAATGAGTAAGTTAAGGGACTAATCTTGTTAGAATATGAAATTTATGATATTTACATCTCAAACCTTAACTTATATTAATTTATAAATAAAACCCTAAAAACGCATTATCTAATTATTTAAGGTATTAAAGCATAAAATGATGTAAAATATGATATAAGAAGTGAATCTGCTATTTAAATCAGAAAACTTTCTAAAAATGGAAATGTACTTAAAATGGAAAGATAACTGAAACCCTTGTAATTTTGTCCTCTACTCCTTAGGTTCGAGGAAGGATTGATTTGATCTCTATCAGCTTTTGTCTTTGTTCTTGCTTGCAAATAAGGTACAGATATTCTGCCCTTCTTGTAAGGAGCCTTCGTTCTCTTGATTTCTTGTTTTGATTCGTTTGGGATTTCCTTAAGCCATTTCTATGTTCCCTTGTATTGTGAACCCTTGTTTTGTGAATATGATTCCTTTGACTTGAACCTTTGCTTTGAACCCTTGCCTTGATCTTTTGCCTTGAACCATGCTATGAACCTTGATATGAACCTTGCCATGAACCTTGACTTGAACCTCGATTTACTTGATGTGATAATTGATAAGAAAACCTTTTAATTATATATGAGAATGTTTTAAGGAAACCATTTTTAAAACTATCATTATGAAAACCGTTTTAAAAAGACCATTTCTATGAAAAATATTTTGAAAGATCATTTTAACTAAAATCATGATTAAAGAATTTCTTTTAATTAAACTTTTGACTTGAACAACTTGATATGGAACTTGAACTTGAACTTGACACTTGATACTTGGTACTTGATACTTGACCTTGACCCACAGTTTGAGACTACGAGCCATACTAGGCATGAGGGTTTCATGTCCTTGTCATTGATGCACCAATGACTTGACTTTTGGGTAGGAAAGTGATTACCTATCCCGTCCCTGCCATGACTTGATACTTGACTTGCGCGTAGATGAAGACATTGTGGCAGCCTACAGGGGCGCATGGATGCATCCTAGATTTGTACTTGACTTGACTTGTTTGATTATGTTACTTGTTATATTAGATGACTGATGGGTGTGTGCGATACACGTCATTCATCTCTTGGGAGCTTGCAACTCCACCCCTTGGAGGTATCCCCTCATATTATACTTGGCATACCGAGGTCACCCCTCCGTATACATGTATACTTGTTTACTTGATTGATATGATATGTTCTGGGCTCGTAGAGGATTGCTGTATCTGTTTATCTTCTGTTTACCTTACCTTTTTCACTTGTACATTCTCCCTTATTTGTTTCCTATGTCTTTACTCTTAATAACCTTTACTACTTTTACATTTCGTAAACCTTTATTACTGCTTGTTACCGTTATATCTGTTCACTGAGCTCTCGTAGCTCAGCCGCATTTTTCTTTTCCTGCGGCAGGTATTTAGCTAGGAAGCTGGGTTTTGCTTTGGGACGAGTGCAACTTTGAGTGAAGCATGGACCTTAGTATCTTAGTTCTACCATTTAAATTTTAGACTTGTTATGCCTTGTTTGGCACTTGGATCATTTAGTACTTCATTTATTTCTTTATATTGTCTTGTTGAACTTGATATAAGTCGTGTTGACTTATTATCTTTTGGTTTAATGTTAAGACTTCCGCTGATTTATTATTGCTTGTTCTGATGTGAAACCATATTATTGTGATATCTTGCCCTTGTCGGGTCGGGGTGTTACAATTTATGGTATCAGAGACAGGTTTGGACCCTTAGGTTTCCCGAAAACCCTTAGGCTTAGGCCATTGACCTGTGAGGATTGGGTAGACATTAGGTTTCTTTTCGCGCACTCTCTTTTCCTGTCCTGCTCTGTCATTTTCTGCTTGCTCTTACTAATCGTTTTGACAATCATTCAGATGGTGAATACGCGCTTTACCCAGTACACTGATGGGAATGATGGCCCTGATTTTGAGGCCATGATAGCCGCTGCTATGGCTGCTGCTCTTCCTGAATTGGTGGCCCAAGTCACCAATAACATCAGAAATAGTGCTAGTTCTTCTGGTGGTGGTGGTGGCGGTGATCCACCCACTGCTCCACCCGCAGCTCAACCCGTTGGTATCCACGTTTGGATTGAGAGGTTCAACAAGCTCAAGCCTCTCTCTTTCAAGTCCGCTGCCACTCCCCATGAGGCAGAGGACTGGATCACCCATGTCGAGAAGTTGTTTAGGGTTCTCGGATGTGCTGACGAGTTTAAAACTCGTTTGGCTACATTCAAGCTGGAAGGTGACGCTCTTAATTGGTGGGACTGCTCTTGTTCAGGCAAAGGGAAATGATTATGCTGAGACCTGTTCTTGGGCGGATTTCATTGAAGTGTTCTATAGGCAGTATATTCCATTATCCGAGCAGCAGAGGTATGAGAGGGAGTATGGGACGATTCGTCAGGGGGATCGTGAGTCGTCGGGTGAGTTTATGCAGAGGTTCTTACGTTTGGCCAGTTTTGTGGGGCCAGAGGTTGCTGGGGATGCTCATCGTCAGGCACGTCATTTTAAGTGGGCATTAAAGACATGGGTATTAGACCGTATCGTAAACTTTGAACACGAGGATGTGGCTGCTGTTGCGGATGCTGCCCGCAACATTGAGCTGTTACATGCGGACGGGGGTTCTAATAAACGGGATCGGGATGGAAACCGGTTGAACTCTAAGGAGCAAGGTCGCCTGGACCAGGGATATGAGCAACAAAGGCGGTCTACTAGTAGTTTTGAATCACGAGATCGGGTGGATCGTGGTCATGATCAGAGAGGTCGGGATTCGAAGTCAAATTCTAATCAGGGTGGTGATCGTCACGGGCGCAGCGACAGTCAGAGGAAGTGGAAGGATCAGTCTTCCAGGGATTTCCAGCAGAATCGGATTTCTGGATCGAATACTCAGAAAGGATCAGCTGAGAACCTACCTACTCCGGTTAGTTGTGCTTATTGTGGGAAGTATCATTCGGGAGTTTGTCGTAAGGCTTCGGGTGCTTGTTATGGATGTGGAGCTACTGGACATATGGTGAAGGACTGCCCTAAGAATCCGTCGGCACTTGAAAAATATCTTGATCCTCCTCCTCCTGCTCCTAGTACCGGTCGTGTTTACATGCTTTCTCGTGACTAGGCAGACAAGGCGTCTGGTATGTGATTGTTTCGTTTCCGTTCTATCTCCTTTCCGTTTTCTTGCAAATTTCGAGGACGAAAATTTTTTTTTTTAGAGGGGAAGAAGTTGTAATACCTGAAATTCTAAAACATACAAAAAGACCAAAATACCCCTATGAATAAAAAATATAAAAATAAAATATGAATAATTAATTTAAGAATACTAAATAAGCATTGTAAATTTAGAAAAGTATCAGTTATGATCCTAATAAATTTTAAAGACTTTATAAAGTTAAATTTTGTATTTTTGAATTTTATAAAAATCGGTTATATATTATTTAGACCGAAAATATTAATAATAAGTTTAATAAGAGTATAAATTGGATAAAAGGCCCAAAATAAATTTATAAAATTATAATGCAATTTTTATAGGTCCAGTATATTTAGAAGCCCACACAAAAATTAAAAGAACATATATATATACATAATATACGTTTGTTTTAATCCCTAAAACTCGATTCACTTAAAGACTACTAAATAAGCATTATAAATTTAGAAAAGTATCAGTTATGATCCTAATAAATTTTAAAGACTTTATAAAGTTAAATTTTGTATTTTTGAATTTTATAAAAATCGGTTATATATTATTTAGACCGAAAATATTAATAATAAGTTTAATAAGAGTATAAATTGGATAAAAGGCCCAAAATAAATTTATAAAATTATAATGCAATTTTTATAGGTCCAGTATATTTAGAAGCCCACACAAAAATTAAAAGAACATATATATATACATAATATACGTTTGTTTTAATCCCTAAAACTCGATTCACTTAAACCGACTAAAATAAATCCCTAACACACAAACGATCGATCTAAAAATCTTGGAGGCAATTTTCTTGGTAAAGTTTTGAAGCTCAAGAACGTGTGAAAATTCTGGTTCGAATTGTGGAGGTCTAGATTTGGCGTGGTAAATTATTTGTCGACTAGGGTTGTTGCCGAGGGAAATTTTGTGTTCTTTTGTTCTAAGCGTTCATAGATCATCAAGGGTATGTTCCTAATGTTGTTTTCAGTATTATAAATCATATAGAACATGTAAAAATTAACCATGCACAATAATCTAATCGTATGGAATTATTATGAATTTAGAACCCTAAAACGTATAAAAATCAAGAACGATCCAATAAGAATTTTTAAGGCCTTGATATTATTTTTCTGGAAGTATATACGAGTTATATGATCTGTATAAATTAGTGGTTTGCAAATTGGAAGATTATTCGAATTGTTCTTAATATATCTTGTCGATCGGGCATAATTAAAAAGAAAGAAAATAAAAAGGGACGATTAGGGTTTTGTTGAACTAGGGTTTGCTTGTGATCATAAAGGGCATTTAATGATGTATCAATGATTAATTAATGATTAGCAAGAACTAGGTTTAGGGCTAGTTTTGGGATTTTTGCCTAATCGGTTTGGTTTAAAAGTTTTGGGTTGAATTTGTAAATATTAAAACTTTAGGGTATATTCTGTGAACAGTAAAATGGGAGTATTAAATGTGTAAAATTAAGTATAAGGGTTAAACATGTAATTTTGGATATTTGGAGGGCCATTCGAATTGTAATTAAATTATAAGGGTATGTTTTGTAAATTCTAAAAATTGTGGGCTAGAATTGTAAAATCTGAATTTAAGAGGTATAATCGTATAAATAAAGATGTGAAGGGTATAAAATGTAATTTTGGTTAGTTATGGGGCTAATGTATAAATATGGATAATTATTGGATTTATTTTGTAATTTATAAAACTTTAGGGTTTAAACTGTAACTTATTAAATTATGAGGTTAATATGGTAAAATGAGTAAGTTAAGGGACTAATCTTGTTAGAATATGAAATTTATGATATTTACATCTCAAACCTTAACTTATATTAATTTATAAATAAAACCCTAAAAACGCATTATCTAATTATTTAAGGTATTAAAGCATAAAATGATGTAAAATATGATATAAGAAGTGAATCTGCTATTTAAATCAGAAAACTTTCTAAAAATGGAAATGTACTTAAAATGGAAAGATAACTGAAACCCTTGTAATTTTGTCCTCTACTCCTTAGGTTCGAGGAAGGATTGATTTGATCTCTATCAGCTTTTGTCTTTGTTCTTGCTTGCAAATAAGGTACAGATATTCTGCCCTTCTTGTAAGGAGCCTTCGTTCTCTTGATTTCTTGTTTTGATTCGTTTGGGATTTCCTTAAGCCATTGCTATGTTCCCTTGTATTGTGAACCCTTGTTTTGTGAACCTTAGACTTGAACCTTTGCTTTGAACCCTTGCCTTGATCTTTTGCCTTGAACCCTGCTATGAACCTTGATATGAACCTTGCCATGAACCTTGACTTGAACCTCGATTTACTTGATGTGATAATTGATAAGAAAACCTTTTAATTATATATGAAAATGTTTTAAGGAAACCATTTTTAAAACTATCATTATGAAAACCGTTTTAAAAAGACCATTTCTATGAAAAATATTTTGAAAGATCATTTTAACTAAAATCATGATTAAAGAATTTCTTTTAATTAAACTTTTGAATTGAACAACTTGATATGGAACTTGAACTTGAACTTGACACTTGATACTTGGTACTTGATACTTGACCTTGACCCACAGTTAGACTAGAGCCATACTAGGCATGAGGGTTTCATGTCCTTGTCATTGATGCACCAATGACTTGACTTTTGGGTAGGAAAGTGATTACCTATCCCGTCCCTGCCATGACTTGATATTTTACTTGCACGTAGATGAAGACATTGTGGCAGCCTACAGGGGCGCATGGATGCATCCTAGATTTGTACTTGACTTGACTTGTTTGATTATGTTACTTGTTATATTAGATGACTGATGGGTGTGTGCGATACACGTCATTCATCTCTTGGGAGCTTGCAACTCCACCCCTTGGAGGTATCCCCTCATATTATACTTGGCATACCGAGGTCACCCCTCCGTATACATGTATACTTGTTTACTTGACTTGATATGATATGTTCTGGGCTCGTAGAGGATTGCTGTATCTGTTTATCTTCTGTTTACCTTACCTTTTTCACTTGTACATTCTCCCTTATTTGTTTCCTATGTCTTTAC
The DNA here is from genome assembly GCA_021014915.2 of Artemisia tridentata subsp. tridentata. NCBI lineage: Eukaryota > Viridiplantae > Streptophyta > Magnoliopsida > Asterales > Asteraceae > Artemisia > Artemisia tridentata. Next base: position 106,477,406 of record CP139501.1, on the reverse strand, counting down.
TCTTAATAACCTTTACTACTTTTACATTTCGTAAACCTTTATTACTGCTTGTTACCGTTATATCTGTTCACTGAGCTCTCGTAGCTCAGCCGCATTTTTCTTTTCCTGCGGCAGGTATTTAGCTAGGAAGCTGGGTTTTGCTTTGGGACGAGTGCAACTTTGAGTGAAGCATGGACCTTAGTATCTTAGTTCTACCATTTAAATTTTAGACTTGTTATGCCTTGTTTGGCACTTGGATCATTTAGTACTTCATTTATTTCTTTATATTGTCTTGTTGAACTTGATATAAGTCGTGTTGACTTATTATCTTTTGGTTTAATGTTAAGACTTCCGCTGATTTATTATTGCTTGTTCTGATGTGAAACCATATTATTGTGATATCTTGCCCTTGTCGGGTCGGGGTGTTACACTTAGATTGAAGAAGTTGTATTGGTGGCCAAACATGAAGGCCAATATAGCTGAGTACGTCAGTAAGTGTTTAACGTTCTCGAAGGTCAAGGCTGAACACCAGAGACCATCCGGTCTGCTTGTTCAACCTGAGAACCCGGAATGGAAATGGGAGCGTATCACTATGGATTTTATCACCAAGCTGCCTAAGACGTCGAGCGGTTATGACACAATTTGGGTGATCGTTGACCGTCTCACTAAATCAGCTCATTTCCTTCCTATAAAGGAGAATGACAGCATGGAAAAACTCGCGCGACTGTATGTGAAGGAAATTGTCGCAAGGCATGGTGTGCCTGTTTCTAGTATCTCTGATCGAGACAGCCGATTCACGTCTAACTTCTGGAGGTCGCTTCAGAACACATTGGGAACCGACCTTGACATGAGTACAGCTTATCATCCTCAGACTGATGGTCAGAGTGAGAGGACCATTCAGACATTAGAGGACATGCTGAGAGCCTGTGAGATTGACTTCGGGAACGGCTGGGATAGGCATTTTCCTTTAGCCGAGTTTTCCTATAACACCAGCTATCAACCAGCATTAAGGCTGCACCGTATGAGGCACTTTATGGTCGTAAGTGCAGATCGCCAATTTGTTGGGCTGAGGTCGGAGAAAGCCAACTTACCGGACCAGACCTAGTCTACGAGACTACTGAGAAGATCGTGCAGATCAAGAGCCGAATGCGAGCGGCTCGTGGCCGTCAAAAGAGTTATGCCGACAAGTGGCGAAAACCCCTTGAGTTCCAAGTGGGTGACAAAGTAATGTTAAAGGTCTCACCATGGAAAGGCTTGATAAGATTTGGAAAGCGTGGTAAGCTAAACCCTCGCTATATTGGACCTTTCAAAATTCTTGCCAGGATCGGGCCGGTAGCCTACCGACTCAAACCGCCATCTGAGCTCAGCGCTGTGCATGACGTTTTTCATGTCAACAACTTGAAAAAGTGCTTATCTGATGATAACGCCGTCATTCCTTTAGATGAGATTCAGCTTGAAGAGAAACTAAATTTCATCGAGGAGCCGATTGAAATCATGGACCGGGAAGTTAAACGACTAAAGCAGAGTCGTATCCCAATTGTGAAGGTCCGTTGGAACTCTCGCAAGGGCCTCGAGTATACATGGGAGCGAGAGGATGAAATCAAGCGAAAATATCCTCATCTCTTTTCGAACCCAACGAGTAACGTAAATTGAAATCCGGGACGGATTTCCTGATTAGCTGGGGAGATTGTGACAAATTGTAATTTTCACGTTGTTAATTAATAATAAATGAGTATTTATTATTTTTAAGCTGAGCATTTCTATGCGCGTTTGCATGTTTCTGAGTATTTTTGAGCATTTTTGGGAGCTGTTCCGCATACTGTAGCTTACAGTCACTGCAAAAAAAGTTTATTTTTGTCAGTAAGCATAAATTATTCTATTTCTGATAGTTACTGACAAGTTTCGTAATTAACTGAGAGCTTTCTCACATTTTACTGAAAAGCAACTGCACACGCGTACCGACAGCACAGTATATATGGTAACAGTCAAATAAATATATTTTTGAGTCAGTAATAATATTTTATTGCATTTCTGACAAAAATGTGGATAAAAACTTTATTTTACATATATGTGTCCAAAAACGTCAAACCGGGACTTTACGGTAACGTTTAAGCTCAAACCGACACACGATACACCAACGAGGAGTAAAAATATTTCCCCCCTCCTTTTTCTTGTCCTCTAGCCGGCCCAAATAACTCTCCCCCATTACATGACAAAAACTTAGCACTAACTCAAATTTATCTTATAAATAATAAGTCATTACCTAAAATGCTACACAAACAAATTTACTTATCCATTCTTATCATCCAACACTTCCTAGATCATTTTCTACCAAAACACACGGCACAAACTTAATTTCCAAGATCCATAAATTTTCTTTGAAGTTCAAGATAATCGGGGTGTATATTCAAGAGTTTCGGGTTAATTAGAACGTGGTTTGGGAAAATTTGGTGAAGTTTGAGTTGTTCTTGGTTCCTCCTAGCCACGTTAAAACACAAGCATTGTAAGAAAACATCAAAACTCTTCTAATCTTGTTGATTTCATGTTCATTTGATGTCTAATGATGTTACAAAGTGTTAAATGTGTATATTTTGTTAAAATGAAAAAGCTAGGGCTTGTTATTTTTTTATATAGTGCTCGACATATATGAAGTTTTTGTACAAATTAGGGTATTTCTTGCTTGTGTGATAAATCTTGTTGTATATGGTACTAGTTTGATGATACAAATGTGATTAGTGTTAATTACGCGAGATTAAGGCAATATATACATTTATATGGCTATATATATGGATCGGCCATAATAAAATTACAAAACTATTGGGTTTTGAAAAACATAAAATTTTGGCTCAAGTGGTGAAATGGTGGAATTAATGCTTAAAAGTTTATTTTGAATAGCTTATTGAATAAGCCATAACTAATTGTGTTTAGCTTATAAAAATATGAATATGGGTCGTATGGTGTTATATTAGTCGAACCTATTAAATTTTGGTCATGGTTGACTTTTTGACCAAACGGAGTAACGAACGTGTTAAATTAATTTTTAGCAAACTAACGATATATATACCGTAAATTAAAAAGGCTAAATGGTTTTGGACTAAAATTTGAACTATTGGGCTCATTTAATGATTTTCGGCCCAATGAGTATGTCGGGTGACAAAAATGAGTTTTGAAATATTTTTCGACCCATTATAAATATTTTACTTAACAATACGATATATATAATTAAAACTAGTTTGGACTTGTTTTGAGACGCGTTAGTCTCATAAAGGGTAATAAATGAAATTTTGACCAAATCCTTATAAATGTTGACTTTTGTTGACTTTTGAAGGTGTATTAACTAAATATTGACTTTGTATCGAAGTCTATTATTGATAATTAAAAGTGACAACAACGATATTTATAACGATAAACATACTTATAACGACTAAAATATATATTACAGACAAATTTTGCAAATATAGTTAACGAAACGAGTTATTTGAGGAAATTCCAACATATGAGAAAATGGAAACGTTTGAATAAACGAATGGGTCATGCCCAATTTTCCTTAAATTCCAACACTTAGAGTATTTTTGATAAAAATACGAATGGGTCATGCCCAATTTTCCTTAAATTCCAACACTTAGAGTATTTTTGATAAAAATACTTAATTTGTTTAAATTTTCTAAATACTTAACAATTATTCCAAATTTTTTATAATTAAAATTATATTATAAATAATAAACAATATTTATAATATAATATTCCTCCACAAACACTATTATTTTATTAATTTCTCAAAACTTATTTAATTAATTATAATCCTAATTAATTAAATACATAATTATTAAACTTCACCTAATATATATATATATATATATATTACTACGAAATTTAACGATGAATACTAGTACGGATGTTCCGTCACACGTATTCCCACCGTACACTTTCACCATGAGCCACCACCAAGAGTTACATACGATAAATCATTTTTAAATATACTTTACTACACAGCAAGCAAGAAATACACGAGCACTGGTCACACGTAAATTTTTCAAATAAAGTAAAGGCATATAAGACACGAACTTTTCGCTAAGACTTACCATACCGATTTAGGTTGCGTGTCGGAGCGGTTGCACTATTTTGTTGATTGATTAGCAGGTTGCTATTATTTTAAGGTGAGTTTATAGCCCCATATTTTTATACGATTTGTTTTATAAGCTTGGGGTGAGAAACATGCAAAACTGTTTTCATGGATCAAAAATGAATTTTGTTTTTAAACACACTTGTATGCAGAAACTTAAGTTTAGCTGAATCCCATTGAGCCCACTATCATCAACCATCAATTCCCTCTGGGAAACCATGTGATATAAATAGATCTATTGGGGATGACACCCCCGTTAGGTTGGCTCGGCATAGTCAATGCGAACGTATACCATATGCAAATAGTCCGAGTGTCTGGGGATTAACACTCGCGGGCACCCCTTTATTTGCTAATGACAGTTTGGCATGCTGCTATGTCTAGTTCGGTTAGATGAGGCTTAGTGTTTGCATAGCGGGATAGTGTGTTATTGCTGAATTGTTTGCTGAATATTGCTATGGTCCATATGTGTTAATTACTTTAAACCTATGAACTCACCAGCGTTAGCTGACTTTTAGCATATTTTTCTCAGGAAAATGAGGTGTGTTTACTGAAGGCAGGGCATGGCGATGGTCATAATAATTGATGGAAATGTTTTTATTATTGCGTTAACTCTGAAATTTGGGACCACTTTGTTAAATGGGCTACATTTTATTTGAAATGAATTTTATGTAAGACAACATGACTTTGAAAATGTAATGTATTTTAAAATGGATTTTTAATCCGTTCTCAATATCTTGTGTTGTGATTATCGATTTAGTAGCACCCAAAGTGTATGCTTCCGCAATATTATGATTTTGGGGGTGTTACAGCTATAGCGTGTAGATCAAGTTGATCAAAGGTAGATAGGGTAGATTGAGTCAAGTGAGGGTTGATCACTATGATCTTGTCGAGATCTTGGAGATCTCTTGAAGCTTGTGGGCTTGTGTGATTGATCAAGTAGATCAAGGGTAGATCGAGTCAAGTGAGGGTTGATCATTGTGATCTTGTCGAGATCTTGGAGATCTCTTGTAGATTGTGTGATTGTGTATTGATCAAGTGGATCAAGGGTAGATCGGGTAGATGGTGGGTAGATCGTGTCGACCTAATATTAGCACTCGACATTTAACTTATTGTCGAAAGAAGGGTTATGATAAGAATACACCTTTTTGTAACCGCTGTAAGTTACATCACAGGGGATAGTGCACTGTGAGGTGTAACAATTGCCAAAGGATAGGACACATAGCAAAGAACTGCAGATCAAGACCACTAGCCACAGCACAAGCAGCACCAGCCTACAATCGTAAGGCGGATGTCACCTGCTTTGGGTGTGGTGAAAAAGGTCATTATCGGAATGAGTGCAATAAGCCCCGAAACCAAGGAAACGGTGGTAGACCAGGGAACCAAGTGGCAATGATTAACAATGGGAATCAAGGAAATGAAGAAAGAGCTCGTGGAAGAGTTTATGCTGTAGGCCAAAGAGAAGCACAGGACGACCCGAACGTGGTGACGGGTACGTTTCTCTTAAATAATCATTATGCTTCAGTACTTTTCGATACGGGAGCAGATAGGAGTTTTGTATCAACCAATTTTAGTCATTTACTTGACATAGCCCCGACCACCTTAGATAATGCCTTCGACGCAGAATTAGCAAACGGAAACCTAGAAAGAGTAGGTGCCATCATCAGGGGTTGCACTCTAAACTTGTTGAATCGTCCTTTCAACATCGATCTGATGCCAGTGGAATTAGGTAGTTTTGACGTCATCATAGGAATGGATTGGTTATCGAAATATCATGCCGTCATCGTTTGTGATGAGAAAATCGTTAGAATTCCCTATGGAAACGAAGTTCTGATTGTTGAAGGTGACCGTTCTGATCGTGCGCGTTCGTCAAGATTGGCAATCATCTCGTGTACGAAGGTGCAGAAGTACATCGAGAAGGGATGTTATCTCTCTTTAGCTCATGTCACTGAAAAGAAAGAAAAGGAACCTGGAGAGAAAAAGTTGGAAGATGTGCCAATCGTAAGGGATTTTCCAGAGGTCTTTCCAGAAGACTTACCGGGACTTCCACCGGCCAGACAAATCGAATTCCACATCGAATTAGTGCCAGGAGCCGGGCCTGTAGCGCGAGCACCCTATCGTTTAGCACCTACGGAATTACAAGAATTGTCAAATCAATTAGCTGAATTATCTGGAAAAGGTTTCATTAGACCGAGTTCATCGCCTTGGGGAGCTCCTGTTTTGTTTGTTAAGAAGAAGGATGGATCCTTCAGGATGTGTATAGACTATCGGGAACTGAATAAGCTAACCATTAAGAATAGATACTCACTCCCGAGGATAGACGATTTGTTTGATCAGTTGCAGGGATCATCGGTTTATTCTAAGATAGACTTGAGATCGGGTTATCACCAACTTCGAGTCCGGGAAGAGGATATCCCCAAGACCGCATTCCGAACCCGATATAGCCATTATGAATTTCAAGTTATGCCATTCGGCTTGACAAATGCACCAGCAGTATTCATGGATCTCATGAATCGTGTGTGTAAGCCGTATTTGGACAAATTTGTGATAGTGTTCATTGACGATATCTTGATATATTCCAAGAATGAGCAAGAGCATGAGGAACATCTCAAGCTAATTCTGGAATTATTGAAAAAGGAAGAGTTATATGCTAAGTTTTCGAAGTGTGAATTTTGGATATCGACCGTTCAATTTCTTGGTCATGTGATCGATAAACAAGGAATTCACGTAGATCCTGCTAAGATTGAGGCCATTAAGGATTGGGCAACGCCCACAACGCCGACGGAAATCCAACAATTTTTAGGACTTGCCGGTTATTACAGAAGGTTTATAGAAGGTTTCTCTAAATAGCTAAACCGTTGACGAAATTGACTCAAAAGAATGTGAAATACGACTGGGGAAATGATGAGGAAGAAGCTTTTCTACTCCTTAAGGGAAAATTGTGTAGTGCGCCTATTTTAGCTTTACCCGAGGGTAGCGAAGATTTTGTTGTGTATTGTGACGCATCACACAAAGGTTTGGGAGCCGTTTTGATGCAAAGAGAGATGGTAATAGCATACGCTTCTCGACAGCTGAAAACCCATGAGAAAAACTACACAACCTACGACCTAGAATTAGGATCAGTCGTGTTTGCACTGAGAATTTGGAGACACTACCTTTATGGAACTAAGTGCGTAGTGTATACTGATCACAAGAGTTTACAGCATATATTGAACCAGAAGGAGCTGAACATGAGACAGCGCCGATGGTTGGAATTGCTTAGCGACTATGATTGTGAAATCCGTTATCACCCAGGCAAGGCAAATGTTGTTGCCGACGCCCTTAGCAGAAAAGAACGGATCAAACCTCTTAGGGTTAGATCGTTAGGGATTACGATTAATTCGCCGCTTCCAGCAAAAATTCTTGAGGCTCAGGATGAAGCACTCAAAGATGAAAACCGACCTAGTGAAAAGATTCACAGAATGCCAGAACTTGAGAATGGATTAGTAAGAAGATCCGATGGGATTTTGCGTTATGGAGACAGGTATTGGATTCCATTGTATGGAGGAATTCGTGATTTTGTTATGCACGAATCCCATAAGTCCAAGTACTCCATTCACCCAGGATCTGACAAGATGTATTTAGACCTAAAAAAGTTGTATTGGTGGCCAAACATGAAGGCCGATATTGCAGAATATGTCAGCAAGTGTTTAACGTGCTCGAAGGTTAAGGCAGAACACCAAAGACCGTCCGGTCTACTTGTTCAACCTGAGATTCCGGAATGGAAATGGGAGCGCATTACTATGGATTTTATAACGAAATTGCCTAGGACATCGAATGGTTATGACACGATTTGGGTAATCGTTGACCGTCTCACAAAATCAGCGCATTTTCTTCCTATAGCGGAGAAAATTGAAATGGACAAACTCGCGCGTTTATATGTTAAGGAAATTGTTGCAAGGCATGGTGTGCCTGTTTCTATTATCTCTGATCGAGACAGTCGATTTACGTCAAATTTTTGGAAGTCGCTTCAGGATGCATTGGGAACTAAACTCGATATGAGTACGGCATATCATCCCCAAACGGATGGTCAGAGTGAAAGAACCATTCAGACATTAGAGGACATGTTAAGAGCCTGTGTAATTGATTTCGGAAACGGCTCGGATAGGCATTTGCCTTTAGTCGAATTCTCCTATAACAACAGCTATCACACCAGCATAAAAGCGGCACCGTATGAAGCACTTTATGGACGTAAGTGCAGATCACCAATTTGTTGGGCAGAAGTTGGAGAAAGCCAACTTACCGGGCCAGAGCTAGTCCATGAGACTACTGAAAAGATCGTACAAATTAAGAACCGAATGCAGGCGGCTCGTGACCGTCAGAAGAGCTATGCTGATAAGAGGAGAAAACCCCTTGAGTTTCAAGTGGGAGATAAAGTAATGTTGAAGGTCTCGCCATGGAAAAGCGTGATCAGGTTTGGCAAGCGTGGAAAATTGAACCCTCGCTTTATAGGACCTTTTGAAATCCTTGATAAGATCGGGCCGGTAGCCTACCGACTCGAACTGCCGTCTGAGCTCAGTGCTGTGCATGGTATTTTTCACGTCAATAATTTGAAGAAGTGTTTATCCGATGAAAGCGCAATTATTCCTTTGGATGAAATCCAGCTTGATGAGAAGTTAAATTTCATTGAAGAACCAATTGAAATCATGGACCGGGAAGTGAAACGACTAAAGCAGAGTCGTATCCCAATTGTGAAGGTCCGATGGAACTCTCACAGAGGCCCCGAATACGCCTAGGAGCGAGAGGACGAGATCAAACGAAAATACCCTCATCTTTTTCCGAAAACCAAGAGTGGCGTCAATTGAAATCCGGGACGGATTTCCCAATTAGATGGGGAGACTGTGACAAATGGTAATTTTCACGTTGCTAATTAATATTATATGAGTATTAATTATTTTTAAGCTAAGCATTTCTGTGCGCATTTGCATGTTTCTGAGTATTTTTTAGCATTTTCGGGAGCTGTCCCAGTATACTGTAGCTTACAGTCACTGCAGAAAAGTTTATTTTTGTCAGTAAAGTTAAATTATCACATTTCTGATAGTTACTGACAAGTATTATAATTTACTGAGAGCTTTCTCGCATTTTTCTGAAAAACAACCGCACGCGCGTACCGACAGCACAGTACACATGGTAAAGGTCAAATAAATATATTTTTGAGTCAGTAATGACATTTTATTATATTTCTGACAAAAACATGGTTAAAAACTTTATTTTACGTTATCGGGTCCAAAAACGTCAAATCGGGACTTTACGGTAACATTTTAGCTCAAACCGACACACTATACACCAAAGCGGGATAAAAACTATTCTTTCCCCCTCCTAATTAAACCAAAACCGGCCCTTAGGCCATATCACAACCACAAGAGACAAATTAAATCCTATCTTTAATAAAATCTAGTTTTTGCCAAATATGGTATTATTCCTTTGGATTTTCTAAGGCTTATCTTTAAAAGCTACTCAAAATAACTTCTCATCTTCTCTTTTTACTCTCATTTTGTGTAAAACCCGCAAATTAAAACTATATGAAAAGACCAATATGCCCTTGAATTAAATCTCGAGAACTTATGAATACGAATTAAATACATTAACCTAAGTCTAAGTTAAATTAAAACTATACATTATATACATTTGGTTACAAAAAAAAAAGAAAAAAAAAAGAAACAAGACTACATTTGGCCGCCCCCCCCCCCCCCCCCCCCTTTAGCTTGTAACATGTCTAGGTTCTTGATTTATATAACTATGGTATATCCCTTAATTCTTGCAAATCATTCCTTTAATACCTAAATCAAATATTCGGTCCATGTTTTATCTCCTTATACCGGATTTCCAACTTTTAAACAAACAAAACCCTACAACAACAATAAACAATCGGCTGCCCCATAATTCACTGCTGCCACGCTTGAAATTCACCCAAAAAGGCTCCGAAAACTCGTTCTAATTATCATCTAATCGTCACAAGGTAAGCCCCTAACCTCTATGATGATCCATACGAAAATTTCGCGTCAAAAACTAACCAAATCCATCACTTTTTGTGCTGTTTTTCTGCCTTGTTTGCTGCTGTTCTGTCGACAAGATTGGAAGAGAAAAAGAGGCCTTAGTGTGGTGTTTTGATCCGTGTTGTGTTCGTGGTTTTCGTGGTCTTCGAGGTATCATATTCTTGTTTAATTCCTGTTCTTATTCCGTTGTTATAATCGAAATATATGTGTTATAAAACCAAAAACATTCACATAAAATCATGAATGATAAAACTCTAAAACTATGTTTGTGAATTGGATACCACTTTTGGGTGTGAAATAATTGATGAGAATCATGTTAAATATGTTAATGAATGATCAAAATATGTTATGGACTCAATTAAAAACGTTTGGGATGAAAAACATGTGATTTGGATATGAAAAAACCCTAACTTGGTTAACTTGCTGTGTGGAATGTTTCTGAGTCCGAAATTTGTTCAAGTTTGAAGGGCTATAACTTTATGATGGAATCGTGTTTTTGAGTGATTCAAAATCCCTAAACTAAGTTCATTGAAATAGCTATCTGGAGAAATTTAGTTTGAAATTTTTAGAGGATTAGAAGGTTACTTTTTGATTTTTAGAAAATTATGTGTCTGGTCGGATTTGTGAGTCGGGAAAATCAGTCCGGGTTTTCCATTTTTAATTTTCAAACCGTGTTGAGTTAGAAGGTGTCCTTTGAACTGGGTAATATTCAAGATGTATATGACTTCCTGGAATTTTTCTAGATTTTTGTGAATTTTTCTTAAAGGGTTTATAATTGGTAACTTTTCGTATGGTAAAATTACTCAGAAATCTGGACGAGTTGAGAAAGTGGATTTTTAATACATATCTATACTACATAATAAAATCTGGAAAAATTTGATAAAATAGTTTAGACATATGAGCACCTCTGGGAATTTTTGGGGATTTTAATACTGAGTTCTTATACGATTTATAAATTATGGAAAACATGACAAATTCGTACTTAAAACTGTGTGATGGGATAAAAGTGTAAAATTGTGAACTAAAGGGTGTGATGTGTTTATTATGTAACCTTAAGGGTATAAATGGATATTTTGATAAAATCAAAGGTCATAACTTATAAAATCGGTAACTTGATGATATTTTCATATTGAACCCTAAACTTATGATATTTTCATATTGAATCCCTAAAGTTATGATAACTACTATAAGACACTAAAACTTGTGAATGATATTCGAATCATGAGCTAAGAATATGATCATCTCTAATCCTTTAATTTGAAATACGAGAACGTTAATGATCAAAGTTACTTAATATGAAATGAGGAGTAACATGAAACCATATGATTATACGAACTTAAGAGAACTTATGTTTAATTGTAGATCGGGTGAAGAGGGAGTGATCATTCATCCCTATTCTTTCGTTGCGTTGGTATTTTGTGTGCTTTGTCGAGGTACAGATATTCTGCCCTTCTTTAATAAGGTGCCTTCGTCTCATTTCTGATTTCTGATTCACTGCCATGTTCTTTGATTCTGTGAACCTTTCTGGTTTCTTTCATGATATTATGAACCCTTGTCATGACCTTCTGTTATGAACCTTTCTGATATTGAACCTCTTATGATTATGAACCTTTCATGCATGAACCTTTGCCTATGAACCTTTACTTATGAACCCTTACTTATGAACCATGCTTATGAACCATGATTATGAACCATGATTATGAACTTATGAAACCAGATAATGACCTATGCAAGTAAACTTAAAACATGATTCATGATACTTGACCTTGACCCACAGTTTGATACTACGAGCCACTCACTAGGCATGAGGGTTTCATGTCCATGTCAGTCGATGCACCGATGGCATGACTCTAGGGCAGGAGAGTGATGACCTGTCCCGTCCCTGCATGTTATGTTTACGTAGAGGCAGATTATGGCCACCTGGGGCGTATGGATGCATCCTAGATTTGTTCATGTTCATGTTCATGTTATGTTATGTTATTCATGGTGACTGATGGTGTGTGCGATACACGTCTTTCACACTCTGGGAGCTAGCTACTCCAACCCATGATTGAGGACACCCCTCATATTTACAGGATACCCATGATGAGGACACCCCTCATATTTACAAGATACTCATGATGAGGACACCCCTCATATTTACAGGATACCAAGAGGTCTCCCCTCTACATGTTTATGATTATGATTATGCTTATGATTTCATGTTATGGGCTCGTAGTGGATTACTGACTTTTCCTTACCTTGCACCTTTACACTTTCCCTTATGACACCATGTATTCTTACCATGCATTCTTACCATGTATTCTTACTTTGTATTCTCACCATGTATTCATGCTTCCATTCTCATTTACTCATGTATTATTCATTATGCTACTGCTTTGTTTCCGTTATATCTGTTCACTGGGCTTTTTAAGCTCAGCCGCACGTTTTCTTTTCGTGTGCGGCAGATTTTAAGCAGGACGACGGGTTTGGGTATAAGTGAAGAGACTTTTGGACTTAGAAGACTTTGAGTAGAAGCTATTAGAAGAGATGTACTTATGGATTTTATAGACGGCTTTTATTTTCCTTTGTAACCCTTTGTATTGCAAGATTTCATTTGTAACCTTTGAGAACCATTGTATTACTATTTGATTGTATGCTATGTTTATCTGATATGAGACCATTTGCGTGACATCTTTACCCTTGTCGGGTTGGGGTGTTACAATTATGGTATCAGAGACAGGTTGCGATTCGTAATACATTTACCCTTGGCCTGTGTAAGTAGGACCACTAAGTTTCCCTGTAAGCGCTCATAAGATAACCTGTAAGATTTACTTTAGGATCTCCCTATAGGAACCTAAATTGGACCTGTGAGGAATGGGTAGACTAAGACATATATGTGAGTATCATTTGCTTCCGCTTCACTCTGATTCGTGCCTCTGCCCTTAGTTAAACCTCAGCAGAAACTTTTCAGGAGTTAGAAGTTTTGCAACTTAAGTTTAGTAACCAAGTAAGTTTGGAATACCTCGAAAAACCCACCTGGATACCTTACACCATGTAAGTTTCATTTTCAGATTTTGACATCCACCTCCGATTTGTTTGATAAGCTGTTTAACACCTTTCCGACCATGTCGTAAGCCATTCAACCATAATGTGTTCGACACATTTTGTGAATTCATTGCTTATGCTGAATGTGAATGTATCGTCCGATACTACTTAACTTTGCATAAATCCGTTACTACTCCTATGAGAATTCTGGTAATTATTAACCATGGATATAGGAAGTTATGTTTCTTTCCTTTGAATGACGAATCTTGTTCTGCCAACCATTTCCTTTGGAAGGATATGATGCTATGTTACCTCTGTATGGATTTGTTAACTGAGCATGATGATGCTAATAATGGATATTCTGTACATCTCACTTTTGACAAATATACGATGTTGTATTGCTGATAATACACATCCTACTTACTGCTTATGCTAAGAAGCTAAACAAATCCCCACACTTGAATCATTCGTTTATCCATCTCAACACTTTTATTGAAACATGTGCTGGATTTCGATATATGAACTATCCGTCTGATTCGATGACTGTATTCGTTCTATGAATCTTTTGATCTTGACATGTCTTATTGTGTGGTCTCTTATGTATGGACTGGATGACTATTTGTAAAGCTACCATAGACTACCGTATCTGAAATGTGATCTTAACAATTTATCTTACCCTATTTCGTTATGATGAATCTCTACACCTGAATCTGCTAAAGTTTTGCCACTATGGAAGCACCAACCCTGAACTCATATGATTATCAATTTTCCTGACAACCATTACTATTCACCCTTGGAAAGTTCCGCCATTAGAAATATTCCGTTGTACGAAGATTTCTGGTATTTCAGGTGTAATATGAATTTTGCTCACCTCAGTGATTCTCTTGAAGTACTCTTGTTGGTCTATGAAGATGAAGTATGTGACGACGTATCGACTATTGTGCACCTAACCGTACCACTATCAGTAATCGTTACCCGTTTTCGCACCTCAATGATTGATTTGGTCCTTCTTTTGAAACTTCGTATCTCGTTGCATCGTGCTAAATTTGAAGGGCTGAAGCAGCAACCACAAGAACTTCTAAGAAGGGGGTTAACTAACCGAGAGTAACCTTTGTGAAGTAGTTCAGTCTTACTTTGAAGAAGAAGGAAGGCGACATGAGGTGTATGTGAAAGTTTTTCCCCTAACCGATTTCAGAGACGGTCCTCGCGCTCGTTATAACCTTATGAGTTTGAGTGATGCCAATAGTATTGGCAAAAATGAGCATGTCTTCGTGTGTTTTGGACAAATTGTCATAGTATGACATTGTGTTATGTTCAGAGAACGAAAGAAGAACATAGAGATTATTGGCAGGATGAGCCTTGTTCTAGAAGAGAAATTCGGTTGACGTTCAGAGCTCTTAGTAAGCAACACTACCCTATGTAATGTGAAGACAGAGTTTCACACAGAAAGGATCAAGATCGAAGACAATCATCAGCGTTAGAAACCTGGTGGGAGAATAGTAGAAGATGGTTGCGACAAGTGTACCTTAGAAGAAGCACCTAAGAAGAAGAGAGGAACTGGATAGTACTCGACTACACATCATGCAACACGTGAAGATTGCAACTCGGGCATCAAGACAACCAGATCGTATGAGGCGAATCGTTCAACACATACCTGGAGCTATGCTGGAAGACCTGTCGAAGACGCGCAGTCTTGCTTCTCTATTCATTTTAGTTGTACTAAGATGAATTGAGAGCAGAAGCAAACTTGCGGATGGAGGGTTGTACGATGATCGTGTCAGAGACTGCCGCTACGACATCACTATATCAAGAAGAGTTGCTGAAGGCTTGAGGAATCAGACTCAAGTTTGTAATTCCTTTTCACCATGGGATAAGATGGACAAACATAGATGAACCACTCCAACTTGGAAGAAATTTTGAAATTTAGTATTTGAATTGACGAATTTTGAAGTGGACATTTGCGTTTAGACGAGGTGATCCTGTGAATGATGAAGCTATCGATGACGTAATTCGTTTTCCCTCAACCTACTTAAATTCCGTTACCTGATAATGAAGTCCTTTGAATAATTTGGGTTTCTCTGTTAGTAATTTCGTCCTATGTCACTCTGCATTTGTTGAGTAATGAGTTATGTGGAATTTTGACGAATTATGGAAGGGACTTTGTGATTTATGTTTCAGAAAGTACGGATGTTGAAGTAACCACTGATATTGGCTGAGTTGATTTCGGTAAGTTATGAAGTATTGACGCTATTAACGACGTATCTGAATTCTGATGGACATTTTCGGATTTCCGTTACTCTTCGAGTAATTTCGTTCTCTTAGTTATGATGTTTGATTTTAGTGACCTCTGAGACGGTAGGTGGACTAGGTGGATTTAGATAAGTTATGTTAATCACGACTTGAGATAAAGTATGACCATTGTGAGGGCATATTTATATGATGCAAGTATTATGACGTCTGGCCAGCGTGATAATACTTACATCATATAACGTGCACTCTTTGTGGGCATATGATATTTCGAGAAGTGCCTTAGAAGCCTTAGAATTTCTGATATCTGTTTGAGATCATCCGCGTTTAGTGAGATTTTAGATTCATTCTACCTATATGATTGATCCGCTGTCTTTGATATACGATTTGATACATTTGATGATTCGTCACGCGCTTCGTTGACCGATGGTGCGTTCCTTAGTTCGATCAGTACCTGCTTGGAATTGATGAGTTCTTCTATAAGGGTGCACTAGTTCCCTTTCCGTTAAGAATCTGGACTGAGCTGATGAGATTTTACTCTTTAGTACTACCTTCGTATTACTTACAACAGGAATGTTTCACGTATCTCTGTGTGAGATTTAAATCGTTATCCGCTACATTGTTGTTTCGTATTTCTTGGAACGGATTCGTTGTGAACTATGAAGGCCTAGGGCTTTTCGATGATTTTGATCAGGTTGGCAAGGTATCTCATCGCTTGGCGTTACCTTCCCAGTAATATCATGTATACGATGTATTCCATGTACCACTTCTTCGTTAGTATGATTATCATCCGCTTCATGTTGTGTTTTGCCCATTCGATCAGATTCGAGAAAATCTTTCGTATTGTGAAGAACCTGAGGCTATTTTGGAGCATCAGGAAAGAGTCATGAGAACTAAAACCATTCCGTTCGTAAAGATTCTTTGGAAGAACCATCCTGAGAGCGAGGCTACTTGGGAAACCGAAGAGTCAATACGATCCGATTATCCGAATTTCTCTTTTTGATTTGGTACGTATTCATTTCGTTATTGCTTTCGATTTCGCATTTCATTTCGATTTCGCACTTCAATTTTCGAGGACGAAAATTTTTTTTAAGAGGGGAAGAGTTGTAAAACCCGCAAATTAAAACTATATGAAAAGACCAATATGCCCTTGAATTAAATCTCGAGAACTTATGAATACGAATTAAATACATTAACCTAAGTCTAAGTTAAATTAAAACTATACATTATATACATTTGGTTACAAAAAAAAAAGAAAAAAAAAAAGAAACAAGACTACATTTGGCCGCCCCCCCCCCCCCCCCCCCCCCCCTTTAGCTTGTAACATGTCTAGGTTCTTGATTTATATAACTATGGTATATCCCTTAATTCTTGCAAATCATTCCTTTAATACCTAAATCAAATATTCGGTCCATGTTTTATCTCCTTATACCGGATTTCCAATTTTAAACAAACAAAACCCTACAACAACAATAAACAATCGGCTGCCCCATAATTCACTGCTGCCACGCTTGAAATTCACCCAAAAAGGCTCCGAAAACTCGTTCTAATTATCATCTAATCGTCACAAGGTAAGCCCCTAACCTCTATGATGATCCATACGAAAATTTCGCGTCAAAAACTAACCAAATCCATCACTTTTTGTGCTGTTTTTCTGCCTTGTTTGCTGCTGTTCTGTCGACAAGATTGGAAGAGAAAAAGAGGCCTTAGTGTGGTGTTTTGATCCGTGTTGTGTTCGTGGTTTTCGTGGTCTTCGAGGGTATCATATTCTTGTTTAATTCCTGTTCTTATTCCGTTGTTATAATCGAAATATATGTGTTATAAAACCAAAAACATTCACATAAAATCATGAATGATAAAACTCTAAAACTATGTTTGTGAATTGGATACCACTTTTGGGTGTGAAATAATTGATGAGAATCATGTTAAATATGTTAATGAATGATCAAAATATGTTATGGACTCAATTAAAAACGTTTGGGATGAAAAACATGTGATTTGGATATGAAAAACCCTAACTTGGTTAACTTGCTGTGTGGAATGTTTCTGAGTCCGAAATTTGTTCAAGTTTGAAGGGCTATAACTTTATGATGGAATCGTGTTTTTGAGTGATTCAAAATCCCTAAACTAAGTTCATTGAAATAGCTATCTGGAGAAATTTAGTTTGAAATTTTTAGAGGATTAGAAGGTTACTTTTTGATTTTTAGAAAATTATGTGTCTGGTCGGATTTGTGAGTCGGGAAAATCAGTCCGGGTTTTCCATTTTTAATTTTCAAACCGTGTTGAGTTAGAAGGTGTCCTTTGAACTGGGTAATATTCAAGATGTATATGACTTCCTGGAATTTTTCTAGATTTTTGTGAATTTTTCTTAAAGGGTTTATAATTGGTAACTTTTCGTATGGTAAAATTACTCAGAAATCTGGACGAGTTGAGAAAGTGGATTTTTAATACATATCTATACTACATAATAAAATCTGGAAAAATTTGATAAAATAGTTTAGACATATGAGCACCTCTGGGAATTTTTGGGGATTTTAATACTGAGTTCTTATACGATTTATAAATTATGGAAAACATGACAAATTCGTACTTAAAACTGTGTGATGGGATAAAAGTGTAAAATTGTGAACTAAAGGGTGTGATGTGTTTATTATGTAACCTTAAGGGTATAAATGGATATTTTGATAAAATCAAAGGTCATAACTTATAAAATCGGTAACTTGATGATATTTTCATATTGAACCCTAAACTTATGATATTTTCATATTGAATCCCTAAAGTTATGATAACTACTATAAGACACTAAAACTTGTGAATGATATTCGAATCATGAGCTAAGAATATGATCATCTCTAATCCTTTAATTTGAAATACGAGAACGTTAATGATCAAAGTTACTTAATATGAAATGAGGAGTAACATGAAACCATATGATTATACGAACTTAAGAGAACTTATGTTTAATTGTAGATCGGGTGAAGAGGGAGTGATCATTCATCCCTATTCTTTCGTTGCGTTGGTATTTTGTGTGCTTTGTCGAGGTACAGATATTCTGCCCTTCTTTAATAAGGTGCCTTCGTCTCATTTCTGATTTCTGATTCACTGCCATGTTCTTTGATTCTGTGAACCTTTCTGGTTTCTTTCATGATATTATGAACCCTTGTCATGACCTTCTGTTATGAACCTTTCTGATATTGAACCTCTTATGATTATGAACCTTTCATGCATGAACCTTTGCCTATGAACCTTTACTTATGAACCCTTACTTATGAACCATGCTTATGAACCATGATTATGAACCATGATTATGAACTTATGAAACCAGATAATGACCTATGCAAGTAAACTTAAAACATGATTCATGATACTTGACCTTGACCCACAGTTTGATACTACGAGCCACTCACTAGGCATGAGGGTTTCATGTCCATGTCAGTCGATGCACCGATGGCATGACTCTAGGGCAGGAGAGTGATGACCTGTCCCGTCCCTGCATGTTATGTTTACGTAGAGGCAGATTATGGCCACCTGGGGCGTATGGATGCATCCTAGATTTGTTCATGTTCATGTTCATGTTATGTTATGTTATTCATGGTGACTGATGGTGTGTGCGATACACGTCTTTCACACTCTGGGAGCTAGCTACTCCAACCCATGATTGAGGACACCCCTCATATTTACAGGATACCCATGATGAGGACACCCCTCATATTTACAAGATACTCATGATGAGGACACCCCTCATATTTACAGGATACCAAGAGGTCTCCCCTCTACATGTTTATGATTATGATTATGCTTATGATTTCATGTTATGGGCTCGTAGTGGATTACTGACTTTTCCTTACCTTGCACCTTTACACTTTCCCTTATGACACCATGTATTCTTACCATGCATTCTTACCATGTATTCTTACTTTGTATTCTCACCATGTATTCATGCTTCCATTCTCATTTACTCATGTATTATTCATTATGCTACTGCTTTGTTTCCGTTATATCTGTTCACTGGGCTTTTTAAGCTCAGCCGCACGTTTTCTTTTCGTGTGCGGCAGATTTTAAGCAGGACGACGGGTTTGGGTATAAGTGAAGAGACTTTTGGACTTAGAAGACTTTGAGTAGAAGCTATTAGAAGAGATGTACTTATGGATTTTATAGACGGCTTTTATTTTCCTTTGTAACCCTTTGTATTGCAAGATTTCATTTGTAACCTTTGAGAACCATTGTATTACTATTTGATTGTATGCTATGTTTATCTGATATGAGACCATTTGCGTGACATCTTTACCCTTGTCGGGTTGGGGTGTTACATTTTGTGCGCCTAAATCACACACACAAACATTCATTTACTAAATTTTTCTCTCAAAGATTCAAGATCATAAGGGTTTGCAAAGGATTTTGGGTAATTTGGAGCTTGATTTGGGTTAACTAGCAAAGTTTTTGGTGTTCTTGTGCTCATATCCCACGTAACACCTTAAGAACATTGTAAGGATTCTCAAAACTTTTTTAAATTTGTTAATCTTGTGTTCATTTGGTGTATAGTGATGTTTAAAAGTGTTAAATGTATATGCTTTGATAATATGATTTAAGCTATGGTTTGATCTAAAGTTTATAGTGCTCGACTTTTTGTGATGGATATGAGTTAATTAGTAGATTTCTTGCTTGTGTGGTAAATCTTGTTGCATATAGTGCTTATTTGATAATACAAACACTAGTTACGGTTTTTACACTAATTTAAGCACTATAATGATTTTTAGAGCACATATAGTGTTCGACTAGCATTAAAAATAAAAGATTATTGGGGTTTTGAAAAACATAAAATTTTGGCTCAAATGGTGAAATGGTGGAAAAATATAGTGAAGTGTTTATTTAGTTTAGCTTATTTAATAAGCTATAAGTTACTAAAGATAATTAACTAAAAAGTGAAAATAAGTTGAGATGCTATATATGGTTCGAATGAACAGTAGAAAAGTCAAAGTTTGACTTTTGATTAAGTAGCTTAATTATTGGAGATTATTTGATAAGTATAAAGTGTAATTGGTAACTAAAAATAACTAATAAGTGACAAATAAATACAAATTGGGCTAAATAGATTTTGGGCCATAAAAATCCACTATTTTACTGTTGGGCCGATGCCCATGTGAAATTTTGTAAGTTTAACTTTTTGACCAAACGAATGTATTGAACGAGTAAAATGATTTTTAGTAACGTGTCGATATATACATTATAACTAAAAATGTGTTTTGGGTCAAAAATGACAATTGGGCTTATTTTGATAGTTCAGCCCAATATACAAAGAAAAATGATAAATTTGATTTTTGGAATATTTTCCGACTCGCCGAAGTTAAAAATGTTTAACGAAACGATAAATATAACGATAACTATTTTTGGACTTGTTTTGAGACGCTTAGTCTCCGAAAGGGTAAAAATTGACATTTTTCCTAAAATGACATTTAAATTGACTTCTGTTGACTTTTCGAAGAATACTGACTTCGCGTCGAAATTTAGTGTTATTACTTAAAGGTTAAGATAACGAACAATTTAACGACGAATATATATATTCACGACACTTAACATATATCACTAAAGTATTTTGCACTTATAACTAGTTAGCGAAGTATTGGAGTAAGGTTTGCAACACGTGAGATAAATGGAAACGTTGTATAAATAAACGGGTCATGCCCAAATTTTCTAAAAATCCAACACTTAGAATATTTGAGAAAGTCCACAATTTAAGTAAACTTTATGGAATTACTTCACCAAGTTATTTTCCTTATAATAAATGTTGCAACAAAAAGTAATAAACGACGTTTCTAAATATAATAGTTTTTCACTAACTACGTTATATTAACCACTCTTCAAAGCCATTTAATTAATCTCTATATATGAGAATTTAACTTAAGATATATATATATATATATATATATATATATATATATATATATATATATATATATATATATATATATATATATGACACTTGCACATTTAAATCGCGAATACTAGCTCGGATGTTCCGTTACGTATTCCCACCATGCACTTTCACCATGAGCTACCCCCAAAGAGTTATAAAAATAAATCGTTTCGAAATATACTTTACCACACAGCAAGCAAGAAATACACAAGCACATGTCAAACGTAAAACTTTTCAAATAAAGTAAAGACTTGAACCACGAATGATTTGCTAAGACTTACCGTACTAATTTAGGGTGCTGATCAGCGCGGTTGCATTATTTTGATTGATTGCTGAATTGCTGTATTTGAAAGGTGAGTTTATAGCCCCATATTTTTATACGATTTTTGGTTTTATAAGCTTGGGGTGAGAAACATGCAAAACTGTTTTCATGGACCAGAATTGATGTTGCTTTTAAGATCACACTAGTATACAGAAACCTAAGTTTGTTGAATCCCATTTTGTGCCCACTATCATCTGCCGTTAATTCCTGATGGGAAGCCGGTTGTTATAAATAGATCTATTGGGAGTGACGTCCCCATTCGGTTGGCTCGGCATAGCCAAGGCGAACGTATACCATTCGGGTTTTTAGCCGGGTGTCTAGGGATTAACACTCGCGGGCACCCTTATTTATTTGCTAACGCTAGTCGTGCTGCATTGTCTTAGTTTCGGTAGGATGAGGCTTAGTGTTTGCATTACGGATAGTGTGTATCTGCTGATTTGTTTTATGATATTGCTATTGGTCCATGTGTGCTATTTATTTAAACCTATGAACTCACCAGCGTTAGCTGACTTTTAGCATGTTTTTCTCAGGAAACTGAGGTGCGTTTAGCCGGGTGCAGTGCATGGCGTCGGTCACAATAAATGATGGAAATGTTTTTAATGCGTTTACTCTGACAACTGGACCTTTTGTTTAAATGGGCTTCATTTTCATCTGAAATGGTTTTTATGTATCGCTACATGACTTGACTTATGTAATATATTTTAAAACGGATTTTTAATCCGTTCACTATATCTTGTGTGATGATTATCAACCACGTAGCACCCCAAAGTGTATGCTTCCGCGAATATTGTGATTTTGGGGGTGTTACAGATACAAAAAGTTTTTAAGTTTTTAAATGGAAACGTATTCACCCCCCCCCCCCTCCCCTCTACGGTTTCCACAATTACACTATGATAAAGGCTCCTAATACACACATTCAATTACTCGAATCACTAATTCTAGCTCCTATGTACTTACCCTTAAGCATTGACATTAAACCAATGTACTTACACATGAAGCCTCCCACATTAATCATAGGCACTTTGCGTTTATAAGACAACTCAATCTTTTAGTATATAAGATTCATTTCCATGTCAAAATTAATACTACTTCCGTCTTTAAGTAAATGTCCTTTTTTTTTTTACTTGTTTAAGTATTTCTTTTTAACTTTGACCTTAACAACTTTTTTTATATAATATTTTATGCTAAATACATAAATAAATTGGGTTTTAAATGTGTTTCCTTTGTATAATTTTCATTAAGTATTACATAACACAAACAAAAATATTTAATATCAAAGTTGGAAAAAAAATCAAAAAATCAAAAAATCAAAAATTAACACTTATTTAAAGATGGAGGGAGTAATAAAGTTGCTAAAAATCACTGAAAATATGTGGAACTAATATGAATTATGAAGTATTGAACATCTTTTACATTTATGGGTTTAGTTACTTTTTGACATTCCAAAGTCATAAATCATCTTAACGGGCTGAAAGGGCTTGTCTTGTATAAGCAAGCCCAATCAATAAGCTTTTGGGTTGTTTTATCCTTTTAATTGGGAAACTTGCATTTACCTGGTCCGAAATGATATTTATTTTTAACGCAACTTTTTAATACACTGCTAAAACTATGCTACATTTATGTGAACTACGTATATTGACATATTGCCTTTCGTAATGCAATTTGGGTTAAAAAAAGGTCAGTTCTTTCTGACACTTTACACTGTTTACAATTAGTCATTCAACTTTCATGTTCTTATTGGCAAAATTCTTCCTCAATTTGTAACCAAACATTCTTGAAAGTAGTTCGGAAAATTGCTCGTTCAATTCCCCATTTCGTTCAATTATGAAAGTTTTCGTCAGATGCAGTATTACCATTCTCAGCACGCTGATAAGATCGGGTAATATTGCGATTGTATACGGATTATTGCAAAATCACGTTTTTTAAAACGTTTGCCTGTCTGTATCCCACTTGACTTTATATTTAACTGCATGGGATATTAATTACGAAATTATTGTGAAGTTATGACGAACATCAGTAGTTAACAAAAAGGTACAAAACTTTATTCATTTAAATTATTTTCCTTAATTTCTTTAATATCAATTTTGTTCTTCCCCCATTCTTTTTTCAGAGACAATTCCACTCCAAACCACCGGCAAAACATAGTCTCGGGAATTGTGGGCGATTCAGTTGGACAGGTCAACTGCATTTAATGTGGGCACAATTTCCAGTTAAGATCGGACATAAAGTATTCGTATGGATTTTTAGAAGTGTTTATGAAACTTTTTTTTATTTACAAATCTTTCAGTCAAGGTTGTCAGGATCGGGATCCTACCTAGGATCGTTTTCGGCTTTGCAAGATCGTGATCGTAGGATCGGATCGGGATCGTAAGATCCTATGAAAATGTATATATTTTTGCATAGGGGTTGTAGTTTTATATTTTTATATAATATTTTATTTGATAAACGAATCTAAATGGATGATAAAAGAAAAAGTTGTATGTTCAAGTACCGTAGTAGCAGAAGATTAGATATATTGCAATGCTCACTTGCAGAAAGTTACTACATACGTGCACCTACTTCTTTTTCAATGTTTTTTATTATAGGTTTTTCGTGATCACATTTAGATTAATGCAAAAATATAGTGTTAATTTATTGGTACGTGATTTTGTGACTTTTTTTATTACAGTATATAGATGAATGCGAAAAGATAAATGGATTGTATCTGAAAATGAAACGACATAATTTATAATAGAGGGTAACACAATATTTTTTTTTTCTTGATAATCAAATAAATTAAATTAGGATATTCTAATAATATTACTGAAATTTTTTAACATATAATTCATGCTTTTATATGAAACATAAAATAAATTATGAACAAAATTAGGTCAAGTATCTGGTTGGTTTACTTCAAAAACAAGCTTCTGACATGTTTCAAAACACGAAATCGTTTTTCATAATAAACCCGAAAAGACATATCTAAATTATTTCTAAATAATCCATAAAAGCATAATGATTTGACACTCATTAATCTTGTAAAAGTCAATCAATTAACAACATAAAATATAATAGCTTTCATGAAAAATTCTTAGTCATTGGGCTTTAAGACATGGACTTATGCATAATAAGTTAATATATCAAAAAATTTTAAAAAATATAAAAAAATAAAAATAAAAAAAATAAAAAAAATAGGTGATCCTACGATCTTACGATCCGATCCTACGATCCTACGTGAGATACGATCCTACTTGAATTAGGATCTTGTTAAGATCCTGATCATTTTTTGCGTATAGGATTGTAGTATCGCACGATCCTACGATCAGATCGCGATTTTGACAACTATGCTTTCAGTGTATAATCATTTGTATGGTATACTAAATGTAAATCCTGTATTTCTGTATATGCTATATATACACGAGTGTATGTAGCATCGTTCGCTAACCTTATTTTTATCTATAAACGGTAATTTACAACAAATATATGACTTAAATTGTCTACTCCACATCTATGTAATAATGGGATGAACAAATTGACTGTTAGCCATAATTGTTTGGTTTATTTAAGCAAATTTTCTATTTGTACTATGCAATAAATAAAATAAATTTTATGTCTCTACTACATGGTTGATGCTTTAAAGTATTGATGATAGCATTAAAATGAAACAAAAGCAATAAATAGCAATGTTGCAAAAATCGGCTGAATCGGCCGATTAATCGTTAATCGGCCCAGTACCTTGTAGAATAGTGAAAATCGGCCAAAAAATCGGTCAGGCAAAAAAATCGGCCAAATCGGTCAGGTTTAAAAAAAAAGAAAATTTAGACATTCTACTTAATTTGGGGATCGTTTATATCACTTATAATGCACAATGAGCCTCATAATCAGAATTGGAGCCTTTTATTGAGGTTTGGAAACATAGTAGGCTTGTAATCAGTTACGATCTATAGTTTGGTCTCCAAAAATACCCAAAACATGCAAAAAATGCCAATCCGATTAATCACCGATTAATCCCGCCTCGGCCGATTACTCGCTGCAGGGTGATCGACCGCCCAGCTACCGATTCACGATTTTTGCAACATTGATAAATAGTATACTTCAACAAATCTGTTAGACAAAAAATATATTTTAATACCAAAAATTGTTCGGAATGAATATCAGACTTCAACTGACTCCGCTGCAATGTGAGGCTGCCAAATTACTCGTTCATAACATGGAGCATATCAGTATAAATATAAAACCTATCATGAGCATCAAAATATTAGGTATGTAAGATGTTGTGCCCAAATATCAACCTCACGTTGTTTTAGTTGACAACTGAACCATAAGACATCTTTAACTAGACTAAGCATGCATAAATATCACATATTACTTTTGGGCAGAAAGGTAACATATATGCTAGTCATGCTTAAGTGGATTTCATTGCTACAGGTTATCATACAAATAGTCGTTTGGTTCGTTGAGTGGTAACATGAACAATTACCATAATATGGCAGGAGTGAACTTGTATATTAATCTAAACAACCATTCAACAAATGGCGTGTGCTCCAATAGTACCTCATATTGTGTGAGAAGATCCCTAACCAAATAGTTGTAAGTTCAAGTTCTGCTTAAGATATGTGAGATTGATTTGTTGTGTAAACGTTGTGAGATAGTTAAATTTGGCTTTCTAAAAAAAATCTAAATATATCTTTCTATTATATTTAAAAATTGAGTTTCTAATGTGAGTAATGCCTTAAAAATCTACACTAACTAATAATTTCAAGAAAACATTCTACCAGATCCTTTTTGTTTTCCACCATTGATGATCAAGTGTACTTACACTGTATTCTCCAAAAAAATAAGAAAGAAAGTGAATGTAAATTAAAGTGAGTGGAAGTAAATAAATGAAAAGGAAGTAAAATTGTGTTTCACTCCAAAAATGATGTGAAAGTTTTGAATATAAGGGTGCGTTTGGTATCCCACTATGGGAATCAAACTATGACTATGAAAGTGATTAAGGGTGTTTGTTTAAGATGAGAGAGCCCACCACTATGACTATGAAAGTGAGATATTATCCATACTATATATGCATCAAGAGAGGTGGGAATAAATCTTTCATAGGTGAGGGACCCACCACTACTATCAAACTCATACCCATTGTCATTCATGGCAGCATACCAAACACACCCTAAAATCCTCTCACTTTCAAACCATTACTTTCACTTTCCCTACTTAATAAAACTAAAGAACATGAGTTTTTTTTTTTACATTTCATCACTTTCTTTTTCTTTTCACCTATTTACTCAACTTGAAAACATAGTGTTAATGTAATTAAAACATGTGAATTTAATTAGTCTTTTAGTTTAATTAGTCTTTTCATATTTTAAGTTACATAAAACATTTAGCTAATAAGAAAGTATAAATATGTACTTTGATTTCCTCTGCAAAACGTATATCCTAAATAATATACAATCTTTAAGTGAGTAAAAATATAATTAGTGATGTTCATGAGACAGGGTTTCTATGAACACAAAACATTCTTTATCGTTTATAAAGAATAATTTGCTCACGGGATCGAACACTCTTGGCGTACTTGGTGTGAACAAACTCTTGTTGATCATCATGGTACCCTCTTATTATTAGCCATTTTTTCCCTCCAAGTACTATAAATGATGCAATCCACTCTCCAAGCATTAGAGATTCTATATTTTCTTCTTGAACACGGGATCCAAAATAAATGTGATTGATAGCGTATCAACATTAGTGGCTCAAGCTTACTAAATATACACACAAATCAAGCCCATTACCAGATCCCATCAATAAACACTTGATAGCGGCCCGGCTATAATCTCACGCTTGGCCTGACGGAACTCATCAGGTTACGCTAAATGCATAGTATTACTGCTCCCCAACAGTCACTAACGATTAAGATGTAGCATCTGACATAGGTTAGTGGGGACGTACAACAAGCACTACCTTTTACGAGCTAATAAAGAGAGTCCACCTATCTTTCTTGCCTGCTCTTCAGATGATCAACACCTGGCTTCTTCATAGCCGTTGATCATCCTTCAATGGTTTATCTCTAAACCCTACTCGCCTATCAATAAACAGAAGGCTTCACACACAACTTCAAAAAATCTCACACACTTGGGCAAATAATGCTTCACACGCAGACACGCACTCTCAAATGGTCTTTGTTTAAGTGTTATCCGAGCTTCTGGATCTCAATCATTCTCATCGGATTCTTACCGTTCAACACGGGAAAACAAACATCAAAACCATCCCATCTTTTATTACCGATTTACATACCATACGTAAAAAGTGTTGTTTATGCTAAAGTAAAATTTCAGATAGAGGCTACACTTTGAGAATATGTATTACATCAAAGATGTCACCTATAACAACTTATTGATATATATATCTTACAATTTTGGAATTTCCTACATTATATGGTACTTACTGATTTGTCCTTGCCTTATTTGTGTTCTTTCTCTATGTCATTTCTGAAAATTTATGAAGAGAAGCAAAGGATAATAGCATGACGTATGGAGATAAATTATTTTGGTTTAGTTTTGTGAAGAATAGGTGTCATTGTCTATTTAAGCTATCACTAAAGATTTTACTTCTCGGAGTCGTGTTCTAATTTATCTTCAGCTTTTCCAAAAAAAGTTAAGGTTTGGTTCATAGATCTCGCATCAAGTTGTTTCTTATAAGATAGATCATTTATTGTTCATTGTGATGTTTTATTTCTTCAAAATCATGCTAGAGATATTATTTTGTTAGGGGACCTTAATGAAGTTAGATACGAAACAGAAAGGTTCGGTTCTACATTCTCTAATAGTGATGTTGTGATTTTTAACTCTTTCATTAGAGATGCTGGTCTTATCGATCTTCCTATGGGAGGTAAAATGTTTACTTGGATGAACAAAACCGGAACTAAGTTGAGTAAACTAGATAACTTCCTAGTTTCGGACGGCGTTCTCCATGCTCATTCCCACATGCAGGTTATTGTTCTTGATAGAGTTTGGTCGGATCACAACCCCATTCTCTTACATTGTACAAATTCAGACTATGGTCCGATCCCTTTTAAACTCTTTCATTCATGGTTTGATCGTATTGGTTTCGATGATGTAGTTAATGAGGCGTGGAATAATCTTTCATTTGAGGTTCATGGTTCCATAATGACTTTTCATGATAAATTAACAGCCCTAAAATCTCAACTCAAACTCTAGTATTCCCGCACCAAAGATTGTGAACATAGCAGGAAACAAAGTATTTTGCATTCTTTGATACTGCTAGATGAAAAGATTGATGAAGGTCGAGCAAATGAAGAGGATAGAGAGCTCCGTGTAAATACTTTGATTGAGTTAGCGGGCTGATGCGCGTGATGTGTCGTTGCGGTTTAGCAGTTTTAATGCCTACTCAAGTTTTAAATTTATATTTAGCCGACTTATCAATAACACACACACTTAACGAGCAGTGTACCCGGTCAGTATGAAGATAATGGTAAGTAGAGTGTCGATCACTAAGAGTGGAACGTATTATCTAGTTATTCTAATCAGTATTTTAATATCCTAACGCAAGGGGGTTTCAGCCTGAGAGACTGGCACAGTTTTGTAGTAATTAAATGATAAAATAAACAAATAGGCACGAATCAGCAAGTAGCACACACGTACACAGATAGATACTCGAGACAATAAGAGGGCTGTCCTTATGATTAAGTAGATTGTCACTTGTTTTATTGATAGCTTTATATGAAGTGTATGTAATTAACCCTTTCTCGTTGGTCCTATTCTCATCGGCGAGTAAACCCTTAATGATTACTTATGTCTAAAAGTTATTCCTAAGTGATCAATTTAGAAACAACCGTGGGAGCCACATCTTGTCCCGCAGTCGGATGCCCGCAAGCCACTAATAAACACAGAGGTTATCAATGCACTAATAAGTAGTAACCAAAGACATCAACATATAAACTTTAATTAATGAGAAAGCAGTTTTAAGGGAGTGCAATCTTTCCGTTGCCACATTACACAAGCCACCAATCTTGATGAATTAAAGTTTGCTAAAACAATAAAACAAAACTACTTAATGAATTAAATACATGCAGCACCTTCTTACAGCTCTTGTATCTTCGATTTGGGTGTGTCTTGTGCTGCCTCTTGACTGAATTCGTCCTCCTGTTCTGCTGTCCGAACTTCGGTTTTAGGGTTTCGAACTCTTTTAATTCGTCTGGTCTACGGGGTATTTATAGTTTCTGTCTGAGGGAAGATGCGGCGCATCTACTTAAGTAGATGCGGCGCATGTACTTAACTTCGCGTGGGGTCCAAGATTATAATATTCAGGAATATTCGTACACCGCCAGAAGATGCGGCGTAACTCTTGATTAGATGCGGCGCATGTCCTCTTGTATCTTGGATCGTATCTGGTGATATCTTGATAGAGATGCGGCGCATGTTGATAGTGAGATGCGGCGCATCTGGAGCAGAATTGACTTGATCTTGTCCATGTCAGTAGACTTCCTCTTTATGCACGTTTTGCTCCATTATTAGTCCATAATCGCTAAGTTTCACCAAATGCTTGTTTTTACCTGAGAATTACAAAAGTAAACAATTAAGTATCAATCCTCATACATAATATAGTAAAACAAGTCAAATTAATAGGATAAATGATAGTAATAAAATGTACTTATTTGAGTTCATCAAATATCCCCCCACTTGAACTTTACTTGTCCCCAAGTAAACCTTAGAATTTCATTTATGAAAATGTATCCTAAAAGATGTTAGGATTTATTTTTATATTTAAGCATGTATTCATTTATTTCATAATCACACAACTGAACACTTAACGAATTAGAAGTAAAATAAAATAAGTCGATAAAAGCAAATCTAATCGTTTAACTGTCCAGTCGCGACGAATATTCTATCATAAGCTTGGCAAGTATACACATCTCCACCACTAAAGCTAAGGAATAACAAGTCTAAAGCGGTAAAAAGGGTTTTTAGGCTAAAGGGTTAATTATTCTTAATCACTATCGATCTCAAATTCCAGAAAAGGCGACAAAATCACAAATACATGATCGAATCCACGAACACGATACTTGCAATTGCTCAAATCCTTAACTCGAATAGGCTAAAGATAGGTCCAAACTTCACCAATAATAATATATCAAAAAGGGCGACAAAATCATAAATACATAGCCGAATCCACGACCACGATACTTAAGATTGCTCAAATCCCTAATCTCAATAAATCAAAGGTTCGGTTGGATAAAGAACAATACAGGGTATGGATAATATTTGGGATATAAATTGGTGTAAAAATAAAAATAAACAAAACAAAACAAAATAGATTAAAATCCTAAGTGTGGTTAATCACTATCCCAACCATCCCATGAATAAGACTCATATCATCGAATAACTCACGCTTTAACACTTGAAACACACGCTTTAGGTAGACACGAATTATACTCAACAAAATCTTAATCAAAGAATAAACCTTAATCGGCATTCCCATAACTGCCAATTCCCATTCAATCCATAGATATAATACAACAAATAGTGGTGATATCGACCACTTACATAACTCTACATCGTTGGCTTAAAATAAACATCCAACTCTTTTTTCTTTCTTTTTCTTTTCTCATTTTTTCAATTTTTTTTTTTTTTTTTTTTTTTTTTTTTTTTTTTTTTTTTTTACTTTAAAGGATGTGTAAAATTTCACCACATCACTACAACTTTCTTTCCGGATAATTTTTTTCATACTTTTCATACTTTCAGAAATAACGGTAAAGTGAAAGTAGTAAACACACGAAAAATAAACTCAAAAATATACAATATTTACTTTCACTCCAATTTGCATTGTGCAATTTCCCGACCTAACCATAGATAATGAATTACGCACGCGAACACAGGTAATGTAAGGAAACACACTCTGCCTATAGCAATTAACCAACCACGGATTCTAATCTACAGGGTAGGCTAAGGTGTAAGGGTGTAACGAAACATTTTAAACATAGGTGTAAGAAACGAAAGGAATGGCTCTGAGGGTTTTTCTAGGGGTATCTTACTCTAAAAATGAGAGTAACAAAAGGGTTTTATACGGGGGTTAACTAACCAGTGTAGTTAGCTAATAACACATAACATATAAAGGCTATTTGGTGTAATCCTAGAATTTTACCAAGTTAGACAAGTCATTCCAATTATATAAATAATACTCATTATGGTGGTCTCGAATAGTATACAAGCCAAGTTCTAAAGTTTACAAGTCACCGGCACACTCATAGATTTGTGAATTTTGGAAAAATCACAATTTTTGAAAATAACGTCATGTGTGCAGTTATGCAACTTAGATCTTAAACAAAAACATGCTAAAAAAATTTTTAAGTTTGATATATTAAGCACATTTTAAGCATAATTTTTGAAAAAGTAGGACAAGTAAGTGTTAAGTGTTCTAATTCTCCTATCCCCCCACTTAAGTTAAACAACGTCCTCGTTGTTTGTATAAAAGGTTAAAAACTGGAAAATAAAAGAATTAGAACAAGAAAAACTCCCCTGAGATTTGCTCGGTATGATCCTCCATTAGCAAAAATCATCTTTCTTGTGGATTAGAACGTTAAAGCTTCATACTTGACGTATCCACAGGAAATCCAGGAAACTATAATACCACCAACACTTTAAAACACACCTAAGATAAGAAAGGTTCAACTTGCATAACACATTAGTAGTTAGGAAAAATAAAACTTAAAAATTAAAACTGAAAATCATCAGGTCAGTCGATGCGCCGTATCTTATTGAAGAAGATACGCCGTATCGAGCCTGGAATAAATACGGATCAGAATAAAGATGCGCCGCATCCTTAACCAGGGATGCGCCGCATTAAAATAAACTGATAAATAGTTTTAAAGTCGGAAATAAAAATGCAGAAAAATAAAATAAGATATGACCATTGCAGAGGATGCGTCGCATCTCAGGACTGAGATGCGCCGTATCTTCGTGCGGCCTGGACTGACTCGACACAGAAAACAGAATAATAAAAGATAAATCCGGGTTGTCTCCCGGTAAGCACTTGTCTTTATTCCAGAGTCTTCAAGTTAGACTCACGTTCAGCTCATTAGTATCGATCATTGAAGGAGTCGGAAACATCACGCTCCTTCATCCCCAATTTAGTGATATTGAACACTCCTTGCTCGTCCTTAATTTCCACGCCGTTCTTCTTTAATATCTGTATAAACAAAGTCCTGTCCCTTTTGGGCAGAGATGACAAAATGATAGACGGGAAATTCTTATTATCATATAGGCACAGATAAGCAAGGTGGGGTGGTAGTTCAATAAACACATCATTGTTCAAATTCGTTTTCTCAACTACTCTCCTACGTTTATTAATTACTACACAATCATACCACTCATCATCAGAATCACTAACAATATTTCGTCTAAGTTCCGTAGGTACATTAAGGTCAATGAATTCCTCAAAGTCTTCATGATTAGGATTAGTTGAGTTGTTTTGAATCAATGTTTCTCCCATAAGTCTAGCTTCAAGATCGAGGTCCATACGCTCTCTTAATCCTAGCACATAAACACCTCTAATTATGCTTTTAACCGGATCTTGGCACTTATAGACTAGTTTATTATTCCCTACCCTTAATGAAATTTTTCTCTTAAACACATCAATCTTAGCATGGGCAGTAGACAAGAAAGGTCTTCCGAGGATTAAAGGAATCTTAACATCCTCGGGCATGTCTAGTATAATAAAGTCTACGGGAAAAATAAACTGCTCAATCTTAACTAGCACATTATTAGCAATCCCTTCAGGTCGTTTTACTGTTTTATCAGCCAATTCAATAAGTAATTTAGTTGGTGCTAATTTTCCTAGTCCTAGGGTAGCGAATGTCTTAAGAGGCATAACACTAACACTAGCTCCTAAGTCAGCCAACACATTATTGAAAGATATATTATTAATAGAACAAGGTAGAGTAAAACTTCCTGGGTCTTTTTCTTTATGAGGCAAGGCATTTGAATCGGTTGCAGGGCTCTCTTCTTTCATTGTTGCCTTGATCTCCTCTTCAATTTTTGTCTTCTCTTTTAGTAGTCTCCTTAAGCTGATTGAAGAGTTAAAGAAAAATTCGGGTCTTGCACCATCATTACCATTCATCGACCTTCTAGGTATATTAGGAGTGACTTCTTCGGTGGTGCTTATGGCCTTGACATGATCCCTTGGGTTGGTTTCAGTTGAGCTCGGTAAACTTCCATATCCCCTTTCTTGAAGAACTTTGCTCATTTGGCCAATTTGTTGTTCCAATGCTTTGATCGAAGCTCCTTGATTTCTTGTAGTAGTGTCCGTTGAAGCTCAAATTTCCTTGATCATAGCAGTATTCTCTTCATGTCTTTTAGCAGCATCGGCCATAATTTGCTTTAAAGTATCATCTAAAGTCTGCCTCCTCTCTTGATAAGCGGGATTGAAGTTGTTCTTTTGATAGAATCCCGGACTAGCTTCCCTAAATCTTGCTGAAGGTCGGAATGGTTGTCCAAATTGGGTGTAATAAGCTTCTTCAAATGTCTCACTTTCATTCTTGTTCGGGCAATCTTTAGTGTAGTGAGGTCCTTCGCACTTTTCACATCCAACTTGGGCAGCATACGCTCTTTCATCTCGCTTCTTCATCTCTCTACTAATTTTATCCAATTGAGCTTGAATAGCAGCAATCCCGTCAAAATTAGTGCTGCTCTTAGATCTAGTAGAGGTTCCATCGTGCCATTTCTGAGAATGATCAGCAGCTTCTTGGATCGCCTTCCTAGCATTAGTTGCACTCATCTGAGGTACAGCTCCCTTAGCATCCAAAATCTGTCTTGTAGGCACGTCCAATCCCTGATAAAACAATATTATTTCCTGCATAGGGGTTAGATAGTGTTGAGGACATTTTATCAATAAATCTTTAAATCGTTCCCAAGCTTGATAAAGGGTTTCATCTGGCTCTTGCTTGAAACTATTGATAGCCTCCATCTTCTTAGCAGTCTTAGCAGGTGGACAATATCTCTTCAGGAATTTGCTCTTCAAACCTTCCCACGTAGTGATTGAACTAGCAGGTTCATTCCTTAGCCACTTGTTAGCAGCTCCTTTTAGTGAGATTGGGAAGATTCTTAGCATGAGTTGATCGGTATTGACACTTTCTGTAGTAAACAAATCTGCAATCTCCAGGACCTTTTCGACATGCTCATTAGCATCCTCTTGTTCCGTCCCACTGAAAGCATTCTCTCTGAGCTCTTTGAGAAATTGTCCCTTCAACTCAAATTTTGACTTGTCATCAAACTTTGGTCTAGCAACTCCTGAAGTGTAATCAGCACGGGTATTGTTCATGTATTCCTCCATAGTAGTGTTTTCGCCCATTGTTCCTGTTTCAACTTCCTCTTTTTCTTCAGAAAAGTAATCAAGCTCGAGTGAACTTGAAAGATCAAAGCTTCTTGTGTTGAAAAGCCTCTTAAGCGAATGCAGGGCTCGTTCAGGATCTTCAAAAGGTTGAATCAAGTTCCTCGTAGAACTTCTGGTCATGCACTTCCTGAAATCAATCACAAAAGCATCAGTAGGGTATGCTCGAGAAAGTAATATATCAGATAATTAATAACGAAAACGGAATACGAAAAATTAAAGTTACTGATATCTGCAGACGATGCGCCGTATCCAAAAAGTTGGATACGCCGTATCTTATAATCGTTAAAATTTAATCAGACTTTATTCAGAAAATAGATACGCCGCTTTAGAATTTAAGAATGCGCCGTATCGAATTAATTAATCAAAAATCAACTTATCCAATTAAAATTAAATGCGTCGTATTAACGAAAGTTAATGCGCCGTATTTTCGTTACGTTTAAAAATAAAAGATTTTTGATTCAGTAAGATGCGCCGTATCGACAGAGATCGATACGCCGTATCTGTTTAATAATTCGCAAACTGTTTTTAATTAAAATAATAGATACGCCGTATCTGCGAAAGCAGATGCGTCGTATGGCGTTAATGTTTTAGAAAAAAATTTTATTAAAAACAGATACGCCGTATCTGCAAAAGCAGATGCGTCGTATTACTTTATCGTTTAGAAAAATTTTCTTATTAAAAACAGATACGCCGTATCTTGGGGAAAAGATGCGTCGTATCGAATTAATTAAACGCGTTGTATATAAAAAAAATTAAACGCAATACGCCGTATCTGAGAGATCAGATGCGCCGTATCGTTTGATTTAGCACAGTACAACGATAGCAGAACACACAAAAAAAAGAAAAAATAAAACAAAAATAAAACACACGAACAAAAACAAATAAAAGCAAAAATAAAAGAAAACAAATAGCACACAATACAACAAATATGCAAAATAGTACAATGATGCAATTAATCTAATAAAAAGAAAAACCTAATTAAAATACTAATCAAATTAACAGATAATAACAATTCACTCCCCGGCAGCGGCGCCAAAAACTTGATGCGCGTGATGTGTCGTTGCGGTTTAGCAGTTTTAATGCCTACTCAAGTTTTAAATTTATATTTAGCCGACTTATCAATAACACACACACTTAACGAGCAGTGTACCCGGTCAGTATGAAGATAATGGTAAGTAGAGTGTCGATCACTAAGAGTGGAACGTATTATCTAGTTATTCTAATCAGTATTTTAATATCCTAACGCAAGGGGGTTTCAGCCTGAGAGACTGGCACAGTTTTGTAGTAATTAAATGATAAAATAAACAAATAGGCACGAATCAGCAAGTAGCACACACGTACACAGATAGATACTCGAGACAATAAGAGGGCTGTCCTTATGATTAAGTAGATTGTCACTTGTTTTATTAATAGCTTTATATGAAGTGTATGTAATTAACCCTTTCTCGTTGGTCCTATTCTCATCGGCGAGTAAACCCTTAATGATTACTTATGTCTAAAAGTTATTCCTAAGTGATCAATTTAGAAACAACCGTGGGAGCCACATCTTGTCCCGCAGTCGGATGCCCGCAAGCCACTAATAAACACAGAGGTTATCAATGCACTAATAAGTAGTAACCAAAGACATCAACATATAAACTTTAATTAATGAGAAAGCAGTTTTAAGGGAGTGCAATCTTTCCGTTGCCACATTACACAAGCCACCAATCTTGATGAATTAAAGTTTGCTAAAACAATAAAACAAAACTACTTAATGAATTAAATACATGCAGCACCTTCTTACAGCTCTTGTATCTTCGATTTGGGTGTGTCTTGTGCTGCCTCTTGACTGAATTCGTCCTCCTGTTCTGCTGTCCGAACTTCGGTTTTAGGGTTTCGAACTCTTTTAATTCGTCTGGTCTACGGGGTATTTATAGTTTCTGTCTGAGGGAAGATGCGGCGCATCTACTTAAGTAGATGCGGCGCATGTACTTAACTTCGCGTGGGGTCCAAGATTATAATATTCAGGAATATTCGTACACCGCCAGAAGATGCGGCGTAACTCTTGATTAGATGCGGCGCATGTCCTCTTGTATCTTGGATCGTATCTGGTGATATCTTGATAGAGATGCGGCGCATGTTGATAGTGAGATGCGGCGCATCTGGAGCAGAATTGACTTGATCTTGTCCATGTCAGTAGACTTCCTCTTTATGCACGTTTTGCTCCATTATTAGTCCATAATCGCTAAGTTTCACCAAATGCTTGTTTTTATCTGAGAATTACAAAAGTAAACAATTAAGTATCAATCCTCATACATAATATAGTAAAACAAGTCAAATTAATAGGATAAATGATAGTAATAAAATGTACTTATTTGAGTTCATCAAGGGCCTCGAAAAATTTGAGTCCATGGATTTAATCTAAAAAGATAGGACTAAATGGGACGTGGAAGGAGATGAAAACTCCAATTTTTTTCACGATATTATTAAGTCCAAACGTAAATCTCAGATGATCAATGGAATTTTGCACGAGGGCGAGTGGATAATAGATCATAATGCTATTAAATTTGCATTCCTCAACTTTCATAAAGATAAATTTTCTTGTCATGACTCATCGGTTATCTTTCCTCCTATTACGGTTGGTAAGTTTTTATGTGACTCTGATCGGAATTATTTGGATTCCATGGTGTCATTGGAGGAAATAAAAGCTTCCGTTTGGGATTGTGGTAGCCAAAAAGCCCCAGGACCAGACGGCTTTTCGTTTATGTTCATCAAGAAGTATTGAGATATCTTACATCTTGATATTTAGACATTTGTTATCGACTTCTTCTCATCTGGTACGTTTCCTCTGGGCTCGAATTCATCTTTCTTTACCTAAATCCCAAAGGTTCCCAACCATTTGTATATTAAAGATTACATGCCTATTTCTCTTATTGGTGTTCATTACAAGATTTTTGCTAAAATATTAGTAAACCGGTTATCCAAAGTTATCGACTTGATTATCAGCCACGGGCAATCAACTTTTATCTTGGGTCGTCAAATTCTTGACGGGCCTCTTATTCTTAGTGAGGTTATCAAATGGTATAAAAAACGAAAAAATAAGATGATGTTGTTCAAAGTTGATTTTGAAAACACTTTTGATTCGGTAAGCTGGCGTTTTTTAGATCATCTTATGGATAAGCTGGGGTTTAGTGCTAAATAGCGTCGTTGGATCAAGGCGGGCCTTATATCTTCTAGGGCTTTTATTCTTGTTAACGGAAGTCCCACCTCGGAATTCTCTTTGAAAAGAGGGTTAAGACAAGGTGATCCTTTATCGCCTTTCCTTTTTATTAAGGCCTTAACATCATTCTAAAGGATGGGTTGGCGGCTAATATGTTTCGTGGTGTTAAGGTTGGCTCTTCTAGTTTCAATTTATCTCACCTTTTCTACGCGGACGATGTTATTATTTTATCTGAATGGAACCAAAATGATATGGATAATATCATTCGTATTCTCAATGTGTTCTACCTTGCTTCTGGTCTAAAAATTAATATTAGCATGTCCAATCTATATGGTGTAGGAGTTTCCTCAACCGAAGTTGCTCGTATGGCTGCAGGTACTGGTTGTTCTTCTGGTTCTCTTCCTTTCTCTTACCTTGGTTTACCTATAGGGTTGAATATGGGTCGTATAGAGAGTTGGAGTGTCTTGATTGATCGCTTTGAAGCTAGATTATTGGGGTGGAAAGCTAACTTGCTTTCATCAGGTGGTCGTCTCACCCTTATTAAATCGGGTCAAGGAAGCCTTGGTATATACTACATGTCTATTTTTAAAGCCCCTGAAGCCGTTATGAAGCATCTAGAAAGTCTTCGTGCTTCGTTTTTGGCGGTGCGACCGATGACAAAAAGAAGCTTGCTAAGATTAAATGGTCTAACATCTTAGCTTCTCATGATAAAGGAGGTTTAGGCATGGGTAGTCTCAAGGCTTTCAATATTTCTCTTTTTTTTTTAAATGGAGATGGCGTCTTTAAAGAATCCTTCTGCTCTTTGGGTGAAGGTTGATAAAGATTTATTTGGTACCTTTTTAATGGGTCATTTAAGCCCAACATCGTATTAATATGATCAAATATTGCCATAAATCGTTTCTTTTTGATTTTAGAAATTTGGGACGAAAAATATGGAAATCGGCACTTTTATGGCTTATTTGGACGAAAAACTGAAGAAAATGACGAAGTCGCAAAATTTTGTCAGATAAGGGAGTCTGACGGCGTCACACATTACAAAGTGACGCCGTCACTTGTTACAAAAGATGGATTTTTAGTGGAAGATTTACAGGCGACGCCTCAGATGAATTCTGAAGACCTACAACCTGACAGCGTCAGGTATATTTTGAAGACCAGAGTCACGTACAAAGTTACCAAGAGACGGCCCAGATCATTTACAAGGGGACGGCGTCAGTGATCCAGGGCGACGCCGTCAGAACGACGACTTGCACAAGACAAAACCCTAATGGCGGCGAGCTGATGGCGTCACAACCTATAAGGTGACGTCGCCAGAGTTGCAAATCTTTATATATATTCCCGTTGCATCTGGGAGTAGGGTTTTACGGACGATTTTCTTAGCTTTTGTAAGGGTTTTACAGCCCACAAAACACATGTTTCATTGAAGATAAGTTATCCTTTTAATCATTCAATATGTCTATGTGTTGTTTGATTACTTGTTTATCTTTTCTTTAATTTAACATGCTACCTTAGATTAATTAGTGTTTGCTAAGATCTAATGAAACCTAGTTATTGATCATTGATTTGTCGTCTCTTGTTTAATTGATTGCCTCGCGTTAGGAGTTGCAAAACTGGCTATTTTCTTATATGTGTTAGCTTGAACGTCTTACTAAATGCAACCGTAGAGTGCACTATTGGTTTTTCTCGTTCTATTTATTGCGTGAATTGCGGCTTGTAGATCCTAGAAAACTTAATAGACTTTAAGGGATTTAGGGTAGACTAATGTCCATAGAGTTATGGACTTCGGCACCTCGCCACGACCAATTTTAAGGAATACAATGCTTCAATTAAAACAAGGACGTGACAATTCTACAAATCAGTAGGAGATAACTAGGGAGTAAGGAAATCTAAGTGAACACGCTTTTCCTATCACACGAAGTTACCAATTTACTTTTCTTGTTATTAGTGTAATTTACTTTAATTATAGTTTTGGTTTAGTTAATTAGTAACTAAATCCGCCCACTCTTCAAACCCCGAGATTTTTAACTGTTTTTCATACAATATAAAAAAAAAAACAAAAAGAATCATCCCTCACCTTTAGACCTATCTCGACATACATTTTGACCTAACGACACTATTCCCATAGAGAACGATCAATCCCCCGGATGTTATCTATAATACACTACAACGGTTAGGTACACTGCCTAGGAGGATTGTAAAACTCGTTGAGGGTTACAATAATCCGTATCAAGTTTTTGGCGCCGCTGACGGGGAATAATTAATAGTTTAGGTTCAATTTCTATTTCGTTTAGGTCTACTCACTAGATTCCTATCAAATGAGATTTTTGTTTTTCTTTTGAGCTTTCTTTAGTCTATCTTTTCTTCGTTCCCTTTGTTCGTAATCCATATCATTCGCCATCATGGTGGATGAGAATATCTATGACCAACCACACCAAGCCCTACCAAACCACCAAGAGCAACCCCACCAAGAATAACCACACCAAGACCCACCCGAACAACCTCGAGCACGTACTCTTGGTGAGTACTCCAAACCAAGCCACCAAGGCTATCGAAACACCATTGAGCTCCCCCAAAGAGCCAATGTGTCTCCTTTGCGATCCGACACCATCCGGTTGGTGCAAAACGGATGTGAATTCCATGGACTTCGTTCCGAAGATCCAAACCAACATCTCAAGGATTTCCTTAAAATTATTGATTCAATCAACCTTGATGTTGAAACTCAAGAGACAACACATTTGCATCTCCTCCAATTCTCTCTACGTGACCAAGCTAGTAATTGGCTTGAGAATTTACCTACGGGATCTATCTCAACTTGGGACGATCTTACTTCGCATTTACTCGCTCAATTTTTCCCTCCGGGGAGAACTACCAAGCTAAGGAATGACATCTTGATGTTCCAACAACGTTAAGGTGAAACTCTTTACGAAGCGTGGACTCGTTTCAAGGACTTACAACAAAAAGTCCCTCATCATGGCATTGATCTTTGGCTTTAAGTCCAAATTTTCTATGATCATGTCAATCCCTCCACAAGGCAAACCATTGACCATGCGGTCGGTGGCAAGCTTCGTGACAAGAATGCGGAAGAATCGTAGGGAATCATAGAAGATCTTGCTCTCTATGACAACGAATGTTGGAATGATCCCCGCGAGTTGAACAAAACGGTCAAGGTAATATCCTTGCCTTCGAATAACTCAAGCATTCCCGACCGTAGGATCATGGAACTCGAAGACCTAGTCAAGTTCCTAATGAAATCCTACGAAGCTCCTAAACCTTCACGTCAAGTGAACAAAATCACTTATTCGTGTGAATTATGTAGTGGTCTTCATGACACTCGTGATTGCATGGAACTCCCCGAACAACCTTTTGCAGATTATGCATCCTCGCGTACCGACTGAGCGGGAGACAAGTGGTTCACTTTCAAACCCGAGCAAAACACTTTTGGTGATTCATATAACCCCTCTTGGAAAAATCACCCAAACTTTAAGTGGAAACGAAACCAAAATTCTTCTCAAAACAAATTTTCAAATCCACCTAATCGTTTTCAACCAAGCGGTTCGTCCTAGAACCGTACCTTTAACAATAATCCTTCCAACAATTCCAATAATCTTGAAGGATTGGTGTCTAATTTTATGTCATCTCAAGAAGCTCGTTTATCAAAGTTTGAAGCCGATTTCAAGCAACAACAAAGTGAGATGACAAATAAAATTGACAACATGTTAAAGGTTCTCAATGATCGAGTAATGGGAGCACTCCCAAGTGATACTATCAAGAACCCGAAACTAAATATTAACTCAATCTCATCGGTTTCATCTCCTAGTTCTTGCCCTCAATTTTACTCGGTCAATGCAATAAACACGTGTTTCAAACAAACTCAAATTTTTCAAAAATACCAAGAAGATAATACACCAACTAATGTGTCGGTCAACCAAGTGACTGAAACACCATCCAAACAAGAATCCAACCCTAATCTCGATGATGAATTCAAGGAACTTCACCTTGAACGTCCGGTTCTTGATGTTTTGACTCATGCTCCCTACTACAATGCCCTTTTGGAAAAATATAAGGAGAAAGTTAAGTTAGGAAAGAATGGAACCGCTTTTGTTCAAAACAAGTTTCCTATGAAGTTAGATGATCCGAGCTTGTTTGTTCTACCATGTAGGATTGGGAACTCCAAGGCCTATGATACCTTAGCCAACTTAGGATCATGCATCAATATAATTTCATTGTCCCTTTATAGGAGCCTCAACTTAGGTAAACTTGAAGCAACGGAGTCAGTTATAGGATTGGCGGATGGAAGTGTAGCTTATCCGGTTGGGATACTTAAATACATGGTTGTGCACATAGATAGATTGACTATATTGGCGGATTTTCATGTCTTAGATATTTTGAATGACTTTAAGTGCCCATTGCTTGTTGGAAGAGGATTTTAGCAACCGCTAGTGCAATAATAGATTGTAAGGTGGCGTTTGTTTATTCAGACATTTTATGTTTGAATCTGAATACCACGTCTGAATCTGAATTAGTGGTCCAAAAGTCTGAATCTGAATTATTTTAGACTGTTTGTTTTTCAGAAACGTCTGAATAAACAATTTCAGTAATCCGGATGATCCCAAGTTTGCGAGTTGTCTGAGCGGTTCAAAGAATAAACAAATACAGTATATCTTTCATCTCACTCCTGATCATTTTTTATTGTAGGAATGATTTAAATATGAATATCCGACCTCTAAAAGTCTCCATCTCTAAAAGTCTTCTTCCACACCTCCCTAAAAGTCTTCTTCCACCTCTGAATCTGAAACTACACATCCATCTAAATAAACCATTCACAATCAAAGCAACTCACACCATCTTCCTTCTTTATTTTACAAGATCCAATAAGATCGAACATGATTTTCTTCATTTGCTTCATCCTGTACTTTCCTAGATTCTATCAGTCGAATTCATTAGCATGTGAATGGTTTTAATTAATAAGATCGAACATGGTTTTAATCTCAAGAAGGGTGATAGCTGGTGGGTGGCGGTGGAGATAGGTGGTGGCCGGTGTTTGACGATAATTTTTCTTTTTCAGATGTTTTCAGACGGTTGCAAATGTCTGATCTTTTTCAGATGTTTTCAGAGATTTTCACCTCTGAATCTGAAAAAAAAAATGGTCTAATGTCTGAATACCTCTGACCGAATCAGATTTCAGAGGTATTCAGACTTTTTTCAGGAA
The DNA here is from genome assembly GCA_021014915.2 of Artemisia tridentata subsp. tridentata. Lineage (NCBI taxonomy): Eukaryota > Viridiplantae > Streptophyta > Magnoliopsida > Asterales > Asteraceae > Artemisia > Artemisia tridentata. The sequence continues at coordinate 106,433,977 of CP139501.1, read as the reverse complement.
AACAAACAGCACCTAAGATGGCTAAGATAACGGTAGGAGAAGATGACACTAGGTCGGTTTATTATGTCCAAAAGCATGAGTATGATAATAAAGAGGGAAAAATGCCCGATTGGCTTGTTAGAGATAGAAAACCATCAAGGTAGGGCCTCCGACTAGATCAAGGATTTATAGGACCTCAACTCCCATTTTTCTTAGAAGAAGAATATGTAAAGAATGTACCTTATATGGAACAACAATTAGCTAGGGATGCTGAGATTTTTCCTTTTGAGGACCCTCTAGTGTTTAGGAAGATGATTGAGTTCCTAGGAGTTTTACCTATCAATCTTAGAATGAATAATTGGGAATCGGGGGACGAGGATGGTAAATGGGATTGGAAAAAGCCACCCAAAGAAGGAGATGGGTTGTGGCACATTAGGATGACCATAGTAGATCCAGATGGAGAGAAGTTTGAAAATTCATACCAAACCAAGCCTACTAAGAGAAAACAAAAAGATAAGTTTGCTCTGAAAGACATCCTCGAGGTGGAACCTAATTATATGGGGTAGGCCATAACTTGGAGTCTAGCTACAAGACTCGTTAATAAAGAAAAGCGCTTCTTGGCAGGCAACCCAAGCTTTTTAATTGTTTGCTTGTTTGACTTATATTTTTGTTTGTGTCATATATATGCTTTATCTTTATTGTTTATCTTTCATGTTCCGAATAAATTTGTGAGAATGTTTTATTTTGTCTTTAACCTCATCTTAATTCGATATAAATGTATTTTACAAAAAGATAAGTGTAGGGAAGATCATATTTGTTATAAAGAACGAATTCGAACATGAAAGTTAACAATTAATGATTAGCATATATTTGTGTGTTTGTTTGAGTCAAATGCTTGTATCGAGTCACAATGAATGTTATACAGAATTTCCAGGTTTTAATAATTAAATTTTTCCAGAAATTTTCCATAAACAAAACGTAAAAATACTGTCAGGTCAATCCTGACGACGTCAGGGTTTACAACCTGATGGCGTCAGGCACTGTAGCAACAGTTTTTTCAGATTTTTGTTTTATCTGTTGAAACTTAATTTTTGAAAAATTTTCAGAATTTTTAAAATTCCAGGATTCTGTAAACATTTAATTTTCAAGCATTATATCTTATTTGCTTTCTAGGATTTAATTTTAGTATATGTAACCACTGTAAGAATTCCACTATGTATTAAACCATTCTCATATTCTAAATAAAGAATATTATCCTTTTTCTACGTATAAATTTTTTTATTATTATTATTATCTGATCATAACTATTATCTAATGTGACGTAGCTCACATCCTTGATAAACGTGCTCACACGCAACTCAACCTTAACTTATCTAATGTTTATTCATATAAACATTTTCATATGTCAAGTATAAAACTTTACCTCATCTACCACTTTACGTTAATTCGTTAACGTACTTATAAACTAAATGTTTCTTATCTAATAGAGTTTTTATGAAAACCCTAAACTATTATAACAACAATTATGAACAACTAAACCCTAAAATACTAATGTACAAGTTCCTAAAGCACAGAAACCCTAAAACCACTTTAACTTCGGATACAAACCCTAATTTCACAAAACTATGATTCTATGTAATAAAATCACAAACCTTAAGTAATATATATATGATTTTATAAAATATATATGTACAAGTCCTTTAAGCCAAGGTACAAGTCATTTAAGCATAAAACATAAATATTAATAAAAATACTATATTAACCTTAAAAATATTTATTTCAAAGCATATTGTACAAGTAATTCATGCACTAACTTTTAAAATAAATTTATTAGACTTACTAAATATTTGTACAAGCCCTTAAACCCAAAGTACAACCCTTCAATGCATAAAACCCAAAAATCTCAATTATATATTTTAAAACCTAATAAAATTTACATATAAATAATATAACTTAACTTAATATTAAATATACATTTTCTATAATGTTTACACCCTAGTTCAACCTTATTAAGCTAATAGTACAACCCTATATAGCACAACATAATTTCTTTTCCATTTCTATATAATTCGATATATGTATATATACATGTAAACCCTTAATTATTTTTCTACTTAACCAATACTTAAACTAAACCCTAAAAACTAATCTAGTTAGACTCTTAAACCCTAGGTACAACATTTGCTAGCCCAAAGTACCACCCTTTAAAGCCTAATCGATCCTATTCCTATTTACCTAGTTCAAATCTCACAAAGATCAAACCAAACTCTTTCATTTCTAATCCCTAAGTATACTACAAGCCACAAATTATTTTTCCATGTCCCAAAACCCTCCACATGAGCTTGTCTCTTAAAATCCCAACCTAGTCAAGTATTGTAGGTACAAGATATGGAGATGGAGTTTCCACATCATCCTTCTCTTCCCGCTCCTTCCATGTGTCCTCCAAGCCACCTCACCTTGTCCCTTCTTTAACCCACAAGGTGACTTAGAAACCACAAAACCCTAAATCCACCTTCCTATATATATCGAGCCATGCATCCCTTCTTTTTACCATAACCCCATTCGAACCAAGTAAAAACAGCCTACATACATCCTTTAATGATCCTACACTCCACAAACAAGCTAAAGAAAGAACCTTAGGAAGCCTAGAAGGAGGAAGAATCATTGGAGATCCATTTTTGAATCCATACGCCACAATTATTTCATAGTCGAACCATAAGGATAAGTAAGTATTCTACCTTCTTTTCTTACCTTTTGTAAAATTTAAAACACTTAAAATAAATCACTAAATATAGCTTACCTGTAATCTAGGCCAAATTGTATGTTCTCTTTTCTTTTTCTTTTCTTGTCGAAATAAACCAAACAAACCCTAATTCATATTATTATTTTTTTATGAAACAAGGAACTTTGAAACATGTTAGGGATAGCCTAAATACACATATCACCATAATAACAATCACTAAAAACTAGCTTGAACCTTTAAAAACTAAAAACTAATTCTTTCCTTTTTCTTTTCTTTTGTCGAGCGACCAAACACACCCTTAAATTTTACTTTCTTCATATTACTAACCAAGGACAATTAGAAACACTTTAGAGATAGAGTAAATATACTAATGAACATGCTAAAATATGTTAAAAACTGGTTAGAACAATTAAAACCCAAAAACCGAACCCTTTTCCTTTTCTTTTTCTGTCGCAAAAACAGACCAGACCCCCGACTTTGGACCATAGTTTCGACCACTAAATGACATCTAAAAATTATAGATTTTTGCCACAATGAAGACCACCTAGCTAACTAATGGTAGGAAAAAGAACGTCGTAAAAAGGTTAAGTTATCACAAAGTTATTCGCTTTTCTTTCTGCCCATTTCTTCGCTGATCAAACGCACCCTAAATTAATTCTTTCGAGCTTCATAAGCTCGAATGACCAGCCTATAAACTATAAATAAGCTATTAATAAGTTGAAAATAAAGTGTATAAAAGAGTCGTAAAAAGTCATGCCTTTTCCCGTAACTTATAACGCGTTTTATTGAAATAAGGACGTCGAGTGTAACGACATAAATGTCTCAAGGGTATTTTTTGCCAAAACTCTATTTTGTTTTATAAGTTGGACTTAAATGGAAGTCGACATGCAGTTCAGGGGTAAAAAGCGTCAGTTTTGAAACTATATGGTAGAAACTGTCATTTCCCCATAGTTCAGGGGTAAAAGTTGCCAACTTCTGAAAGTTTAGGGGTAAAAATTGTAATTTTATAAAAGTTGAAGGGTAAAAATTGTCATTTTATGAAAGTTCAGGGGTATAAACTGTCAAGATATGAAACTATAGGGGTAAAAAGCGTAACTTTATATAATAATAATTATTAATAGAAATATATTTTAAATATATTTATAATAAAAACTAATAAAAACACATTTATCTCGATAACGAACAAACGGAAACATAAAAATGAACAATAAGATAAAATCTTATCCAACTTTTGAAGAGACTTCATGTTGTCTCGTTTAAACATTTAACTATCAACCAGAACATTACGAAACGAACATTAAACCGTATATTTATAACTGGAATATGACTACTGAAACTTGACATACCAACCCAGGTTGCGTGCCGGAGACGTTTATCAACTCTGTTTAACTTTGTTTTCCATCCAGACTGTCAAGGTGAGTTCATAGTCCCACTTTTCTTTATACGTTTTCCAAACTTGTGGGGAGATACATGCTACTAAACCGAACACAAGTATTTTCTGTATGCTTTCCTGATTGTTATTGCCTAAGTTAACTGTTGCCTATATATTTTAAAAAGTCCCTCATATCATGCACCATTAGTCACCTGCTGGGTGAGCGCGAATATAGTGAATAGATCTATTGGCCTGACGACCCATTTGTACTAGCCGGATGGATATCCTTAGTGGTAGCCGGATAGACAAATGCATTATATTTGAAATCTATAAAGAGTTTTTGGCAGACTCCTACTCGGGGGCAAGATTACTTTCATTTAATTATGTTGGTAAAACCTGGAAACTGTTAATGCATTGCGTGTCATGAGGCTTAGTGCAATATACCGAACTGTGATATAACTGATTTCTTTTTACTTAGCTTGTGTTCAAACTGATTATAACTTTAAACGCTATGGATTCACTCAACCTTTGTGTTGACTTTTCAGCATGTTTTATCTCAGGTAATTAGAAGCTTGGTTTGGCACGGAGTGGCTGTGGACTTTCTTCTTATAAAAAGAGTGTCCATTTTGTTATCATTCAAATGAATAATGTAACTTTTATAACGTATTTCCGAACTTCCCGCTGGGACCTATATTGTGTAACTCTGATATAATAAATGAATGATAACAATTTTATTTAAAACGTCTCTTTTCGAATCGTTTTCTATTTTCATGACTGTGATCCTTGAAGTAATACCCAAACTTAAATTCCGCTGCGTATATCAAAAACGGGGGTGTTACGGTATATATAGTGTTTACCGCCGATTTTATGTGAGGTTTTGTCTTTCGTTTTCTTAGTGAATTACAGGTTATATTGGACAAAAAGATAAAATATGAAGGATGATTAGCATGCATTGAAGTTTATTTTCTTTGAGGAGGATTTAACCGTATTTCACATCGTCCATGCCGAGCAAATCAAGGGAGTATTAGTTTCTCTTATCTATTTTATTTTTCCCGTTATCATAACTTTCCTACTTTTCAAATAACATTGGGGACAATATTAAATTTAAGTGTACGGAGGGTCAAATGGGATACTTTAGAGATTATAACTTCGCTTGATTTTTGTTTTGTTTTAGAGTAAATGTGTAATAAACTAAAAGAAATACTTGTTAGGGTGATTTTAGCACCAAATTTAAATTTTTTTACAACATATAGGAGTGAAACCTTAGTTTTAATAAGCGTCTCATGGATAGGAATTATATAGCTAGCACAAAAAACCATTCCACTAAAAATTTTCCACACTAAAAATGTGAGGTTCGCCTTTAGATCGATAGGAAAAAGCATTCACCTTTAATGCTTATGAGTGTACCGGTAGTATATAGATTATAGAACTTGCGTTTTTGATGCATCCCGATATCGCTATTGAGACTACATTCGTGTAGTTAGGATTGACTAAATGATAAGAGGCACTAGGATAACCCTTGTTTTAAACCCTTGCGATGTACTGATTTTTAGTACACGATACCCCTAGTATACCCCTCATAGCCTATTCTTTTCGCAGTCCTCGTGATATTTCGGTGGATTCCGCAATATTAATGAAGAGCATTGTTTACAATCCACCCCCAAATGTACACCTAAATAGCCTTAGCCTACCTTGTATGCACTCATCTTTAGTGCATTATTGTTACAATTTATGTGTTAAACCATTTGTTAATTGTCTGGTTGGTTACATGGTTGCTAAGTCGAGTCATATCTTGTAAATACAGTTTTGGGACGATTGGGACTCATGGTTAAAGTACTAGTTATTATGGAGTAATGGGGAAGAAAGTCTAATGTTATTACCCCCATATGTACGTTAATGTTTAAAGTACTCCACGTGTGTTGATTTTCATAATTCGGGTCATTAATTAGTTTTTAATTATGTAAAAGTTCAAGTGTAGGGAGGCAACAAGATATCCCTATGTAATGATGTATTATTTTGGATGGTAGGGCAAGAGTGTATGAAAAAAAAGAAAAAAAAAAATACAAGAGATAAAAACATACGGGCTACCATCCCATTTCTTTTATTTTTGTGTAAGTCAAAATAGTGTCATGAAAAAAGTACAAAAAAAAAGTTAGTAGTTAGTGAGTCAAGTCGAGTCTTGGCTTAGCAATGCCTCATTATACATGTAATTGAATATGATGATTGACTTGCCACCAGTAATCTTTATCCAACAAAACCGTGTTTTTCCATACCCTTACACCTAACGTTACAACCATTTAAAAGACCTCTTTGATAGTTTATCCTATGTGCTTACGCCAAAGTGATGGAGGTTTGATTCGTACCAAGCCTATGGTAATCTATGTGCTATGCCAGGTAGAGAGTGTTTTATTTTCCCGTTTCCATTCATGTTATATAACTTTATACACCCGAGAGATGTGAGAATCCAAACACTTTATGTGAGGTGTTAGTATATAATTTTCATGCTTATTTTGGCTATCGTGGAATGATTGTATGTTGTAATTACTTTTATATTAATGTTAAATGCCGCCTAACTTGTAAATTGATTAGGATAAAAGCATATTCGCTTGAGGACATGCAAATCCCAAGTGTAGGGATATTTGATAAGAATTTATTTGTTACCTTTTTAAGTGGTTATTTAAGCCAAAAATCGTATTAATATGATAAAATATTGCCCTAAATTGTTTCGTTTTGCATTTTAGGTACTTGGGAGAAAAAATCAGGAAATCGGCACTTTTATGGCTTATTTGGACGAAAAAGTGAAGAAAACGACGAAGTCGCAAAATTCTGTCAGATAAGGGAGTCTGATGGCTTCACACATTACAAAGTGACGCCATCACTTGTTAAGGAAGATGGATTTTTGGTGGAAGATTTACAAGCGACGCCTCAGATGAATTCTGAAGACCTACAACCTGACGGCGTCAACTATATTTTGAAGACCAGAGTCACGTACGAAGTTAACAAGAGACGACCCAGATCATTTACAAGGGGCGACGTCAAGACATACATGACGGCGTTAGTGATCCAGAGCGACGCCGTCAGAACGGCGACTTACACAAGACGAAACCCTAACGGCGGCGAGCTGACGGTGTCACAACCTTTAAGGTGATGCCGTTAGAGTTTTAAATCTATATATACTTTCGTATGTTTTTCATAATTCGTGTAGCATCTGGGAGCAGGGTTTTAAGAACGATTTTCTCAGCTTTTGTAAGGGTTTTACAGCCCGCAAAACACATGTTTCATTGAAGATAAGTTATCCTTTTAATCATTCAATATGTCTATGTGTTTTTTGATTACTTATTTATCTTTTCTTTACTTTAACATGCTAGCTTAGATTAATTAGTGTTTGCTTAGATATAATGAAACCTAGTTATTGATCATTGATTTGTCGTCTCTTGTTTAATTAGCTATTTCCTTAGGAGTAGGAAAACTAGCTATTTCCTTATATGTGTTAGTTTGAACGTCTTACTAAACGCAACCGTAGAGTGCACTATTGGTTTTTCTCATTGTATTTATTGCGTGAATTATGGCTTGTAGATCCTAGAAAACTTAATAGACTTTAAGGGATTTAGGGGAGACTAATGTTCATAGAGTTGGGGACTTCGGCACCTCCCCACGACCAATATTAAAGAATACAACGCTTCAATTAAAACAAGGACATGACAATTCGACAAATCAGTAGGAGATAACTAGGGAGTAAAGAAATCTAAGTGAACACGCTTTCCCTATCATACTAAGTTACCAATTCACTTTTCATGTTATTAGTTTAATTTAGTTTAATTATTGTTTTGGTTTAGTTAATTAGTAACTAAATCTGCCCACTTTTCAAACCCCAAGATTTTTAACTGCTTTTTATAAAATATAAAAAAAATACAAAAAGAATTATCCCTCACCTTTAGACCTATCTAGACATACATTTTGACTTAACGACACTATTCCCCTATAGAACGATCAATCCCCCGGATCTTACCTATACTACACTACAACGGTTAGGTACACTGCCTAGGAGGATTGTAAAACTCGTTGAGGGTTACAATAATCCGCATCAAATGTTATCAAATCTATCCATGGTGATGAAGCGGGAATTGAGCTTAATGGGTGCCAATCAAATGGTGTATGGTCGCGTATTGTTGGTTCTATTTTCCATCTTCATTCAAGTGGAATTCTTCCCTTGAGTTCTATTCATTTTAAAGTTGGAGATGGCTCTTTAATTCGTTTTTGGAAAGACTCTTGGTTCGGAGATATGCCTCTTTGTTCTCGCTACAGCCGCTTATTTCTATTGGAGAAGGATAAAAAATGCCTTATTAAAGATCGCTTCGTTAATGGTACATGGTCTTGGGATTAGTGTAGGCCGGTTAATGGAGGTAGAACGCATTCTGATCTTAATGCTCTTCTTATAGATATCAGCGCTTTGTCTCTCTTTGATGGTGGTGATAAGGTCATCTCGTCCCTTTCCTCATATGGGATCTATTCTGTCAGTGATGTTAGAAAGCATATTGATGACTACTTGCTTCTTAATTCTCTCTCATGCACTAGGTGGTTCAAAGTTATTCCTCGGAAGGTCAACATTTTTATATGGCGTCTTTTCCTGAATAGGCTGCCTCATCGCCTTAACCTTTCATCTCGGGGCTTGGATATCGATTCCATTATGTGCCCGTTGTTTAACAATCAAGTGGAATCGAATGCTCATGTTTTCTTCTCGTGTGATATTGCTTCTAACGTTTGGAATCTTGTGCGGGGTTGGTGTGATGTTAAATTCCCAACATTCCTTTCCTGGGAAGATTGGGACACTTGGTTTCTCCATTGGCGTGCTTTAAAGGATGCGAAAGTTAAAGCTTTTGTTATTTTTGCATCTACATGTTGGGTGCTTTGGTGTCTTAGGAATAATGTCGCTTTTCATTCTCAAGTCATGAGGAAATGCAACATCTTTGACAACATTCGTTTTTTTTTTTTTTTTTTTTTTTTTTTTTTTTTTCATGGTTAAAGTCTAAAGGTAAAATGTCTATTAGTTGGACTGATTGGCTGAAATCGCCTATGTAATTCTAGCGTCTTGCTAGTGTTTCTTTAATAATATGCCACCATTCAAAATAATAATAATAATAATAATAATAATAATAATAATAATAATAATAATAATAATAATAATAATAATAATAATAATAAGAGTAAATTACACCGTTCGTCCCCGTGGTTTGGGTCCAATTTCATTCTCAGTCCCTATTTTTTTTCTTGCTTTTTTGGTCCCTGTGGTTTTTCAATTGCACACCGGTGGTCCCTATCATTAACTGGCGTTATCTTTTCCGTTAGCAAGTGGCAACGTTAGTCCATTAACCAAACAAAAGTTTGCAAAGTTAGTCCTTTTACTAACGGCCTTTATATTTTTTTTTCCGAAATTATTTTTTTTTTCCAAAATTTTTTTTTCTGAAAAATAATTTCGAAAAAAAAATTTCTAAAAAAATTATTTCAAAAAAAAGTTTATAAAAAAATTATTTCTAAATTTTTTTTCTTCTTAAAGCTAATGTTTTGACAAAATGACTAAACAAAATACATACCCCACGACATAAACCCAGATTTGGTCAACTATCTCTCTCTCTCAACATAAAAGGAAGAAGATTAAACCAATCATCTTCAATCCACAATAAAAAAAAAAAAAAAAAACACGGGAGAGAAATCACAGATTCACCATAACAAATCACCTCATCTCATCACTCTCAAACACAAACCCAAAAAATCCGATCTATAACAAAAATATAGATCGTGAACCACAAAATCCAAATCTGTTCAATCAATAAAAAAACAGATCTAGATTACAAAATCACTCACCATCACTGACCCACAAAAACACTATCAAATCAAAACATGAATCACATATTCAAACCAGATCTACAAAGATCAAACCCAAAAGAAACTCACATATCCAAACAACAAAACTATCACTGGAAGAATTAAACACCACACAAAAACACAAAAATCATCACTCAAAACTGATTATCTTCAAAACCGACACTTGAAAAAAAGGAAAAAAACCCATATCCCTATCTAACTTCATTAAAGAGAAACCAGTCAACCGAAACCTTCAAGTTATAAATCAAGAATCATCATACACATAACTTTCAATCTAAACATCAACATCAAAACCCACAAGATTCGGTAGAAATGAGCTCACCGAAGATCTTGTCACCATTGATTTGTTGTGTCAATAGATGTAAGGTTCTAGAAATGATGTATGGTTGATAGTTGTAGGGTTTAGAAAGAAGGGGCGGGTTAAATTGAAATATGGGTATTTGTTGGGTCATGAAAAACCCAAGAATACGTAAAACATGATTTGGACACAAATTAACTAAGTGTTAAACTTAAACCGAGAACAATTCAAGTCACTGAGAGAACAGCCTCTCAGTGAGTCATCTTCAAGATGCTTAAGACGAATTCAAGAAGAAGGATTCACTTCTCAGGAAGGCGGTACTTCCTGAGTCGGACTTAAGCCAAAGAAGAAGATGATGGTTCAGTGAGTTTTAGACAAGAACTCACTGAACCCCAGTCTCCTCAACCAACAAAGTGATTGAAGGACTGAGGAACCAACGCCTGAAGAAAAGGCGGGAACAATAGAGAAAAGATCTGAGAAGATAATAGTGTCAGCCCAACACTCTTCTCTTGTCAGATCCAACCTTCCCTATTGCAGCTAAAAGTCATGGAGTGTCAGCCAACAACTCCCAAAGTCTTATTAGCCATTTCCTATTGGTTCTTGGAAATGACATTTACTATTTGTAATTGTCAGACACGCAACCTCAACAACTTGTATTATATTTAATCACTTATACTTAGATTACTTGTGTATAAATAGATCAGATGGGAGAGAAGTTAAAGTGTGCTTTTGTATATTTAAAGTCTTGAACTTTTGCAAAGGAACTTCTCTCCTACAAAGAGTATACAACTCACTGAGATAGCTCAGTGGGTATATTGTTACCACTCAAGCAAAACTTGAGTTTCGATAGGAGACACCCCATACCCTTGTCTATTCAATCCCAAGTGTTTGTTCCGCAAAACACTTGGGTATAGATTCTTGGAATTATTTCTAATAAGAATTTAAATTTTGAAAAATATTGTTGTTTTTATACTCACGTTTTATAACTGTTAGAATTAATCCTAAACATTGTATTAGTCATAACACGAAATAGATTAACTTTCTAGTTAACTCTAATAGTGTAAAGGGACCAATAAGTGGTATCAGAGCCTCTGGTTTATAAAATCTTTTAAACTAACCAAGAGTGCTCTAGGTTTTTAAAACCAAGATCCTACTATGGCTGATATCAATGTACCCCAGCTAGTCGACAAAAAGGGTGGCAGCTACTCAGCTGTTGCACCCAGACTTGAAGCTGGGAAATTTAGCAAATGGAAGAAGCGTATGATTTTCTATCTTACTGTTATGGAACCCTACTACATCACCTGTATCAGGGATGGCCCATTTGTCCCAAAGACTGCCACAGGGCTAAACAAGCCTGAGGCCCAATGGACCATTGATGAGAGGAGGGTGGTCAATCAAGACCAACGCCTGAAAAGCATCCTTATATCATGTCTTCCTGAAGATGTAATGGAATCAGTCATCAACTGTCTAACAGCCAAGCAAACTTGGGATGACTTGGTAAACAGCTTTGAGGGTCCCTCAGATACCAAGAAAAATAGGGTCATGGACCTTAAACTTAAGTATAATACTTTCAGGGAAAAAGACTCTGAAAGTCTCTCACAGACCTACACCAGATACAAGACTTTGATAAATGAATTATCAAATGATGGTGTTGTACTGACCAAACATGAGACAAATGTTGGCTTTGTCAACAGTCTCCCTGAGAAGTGGCTTAACTTCTCACAAGGCCTGAGGAATGCTAACCACATTCAGACCCTTGAGCTCCCTGAAATTTATGGGAAGTTTGTCTATGAAGACAACTTGATCTCAAGGAGATACCCTGACTCAAAAGCTTTTGAGTCCAAAAAGGCCTTAACCTCCACACCCATATCAACTGCTTTCTATTCTAATGGTGTTGTGCAGGATATTCAAGAGGATTCTGAAGAAGAAATTGATGAAAAGACTGATGAGGAATACCTGAATGACCTAAACTTGGAATTCCAAGAAAGGGCACTCCTTGCTAGTTCAAAACGTTTCATCAAAAGAAATCAGTCCAACTTTACAAAATCAAAAGCAAATGAGACCACTGAATGCTTTAAATGTGGTAAAAAGGGTCATTTTGCTAGGGACTGTTATTCTAAAACTATCTCAGAACCCTCTTACAAATTTTCAGGAACTAGCAAGTTTCAACCTAAAATGTTTCAGTCCACCCAACAATTCCAAAACAAGGGTCAAAAGGATTTTGAAACAAAATATAGGAATATCAAAGCTAAACTTGCACTTCTTGAAACTAACCCCATATTGTCTCAGGCTGCTCAAACATCTAAACCTATTCAGACAAAGAACAAGGTTTTAATAGCTGAAGCATATGATTGGGATGATGAAGAGGTTTCCTCAGATGAGGAAATAAGAGTTAGTGCACTGATGGCACTTTCAGAAGAGGATCAGGTGGCTGTGGGAAAAGGCCATGCTAGAAATGGAGAGTGGGTCAACATCACCATGAAGAAGGTAAATACTTTACTTTCTATGGATGATGATTCTGATTGGCAGTCTTACATGAATTATATTTGTGTTGATTTAAAGTTTGTTGAAGAACAAAGGCTTAACTTGCTTTCAAAATATAACAATATTGTGTCAGAATTGAACAAATGTAGAGATGAACTGCTTGTACTTAAGCAAGCCAAACTAGAAACAATAACTCTACAAATTCATAACACTGAGATTTTGAAACAAAACCAAGTCCTTCAAACTGAACTTAACAAATAAAAGGCTATCATTCAAAGCTAGACAAAGAAGAACCCTAAGGTTTTTGACACTGTGGGATTAATCTCTCAGAAAACCATTGGTATTGACCCTCTTATGGTTGATCCTACTGTGTGTCAAAATGAAATAAACTTTGTTCCAGCTTGCATATCTTTTGATCAAGAATTACTTCCCAAGTCAAATGACTGGATTGTCAGGGACAACCCAGTCAGTAAGTTACCAAACTTTGAGACTGGAAAGATCTTGCTTCCTGAAAGTCAGGCTTTGAAAAATATGCTTGGACTCACTGAAAAACTGAGTAAGCTTGAACTCACTGAACCACTAACTGAGTCCTTGGATGAGTCTGAATCAGAATCTTACCCTCCACTTCCTCCACTGAATACCCTTCAGGGTGCTACACCTAACTTAGGCCTCCCACCTATGGTCTTCTCACCACACTCTCCAAAGGAGAGATCAGGAAGGGGAACAACCATCCTGAAGAGAGCAAACCTTGATGTCTCAGTAAATACTGATGACTCATCAACTTCAGTCCCTTCTGAAGTATCAACCCAAAGCCCTGACTCAAAATTTGATCAGTTGGCTAAAATGATCAGGAAGCTAGGAGAGAAGATTGCATCTTCTGAGAAATCTTCTCAATCCAAGAAGGAACAAAAAACAACTTCCTCAAAGACCAAACCCAAACCCACAAAACCCCTGAAAAGATGTGAGCTATGCAACTATACAAATCATCTCACTGATGATTGCTATAGAGTCCTTTATTGCATGATTTGCAAAAAGGAAGATCACAGGACCTCTGATCATAAACAATGCTCAGTCATGTCAAACTTTTCAGGACTTAAGGCTCAGTGCCTGAACTACCCTTCTGATTCTAAGCAGAAACAGAAGCAAAAGGCCAAGCCTTTTCCACCCTGCCCTTTGTGTGGATTCAATGACCACCACCCTGAGGATTGTCAATATGACAAACATTGTGAATCTAGTGGAAGTTCCACTCAGAAATCCTCAGGAAAAGAGAAGGTCATTCAGTCAAGAAGAGGAATGAAACAATCCTCTCAGACTACTGAGGCTACCCCTACAACCAAATGCAAAACATGTGGTAGCTCAGTCCACTCAACCTCTGACCATGAATCAATTAATACTTTCATAAAGACCTACAATACCAAACCCTCCATGAAATGGAGTCCTAGAAAGAACTGACCTAGTTTACTATTTGTGCAGAAGCATGCCAGGGATCCTGTTTGGCATCTAGATAGTGGATGTTCAAGGAGCATGACTGGTGTTAAGGAGTGTCTGCACAAATATGTGGAAGAACAGGGACCCAAAGTGATATTTGCTGATAATTCATCATGTCTCACTGAAGGTTATGGTTCAGTAAACTGCAATGGTATTGTCTTTACTAGGATAGCATATGTAAATGGTCTTAAGTATAATCTGATCAGTGTCAGTCAACTATGTGATGCAAAATACATAGTTCAGTTTGATGATAATCAAGGAACCATCTTCAATGCAAATAAGGAAATTGTCCTCATTGCACCAAGAAGACAAGATGTTTATGTATTAGACATGTCCAGTCTAACTCAAGATGGAACTTGTCTCTTTGCTAAAGCCACTGATACACTCAACTGGCTTTGGCATAAGAGACTTACCCACCTGAACTTTAAGAACATTAACAATCTTGTAAAACAAAACAAAGTCCTTGGCTTACCATCTCTTGTGTTTTCTAAGGATAAACCATGCTCAGCTTGTGAAAAAGGTAAACATCACAGAGCATCCTTTAAAACCAAAACCAACTTTTCCATCAGGAACTGCCTACATCTTCTCCATATGGATCTATTTGGACCTGTCAGTCCAAGGTCTATTAACCATGAGAAGTATACTCTGGTCATAGTGGATGAATACTCTAGATACACCTGGGTATTCTTCCTGATCAAAAAGAGTCAGGCAGCTGAAACAATCATGTCCTTTGTCAGGAACATTGAAAATCAAAATGACATTAAGGTCAAACAAATTAGAACTGACAATGGGACTGAGTTCAAAAATAATGAACTTGAATGTTTCTTTGATCAGAAAGGTATTTCCCAAAAAATTTCCTCTCCATACACACCTGAACAAAATGGTGTTGCTGAAAGGAAAAACAGAACACTCATTGAAGCTGCTAGGACAATGCTATGTGGATCAGTCCTTTCCAACCATTTTTGGACTGATGCAGTCAAAACTGCCTGTTATACACAAAACAGATCCATAATTGTCAAGAGACATGGGAAAACCCCATATGAGTTATTCAAAGGAAGAATCCCTGACATCAGCTACTTTCATGTCTTTGGGTGTCCTGTGTTTATTCATAATCACAAGGATCACCTAGGGAAATTTGATGCAAAAGCTGATGATGGATACGTCCTGGGATTCTCACTTGTCTCAAAAGCCTTCAAAGTGTTCAACACAAGGAGACAGCAGACTGAGGAAACATTTCATGTTACCTTTGATGAGAGCACTGATGCTATCAGGTTCTCAACTGCCTCAGTAAAAGAGATAGGAATTGATAATTCTTCAAGATATCCTCCTGATGAATATCTGTCTGAAAACAATCCTTCTACTCAGTATCAAGATGATGTTAATCTCTCCTATTACATAATCCCCCACAACCTACCTAACCCAACCATCACTGAGTTTATTGAGTCACATACACACACTGATGATATCAATAAGCCTGTTCAAAATACTCAAGATCCAAACAATCTCAGTGATCTGATAGACACTCAAGATCCAATCAATGATCATGTGTCTACTCCAGAACCAAACCCTCTACCCAATCAGGCCTCCACAAGTTCAAATCAGTATCCAGTACCTCAAGAAAGTTGGACTAGGTCTCAGGACATTGAACTTGTCAATATTATTGGAGAGCCTACTGAAGGCATGCTCACCAGGAGCATGGCTGCTAGTCTAAGAGCAGCCTCATCCAATGAATGCCTATTTGTGGACTTCATTTCCACAATTGAACCCAAAAGTGTTAAAGAAGCACTTAAACATGCAAGTTGGGTTCAGGCCATGCATGATGAACTGGAACAATTTGACAGAAACAAGGTAATGACCTTGGTCAAATGTCCTGAGAATGTCTTAGTCATTGGCATGAAGTGGGTATTCAAAAACAAAACTGATGAAAATGGCATAGTCATTAAAAACAAAGCCAGACTTGTAGCCAAAGGCTATAATCAACAAGAAGGCATTGACTATGAGGAAACATTTGCACCAGTAGCAAGGATGGAAGCCATCAGGATCTTCCTTGCTTTTGCTACATACATGAACTTCAAGGTGTACCAAATGGATGTTAAAAGTGCATTCTTAAATGGTTCACTGAAAGAAGAAGTTTATGTTGAGCAACCTCCTGGATTTGAAAGCCATGAGTCTCCTGATCATGTCTATAAGCTTAACAAAGCCCTTTATGGACTGAAGCAAGCTCCCAGGGCATGGTATGAGACTCTCTCAGCCTTCTTAATCCAAAACAAATTTGTCAGAGGCAAGATAGACAACACATTGTTTATCTATAAAAAAAATAATGATGTCATACTAGTACAAGTGTATGTTGATGACATCATCTTTGGCTCAAAAAGTTTCAAACTTTGCAAACAATTTGAAAAACTAATGGCAAAGAAGTTTGAAATGAGCATGATGGGAGAACTGACATACTTTCTTGGTCTTCAGATCAAGCAGACTGATAGAGGAACCACTATCAGTCAAGAGAAGTATGTAAAGAATCTACTGAAGAAGTATGATCTCAGTGACTGTGCCTCAATCAAAACTCCCATGGTTCCCCCAAACAACCTTGGTCCTGATCTAACTGGTAAACCAGTAAATCAAACTCTCTTTAGAGGAATGATAGGATCACTGATGTATCTTCTTGCATCAAGCCCTGATATCCAATTCTCAGTATGTCTATGTGCCAGATATCAATCTGACCCAAGAGAATCTCATGTCACTGCTGTGAAAAGGATATTCAGGTACCTAAAGGGCACTCCTAACCTTGGATTATACTATCCAAAGTGCTTAGGACTTGATCTCAAAGGATACTCAGACTCTGACTATGCTGGATGCAACATGGACAGAAAAAGCACCTCAGGCTCTTGCCAAATACTTGGTGGGAAATTAGTCTGTTGGAGTGCCAAGAAGCAACAATCAGTTGCCTTGTCCTCAGCTGAGGCTGAATATGTTGCAGCAGCTAGTTGTTGTGCAAATGTACTCTGGATGAAAAGTCAACTCAGTGACTATGGAATTCAGTACAAGATGGTACCCATCTTTTGTGATAACACAAGTGCAATTGCAATCTCAAACAACCCTGTTCTTCATCAGAGAACAAAACACATTGATATCAGATATCACTTCATCAAGGACCATGTCATGAATGGTGACATTGAATTACACTTCATTCCTACTGAATATCAGTTGGCTGATATCTTCACCAAACCTTTGGATGAACCAACTTTCACAAGACTGAAAGCTGAATTAGGAATGTTGGATATAGAGAATCAGTCCACTGATTGATTCCTACCAACTGAAGTGTAAATTCTTAAAATCTCAGGTCCCTGACTCAATGTGTTCGTCAGTGAATTAATTCACTGAATCCTCAACCTCAGGAACTAAACCCAAGTTCCTGAAATCTTTAGGGTTCATGAACTAAACCCAAGTTCATGAATCCTTTTTGCTCAGGAATTTTTTTTCATATTCCTGAATCATCAGTGACTAGTCCCGAGTCCCTGAAATACAATCACTGAATGAAAAGTCATTCAGGGCCCTAAAAAGAGACATTAAATACTGACTTAAATGCTCTAAGTATCTAGTTAGTAAATGTCCGAGGTTGGTAACTGAACTCATATTTAATTCAAGAATATTTGTTCTTTTTGCCTTTCTAGCATACACCTAATGGGCCCCCACTTCCCAACTTGGCATTCAATGCCCTCTCTCACACAATACACTGTGTGAAGATGGAAACTCTGCAACTTCTTCTTTTGCAGAAACTGCTCAACTGTTCACTCTGCCAATTGAGAAAAAAAGAGGAAAAGTGGAGTGGTGGCATTTAATGCGGATCTCAAACATTTTATTCAAAATAACTTCCAAAAATTATATTTTGATTAAATAAGATCACTCAAATGCCAAAAATACCCCCATCTCCACTATCCTATAAATACCCATCCAAAAGAATACACACACACGTTTTTAGAAATTTATAAGCAAACTCTGCCCTTTTTATTTCTCAAACAAATTGTGTGTGTGTTCTTAGCATTAAGAAATATCCGACCATTTTCCGACCTAAACTCGATCATAAAATGGCTTCCTTTAATGCTATTACCACCGCCCCAAATGTGAGCTTCACAATGGAGGGCGTGGACCTGACCAAAAACAATGTGGTTGGAAATTTCCATTACCCGCAGCAATATGCGGGTTACAAGGATGTAGTTAAGTATTTACAAAACTGCTTCCTTGCCACAGCTTTTACAACCACCCCAGAAGTCATCTATAATGACTATCTCTGGGAGTTTTGGTGTACCGCAATGGCTACTAGCCCTAAAGACACCAAAGAGTCTATCATCACTTTCACTGTGATGAATGGGACTAGGACTCTCTCCCTGAACTACAAGTCCTTCATCATGGCCACTGGTCTTAACTTTGTTGAGAACTTTGAGGCTAACCCTACTTATCAGGAAATAAAAGCTGAAATGCTTTTCCTAGGGCCTCATGATGTTAGGCGTCCTGGCGAGTCTCCTGAAGCCTTGTTGGCAAAGGCTCCAATAGTGAAGACATGGTTTCACCCTGTCTGGAGACTTATGATGACATTCATCATTCAGGTACTCGGAGGAAACAAATCCTCCACTGAGCAGTTGAACTCATCACAACAATTGATGATGTTCAGTCTCTTGGAGGGTAGAAAAATAGATATCGGAGGAACAATCTTCCGAGACCTCGTGTCAAAGCTCTCAGGGAAACATAGGCAAAGACACATGTCTTATCCTAGGTTCATTTCCTGTGTGCTTCAGGATCTTCTTGGTTCTGACTACTTAAGGTCTGACGATGAAGGTACAAAACCTGACATCTTGCATAAGACCAACTTTAGTAGTGACATTACTGAGGTACAACCGGTCGCCCTGACCACCTACATGTTAATGGTGATTCAGGGTGAAAATGTATGCTCACCAGTTCCTTCACCAACCAAGAAGGTGAAGAAGAAGAAAGGGAAAGGGGGACAATCCAGTAAGGTGGTTAGACCTAAACCACTCGTCACTGAGACTGTTGCCTCAGGCACCAAGAAAGTTGTTGTGACCTTGACCTCTCAGACTCCCATACAAGAGACCACATTGGCCACAAAACAAACGCCACTGGAGGGTGCTGAGCAATCATCCTCAGTATCCTCGGGCAAACCTTTTCCTAATGTCCCTACTGACAAAAACCAGTCAGAAGGGTCAGGAGCATCCACCCACTCACATCCTAATGAAGGCATTGATAAATCACAATCAGAGCCTGAGGGAGTTCAGGGTTCTATATCCTCGGTGGAGCAGTACTACTCCACTGAGACGGGGACCCATACCCACTCACATCCTGCTAACGTCCCTGAGCAATCACACTCAGGGTCTCAGGGAGTTCAGGACCCTAAATCCCCAAAAGGACAGACCAATCCTGATGGGAAGGGGGTCCATACATCTTCACAAGGAGTGCCTCATGATTCCACTGAAAAACACCCGTCAGTGGATGAAGGCGCTCAGGGGGAGAAAGACTCGGAGGGATTTAAACCACCCGCCGATACGGAACCCAAACCCACCTCAGGCATTTTTGTTCTCTCAGGAACTGATCCTAAAAGTCAGGCTGGGCAAACCCCCCCAGTTATTATGACTAGTCAGGCTGGTCAAACCCCACCAGTTATTATGACAAAAGAATCAGGACCTGGCCACAACGAAGGTGAGCCCTCTTCTGAGGGGGAGCCGGATTTACTGAAGGCTCCTTCTCTGGCTGACTATAAAAATTTGTTGGCTGATAAGTCAGAGGAGGAGATTGATTTTGGTGATGATGAGATCCCAGATGCTGAGGAGGAAATGGAAACACAAGTAAGCCCTCCTCAGCCCTCTGAGAAACAACATTCCTCACCTCATCCTGAGGATCAACCACCCAGTTCTCAATCAACCTCATCATCATCAGGTGCTTCAACCACTCCTAAGTGGTTGCAAAAGTATGACGATGCTCATCCGGCTTCTGAAAGACAAATGGCAAAAGTCCTTCGCAAAGCCAACGAAGGTCTTTACAACTCTGTTGCGGATGAGCTATGGGATAAGCACACTGAAGTGGCATCCTCCTATGCTGACTTCAGGGCTTCAGTGGAAGAATCTCAGGCAAAGATTCTTAAGGCCGCCACCCTCACTGATAAACAACTTGGCGACCTGAACAAATCTGTAGATGACATAGCCACTGGACAGCATTAGGAACTATCCAACATCCTCAAGGCTATAGAATCAGTACAAGAACATCTTACAGATGATCCCACTTTTTTCACCAGATTGGATGCATACTTGGCCTCTCAGGCTAACACCTCCACCAGCATTACTGAGCTTCTAAAGCTCCTTGAGGGGGTAGATCTCCAAGGTTTAAGGACACAACAAGAGTCCATTTATCAGGCTGTAAATGAATCCAAGGAGCACCTGATCAGAATCTCCTCAGCCTTTGAGCAGCTCTCAACAACACATAATGAGCTGGTCAACCACTACACCACCCAAGTAACTGAACTCACCACCCACCAGAAGGAAATGGCTACCGAATTAAGTGCCGTGAAGAATGAGACTTCTGAAACTAAGTCTATGGTCTCCAACATCATATCCATTCTTCAGGCCTCTCATACTCCTCCACCTCCTCAGTCAGCAGGTGTCTCCACTGAAGCTCCGCCATCTGCTAAGGGGGAGAAAAATGATGATCCTCCAATCCCTGACCCCAATTCTGCTTTGGTAATTGTCCCTGAGACATCCACCAGTAACGTCCTCCCATTGACAAAGGGAAGAAAATCATGGTGACTGAAACAAACCCTCCTCCTGAATCACTCTTAGTCAAGGCTTCATCTAAAAGACGTGCAGATCCTGATGCACCATTCTATGTTGATTTAGAGGATGGGAGAAGGGTCTATGGGACTCCTGATCAACTTGCTGAAATTTTACACCAAGAAGAGCTCAGGAAGGAAAGAGAGAAAGAGCTGGTACTCAACAGGTCTGAAATTTCTAAGGTTGCCAAAGAAGTAATCAAGGAGTCTGAGAAGAAGGACATCAAAGGGGATGAGTTTCTCAAGCTTCAGGCTGAAATCCTTAAGGAACATAACAAACAGGCCAAACTTAAGGAAGAAAAGAGGCAGAGGATTTATGAGAGGTATGTATGGCACATGACCAAAACCAAAGATGAAGGCAAAATCACTGATATCACTATTCACCCCACCAGACCTCTGAGCTTAACAATCTATAGAGGTCCAAGGAAGTCTGAACATCTTCCTGCAATCAAGTTTTCAGACTATGGGTTAAGAGAATGGGATATGATGATGCCCATCCTAAGGAAGAAAACCGCAAGCAAGAATGCCCCAATCATCATCAAGTCACTGAGTGCTAAGTATGAGGAACTTGCAAGAGTGGCAAAGAGTCTGGGCATTAACCATGATGAGGCACTTGCTTCTCAGGGACTAACTATCCCTGAATTTACTCAAAAGGTTGGGAGGAAAAGAAAAGATGTGGATATTGAACCTGAACAATACATAGCTGCACTTCATTGCAACAGGACTACTCCTCAGGGAGTCAAGTTCCGTCCCAACCTGGTCATCAAAGAACCTGAGTATGGTATCTTCTTTGTGGATGAATTTGGTCAGGAAGCCTTTCAAAGAGTCTCTGACATCGACAAAGTGGAAATGACAACACTCCTTGCTTACAAACTGATGGCGCTTAATATCAGGAGACCTGAAAATGAGGAGTTTGTAAGGTTGATAGATCAAATGATGAAGGATCGACCTGATAAAGAGGTGTTGATGTCAAAGAAGGCGAAGCTTGAACTCATGGGTCTTGTTGAGGAACCATGAGTATTTTGTACTTAGAATAATAGGACTTGTAATGATATGAATAAATTGATGAATGTTTTGCTATATCAATATCCTTATTTATTTTCTAGTACATTCAGTATGAGCAGAAGACTTTAGCTCACTCATACTGATCAAAACACTTAGGAATAATTTATATCCAAATAGAGGGAGATTGTTGGGTCATGAAAAACCCAAGAATACGTAAAACATGATTTGGACACAAATTAACTAAGTGTTAAACTTAAACCGAGAACAATTCAAGTCACTGAGAGAACAGCCTCTCAATGTGTCATCTTCAAGATGCTTAAGACGAATTCAAGAAGAAGGATTCACTTCTCAGGAAGGCGGTACTTCCTGAGTCGGACTTAAGCCAAAGAAGAAGATGATGGTTCAGTGAGTTTTAGACAAGAACTCACTGAACCCCAGTCTCCTCAACCAACAAAGTGATTGAAGGACTGAGGAACCAACGCCTGAAGAAAAGGCGGGAACAATAGGGAAAAGATCTGAGAAGATAATAGTGTCAGCCCAACACTCTTCTCTTGTCAGATCCAACCTTCCCTATTGCGGCTAAAAGTCATGGAGTGTCAGCCAACAACTCCCAAAGTCTTATTAGCCATTTCCTATTGGTTCTTGGAAATGACATTTACTATTTGTAATTGTCAGACACGCAACCTCAACAACTTGTATTATATTTAATCACTTATACTTAGATTACTTGTGTATAAATAGATCAGATGGGAGAGAAGTTAAAGTGTGCTTTTGTATATTTAAAGTCTTGAACTTTTGCAAAGGAACTTCTCTCCTACAAAGAGTATACAACTCACTGAGATAGCTCAGTGGGTATATTGTTACCACTCAAGCAAAACTTGAGTTTCGATAGGAGACACCCCATACCCTTGTCTATTCAATCCCAAGTGTTTGTTCCGCAAAACACTTGGGTATAGATTCTTGGAATTATTTCTAATAAGAATTTAAACGTTGAAAAATATTGTTGTTTTTATACTCACGTTTTATAACTGTTAGAATTAATCCTAAACATTGTATTAGTCATAACACGAAATAGATTAACTTTCTAGTTAACTCTAATAGTGTAAAGGGACCAACAGTATTGATGAATGGGGCAGCTAAGATGGATTTCGTTTTTGGATTATATGGGATTATTGTTGTTAAGGGGTGGGTGAGATAAAAAAAAATGGGTTTGATATGTGGATTAAGCTGAGTAAGGAGCTGTTGGTAAGCCACTTGTGATACTGAGTAAGATGGTATCGGTTGTTGGGTTTGTTTTACAAAGAGCTGATCAAGTCAATCAAGGAATGATAAGAAGATCAGAGGTGAATAGTTGTTTTTGGGTTGATCCTAAGCCTGAGCTCATGTCCTGATTCAAGGGTGATAAAAATCAGGTGGGACATTTGTGTTAGAGTGGTACATAAGTTATGTTTAACATAAGTTCATCCTGAAACCATAAAAGTCCTAAAAATGAAGTATCTGATTCTGAATGAGTACGGGCTGTAGAGACTACACCTCATCTGAGAAAGAATACGGGTAGCTGAGATGTCAGCTGAAACATTAGCTTTTGAGTCAATGATGGGATTAAGGCTGAGAAAAAAATTTATAAAAACTGTCAATATTTTAAAAAAATTTCAAACAATAAGATTTTTCAGAAAAAAAAAAAATTAGAAATAATTTATTTATAAACTTTCTTTTGAAATAATTTTTTTAGAATTTTTTTTTTTTTCAAAATTATTTTTCTTGAAATTATTTTTCAGAAAAAAAAAATTTGGAAAAAAAAATAATTTCAGGAAAAAAAAATATAAAGGCCGTTAGTAAAAGGACTAACTTTGCAAACGCTTGTTTGGTTAATGGACTAACGTTGCCACTTGCTAACGGAAAAGATAACGCCAGTTAACGATAGGGACCACCGGTGTGCAATTGAAAAACCACATGGACCAAAAAAGCAAGAAAAAAAATAGGGACTGAGAATGAAATTGGACCCAAACCACAGGGACGAACAGTGTAATTTACTCTAATAATAATAATAATAATAATAATAATAATAATAATAATAATAATAATGTTATTATTGTAAATCCTATATGTTTCTAATAAAAGTGATATTCCTATTATAATAATAATATTCCTATAATAATAATAATAATCTAACTAATATCAAAATGTATGCAAGTTTTCAGGTAAATTATTGCTATAACAAACAAACAAAACATGACTTGCTGGAAAACTTATGAAGTTATAAATAGCATGAGATTGGACTTAACTTGAATCCATTTAACATCGTGTAAAAATGAACTAAAGACATTTGACCCATGTGAAGAGTGGTTGTAATGTGAGTGTCATAGCGAAATACATATAAAACAAATATTTGATGTGTGATTACTTTATGGAAAATGATAAAAAAATGCATTGAATTTGACATTTGTTGTAATTGTGTGTAGCCAACAATTTTTTTTTTCATTGTAACACAAAACTTTTGAATTTGTGTTATTGTATTTATCCACGTCAGCTAAACGTCGCATCGTTAGTCCTATACACTAACGGCCGTTAGTAAATAACTTAAAATTCCATTTTCTTACGTTTTAATACGTCTTCTTCTGTTTTCTTACGTTTTCGTCCGTTTTTACAAGTTTTCGTCCTTTTTTCTTTTACGTTTTCATCTGTTTTTACACGTTTTCGTCCCTTGTCGTCTTTTTTTTAAGTTTTCGTCTGTTTTTATACGTTTTTGTTTGTTTTTGCACGTAATGACTAGAAACCTACCTTTATCACACAACTAACTACTATATTAAACTACTCAACGTGACACTCAAAGACAAGAAATATAGATGAAGAGTAAAGTGTATGGATCGTATGAATAATATTATGGTCGAATGTTTATTAGATACAAAAGAAGGAAACAATCATAAACCTTGAGAGAACACACACACTAACACACTTTCACCTACACAACACTTTGAGGCACACCACAAATGAGGGTGAGAGTGTGTATTTATAGGATGAGTGTGATGCCCTAGTGGCTATTGGATGGGCTTTGATGGGCTTGTGTTGGACTTGGACATTTCTAAGTAATACATGGACCTTTACTAATACAAACTAGCTTAGTCCAACACAAGGCCTTTTTTCTACTATTATTTTTACATTGAGTCGACACACACAAAGTTTACATAATACAAATGATCATCACTTCAATATTAAATTTAAATGCTAACATTGCACGTTTTTGATCGTTTTCTTACGTTTTCGTCTATTTTTATACGTTTTCGTCCGTTTTTATACGTTGTCATTTGTTTTTATACGTTTTCGTTCATTTTTATATTTTTTTGTCTGTTTTTACACATTTTCGTCTATCTTTATACGTTTTCGATCATTTTCATAAGTTTCCATCCGTTTTACACATTGTTGGGTCAAGAATTTGACCCAATTACCTGAACAGGATTTGAACATAAAATAGCCTAATTCACTGATAAAATAGTGGGTTACTCACTGATAAAGAAATCAGTGAGTGTTGTATAAAGCTTGTTGTTGAAGAAACACTTTACTTACTGATACGGTGTCAGTGAGTAAAGTATACGAGCTACAAACAACTCCAGTATCATTGAGAATTGACAAATGTCTCAGTGACCCTAAAGATGCTATCTCTACAAGCAGACTGATATATATGGGCGCGAACTTCTTCAAGAAAAGATTGAAGTCAGAGAAAGTACAAAAGAGGAGGAGAAAGAGGGACCACTTGGTGGATGACAACTCACACCGAGTGGATGACAACTCACACCAAGTGGATGTCAACTCATACCTACCCCACATGACTTTGTTTAGTTACCTGTATATATTGAATGATTTGTAATAGAGATAGTATGTTTTCCTAAACAAACAAAAATATACACAAAGTGTATTAGTTGATAGAAACATCCTCTCATTGAATCATCAAGCATAGCTTGGATCAATGAGAGTCTATTTGTCACCCACAGGGGATATTTACTGAAAGTATCCCCTTTAAGAAGTTGAAGATATTATCATGTAGTCTAGTGGGTTTTGAGTAATCTTGTAACATTTGTTAATCAATATATTAATGAACTGTTCTTGTTTTACTCGATTTCATGGACCAACAAGTGGTATCATAGCGGGTGGATTATTCTTATGATCCAAATCCGTTCTTGACTACTGATAACAATCTTCAAAAAAATTAATAAATGTGATCTTCAAAAACTGCTACTAATATAGCAATTTTTGAGGGGGAGAAACACATTTATTGGTGACTGACAAACACTAAAACCCTCCCTGAACCCCACAAAATACACACCCAGCACACAAATCCTATCCACACAAAAAACCCAACACAACCCACACCACACAAATAAAACCAGA
Organism: Artemisia tridentata subsp. tridentata; assembly: GCA_021014915.2. Lineage (NCBI taxonomy): Eukaryota > Viridiplantae > Streptophyta > Magnoliopsida > Asterales > Asteraceae > Artemisia > Artemisia tridentata. The sequence continues at coordinate 106,407,507 of CP139501.1, read as the reverse complement.
TATAACTTTATCTATTCTCACACAATCGATCTATTCTCTCACAAAAAAAACCCAGATCCAATAACTCTCATAAAAAAAATCCTAATCACAAAAAGTCGATCTATCATCAATAAAACTCTCAATCGAAAAGAAAACCCAATCGATCTACAAATCATGAATCACAAATCATTACCGGAAAAAAAACGCACTCATTCACTCATTCCGGCAAAGACTCGGTGAAGAAGTTAAATTAAAGGGGATGTTTTTTTATTAGGGTTGAAAAGAAGATTTTTGTTGGGTTTATTCAGTTTTAATAGAAACTGAGATGGGTTAAATCGAATGTGTAGTTTAGGATTAGGTTTGAATCGATTTTGATGGGTTTCTGAAGTTGATAAAATCACTGTTGGTGGTGATAGAAATTGATTCAGGATGTTGATGATTCAAGCTGAGATGGTGGGCTTCATAGGATTGATTAGGGCTATTGTGTTAGGAGATATATGAGGTGACTGATAAATTTATCAGGGAATGATAAAAAGTAGGAATGGGTCTGAATGAAAGTTGTTGGTTCTGATCATGTTGGAATTAAAGCTTACTAAGCTTTTGAGTCCGGGAGTAATAAAAATGAGATATTCTCTAGGACTGATGAAATTTTCAGTAAGTGGTAGAATGATTTTACAAGCTGAACCTGAACAGGTTAAAGCCTTGAAATAAAATCAGGTGAGAAAGGTGTGGACTGAATCAAGGTTTGTCAGTGCTTTAGTTGTCTCAAACGAAGCCTGAGCCCGATAATGTGGCAAAGGGTGTGATTGGTTACTTCAGGTTGCACTAGCTGTAAAAGAGTCAGGGAGCGAAAATGAGTCAGGGACACTGGCTGATAACCTCAGAAGAGAAGGTTGAGCATCAGGGAGTGATAATCGGACTGAGCTTTTGCAACATCAGGAAGTGTTAATGGGTCTTTCGGGTTAAAACCTAAATAGAGGGTGTGATGGGAATCAGTGGGCATCAGTCTTGATTAACTTCAGGGTGTCCATCAGGGTGTGACAAAGATCAGAGGGTGGGTAACTCAGGGAGGCAGTTGTGTTGATCAGGGATGAGTATAACTCAGGCACAGTTTGAGCTTATCAGGGAGTGGATTGTTATTCAGGGTTCTGGTAAAACTCAGGCCAACGAATGGTGGAATTAAGTGAGCTTTGCGGTCTGAAAATGGGTTGTCAGCTGAAGTTGATAAATCAGGAGGACTGATGATTAGGTGGTATGGGCTTGTATAACTTTGGTGAAGTTAAAAATACAAGTAAGTGAGTAAGTGGTATTATCAGGTCACTGAACCTCAAACCTGATCCCTGAACCACAACACTGAACCCCTTAACCTTGAACCTGGTCAGGTCTCTGAACTCCCAACCTGAACCTTCAGGTCCCTGAAACAGGTCCCTGAACATCAGGAACTAAACCCAAGTCTCCTGAACCCCCTAAACATCAGGAACTAAACCCAAGTCTCCTGAACCCCCTGAACATCAGGAACTAAACCCAAGTCTCCTGAACCTTCAGGTCCCTGAACCCTTGAACCTCAGGAACTAAACCCAAGTCCCTGAACAAGCAGGTTTGAACCTGGATTATTTGTATATTCAAATAGGGGGAGATTGTTAGGTCAAGAATTTGACCCAATTACCCTGACAGGATTTGAACATAAAATAGCTTAACTCATTGATAAAATAGTGGGTTACTCACTGATAAAGAAATCAGTGAGTGTTGTATAAAGCTTGTTGTTGAAGAAACACTTTACTTACTGATACGGTGTCAGTGAGTAAAGTATACGAGCTACAAACAACTCCAGTATCACTGAGAATTGACAAATGTCTCAGTGACCCTGAAGATGCTATCTCTACAAGCAGACTGATATATATGGGCGCGAACTTCTTCAAGAAAAGATTGAAGTCAGACAAAGTACAAAAGAGGAGGAGAAAGAGGGACCACTTGGTGGATGACAACTCATACCAAGTGGATGTCAACTCACACCTACCCCACATGACTTTGTTTAGTTACCTGTACATATTGAATGATTTGTAATAGAGATAGTATGTTTTCCTAAACAAACAAAAATATACACAAAGTGTATTAGTTGATAGGAACATCCTCTCATTGAATCATCAAGCATAGCTTGGATCAATGAGAGTCTATTTGTCACCCAAAGGGGATATTTACTAAAAGTATCCCCTTTAAGAAGTTGAAGATATTATCATGTAGTCTAGTGGGTTTTGAGTAATCTTGTAACATTTGTTAATCAATATTAATGAAATGTTCTTGTTTTACTCGATTTCATGGTCCAACACACATTTTCATCTGTTTTTATACGTTTTCGCTCATTTTTATATGTTTTCATTCGATCTATACATTTTAAAAAACAGACGAAAATGCATAAAAATGAATAAAAACGTATAAAATGAACGAAAACGTATAAAAACGGACAAAAAACATGCAAAAACGAATACAAACAAATGAAAACGTAAGAAAATGTATAAAAATGGATGAAAACGCAAAAAATAGATGAAAACAAATGAAAACGTAAGAAAACATACAAAAATGAACGAAAACTTATAAAAACGGACAAATACATATGAAAACGCAAGAAAATGTAAGAAAACATGTGAAAACGTATAAAAACTGTCGAAACGTGCAAATACTAAAGGAAACGTATAAAAGCGGACGAAATGGGCGAAAACGGATAAAAACGAACGAAAACGTTTCAAAGCGGACGAAAACATTTAAAACGGATGAAAACGTATAAAAATGGACGAAAACGTGTAAAAACAGCCGAAAACGTAAGAAAGCGGACAAAAATGAATAAAAACAGACAAAACGTGTAAAAACGGACGAAAACGTATAAAAACGTAAGAAAACGGACGAAAACGTGTAAAAGCAGACGAATACGTAAAAAAAAAATAAAAAAGGACGAAAACGTATGAAAATGAATAAAAACGTAAGAAAACGGAATTTTAAGTTATTTACTAACGGCTGTTAGTATAAAGGACTATAGCATGATACATAAAATATTTACTAGTTATCTCGTCATGCAATTTCATATATTAATAAACTGAAACGTGACTTGTAGAATCGAATGGCACTTTCTAACCTATTTAAGGCCTTGAACAATCTATTGATTAACATAATGCGGCCATATAATCAATTGATAACTAGCAAAATCAATTATTCAATTCACTTGTAGTAGACCCTAGTTCAAACGCCTTTAATTTTTATTTTGATTTCTTTTTTGAACGAAACACTCTTAATTCAGAGTAACAAAAAACGCATCATTTTCTCTGGTTTAAAGAACACATGTCTTTATCAAAATAACATTAATTCATGAGATTTAAACTTCTCTTGATGACACATGTTAGATTAATTAAACATACAAGGGATCAATCTCATATAATCATATCATAAGAAGAATATCAAAGCAAACTTACTTGATGGTAGAACCGATTGAAAATTAGAAATAAAAGATGAAGTCATAACGTTAGAGTTATGTCAATAATTTAATGGAAGGATTTCTTACAAATTATTGGTGTTTTTATTGAGAGAATTATTAATTGACAAGATACTGTTATGACGGTTATGTTAGGTTTTATGGATTAAAATTAATATGTTTATGTCTGGTTTCGAACCCGAGACTCGGGATTGCACACAATAACGTGAGAGTTCCAATAGATGAATAAATTAAATATGTTTATGTATTTTATTTATTCATTTCACAAACAAATACTTAACGACAGTTAGTATTTAACGGGGTTAGAGATAACGACCGTTAAAGGACTAAAAGTGAAAAGAATGATCTAGAACCCATGAAGTGGGTTGGGTCGGCTGGAAACTAGCTTTGGGCTAGGGTGGCCGGTTCTAGGGTGGAGTAGGGAACAAGTTTTGTGATTTAGGGTTAGCCTATAAATACAATTCATTGTGTTTAGGTTTTCCTCTAATCTTGAATTCCCTACAAGCCTAATTTCTCTTCTCTTCCCTCTCCTAAGCATAGAACCGGTTGACTCTTTTATATCCACTAGGATATTCGACCCTAGTAAAGCTTTGCAAGTATTTGGCTTGTTTGTGATTCTTGAACCTAGCTTATCCCATTGGAACGCTAGATTACGTGTGTACAAGAATGAGTGACTAGTTTATTTTAACTAGTGTTTTTCCCTTGTGTTTGGATCGACATTCATAAACCTTGCTAGGGTTTATACTTGTTCTTGGTGATTGCAAAAAGGTACGTGTCTATTTAGTTTTAATTAATTGCATGTTCTTGTAGATCTTCCGCTGTGTGCTTTTTGATGTTTTTATATGTTTATAGTTTTATGATTCATATAATCAAACAGTGGCATCATGAGCCTCGTTTAGAACTATGTAATTAATTACTAAAACCTAAAAATTGGATCTTGATTAGATACATGCTTTTATGATCTAGGGTTTTTTATTTGAAACTGATGAAGCGAAAAGTGTACCGCTTTTAAGGGGTCATTTAAGCCCTAAATCGTATTTATTTGATCAAATATTACCATAAATCGTTCCTTTTGTCATTTTAGGTACTTTTGAGAAGAAATCTGGAAAAGGAGGCATTTTGGACGTTTTTGGAGCATAAAAGTGAAGAAAACGACAAAGTCTCAAAATCATGCTGGAAGTTACCTTTGACGGCGTCAGGATTATGCCTGGACGGCGTCATGGCTTGGCAAAAGTGGTGGATGTGAAATTTACTCATGATAAGCCAGTGAAAATTGCATGGGAATTCTGACGGCGTCGCCCTTTAATTTGATCAAGGTCGTCACGTTATAATTTAAAGAGGGACGGCGTCACGTTCATAGTCTGAGGGCGTCAAGCCTTGATAGGCCAGAACGGATTTTGGAGAGCTAAAGAGGGACGGCGTCAAGAAGGTCATCCGGGAACCCTAAAAGCGGCGAGGTGACGGCGTCACACTCCATAACGTGACGCCGTCAGATCTAAAAATCTATATATAGTTTTGCAATTCTTTGTCATTAGTGTGGAACTTATTGGGGAACTTTGTGTGTGAAAACCCTAGGACGAATTTGGCAGCCTTTCAAGGCTTTTTGCCTTGAGATCTTCCATGTTACATTGAAGATAAGTTATCAATTAATCATTCAATATGTCTATGTGTTGTTTGATTCTATCTTATTCTTGTCTTTTGTTTAACATGTTAGGCTAGATTTATCTTGTGTTTGCTTAGATCTAATGAAACCTAGCTATTGATTATTGGTTATTAGTGTGTTATTAGTTGTATTGGATGATTGTTTATCTATGTTAGGCTTAAGAAAACTGGCTAACTTCCTATTCGGTAACTTGCTTGAACGTCTTAAGAAACATGAACCAATGCGTACTAAAGGTTTTTATGGTTGTATTTAATGCACAAGCGAATTCTAGTGATCCCATGTTAGGAGCTTCCTAGCCGGCTCGACATAGGAGTGAAGTAGGAGCTTGTAGAGTTGGGGAAGTACGTACGCCACCCCACGACTGGTATTAAGGAATACACCCGTCATCCACGCAACTAATACACACTAATCAACCGGTAAAAGATAGTTAGGGAGTAAGGAAATCTAAGTAAACACATTTCCCTCCACATAAGTTTTCACCAACATTTTCATTTTTGTTATTTTATTTTATTTGCATTCGTAGTAATTTGGGTTAGTTGACTAGCAACTAATTCCGCCCACTCTTTCAAACCCGAGATTTTACTTGCTTTCATAAAAATATAAAAACATAAAAAGAATCTTCTCTCACCCTTAGACCTATTAGAGTAATTTTTCATACCTAACGAACACTATTCCCTGTGGAGAACGATCAATCCCCCGTACTTACCACTACACTATACTACATCGGTCAGGTACACTGCCTGGTGGGGTTGTAAGCCTCTTGAGATCCCTCGAGAGGTAAAACCTGTTGTAAGGTTGCAAAACCACGCATCAAGTTTTTGGCGCCGCTGCCGGGGAATAGTTATTGTTTAGGTTGAATTTTTATTTTATAGGTCTACTCACTAGATTCCTTTCTAGTGAGATTTTTATTTTCTTTTTCTAGGTTTTCTTTAGTCTATCTTTTTTCTTCGTTTCTTTGTTCGTAACCATTACCATTCGACATCATGGAAGATGGTAATATCCTTGATCCCAACATCCCACCACCACAACAACCACCACCACCTCCTAGAGCCCGTACTTTAGGAGAGTACTCCCGTCCTAGCCACCATGGCTATCGAAACACCATTGAGCTCACTCAAGGAGCAAATGTCACTCCCTTGCGATCCGACACCATCCGGTTGGTGCAAAGCGGATGCGCATTCCATGGACTTCGTTCTGAAGATCCTAATCAACATCTCAAGGACTTTCTCAAAATCGTTGATTCTATAGACCTTGATGTTGCCACTCGAGAGACGACCCGACTGCGTCTCTTTCAATTCTCTTTGCGGGACCAAGCTAGTCAATGGCTAGAACGTCAACCCGCAGGATCCATCACCTCTTGGGATGATCTCACCACTCGTTTCCTTGCTCAGTTTTTCCCACCGGGAAGAACTACCAAGCTAAGGAATGATATCTTGATGTTCCAACAACGTCAAGGCGAAACTCTCTACGAGGCATGGACTCGATTCAAGGACTTACTCCAAAAAGTCCCTCACCATGGCATGGATCCTTGGCTACAAGTCCAAATCTTCTATGATGGTGTCAATCATCAAACTAGAAGAGCCATAGATTACGCCGCCAATGGGAGATTGAGCAAGCTCAGTGTCGATAAGTGCTAGGAAGTCATTGAGGACTTAGCACAGTACGAAGAAGAAGAATGGAATGACTCAACGTTCTCGGAAGAAGGGATTTTAAATTGCATGAGTGCAACCCAAGAACAGCTGTTCGAAAACATAAAAAGGCAGGTTGAGAGCTTAATGAAAGCTGAGACACCTACGGCTGATGAAAATCCCGATGAGTGTGTGAACACAATTGGTAAACATACGTTTCATCAATTCTCACGACAAGATGAGTTTGAAGGGATAATGCTAACTTTCGTGAACAACCAAGAAAGGCGGATCCAAGAATTAGAGACTCACTTGAAAAACACCCAAGATATGTTCATGGAACTAGCAGAAAAGTTTATCGTGAGAATAAGGGAGAAAATTAGGGAAGAAGCCTCACACAAAAAGATCGAGAAGATCTTTGAACTCCCGGTCCCTAATGAACCATACCACGAATGGGATGATGAAACCCCCCTCCCCGAGCCTTCACTTTTAAAACCCTCTTATCTATTTGGATCCTCTCGCGAGAAAAATTCTCAAGATCGTAGCATTTTCGTGGGGAGCATGGTTGTCACGCTCCCTAACTTTCATGAAGCTAGAAAACGATCTTTTGGCTTTAAGCCAGGTGTGAGAAGAACTCAATTAAAGCACACCATCATTTCGAAAACCCCCTGGAAAAGTTCCTCTCACTCCCTGAATACCTGCCTTGATGGAAATTGGAACCTGAATGAGACGTCAACCGGCCCTTTTCAACATTTTACTACACCCCGTGACAGTAACAAAACATTTGACCCAGGAGGAACTTATTAACGAGACTAGCTATCAGGATTATTGACCCTGACTAGCTGCTCTCTTAAAGTACGAGGGGCTCATTTGTAAACTGGCACAAAGTAGTAAAATACGCTAATCTGACGGCGTCAGAATTTGAACGTGACGCCGTCACCCCGTCTGCACAGCAATAATAACTTTATTTCCATCACTTTCATCACAAACCCCACAAACCATATCCACTCCAACACCACCTCCGAACTTCCCTGGACAAATTCGCCTACTTCAGCTACCAATCTTCACGTGGTAAGTAATTTTTACTCATTCTTTTCGCTTCAATTACTCATAGGATTTGTAAATTTCGAAAATCCCCAACTCATGAAACCCTAGGATTGATTCATGCTTAGAACTCATAATGTCCTTTAATTAGTGTTATTTAGCAATAATTAAAGCATTTGATGATTGGCAATCAATTGGGTCTATTCACTAATGGGGAGGCCACGAATTTGAACCATTACCTATGATCCAATCACCCATTTTGCTGTAAAAAGGGGCGTTTGGTTTATAAGCTTAAAGTTTGAATATTGATTTTTCCCTCGTAATTTCGGATTTGAATTTGGTTGAACCTGACGGCGTCAGCTAGCAAAGGGTGACGGCGTCAGACCTGTCTGATGCTCCACCAAATCTTTAATTCACATATTAACACTTTTGTTCCTCCCTGCTTTGTTCCAGATAATGAGTAAGCATCAAAGACCTAGCCGAGGAAGTTCTTCCCGATCTCAACAAGAGAACTTTGGGGATACGGTCCTCAGTTGGGGTGTCTTTGACAACGATGCTGCTACAAGCAAATACACCCAATTGCTGCAGCATAAAGTTGAAAATGGAGCTATTGTTGATTGGAGCTTTCTGAGGAGGGAAGGTCTTGAGCAAACCTTTCTTCAAAGCTTTCAGATGGATGAATTTACCGGCCCTCAGTGGGAAAGACTGTTTAGGATTCAAGAGCCGGTCTATGAAGAGTTGGTACGTGAATTCTTTGCCACTTTTCACTTTGACATGGCTGAGGCAAGGACCGATGTGGGCAGGACCACCATCTATTTCAGGCTGGGGGGTGAGTTTAGGACGTGCTCGGTTACTGAGTTTGGGTGGAGACTTGGGTTGTATAGTCAGCATGAAACCACTCAGGTGGGGTTCATGAATAGGTTGTTGCATGGGGAGTCGATGAGGAATGATTTTAGGTGTTCGTTGTTCTGGCCGACTATTGGGGATGGGATGTACACCTCGACCACTGTGGCATCTCAGATCAGGGAGCCTAGAGTTAGGTTGACTCATAGATGCCTCACCTACAGCTTGACAGGGCGTCACAGCTCTCACCACCGTGTCACTGCTTCAGATCTCTTCTACCTGTACACCATTTATTCTAATGAGGTTTACTGCAACATCCCATTTTGGGTTGCTAGCTTTCTGCATGGTGGAGTGGGGGAAAGGGAAGGAGACAGGATTTATGGTGGGATGTTTATCACCCGGCTGGCCCGATCGTATGGAGTCCTCAGGCCCGAGGTCATGAGGTATTTGAGTGGTGATGCATGCAGGACGGTGAAGGTGAGGTCCCTGAAGCAGATGGATGTGGTTATGGAGATGCATGATGGGACCTTTATGTGGTATCATCCAGGCGGTGATGAGGATGCTGGTGATGAAGATGATGAGGAGGAGGAGCCACAGCAGCAGCAGCAACAGCATGGGGGTTATGAGGCTGGTACAGCTGATTACTACCGGCACATGAGCACGGGGATTGGCAGGCTCACCAGGGGACCTGGATGGGCCAGGTTGATACTTGGAGGACCAGGGTGGACGAGAGGTTCGACTGGATGTATGATCACACGGTTCGTCAGATGCAGCATCTATCTACACGTGATCAGTTGGACCCACATCTGCAGATTGACCCTTTCCCGGGTCGTGAGCAGGATTACCCACCATATGGGTACTACGGGCACCTCCCTCCTGACTATGACTATCGCCAAGGTCCCCCACCCCAGTGATGCTTTGATTTGATGTTTTGATATTTGAACAATTGAAATTATGGTTGTATGATTTAGAACAATTGGGTCTGTAATAATTTAGGATAAGGCCTCTGTTGGCCTTTATACATTTGTTACATTGATTTTATTTATTGCATGCAAGCCTTATTTGATTGCTTATTTTATTTGCTTTGTGTGTTTATTTACTTGTTTGTTTGTTTGTTTTTATTTGTTTCCGTATGTATGTTTAAATTTTATTAGTATTGATTCATGTTCAAAACTAATTTGTGAAAATGCTTCATTTTGTTTTTAACTTCGTCTTAACTACATATAAAGGTATTTTGCAAAAGTTAAGTGTAAGGGAAATCTAAATCGGTTTATTAGAACACAAATGAACATGAATCATAATAATAATAAATTAACATACATATTAGTATTTGTTTGAGTCAAATGCTTGTATCGAGTCATAATGATGTTTTGCAGGATTTCCAGGAAGTAAGGTATAGGTTTTTACAAAATTTTTCCGGAAACGTAACATGAGAATTCTGTCAGATCATTTCTGACGGCGTCAGGAGTTACAACCTGACGGCGTCAGGTTTAATTTTCTGAAAATTTTTGAAAGTTTTGTTTTCATAAAAAGTTTTTATTAAATCTCTAACTTATAATCTCCAGGAATCTGCAAAATTATCATTCCACAAGCATTATATCCTTATATATAGAGTTTATCCCGCCGATGTTATGCAGGTTTTCTTGTTTGTTTTCTCAGGATTAACAGGTTATTTTGGACAAGGAGATGTTTGTGGAATCAAGCTTTTGACGATGCATTAGTCTTGGAGCTTCTACATTCTCTTGGAAGAAGATCTAACCGTGTTACTTCATTATCTACCGAGCGAATCAGGGGAGTATTTGATTTCATTCTTTTACTTTATGCTTTTACATTTGTTATTTGAACATTGGGGACAATGTTCATCTTAAGTGTAAGGGGGGTAAAAGTACGATTAGAGAATGCTCTTACGCTTGATTTTTGTTTGTTTAATGGAAGATGTGTAATAAAACTGAGATAAATACCTGTTAGGGCAATTTTAGTGCCAAATTTAAAATTTTTTACAACATATAGGAGTGAAACTTTGATCTTAATGAGCGTCTCACGGATAGGAGTTATATGACTAGCACAAAAACCGTACCACAAAAAAATTTTCCACCCCCAAATATGTGAGGTTCGCCCCTAGAATTGGTAGGAAAAGCATTTTGCTATGATGTGTGTACCGGTAGCACTTAGATTCTAGAACTTGCGTTAGGACCATTCCAAGGCCACAAGTGAGACTACATTCGTGTAGTTAGATTTACTACATGATAAGAGGCATTAGGATTAACCCATTGTTTTACACCTGTGTTTTTGTTATAATTACGTTGGCTACATTGGTCAAGTAATTCTCCCACACCCTTTGCGTTGTACTCATTTTTAGTACACGATACCCCTAGTACACCCCTCAGAGCCTATCTTTTCGTTTCGACCTTTAAGCATTTTACTTAAAGGAAGAATTTGTTTACACCCCACTAAAATGTACACCCAAATCGCCTTAGCCTACCTTGTATGCACTCATTTTTAGTGCATTATTGTGACAACATTTGTTTAAACCCAAGTTAATTATCTAGTTGATTACATGGTTGCTAAGTCGAGTCATATCCTTGTACATATTGTTTTGGGACGATTGGGACTCATGGGTAAAGTACTAGTGTAATGAACTAATGGGGAAGAACATCATTTATTACCCCCATATGTGCTAAATATTTTAAAAGTACTCCAAGTGTTTTGATTATCTTAATTCGAGTCATTAGAATAGTTACTTGTAAAGTTATGTAAAAGTTCAAGTGTAAGGGGATGCAACGCCCCTATGATGTATTATTTTGGATGGTAGGGCAAGAGTGTATGCAAAAAAAAAAAAAAAAAAAAAAAAAAAAAAAATCGAAAAAATCAAGAAAAATACAAAAAAAAAAAAATGAGAAAAAGAAAAGTAGAAAAAACATACGGACTACCATCCCGTTCCATTTTATGTTTGTTTTATGTTTTTGTTATTTTGTTTTTAGCTTAAGTTGAGTCGAGTCTTGGCTTAGCAACATTGTATAGTACATGTAATTGATCAAGATCTTTAACTCGCCACCAGTAAAATATCCTTTATCCAACAAAACCGTGTTTTCCTTTTCCCTACACCTAACGTTATAACCCATTTAAAAGCCCTCTTTGATAGTTTATCTTAGGTGCTTACGCCTAGTGGAGGAGGTTTTCGATCCTTTCCCAAGCCTATGGTAATCTATTTGCTATGACAGGTAGTGAGAGATATTATCCGTTTTCATTTATGAGATTTATTTTGATGACACTTGAGAGATGTGAGTATCTAAACACTACTTGTGAGGTGCTAGTATGTAATCTCCGTGCTTATTATGATTAAAGTGGAACGACTATTTGTTGCAATTACTTTTATGTTAGCATTAAATGACCCCTAACTTGTGTTTTGATTAGAATAAAAGCGCATTTGCTTGAGGACAAGCAAATCTCAAGTGTAAGGGTATTTGATGAAGCGAAAAGTGTACCGCTTTTAAGGGGTCATTTAAGCCCTAAATCGTATTTATTTGATCAAATATTGCCCTAAATCGTTCCTTTTGTCATTTTAGGTACTTTTGAGAAGAAATCTGGAAAAGGAGGCATTTTGGACGTTTTTGGAGCATAAAAGTGAAGAAAACGACAAAGTCTCAAAATGATGCTGGAAGTTACCTTTGACGGCGTCAGGATTATGCCTGGACGGCGTCATGGCTTGGCAAAAGTGGTGGATGTGAAATTTACTCATGATAAGCCAGTGAAAATTGCATGGGAATTCTGACGGCGTCACCCTTTAATTTGATCAAGGTCGTCACGTTATAATTTAAAGAGGAACGGCGTCACGTTCATAGTCTGAGGGCGTCAAGCCTTGATAGGCCAGAACGGATTTTGGAGAGCTAAAGAGGGACGGCGTCAAGAAGGTCATCCGGGAACCCTAAAAGCGGCGAGGTGACGGCGTCACACTCCATAACGTGACGCCGTCAGATCTAAAAATCTATATATAGTTTTGCAATTCTTTGTCATTAGTGTGGAACTTATTGGGGAACTTTGTGTGTGAAAACCCTAGGACGAATTTGGCAGCTCTTTCAAGGCTTTTTGCCTTGAGATCTTCCATGTTACATTGAAGATAAGTTATCAATTAATCATTCAATATATCTATGTGTTGTTTGATTCTATCTTATTCTTGTCTTTTGTTTAACATGTTAGGCTAGATTTATCTTGTGTTTGCTTAGATCTAATGAAACCTAGCTATTGATTATTGGTTATTAGTGTGTTATTAGTTGTATTGGATGATTGTTTATCTATGTTAGGCTTAAGAAAACTGGCTAACTTCCTATTCGGTAACTTGCTTGAACGTCTTAAGAAACATGAACCAATGCGTACTAAAGGTTTTTATGGTTGTATTTAATGCACAAGCGAATTCTAGTGATCCCATGTTAGGAGCTTCCTAGCCGGCTCGACATAGGAGTGAAGTAGGAGCTTGTAGAGTTGGGGAAGTACGTACGCCACCCCACGACTGGTATTAAGGAATACACCCGTCATCCACGCAACTAATACACACTAATCAACCGGTAAAAGATAGTTAGGGAGTAAGGAAATCTAAGTAAACACATTTCCCTCCACATAAGTTTTCACCAACATTTTCATTTTTGTTATTTTATTTTATTTGCATTCGTAGTAATTTGGGTTAGTTGACTAGCAACTAATTCCGCCCACTCTTTCAAACCCGAGATTTTACTTGCTTTCATAAAAATATAAAAACATAAAAAGAATCTTCTCTCACCCTTAGACCTATTAGAGTAATTTTTCATACCTAACGAACACTATTCCCTGTGGAGAACGATCAATCCCCCGTACATACCACTACACTATACTACATCGGTCAGGTACACTGCCTGGTGGGGTTGTAAGCCTCTTGAGATCCCTCGAGAGGTAAAACCTGTTGTAAGGTTGCAAAACCACGCATCAGAAACCCTAATTTTAATTAATGTGGATCGATCCACAATTTTTTTAGGGTTTATGTTTAGTTTTTAATTAAAACTTAATTAGAAACTCTAGATTATGCATGGTAATTTTTAGGGATTAATTAGTGTATACCGTATGTGATGACACCAATTAATTAGATACGTACAAGGAATTAACATATTAATATGGATTTCATGATTATGTGTTAATATAGTATCCATGACAAAATCTTGCATGTTTTGTCATGGTTTGATATATGGTTCGATCTGTATGTATGAATTTGCTACATGTTTTGTTTAATAAATCTTTAATTGGGGAAGACCTCAATATATTAATTAATAAATTATGTGCAATGTGGTATTAAATTAACTAAAACTTACGCGGCCAAGCTATTTGGCGTCTGTGGACCATTGGGCACAATGAGCTCGAAAACCAATGGGAGTTTTGTTAGTTAAATACATATTTAATTACACATAGAATTAATAATAGGATTTATTGGAAAAAGGTTTGCATGTGGCTATATGATATTGTTATGATCATATATTTGTTATTATGTGTTTATTTTTTTTTGTAATTACTTGATCTTTTGTGTTTATATATTATGATGGATTGCAACACAAAAAGAGGGTAATTTTCATAATAAAAATAAACAAGACTAATAACTATGAAACCTTTGTAGTAATTTTATTCATTGCCAAGTCTTATGTGCCGACAGTGGTTCGCTTCGCACGGTAATTTGCTCCCAGGCGAGACTAGCAATTAATAAATTATTACATAAAAGTTTTAGCAAGGAAATCATATTTTTTTAGTTGATTGATTGCAACTGTACAAAAGTGGTCGAAGCGGCGGACCTATTATTGACAAACTATAAAGTGGGTTTAAGGTTGGCTCACATTAAATTGTGACCTTAAAGGGGAACGGTTTTAACCAGCTTCGGCGGCTGTCGTCCCTCCGCTCGCCTGTGCGTCAATAATAGACTTACCAAGTACACCATGAAAAAGTACGAAGCATCTTAAGGCAATGTTGTAATTTTCTTAACGCCTCAATTAAAAAATTTGATGATTTGAGCTACGAATTAGTAAACGGTTTTGTTTTTGCAAACATATATGATACAAAGATGAATGCATGACATCTTTGAACATATTTTTTGATTTCACACATCAAAATTTATTACCCTTTAAATTTAAGTTATATGTCACCCAACTACAAAAAGAAACACCTAAGGTTTCATCCTACATCACTAGCAGCCAAAGCTGAATGTTGATGTTCAAAGGGTGGTCATCTAAGGGTAAAATTGAGTACTTTATTGCTAGCAGCCAAAGCTGAATGCAATAAACCGACGTCAATTTACTGTTTCTTAAGTTGGTTAACTTAATTGGGCACTTTCATTACTAGCAGCCAAAGCTGATGTAATGGAACGGCGCCAAGGCATAAAGAATTGGGGATGAAACATGCTTACATTTTGCAACTGAGGTTGGCAATATAATGTAAGTCCCAAGATTTCTAGGAATTGCAATTTGACATTGGCAATTGGGTGATCCCGTACCTTGTTGAGCACTTTCATTGCTAGCAGCCAAAGCTGATGTAATGAAACGACGTCAATTAGGATCCTAGTTTTCAGTGCAAATTAAATGGTTTTTAACCAATGGGTGTTTAATTTTCATGAAATGTTTTATTATCGAAAGTACTAACTTTTGAACTTTTTTCTGTAGAAATGGCCCAACCCGGAAATTCGTCAAACTTAACTTCCTGTTTCAAGATGATGCTTGAAAAGGAAAAATTGACTGGGACTAAGAATTTTAACGCTTGGTATCGAAATCTAAGGCTTGTTCTTAGAATTGCCAAACGTTCAGAATGTCTTACTGAGGACCTTCCTGAAGCTCCTCTTGCAAACTCGCCTAATGAAATACTTAGGGAGTACAATGAAGCCTATGACAAGCACAATGATGCGGCTTGTCTCATTCTATCGGGGATGGATGATCAACTGGTAAAACAGTTTGAGAAATATGGCCCGAAAAACATGATTGATGAACTGACACGTATGTTTCAGAAATCTCCTATGGCTGAATTGTATGATGTACTTGACAACTTGGGCAAGTGCAAGCAGGACGCAACAACACCCGTAAGTGATCATGCGATTAAAATGAAAGGTTATCTTGACCAACTAGATGCACTTAATTGCGGGTTTGTGGAAGACGTTAAAGTTGGCCTCATCAACAAATCCCTCAATGAGGAATTATATGGTGATTTTGTGCGCAACTTTAACATGCATTGCAAGGGGAAGACATTTTCTGAATTGCATGCAATGCTTATTGAGCATGAGAAGGCACTCACTAAGAAAGCTCCTACACCTGCTTTTATGGCAATAACAGGTGGTAGAGTAGCTAAGCCCGGTAAACCGAAACATGTGAACAAGAAAGGAAAGGGCAACGCTGACAAGGGCAAGCAGATTGTGACTTATCAGCAAAAGCCAAAGAAGCAGAATCCTCCTCCCAAGAAGGATTATCCCAAAAAGGATGCGGCTGCTTGTCACCACTGTAACACTCCAGGACACTGGAAGCGTGACTGTCCATTGTTGCTTGAGGAGTGTCGCAAAAATAAGAATGCCAAGGCTGGGCAGGGTGCCAGCACTTCAGGTATTTTTATGGTTGAATTATTTTCTTTTCCTCGTAAGCAAAATGCCTGGATATATGATACAGGATGTGGTACTCACATTTGTAATACATCGCAGGGGCTTAGAGGAGCAAAGAAGCTGAACTATGGGGAATGCTACTTGTACGTGGGAAATGGAATACGTGCAGCAGTAGAAGCCATAGGGATTTTTGAGCTAGTTTTACCTTCTGGTTTAATATTGGTTTTGAACAATTGTCATTACGCACCTTCTATTGTTAGAGGTGTCGTTTCAGTTTCTTTGTTATTGGATTTGGGTTTTAAGCATACGTTTAATGATAATGGAATTTCTGTTTCTCTAAATTCTGTTTTTTACTTTAATGCTATTTCATTAAATGGTGTGTTTGAAATTGACATGGAAAACCATGTATCCAATAGAAATAATTCAATGTATAGCATCGGGAATAAGAGAGCCAAGTCTAACTTGGACTCGTCTTATTTATGGCACTGCCGTCTTGCCCACATAGGCAAGAATCGCATGCAAAAGCTGCAAGATGATGGGCTTTTGAAAAATATCAATGATGATTCAGTTGATAAATGCGAATCTTGCATATCTGGAAAGATGACAAAGAAACCTTTCCATAGCAATATGGAGAAGGCTTCGGATCTACTTGGATTGATACACACGGATGTGTGTGGTCCACTTAGACATGTGTCTAAACGCGGTGCTGTCTACTTCTTGACCTTCACGGATGACTATAGTCGTTATGGTTATGTTTATTTACTCAAACATAAACATGAAGTCTTTGAGACATTCAAGGTCTTTAAAAATGAAGTAGAATTACAACTCGGAAAGAAGATTAAGGCACTTCGATCCGATCGTGGTGGTGAGTACTTAAGCCAAGAGTTTAAGGATTATCTGGGTGAGTGTGGCTTTGTGCAACAACTCACTTCTCCTTATACGCCACAACAAAATGGTGTATCTGAAAGGAGAAATCGTACTTTGTTAGATATGGTACGATCCATGTTTAATCTTACAACTCTTCCCTTATCCTTTTGGGATTATGCTCTTGAAACGGCTGTTCATGTGTTGAATAGGATTCCAACTAAGAAGGTTGATAAGACTCCATATGAAGTATGGACTGGAAAAGCTCCCAACTTTTCTTACTTAAAGGTCTGGGGTTGTGAGGCGTTTGTTAAACGTGACTCACCTGATAAACTCCAACAAATATTTGTTAAGTGTATCTTCGTAGGATACCCTAAGGAAACGAAGGGTTACTACTTTTACTTCCCACCTGAAAATAAGGTCATCGTGGCTAGGTACGGTGATTTTCTTGAAGATAATCTAATATCTCAAGAAATCAGTGGGAGAGCATATGGTCTTGAAAGTGATCATGAAGATACGTCACCTTCTGAAGGCACTAACACACTTCCTGTGGAACCTGAAAGTTTAGGTCCTCCACCTGAAGTAGAAGTGGTACCCATCCGTAGATCTTCAAGATCTGCAAAGGCTCCTGACCGTCTATGTTTAAACATACATGATGAGGAATCTACACTATTGGATCACATTGATGAGCCAACTAGTTATAAGGCTGCCATTAATAGTCCTGAAAAGGACAAATGGCAAGTAGCCATGGATGGGGAAATGCAATCCATGAAAGACAATAAAGTCTGGATTGAAGTAGACCTTCCACCCATTGCTAAGGTAGTTGGGTGTAAGTGGCTCTTCAAGAAAAAGACTGACATGGATGGCAACGTACACACCTATAAAGCTCGTTTGGTGGCCAAGGGCTTTACCCAAACATATGGTGTTGACTATGAGGAGACCTTTTCTCCTGTGGCCGACATTAGAGCTATTAGGATACTTATAGCCATAGCTGCCTACTATGACTATGAGATTTGGCAAATGGATGTCAAAACCGCCTTTCTGAATGGTCGTCTAGATGAAGATATCTATATGGCGCAACCTGAGGGGTTTGTGAATCCACAATTTCCTGAGCGTGTATGCAAACTTCAAAGATCCATTTATGGATTGAAGCAAGCATCCAGGCAATGGAATAAGAAATTTGATGAGGAAATCAAGAAGTTTGGATTTACTCAAAATTTCTATGAGCCATGTGTATACCACAAAGTTAGTGGGAGTAACACTACTTTTCATGTCCTATATGTCGATGACATATTAATCATGGGAAATGATATACCAAGCCTTAATGAAGTTAAGGATTATCTTGGTAATTGCTTTGCCATGAAGGATTTAGGAGAAGCATCGTATATCATTGGAATCAAGATCTATAGAGACAGATCTAAACGGTTAATCGGATTAAGCCAAAGTGCTTACATGGATAAAATATTGAAGAGATTCAATATGCAAAATTCCAAGAAGGGATATTTGCCCATGCAAGTGGAACACGGCTTATGCAGCGAAATGTGTGCTTCTACACCTGAAGAGGTGGCATACATGAAGAAAGTTCCGTATGCTTCGGCAGTAGGATCTATCATGTATGCAGTTAGATGCACAAGGCCAGATGTGGCATTCGCTCAAAATTTGACCAGTCGTTATCAGCAGAATCCAGGGAAAGATCACTGGCATGCTGTTAAGAACATTCTTAAGTATTTAAGGAATACTAAAGATATGTTTCTTGTTTTCGGGGGAAATCCAGACGCAGAACTGAATGTTACAGGTTTCTGCGATGCGTCCTTTCAGACTGATAAAGATGATACGAAGTCTCAGAAGAGTACAACGGCCATGTCTGCTACAGAAGCTGAGTACATTGCTGCATCGGAGGCAGCACAAGAAGCTGTTTGGATAAGGAAATTCGTTAAGGATCTTGGAGTGATGCCTTCAATAGAATTACCTATAAATGTGTATTGCGACAACTCTGCTGCAATCACATTCGCCAATGAACCTGGAGTTATGAAAGGCGCCAGACACTTTAAAAGAAAGTATCACTATGTTCGAGAACAAGTCGATGATGGTGAAATAAAAGTACTCAAAGTTCACACAGATGACAATCTGGCTGATCCTTTCACGAAGGCATTACCTAAGGAGACGTTTAATCGTCATGCTCAGGGTATTGGTTTTCGTTTAGCAGATAGTTTCATGTAAATCTGTTGGATTAGTATTTCGATAGGGACGTGTAAACAATTATTATTTTAATGAAATAAAGTGCGAATAACGTTTATTATCATTATTAATATTTGTGTCCTATATTTGCATGTTTAAATCCGTGAATAAATTTATTTATTCTAAATAGTCCATTGTCAATTAATAATATGGGAATATTATTAAACTAAGACAAATGTGAGGATTGGTAGAATGTACTGTAAGGTTAAGACACCAATGTCACATGATATTCAATATTGGAAAAATTGAATATAGGACTTATCCCAACTACATGATTATACTTTATGGATCATAGTCATTAAGTATATCATGAATATTTATCCTCTGACTTGAGATGCCAGATAATTGCCGAGGATGTAGCTCATTTTCTGTGAGATAGTCCACCGCTATCCGTAAAAGGTAGTTATAAGGGCTATTTTCAGAAATGATGCAAAGTTCAAGGGTTATGCTCGCAGTCAATAAGGGATTTGTTCCTTCAACTTTGTGTTGAAGTTTAATACTGCTTGGCCACTCGTATGATTAACAAGATGTTTGCGTGCGCACGCCCAAAGTCTATCTGGAAGACGTTCAGATGTTTTGGTAATCTTGTTCAATTATGTATAAACGAGAAACTACTGTTAATTGTGGAATGACAAGATCCATATCCAAATTAACGCGGTATTAGTAACAAAAGGATAAGTATGATGATTTAATTCATCACGTGGTTTTTCCAGGAAAATCATACTCGGCTCGAGCTGGGGGCATTGGGATCTGTTAAGCTAGACTAGCCCATGTCATTAATATTATTAATAATAATCCAAGTGGGAGCTGTTAGGTTTTATGGATTAAAATTAATATGTTTATGTCCGGTTTCGAACCCGAGACTCGGGATTGCACACAATAACGTGAGAGTTCCAATGGATGAATAAATTAAATATGTTTATGTATTTTATTTATTCATTTCACAAACAAATACTTAACGACAGTTAGTATTTAACGGGGTTAGAGATAACGACCGTTAAAGGACTAAAAGTGAAAAGAAGGATCTAGAACCCATGAAGTGGGTTGGGTCGGCTGGAAACTAGCTTTGGGCTAGGGTGGCCGGTTCTAGGGTGGAGTAGGGAACAAGTTTTGTGATTTAGAGTTAGCCTATAAATACAATTCATTGTGTTTAGGTTTTCCTCTAATCTTGAATTCCCTACAAGCCTAATTTCTCTTCTCTTCCCTCTCCTAAGCATAGAACCGGTCGACTCTTTTATATCCACTAGGATATTCGACACTAGTAAAGCTTTGCAAGTATTTGGCTTGTTTGTGATTCTTGAACCTAGCTTATCCCATTGGAACGCTAGATTACGTGTGTACAAGAACGAGTCACTAGTTTATTTTAACTAGTGTTTTTCCCTTGTGTTTGGATCGACATTCATAAACCTTGCTAGGGTTTATACTTGTTCTTGGTGATTGCAAAAAGGTACGTGTCTATTTAGTTTTAATTAATTACATGTTCTTGTAGATCTTCCGCTGTGTGCTTTTTGATGTTTTTATATGTTTATAGTTTTATGATTCATATAATCAAACAGGTTACTTCTATCAAATAAATGTCAATTGTTAGTCACGGTAAATAATGTCATTAACGCAAAACATAAAAGGTGTATAATAGCAAACGGTAAAAGGCCACGTTATATGGATTATTCTATCACAAATCACAATAAGCCATCGACTTAATTTTGGCTATCGCAAAGGACAAAGATCCACCCTGCTTGATCTTATTGTAGTCGTGGTTAGGAAATTTGGTTGATCAAATTCAAACGACCCATAAATATGCACACACGGAGTACTATAAGTCATAATTATATAATACACATCTCTCTTTCTTTTCTTTTTATATATATATGGCAGGTAGTAGGTCGTTAATCATCCAAAAATATACCACAAGACTTTATGACATATAACATAATAATTTTTTTGAAAAGCTGACATATAACATAAAATAACATAATTAGTCAGCAAACTTTTCATTTCGTGCAAGAAATTTTAAAAGATTTATCTTGTTATAGTAATGGTCAACATGATAATTTATACGTAGTATTGTTTAGTGCTATTTTCAGATTACAAGTACGTCATAGTGTCATACTAATATACTATATACTATATACATTATAAAGGTCTCATGCCTCTTAGTGTCATACTAATATACTATATACATTATATAATGGTCTCGTGCCTCTTTATTCAAAAGAATTAAAATTTGATGTCAATATGTCATGAAGAGACAACTATAGGGTCATAGTTTATATAGATGGCATACACTCATTTAAAAACTTTTTAACGTATTACTCCCTCCGTCTCAAAATAAGTATCTAGTTTGATTTTTCAGAGTCAAACTAGTTCAACTTTGACCTTAAATATTTTCTTTTCGTATTATATAATACTTGATGAAAAATTATACCAATGAAAAATACACTTAAACCCTAATCCATTCATATATTTTGCATCAAGTATTATATAATCCCGCAAAAATAGAGAAGGTCAAAGTTGAACCAGTTTGACTCTGAAAAGTCAAACTGGACACTTATTTTGGGACGGAAGTAGTAGTTAATAAAAAGAGTAAATTACATAAATCGTCCCTGTGGTTGTAGCAAAATTGCATGTTTCGTCCTAGAACGCAAAAAATTACACCATTGGTCCCTGTGGTTGTCCAAATTGTGTTGACCACTCCTTTGACCTTTTTTCCATCCAATTGAAAGTTAAAAGCGGGGGCAATTTTGTCACTTCACAAAACAAAAATACCACAGGGACCATATTTGTAACATACAACACACAATATCTAACCCAAACACCCCCTTCTTCTACCTCACAACTCTTCTTCAACCTCCAACCCTCATCACCGCAGTCACCCACCAGCACCATCATTGCCACCACAATTAAATAATATCCATTACATTTATGTAGTAACTACATAGATTCAAGAAAACCATTCATTCAATTAATCCATGTAATAAGCATAGATTGCTAGAACACTTATTCACTAAGAAGACCCAATGGATGTATCATGATCATTATTAGCTTACTTTCTCCAAATCTTCTTCTTCTGTTTGGCATTTATATAGGACTAGGTACTCGATCATGTTTTGATATTAATTTGATTCTTATAGTTATCATTAAAAATTAGGATGGAATAATAGGTCTTTAATAAAGTTACTGTGAATGAAAACTAAGAATGATTACACAACCTACCATCAAACTCGCACCGCAAGCGATTCCTAACCGCAAATTAAACCAAACACCACCATCATTCAGATGGCCAAGTTGAAACCTTCATAAATCCATCTTCAGTAGCACAAGCTCTAAACATACCACGTGTATTAAAAGGCATAGCAACTTCACATGACACACCAACCAAACCAGCAGTCCCCTTGGGTGTAACTTCATGTACAACATATGCAACCGCTTCTTTTTGACTTAACCCTTTGTATTCTATAACTGCAGCCACGTCTCTAGCCACCGTCTCACGGATTATGGTCTCACCTATGTCGGTTGCAGATATGGCACATAACTTATTGGCGTAAGTGCCTGCACCGATTATGGGTGTGTCTTGTAACACCCCCAAAATATCGCAGCGAAAAATAGTGTCACTGGAGTACTACTTCATAGCTCACAGTACAAGTTACAAAAAACGACTCTAACTGAGATGTTTTGAAATAATTTATCATTCGATTAAATAAAACATCAGAGTTTAAGGTGTCCCAACAAGTTTATAAAACTTAAAAAGTATAACATAAACTTTTAAAAGCTTTATCGAATGATAATGATGCATTGTCTTCAAAATATATTCGTGCGCCTTCACATGCCAGCTAATAGAAACCTGAGATAAACATGCTAAAAATTCAACACAAATGTTGAGTGAAATTCATAAGTTTATAAATAAATAATGGACCACAAGATTTCAAGTTTAAGAGACAATTGATAAAACAATTATTATTGCACTAAGCTCATGACACTCAAAACGTTAACTGGGTGTATCATAGAGATGATAATAAAGCCCTAGTAGGTAATTTTCCATTTTACCTAGGTATTCAAATATAGTGCGTTTGTGACATCCATCTGATCAACACAAACGGGATTCGTCAATCCCAATAGGCCTATTCACAATATTCGCGCTCACATGGAAATGATTAACGGTTCATGATGTTAGGGACTTATTTTTGGCAATGACGGTACTTAGGCAATAATACATTCAGGTAAGCATACAGTTCAAAGCACTTGTGTCCAAATTGTAAAATAGCATGTATCTCCCCCAATGGGTTTATAAACAGTTTAAAGAGTTAAAGTGGGGCTATGAACTCACCTCGAAGTGAATGAGCAAACAACATAAGCAGATAATCAAGGAGCACATCACAACATTTACAAGACGGCTCGATCTAGAAGATAAGGTTTATCTTAACGGTTATGACACGCTAAGAATAGAATAATGAAATTGAGTTTCCGAAGGATGTTTACATCAACGCGATACGTTGATAAAAGAATTAGTTTTCAGTTTGTAATAGTTTGATGGTTAGTTAAATAAAATAAATCAAGAGAAAATAGCAAGGTATGTAATATATATCTGTATATATATTACATAGGGAAACACAAGTGTGTGTGTATATATATATATATATATATATATATATATATATATATATATATATATATATATATATATATATATATATATATATATATAAAATACATGGTGGGTATTATATATATAAGAAAAAGATATAAAATAGTTCAAAGTATATAATACATCGCATGTATTATATAAGAAAAATAGAAAAAATAAATAAAACTATATAATTCGACACGTTACCAGGAACCTCAAAGTAATGAAATAAAGAGTTTACGTTCAATGGAAACATACGATCTAATGCTACGAACTAAATGGAAGTACTTTTAAAGTTTATACAAAAGTTATGATATTCGTCTTTTTGTTGGAAATTATAAAATAATATTTTATAATTTAATATTTCATTTTCTAATCGGGTTTTAGATAAACTATTTATCTCATTTGTAAAAATATAGTTTTCGTTCATTTATTGGGTTATCGTATAATTATAAGTTAATGAATATAAGATAATAGAAATTTTTGTGAAAATTAATAAGTATAGTGATTTTTATAAATTTCGGCATGACCTATATGTTTATACAACGTTTCCCATATTTACAATTCAATATTTACCACTTAAAACAATCCGACAAATCAAATATAGTTATAATGTCTAAAACTAATGACACCCCTTTTGGTTTGCGAAAACCAAAAGTGCACTTAATATCAAATGACAATTCTTATGTTCAATATACATAACTAAAGACCAAATAAGTCATATGTTTAAAATAGTTTTAATTAAGTCAAATAAGCTTTAAGTTTAACCATTTAATCAAGTCGCAAAGCAAATCAAACACACCCTCGCGTGTTAAAACATAACCGGACCAAACTCACCCTTATTGGGATCCTCGTGGGGCTCAGATCTACAAATGAATCCAACCAACACCACCTTCGGGTGGGCTGTTGGTATGCAAAACAAACACCCCCTGAGTGGGTTCGACACAACAACATACAACCATAATGACAACCCTTTTGGGGCTGTCGTGGCTTGGACCAAACACAAACACACCCCACGTGGGGCTGAAAATAAGCAGAACCAAACGCCCCCTTGCGAGCTAAAAATAAGCAAAAACCCAACACCCATTGTTGGGCCGTAGTGTGGGCTGAGACCGCAAGCCAAACGGACCCTCTTGGGTCGTTGTTGGTGTGGGCCGAGAACAAACCAAACGCACCCTATTGGGCTTGCGTTAGTGGACTGACAAAACCAAACGAACACCCTTGGTGGGCTTCGTGTCTCTAGCTGAATCCAACCCCAAGAAAAATATAAGCCATAATGTCACACCCCAAAAATGGCGCAGCGGGATGGCATTTACGGGGTATGACTTCATAGTCAAGAACACAAGGTGTCACAATAGAGAAATACTAAATGCATAACATAGACAGATAATAGTAACAAACTCCCACAACCGGGATAAGTACAAAGATCCAAAATAAACATAAGTCTCAAAGTTAAACAACATCACTAGGAAATATCAAAACGCAACTCCACGAGGCATAACCCGGGAGGGTCTTGTCTTAAGTCTTGCTAAGCCAGGCCAATACTCAACCTTCTAGTGCAACTTCAGTCTTAGCACCTGAAAATGGTTACTCGAAAATGTCAACATAAAGTTGGTGAGCTCGTAGCTTTAGAAGTTAAACCACGAAGCTGTGAATAATGAAGTGTAGGACAACAGTGAGCAAGATATACAAATGTGAGCATACAGTAAAGATCGCAAACTATCTCAGACTGCAAACACGCATAATTGGTATTGGAGTATGCTCATGTCATAATAAATAATTATATGACTAGACATATGTGAGCCTATGGGGTCACACACTTATACACAGAGACATCATTTTATAGATTGTATTTATCGTATTTATAATATATAAACGACTACGTAACTCGGGATCTATAACGGGCCATTAAATACTAAGTTAGACTTAGCGTTTTTGGAGTGGACCAACAATGGGCAAGCCCATTGTGGGCCCATAAAGTGGCCGGCCTAAGGGGAGGGTTAAGAGGGGATTATGGAGCTTGTTCAAGGTGCTAAGTGTAAGTGCTACATGATAAGATCAAAGGTGATTTGATAAAATCTTTAGCACTTATGACTTTAAGCTAATTGAGATATTCTCTCCCCTTCCTCATCCTCTAAAAGTGACGGCACAAAACAAAATCCTACCTAGGGTTTTTGGTTTTGATCTTCACTTGGCTCTATCTTGTAAAGGTGATTGCAAGGATCATTATTACGGGGTCAAGACTAGCATCAATTGGTGATCAAGGATGTGTAGTGTGTTTCACACATAGAAGAGGTCGACCTTATTGATCTCTTAGGGTTTCTCATTCCATTTCGTGGGTATTGGTGTGTTGGTGAATCCGTGATCACGCTACAAAGGTATATAATCGTTATATTTATTTATTGACTGATCATATGGCTATATGGATCCGTCTCTAGGTGATGTTTCCGCTGCGTTTAATTATCTTAATATGCTTTTCATATTCAACATCACCTATAGTGGTATCACGAGCCATCATATGTGCCATATGATTATCGGGTATGCATAAAAATGGTTATAACTGGTGTTTTTTGGTGATTTTTGAAACCACATTTAAAACAGCCCCTAGGGCTCCATTTTCTCAAAAATGATCGACCCTTAAGGGGTCTTATGATCTGTGATTTTTGATCTTATAGCCATTTGGTATGCATATTTTAATTGGTATACTTGTCGGGTACATGTAAAATGGCCTAAGATGCACTATTTTGATCGATTTATGAAATGATTTCAAATCAGCCCCTATGGCTTAATTTTATGTGGTAAAATGATAATTAGAAGGTCCTAATATCAATGGGTTTTGAACCTAAGGCCATTTGACACGCGTACCAAACGGGGTTTTTAATTCTTGTTAATTAATTTCTTCGTTTCGTTAGCTAAATCTTTAGTTCTTGTTATTAATTTTTGTTTCCATGGAAAATACATGCATGTTTGTCCATGGATTTATCCAACACCTTGTTTTGATCATAATATTATTGTATTATTATGTGTATATGTAAAGCCGATGAAATCCTAGACCACTTGTGCCATGAGTTGTTGTGATTTGTCGTTAATTTCTTGTTTTGGGGTTTGCCATTGTTTCGGCTTTTATGTAATGAATTTCATTTTGGTTTTTGCCATTGTTTGGGCATTTTACAGTAGATAGGAAGTAGATTAGTTGTATTTTACTTCATATATAATGTAATCAAAGCTTGGAATAGAATGGCAAAAGAGTGAAAGACATAAACGCGGAAAATGGCTGCTGGAACACACTCCAGTAAAACGGAGTTTCCTGGCGATTGGTAAGGAGTTACTGGCTAAAATGTTTTGTGCAGGTACACAAGACATGGGCCTATAACTTTGTAGTTTGGACCTAAGAGTAGGGAAGACTCCTTCTAGGCGTTTTGGGCCTCCCAATACAGAAATTCTGGGCGGACTAATTCATTATTTCATGTGCATAATGGGCATCTACTTGTTCTTGATTGTCATGGAGCAAGTGGGAGCCCTCCGTGTGGTTGTGTAGGCTTGTCTCTAGTTGAACCTTGGTTCTCGTGATGGCTCAAGAGACCGAGCATAGGATTTTCATCGGTTGAGGCTTTGCATATTATGGTTGTGTGTTTGTTTATTTGCTTCTTATATATATGCTATGATTGTATGTAAATTGCAAATTGTTTTCTAAAAACTTGAAACGAAACACAAACCATTTTTAAACTAAGTCTTATGATTTAGTTTAACTAAGTTTAAATATGGATTTGAAACTTAAAATCATTATTTTCTAAATAACACTTAAACTTGTTATGCTTGTTATTCATTTTATGTATTGTCCAAACTTACTTATAATCCTCCTAGGATTAATATTAGTCTTGAAAATGGACAACTCGACACACATAAATTAAAACAATGATTAGACTTAAGTAAAGAAAATTTTTTAACTTGTGTTACGAAGAATGAATGCATGCTTCTTTCGTACAACTTTTTTTGATTCACATCAAAATATTTTACCCGTCATAAATTTAAGTCATGCCGTCCAATCGCTTGAGAACACTTGCAATTATTTTTTGCCTATGCGTGTGACCTAGGTTGAATTATAACCCAAGGTGACTATTCTCTATGCGTGGGACCTAGATATATTCTCACACGTTCTCAAATTAGATAACTTAATCAAGTTAAGCGGTGAGACCTTGACCCGAGGCAAAGATGGGACTAAACATGCCCACATGACACTAGTTGTTTGACGCTAGATGCCATGAGTCCCATAAAGATCTAAGAGTTGTACATGTAATACAATTGGTGATCGTCACCTACCAATTGAATCTACTATTGCTAGCAGATCAACTGATGTGATAGTAGAAGCACAATGTGGATCTTAGCCTTTTGTAAATTAATTGTTTTAAATTGTAAACATGGGGTAGTTAAATTACAAAAAGGATAATTATCGAAAATACTAAAAATGAACTTTGTAAATTCAATTAATGAATTAATGCAACACAAACCGTAAACAAGAGTTTGTTCTTTTCTTGTTAAAAGGACGAACTAAGTCGTTCTTTCCTTGTAGGAAAGAGACTTGTTCCTATTCTTTTTCTTTATGAGGAAAAGCCATAATAGGAATATTTGAATTTTCCTAGTTCTAATCAAACTTAAAGAGAACCTACTCTAGAAATCGTGATGTCTTGTAGAAGTCAAAACGGTTAAGTATGGTTACACATCTTATTCTTTCAAGGTTGTTTTATAACCCTTGTTTCGGTTTTGAAACCCTGAAGAAATATAAGATATTTGGATAACTAGAGAACACGTTTTCTATAGCTACCAAACTAAAATGAGTTTAAATAATTAGAAGACAGAAATATCAATAAACCGCAAAATGGTAAAGGCAATTACTAGCATGATTACCTAGCAGTTTGGCTTAACCCAATAAACCTACTAAGGTCCTACATAACCTTGTGGTAAAGTAGACCAATTATGGAGGAAATGCATGCCTATTTTCAAGTTAAAATAGCAATGATGGCTAGCCCATCATCTATATGTTAGAACTTGATGCACTTCCTTGAATACCTAAGTACATGTTTACTAGTCAAAGTGACTCACATTAGCAATAATGTGTAGATATTCAAAGAAAGAAGGAAAGTATCCAATCGCCACTCACTCTCCACTGGTGACGTAACACTTATAAATGTTGTCTAATCCAGTGGGAGCTACGTGATTATATTACTGGTGACGAAACACATGTAATGTTGTCTAATACAGTGGGAGCTGTAATCTTTATTACCTTGCATCATAGTTTATATAAGAACCACTGCATAAATTTTATAAGATAACTTGTCGCGTTCCTGATGTTGCTTCCTGAAATGTTATCTATAAACTTGTTATGCATGATTCATTATTAAAACGATAAAGTTCTACATATCTATATTTTGATTTTGACTAAAAATCATATGTTATCTTAGACATTGTCATATTGCTCATACAAACAAACGAGCGTAGTGTTGTCTGTATACTCTCATGATGTTGTGCCATGCACAAGTGGGAGAAATCTTAATTGTGTGCAAGGTACAACATATAACAATGTGACTAATGGTTTCTCTTGACAACAAGGTTAGAAACTAAGATTCTACTAGGACTTCTACACATACAATGTATGTTGCCCTAATTAGAAAAAATATCAAGATAACATGAAAAGCTACTTCAACATATTCACTGAATTGTTTAGTAAATATGATTGTGTTTTCTTGTAAATTCGTAATCATGAAGTATGAAATTAACTTGAATTTATTATTGAGGCCAAGAGTCGGCGCTCGTAATTACTTTAGTTGAATATATTTAGGTCTCTTGTAAAGACACAAATATCAATTCCGTTAATTGTTGAAAGACTTATAACGTAAAGTAAGACGTTAATTTGTTATGTCTTCTTGTTAAGACATGTACACTTACGACGTATAGTAAAATATTAAATGTTTATGTTTTCTAGTCAAAACATGCACATGAAGTAAAGTATGCAGTAGGCTAAAATTACTATTGATGCCATCTAGTTTGACTTGGTTGGCAGATATGTAGGCCAAAAAGTATAAGTTTATCTAATGAGTTGTGTGATAATCTCACAACATCAGTCCTCATGGAATACCACAACTTTATGGTATGTCCATCATGGAAAATCAAACTCTATTGATATTGTTTGATCTTTGATGACTTAAACTGTTTTACCCCCAAAGCTATCAAGGTTAGAAAATTGGATGTGCCATGTGTACACTCAATATGGTTCCAACCCTGAAGGAATTTAAGACACCATTGTATTATGGCATGGGATGAATCTCATTATGTCTTGATTGAAGTTCTGAATTTGTTAAATACCTAAGAGTAAGTAATTAAAAAACTAGAGTCAAGAACTAACGATGTATTTTGGATGTCCCACTTGAAAACAATTTATTGTTACTCAAGACGCTGAGTATATAGAGATTAGTCTCTACTTACAAAAGCAGGTGGGAGCACCTTTAGATCTTGAAGTTATTCAAGAGCAACCGTTTGAGTACACTTGCTAATGTCATACTAAGGTTGAACATGCATATGCTAAACCATAGATTGATATCTCTCATTCATAAATCCGCAAGGATACCTCTTGCACCTGAATGATATAGTTTTTTTATATCAATGCTAAGGGATATAAGTTGGAGGATCATAGTGAACCTGCTAACTACAGAAATGCATTATCAGATCTTATAACTGATAAATAGCTCAAAACTATGAATGTTAAGGTGCAGTCCTTGAAAAACAATCACTCATGGAGCTTGATTGATCTCTTACCAAATCAGTTATACTGTGAGGTTAAAAATGAGTTTCTTAATGAGAAGACTCAAAAGGACAAACTTGTACACACATTTAATGCACGCGTAGTAAAAGGAGTTTACTCGTACTCAAGAAATTGACTATGATTAAATCTTCCTACCTACAAACATTAAATATATAAAGATGATTAATTGTCATACCTATTTTCATGTAAATGATATATGACAATAAGATATCAAAACACTTTTCTTGTTGATTACCTTTGCGAGGACGATGAGTAATCAAAAGGGTTTATGAATCCATGTAATCTTTATTATGTATAAAAGATATAAGAATCCAAGTGTGGATTAGGTCATGCATCTAGGAGCAGAGATCTTAAGTTAATTATAAAATCATTAATTTGATTTTGATTAATAAGATTACTACTGAGTACACTGAGAGCAAGTAGGAGCACTGTATTTATTTTCTTAAATCTCATATGTTGTTAACATATTAGAAACAATATTCCATCTAAGCTAGACTTTAATCCTTAGTTTGGAATGAAGTTTCTCTTAAGGGATTTAGAAAATAAAACATACAACCTTGTTACATATGTTTATTAGAATAAACATAAGCGGTTAATGAGTCTAACACAATATGACACATTTTTTAGGGGAGTCTCAATGATTAATCTCACTTGATGAGATTGAACACATGAATGGAAACCTTAAGTTTAACTAAAGGATTCATTATGCAAGTCGTATTATGCATTGGACTATATATATGATTTGCATGAATGCAAGATGAGTTGATAACAACAAATATCTAAGTGAAAGTCATTAGATAATTGTTAAACGAACATTTTAATGGTCCTACAAAGGATCAAAGATATGTTCAAATGTTTACAGATATTCGAGGAGCTCTGTTTTGTTTACATATATTGATGCTTATTTAGCTGAGATTATGCTCAGAACTAGTTATGGTTGGATGTCATCATGAATGATGACATTGCTGACTAGATGTGCTTGACTAAGAGCATTAATGCGTTATACATTAAAAGAATAAGAATACTTTATAGTTTGAGAAATTGTTCAGATGATTGTCTAATGTAGGTATTTTGCTAGCTTCAAACACCCTATGGAATGTATTGTTGCAATACTCGTATTGTACTTGAATGCACACATACAAAGGACAATCATCATTCAAACCTTTCTTGAATTTTGAAACAAATATTCTCAAAGTTTACTCTGATGACTACTTGTTGTCTTGTACAACATAATTTGATCATGGTGGGAACATCGGATTCCGACCTATGAGTAGTCTTATGCATATCTGTTTTTTAGTATTTGGACAATGGAACTGTAAGCAGTCGTATTATATAATGAATTGATATAACTGGTATGATCGTCTTCGTTTATACTACTGTGTTCTGTATTTGCATGTTTAATCCATGAATAATTTATTTATTCTAAAATTCTCCATCGCCAGTTGACGATACGGGAGTATCATCGAATTAAGGAAAATGTGAGCGTGTTGGTGATATTTATTAAGAATAGATATTAACTGATGATTCCACCAAACTCACATGTTTTTCATTGTGATGAACATTGGACTGACCCAACCTACGAGTATTTACTGCATGGATCGGCGTCAAGAGTGAATCTCGCAATTGGTTATGTCTCTTATCCTTAGACTTGAGATGCAAGTAGGTCTTGCATGCGTGGAATTTCATTCCTTGATATGGTTAAACGCTGTCCTAAATAAGGTTGTTATAAAAACCATCTTCATGAGTGATATGAAAAACATGAATGACACGTGCAGTCAAATTAGGATTTGTTCCTCCACATGTTATGGAGTTAGATTCTATTGGGCCCCTCGATGAATTGGACATATGTTTGTATAGCCGTACCCAAATGAAATTAAGATGAATCTTGATCCACTTGGTAATCTTGTTCAATATCAATATCGAGAAACATAATAGTTGAACTATTAGAATGACTTTTGATCCATGTGTAATGTTCAACATGGTATCTGTAACAAAAGGATGGATGACATATAAACCATTTAAATGAGACGTTTAAGAAACTATCCTCACATATTTCTAGGGGCATTGGCGTGTTGCTAGACGCTAACCTTTGCTTGTATAATTACTTGATTATTATGACGTCGCAAGTGGGAGCTGTTGGAGTATGCTCGTATCATAATAAATAATTATATGACTAGACATATGTGAGCCTATGGGGTCACACATTTATACACAGAGACATCATTTTATAGATTGTATTTATCGTATTTACAATATATAAACGACTACGTAACTCGGGATCTATAACGGACCATTAAATACTAAGTTAGACTTAGCGTTTTTGGAGTGGACCAACAATGGGCAAGCCCATTGTGGGCCCATAAAGTGGCCGGCCTAAGGGGAGGTTTAAGAGGGGATTATGGAGCTTGTTCAAGGTGCTAAGTGTAAGTATTACATGATAAGATCAAAGGTGATTTGATCAAATCTTTAGCACTTATGACTTTAACCTAATTGAGATATTCTCTCCCCCTCCTCCTCCTCTAAAAGTGACGACACAAAACAAAATCCCCCCTAGGGTTTTTGGTTTTGATATTCACTTGGCTCTATCTTGTAAAGGTGATTGCAAGGATCATTGTTATGGGGTCAAGACTAGCATCAATTGTTGATCAAGGACATGTAGTGTGACTCACACATAGAAGAGGTCGACCTTATTGATCTCTTAGGGTTTCTCATTCCATTTCGTGGGTATTGGTTTGTTGGTAAATCCGTGATCACGTTACAAAGGTATATAATCGTTATATTTATTTATTGATTGATCATATGGCTATATAGATCCGTCTCTAGGTGATGTTTCCACTGCGTTTAATTATCTTAATATGTTTTTCATATTCAACATCACCTATAATTGGTCCATACATAGTCTGGGTGCCACTTCCCAAATAATGTACTGGGTGCCACTTCCCAAAATGATATACTGGGTGCCACTTCCCAAAATTATACTAACTATGCAACACTAAACATTTGTGCACATTCAGGCCAAGTCACACAATTTGAATTCACACAGTAAGGCACATATTGCAATCAAAACACACATATTGTCCAAAATCATGAAAACAGTAGATCACAACATGAAAAATTCAAAAGCATTAAGTACAATTTCCACCCCAAGGTAAAACACGTTAAAAAAGTAGGGCTATGAGAACTCACCTCAAAAGAAAAGCACAATACAGCACAAACACGAGTAGTATGGCACAACAGCAACTAGTATCACAACGCGACGGACTCGGCACAACCTATTAATAATTGACTTATCTTACCGTATATCCAAAAGTATAACGGTTTCCAAAAGTTACTATTCCCAAGTATATTCCACTTTAAATTCAAAAATATCTTCGTTAAATCCATTTACTAGTGTTTGGTATCATCGTGGGTGAAGTGGTGACATAACGTTGACTCAAGTGTACACACGCCAAAACAAATGACCAAAACGAACATGATTCATGAAACAATATCCCAATAACGAATACACCAAGTTGTTGCAATATCCCAAACAAACTCTACTACTAAAACTCACAACAACCAAACAAGAACCAAGTGATAAAAACATAAGTCATAAGGATAGGTCATCCGTTAATAAATTCCTCCAACACGTTTACTGAGCCCTTATTGAATTCAACAACCCAGTAAGTCCGTTAACCGTGTAGGACGGGTATATTAACGTAAACCAATCCGTAACTCCACAATAGGTCATAACTACATCAATATTCTCATAAATGGTATTCCTCGATATTCGTGCTCTCGAAACATTTAATAACTCTTATTTATTTAAAATTTCTATTTATAATTTCTCGTTTATAGTTATAAATTTCCGTTAAATATTAAATAACAAAATAAGTTTTTGTTAATTAATATTCTTCATTAATATTCCATTTCTAGTTATATATATATATATATATATATATATATATATATATATATATATATATATAGTTATATATATATATATATATATATATATATATATATATGTATATATATATATATATATATATATATAACAATATGCGTATGACGTCATCAAATGCCAGATTGCCCAGTAAGCGGCCTTAAATGCCCAGTAAGGGGGCATTAATACCCAGTAAGCAGGCATTAATGCCCAGTAAGCAGACATTAATTCCAACTCATCATGCCACGTGGCAAAATTATTCATGAAACGTTTTTTTTTTTTTTTTTTTTTTTTTTTTTTAAATTCGAATTTTGTTTGTTTAAAAAATGTACGTTGATGGATTCGAACTTGGGGTGTTTGTAACATCAACAAAGTTGATTACCACTAGACCAACACATTTTTTTGATTATATCTTGCAAACCCAAATCTATAAACCTATGCAAACAATTATATTATATTTAGGAGAATCCCTGCAAGTCAGGTAACCCTAATAAAAAAATATACTCAAAACGTAACTAAATATAAAACATATCATACGATATCTATTCATTAATCATGCAAAACCCTGCTATCATTCATATCAGACGTTTTTGGCAAAACCCTAATATCATTCATTACACACATACATCACATTAATTGTGTTTTTATCATACATAATTATAACAGGTTTTATGTTCTGCAGGTGTACTTGGAACCCTAAATCATCCTCATATAATTAGGTCTGTAAATTTTTAATGTGTTTTTATGTAGGTTGTAATATAATAAAGGAATGTGCCGTCATGCAGATAAAGCAAAAAAAAAGTTATACAGGTGCATTCTATATAACACGTTTTTATATGTATGTTATTGAGTTGAATGTGCTCTCAATTATAAATTTGCACCTTCACCAAAGAAAAATAGAAGATAAATTATCTACAGGTAAATATTATATGTGTTTTTTATGTACTAATACAAAGTTAAAATTTGTGTAAAGAATTAATTGTTTTATTGTAGGATGTTGCTGTTAAGGTGTTGACAGCCCAAGACCTTCATATAATCAAATGACGGAAATTCTGAAAGAGGTATAACCCTAATCTTTTAGCAAGTTCATTTAATTACTTTTTTTTTTTTTTTTTTTTTTTTTTTTTTTTTTTGTGTTTTTGACAGATTAATCAAGACCACATATTATTATCCACGGATTTATACGAATTGTTACAGAGGTATAAAGAGTATATATCGATTTGGCTTTTGAAAGTGGTCGTTTGATATGGAGTATTTGATTGGTTTGTGCTTTTTTATTAATTATGATTTGTTGTTCTTTTATTGTGTAATCAACCAAATTCAATTTGAGGTATTTGCAGCTTCATCATCTTTATTCTCATATAACTAGGTTTGTAAATTTTTGATCTACCTTACACATGACATATTAATATAAGTTTGTGGTCACTTTATTTAAGCAAGTGGGTTAGGTTAATTACGTAATCAACATAGGTACGTAGTGATGAACGTTGTAAGATTTGCCATTCAATGTCTATTCAAGTTCATGGATTACACGATTTTTGGGATTGCTTATAAGGTACACCTCTTTGCATAATCCTTTTTTTTCATTATATCAGCCTTGAAATATTCATATGCGTAGGGTTCATGGAATATTAATCCACTAGAAGAGCAACATATCTACGCAGAAATGTACAGGTACGTAGATTATAAAATTATTGATGTATGGGTCAACTTGATGAAACAAAATATTGAGTATATCAGCATAGGTACGCGTCTTTGCATAATCGTATAAGAGCAACATATCAGCTGGTCTCTGGGATTGAACATTAATCCACTCCTCTGTACTGTTACTTCTGGTCATTAGTTAAGTTACCTTGGATTATGGCACAGACAAGTGATGATATCGACGAATCAAATATCTCAGCAGTTGAAAAAGGCGCGGCGGTCTTGAATTGGGAATTGGCTGCTTCTTCAAATCCCACTGTTAATTGGAACAGAAGTTTCAGGAGCCAAATACGCGACGAAAGATCAAAGATGGCTTATGTTGTAGCAAAACTTGAGACATCACTAGCAGATTTGGAGATTTATGAAAGGGTGAAACTGCCAACTGACTACAATTGACTATTCATTAAAAACATATGATCTTGGTTTAAGTAGTAAACTGCCAATCTGAACCTGCGATAATCTGAATTGCTATTTTTGACTTCATTAGATATGTTAAAAGTATTTTTTAATGAAGGAAACTGTGCATACTTTGTACACATTAGTGGTTCTGCAGTTATAGGGGTGTTGGGACAGTGGGTCTACATACATGTATTGAATGTTTGATTCATTATATCGGCCTTAGGAGAATAGTCATGGTTTGGGTTCTAATGCCCTGTATTAAAGGGTTGTTTGGATCCTGGTTTATCAGCAGATGGTAATTAGTATCATGAACAAGTATGCTTATTCTTTGAGGTCTCTGTACTTGATTTGGATTTGTAACTGTGGCAGTGATGGTGGGTGACTAATACTCAGAGTAACTGAGTCAGTCAGTGGCCATTTTGGATTTGTTATTATTGTTATTCATGTTTTCTGTTTTGTGTGAATAATTGTGCAGTAGAGTTGTCATTTAAAATATTTATATAAAGTTGTGCTTATTTCGAACTATAGCAATATCATATGAACACCATTATATGTGCAGGCTGAAAAAGAGAAAATTGAGAATTGAAAGAAGTTGATGGATCTAGAACACGATATACAATTGAATAAACCCAAGACTGTGTTAGATGGCTATAATCGTTGGATGAGTCAGGGTGGAGATTGTGCTGAGCCGTCAGCTATTCGTGTTGACAAGGAGGTCTTTCGACAAGTTGACGATTCATACTAGGTAATTAATGCAGCATACATAGTTGAACTCTTGACGAATTAACAACTCAAGTGTGGCATCCTGACCCTTTTTGAGATGTAAGTGCATTTTTGTTTTGAATATGTAGCTAAAGGCATTGTTCTTTTTCACATAAATTTATGTTAGTGTATTTTATATGTTTAAATTAGGTCATTGTATCACTTTAAGGGACGCTCCTCACAGAACAGGGTTGGTTTCTTGAACCCTGGATTGATTACAGCAGATACATGCCTATTTGAAAAGTGGGCTACCCTAGATTACTTAACTCGAGCATTGCAGGGTTATGACTTTTATCTCGCAGCGTATCTAAAAAGGTACCATATGTTACCATCTTAAATTATCATTGCAATATTGGCCATATGGTTATTATTATTTTTTTACTAGAACGTGTACACAAAATGCAGCCGTCACTATGTGCTCTTCATAATTTGCCCCAAACATGGAATGACATTTATTTTGAATTCTTCTAAGGGTTCAAGCAAGAATGAGGAAACTTATAGGCTCGCTGGACTTGTGGAGTTGTAAGAATTATCTTAAATTGTTTTAGAATTAACTTTCTATAAATTTCAACTTACACACTGTTGATTATCTCCTTTTTAGTGTCGTTGGTAGTCTGGGGTGGGAATTCCCTGCTGTAAATTGCCGACCGTTGGATTAGGAGTGTGGATTTTATGTGGAGTCGTTTATATATGCTATTCATAATTTACACTGCAGTTGGTTTCTTTGTAATTTTTTGCGAGGAGTGTGGTGTTTCTTTTAAAAAAACCTGCGCACCTGAAGCAACATATGCAAGGCCATTCACTTGCGGTATTTTTTGAAATATGTGGTTGTTATTATGTTCTAATGTTGAACACATTCACCAGACTAAATTTAGTTCATGAGCTATCTGGTCACCTTCACTACTGTTAATGAACTAAATTAAAGGTTCAGTGTATGAGATGGCCTTCAAGTGTTAATTTTCAAGCACAATGCTTAGAAATCTGATAACATTTTGGGTGTTGTTGGCTAATCAGTATATTAATTTCTTAATTTGTTTCATAATCTTTAATATTTATAACTTTAGCACTTCTGCAGGGTTTGAACATATATTACATAACTGCAATTATGTAAAAAACAGTGGAAATGTTGCGTGAAGCATTGGATCCCGACAAAGAACTCCAAAATGTGAGACCTTGATTGGATTAGTATCGGGAAGGGTGACCTCCTGAGAAGCTCCATCAAGTGAGCCTCAGTCACGCGTTCAAGTATTGTGCATGAAGCATTGAATCCCGCCATTGAACTCCAAAATGAAAGACCTTGATTGGTTTAGTATCAGGTTGGGGGACCTCCTGAGAAGCTCCATCAAGTGAACCTCAATCATGATATCATGTATGAGGTTTAAAAATTCTTTCATCAATGCATAATTAAAATAGATGATGATTACAACAATGAGATCATCATCAGTAACATAGTTCTTTTCTCGATCTACAGATACCCTTTACATGTCCAGTAAAAGACTGCAATTTAAGCTACTGTAGAAAAAGATCACTTGACTCGCCACCTCATCCATCATGAGCTCTTAAATTGTCCAATTAAAAAATGCACGCGCAAATTTTCAAATCAAGGTGACATGGAGAGACATGTGCAAGAGATCCATGATAAGGCCGATGACAAGAATGATGAAAATAAACATATTTGTTTGGAACCTGGATGTGGAAAGCTTCCAGATACACGTCAAAGTTACAAAAACATGAAAATTCTCATGGTGAGTATAGATTTATTTTGTTGTAACTAATTAATGTTTATGCTTTCTGATGGCTATATACTTTTGACGACTATTGTAGTTCAATTGGAAACCGTTGAGGCTTTTTGTGGAGAACTGGGCTGCATTAAAATTTTCACTAATAAGCAATGTTTAATGGCTCACCTCCGAACATGCCATCGGTACATCAACTGTGAGATTTGTGGGAGCAAACAACTGAAGAAGAATATCAAGCAGCACCTTCACACACTCGAGAAAGGGGTGTTTAAGGAGAGGATCAGATGTTGCTTTGAAGAATGCAAGTTGACTTTCTCAAATGTAAGAAACTTACGGAGTATTCTGTTACTTTCTTGTCCAAAAATTTGAACCACTTTTACTTTTTTCTGACCACTCGTAGCTGAAGTACGTAATCTGCATTAAAATTACATTTTTCTGACCACTTGTGTATTGTGTTTTAGTAGCTGAAAGTAAAACAACACCTGAATTTACTTATTAACAAGATATTATGTGAAACAATTGCATCCTAATTTCTATAAAACGGCAAGTCTAATGTTTAGCCTTCGTTATAATGCAGAATTCAAATCTACGACAGCACGTTAAAGCTGCCCATCTTCAAGAAAAGCCATTTGTATGCAGCTTTTCTGACTGTGGAAGGCATTAATGCCCAGTAAGCAGGCATTAATTCCAACTCATCATGCCACGTGGCAAAATTATTCATGAAACATTTTTTTTTTTTAAATTCGAATTTTATTTGTGTAAAAAATGTACAGATTCGAACTTGGGGTGTTGGTAACATCAGCAAAGTTGATTACCACTAGACCAACACATTTTTTTGATTATATCTTGCAAACCCAAATCTATAAACCTATGCAAACAATTATATTATATTTAGGAGAATCCCTGCAAGTCAGGTAACCATAATAAAAAAATATACTCAAAACGTATACGTAAAAAAATCACACCTCATTCATAATATCATTTTTCTCAAAAACCCTAATGTTCTTTTCTGATTTGATGTGCAGGTTTTCGTCTTCTTTGTTGGTGATATGTATACAGGTATGTTGTTTATAATGGTTTCGTATAAACTCAAAAACTATTATTCAACTGTTTTTTTTTTTTTTTTCAGCTACGGGTGATTGAGGTATCCTTTGATCAAGTGTGTGTTTGTTTTTTCTTTTTTTTACAACACGAATTTCTCACCCACCCTTCCTAACCAATCATCATTAACAATTCATCAACACTTGCAAATCCGATCCGTCTATTCTCAGTGATCCTTCACTCTCTTTCTTCCGTGATTATCTCGAAGGGTATTACCTATTTTTTAAATAATAATAATAATAATAATAATAATAATAATAATAATAATAATAATAATAATAATAATAATAATAATAATAATAATAATAATAATAATAATAATAATAATAATAATAATAATAATAATAATAATAATAATAATAATAATAAGTATGTGTGTTTTTACTATGTGCGAAATTTGATATATTTGGTTTTACAGTGTTGGAGCTAAACTTTCCTCATCTGCTTACAAGAGTGAATCGGTATATTACTTTTTACTATTTTTTTCTTACTGATGATTTGTTGATTTAGTTAGGGTTTTGATGATTAATATTAAGGTTTGATATTATGGGATTAGATATGTTAAGGACTAATTCAGGTTTTATTGTACTTGAATTGAGTTGAAATAAATTTTTTGATTGTGTTATGTAAGGTTTTACGTATTTAAGCGGTGTGGCATTCGTGAATTTACCGTAGAAAGTAACGTGTATAAATCAAATGCGTATGACGGTACGCGTATTATATATAATAGTACGCGGGACAATTGTGAGTTAATGTAATGCACCGCATGAATTTCATTATCACTTGCGATTTACCATGGTTGTGAATTTGTTATTTTACAGAAAATAAATTGATTCGTTTGTTTGATTCGGGTTTAATTGATTATTGTTTTTTTCATCTATATTTGATTCGGGTTTAATAGAGCGGCCATCACAATATGCAAGGAAAGTG
Organism: Artemisia tridentata subsp. tridentata; assembly: GCA_021014915.2. Lineage (NCBI taxonomy): Eukaryota > Viridiplantae > Streptophyta > Magnoliopsida > Asterales > Asteraceae > Artemisia > Artemisia tridentata. The sequence continues at coordinate 106,366,184 of CP139501.1, read as the reverse complement.
GAAGACATTCAAGAACTTGCACCATCTTCTCAATTCGTTACGTCCACATTAGGTACATTTGATTTGCTTGATTTGTCATCATTTTAAGACCTATTCACTCAACCAGAAAAACATGTGTTTCAGGCAAGAGCGACACTAATTCACATACTTGAACTTCATATACAAAGATGAAAGCAAGCCGTGGAGGACATTAAAAGGTATGTGTTGTATATTGTATGTAATGCACACAAGAATTCCTTCAAAGTGTTTAGAGCAATACATATCGAAAATATTTCAACTGATATATTATAGGTTGGGAATTCACGTCTCTTTAGAGTCATATAGAGAGTTCAATTGTTCGCAGCGTCAAACATAAATAAATTATGATAATGCAAAAGATTATACAAAATGGGTATCTATTTGTTTTATTCTTGAAAAGTACTAGACTCGAAGCAACTGTAACATGTTTGGTGTATCGAAGATTTTGGTCAGTGTCTTACAGTTTGACATGTGTCAACACCAACCGAAATAACAGTTCAAAAAAAAGTTGTCACCCTATAGCTGTATTTGAGGTTGTGCACGGTGAATCAGGTTGTGTAGGTTGACATTGAAAAGGAAAATGAGTTGCTTATATTTGTTTTTGTTGTTGGAACCTTTGACGGCGATCCTACTGCTGATTCAGAAAGCTATAACAACATGAGGAAGGCCAACTGATCGCAAATCTTTATTGTTATATATAGGTATGAGATCCGACTCCCTAGATGTTATTAAATCTTATGTGGTCATTTGTCTCCTGACATTTTCTTTTTGTTTGTATTAACAGCCATGGGAGAGCGAGTTCATTGATTCACAACGTGTTTGGGCTGAATATGCTTTGAAGAGGCAGGAAGCCCAGTCACAGAATAGAGTTTAACGCTGGAAGACTTGGAGGTTAGTACCTTTTGAATTTATTGATTATGTATGTTAACGTTTGTGATTAAGGCATGTTGAAATGATGTGTATGTATGACTGTAAATATTTGTTTGCTGAGATTATCTCACAAATATGCAGTGGATCAAGTGAATTCTACTACCGAAAGTAAACCTACTTTTTCTTAGATGATAAGCATAATTTTAATTGTAATACTTAGTGATCATTTTATGCTCAAATTTGATACCCATGTGCTTATGAGGTGGGTTGATTCAGGTTATAACTTGAAATAATAATATCCAACACACTTATTTTTATTAAAAAAAATAAAGACTTGAGTGAAAAACGTCTCGGGTCAATCTGAGTATCTGACCCGGTCTGTACCCTAAACATAACCCGTTAGTCTGCAACCCATATTGATCCCCCTATTTTCCACCTAAATTACCTGCATCAATGACAAAAACCCGATCACAGCACATGACAGTTAGAATCCTGTCAGCAATGCTAACAATGGCTCACCGATTCACCATCATCACGAGTAGTTCCGGTGGAATTGATATAAAGATATATAGGCTGCTTGGGATCCATCCATTGCAGATACATCAATTCTAAAACAATGAGCTCTGTAACAGCTGGCACTAACTGATTCAAGTTTATACGAATGGTCCATAAGAACAAGTAGTTATAAAAAAGTAGTTATGTGTGTTGACAGAAGAGGTACCGGCATGCCAAGGTAGACTATTCTGCCGTGAATAGTATGTGACAGAATATATCTACAAATTATTCTGAGGCAAACAAATTATTAATGTATTTGTATGTGATCTATCCGCAATTTTTGGGACTTGAAGCAATTTACATAGTATGTGGTCATTTTTCTCCTGACATATATATATATATATATATATATATATATATATATATATATATATATATATTATATATATATATATATATATTTTATTTTTTTGTGCATTTAACAGCCATGGGAGAGCGAGTTCATTGATTCACAACGTGTTTGGGCTGAATATGATTTGAAGAGGCAGGAAGCCCAGTCACAAAATAGAGTTTAACGCTGGAAGACTTGGAGGTTAGTACCTTTTGAATTTATTGATTATGTATGTTAACGTTTGTGATTAAGGCATGTTGAAATGATGTGTATGTATGACTGTAAATATTTGTTTGCTGAGATTATCTCACAAATATGCAGTGGATCATGTGAATTCTTCTACCGAAAGTAAACCTACTTTTTCTTAGATGATAAGCATAATTTTCATTGTGATACTTAGTGATCATTTTATGCTCAAATTTGATACCCATGTGCTTATGAGGTGGGTTGATTCAGGTTATAACTTGAAATAATAATATCCGACACACTTATTTTTATTTAGTGCACATTGTCATTACAAGAACCATTCTATTTAAAATTACAGACTTCTCATTGTTACTGTTGTACCTCAAATCCTTTTGTTGATCTCTAATGTAGGCCAACCTTCTAGACTCAGCATTTGAGTTTGTTCTCCTATCAATATCAGAATTCTCATATGTGGATCGTGCTTCAGAAGTGGTTGATTGATTAACAGCGAACCAGTCGGGGAAGTTTATTTTGTTGCTCTACACTCTTTGATTTAGAAAAAGTTCATTGTGCGCGCAACACTAATTTTTTGCAGAATGGAGTTGCCACTGAAGGTTAACTCTCAAGGAGAGTATTTGAGGGCCACGGTGGAACCAACTACATGTTTGAAAATTAAGGTACATCCTCTATTTTCACCTTTATAATCTTCGAATCTTCGTTTTAACTTTTCATCACACTCTTCTTTCATTTTTTTCTCAATACATGTAGTTGATGCTTGCATACCAGAAAAAAGTTGATTATGTAGTTAATGCTTGCATACCAGAAAAAAGTTGATTAGTTTTAGCCATTTCAGTTTGATTTAGTCTGAGACAAGGGATGTCTTTGTAATGAATGCGTCTTTGAACCTGGAGTTGAATTCAGTTTGGTAATAAAATAGTTTATGCAATCGTATTTGTCACATTGTTACAGGGTGATTTGGGTAAAATTAAGAAAATTTTCTTTGTTTCTGATATTGACTTGCCGAGATATATATATATATATATATATATATATATATATATATATATATATATATATATATATATATATAATATATATATATTCTTTAGATGAACAATCATAGGTAGCAATATGCCGTGTAACCGCGACTTCGATATGTTTTTTCCATGTTCAGGTAGGTTTTGTAATAGTCTCCATATAGTTTTCAGAAAATATATTAGCAACTTTTATCGTTTAAACATGCTAGAAAGTAACAACTAAAAATAGAGGATGAATTACTTTTTTGGAGCATGAAACCAGATGCAACCACAGATCCTTCATGAAACCAGATGTGATCACAGATCCTTAAAGGGTTATCTGTTAAGCAAAAGAAGGATTGTCGTTCTACTTTTTAATATATCAGATATCCTTTTGTAAACTTGCTCCGAGAAAAGTTATGTGTCACTAACTATGTACTTTTTTGGTTATATATGCAATAAATTGGTGGAGATGATGCGTTGATGTAGGAAACTGATGCGTTGGGACAACTGCATAATCAAGTGACCCACATCTTTTCCCTGGTGCTATTGTTGGTGGGTTCAAAAAATAGTTTTTTTTTTAGGTTATTGAAATTTTATTAAACATGTTTCCACAATATGCTCATAATTTCTCTTTAGATGTTGTCAAATATTTTGCAATCCTGAAAGAGCCTTTGATTCACGTGAAGATGACACATCAGCTGTTGTGAAATCAGGGCTGGTGGCATTCCACAAACAAACTGTCAACTGATATGTTGCCTTACATTACATTTATGATATATCTCAGTTGCGCCAAGCCTGTCATCTGATACGGTTTTATGCTTTTTCTATTAAGTTTCGGCTTTCATTACATTGCTGACATATGTGATACGCTTTGTTTTACTCTGAACTATTTCTCACAGGTTACATCCTTACTGGCAAGATCTGACAGCGCTCATGAAGGTGATAGGAGTATCTTTGATAATCTTTGGCGGCAGACTATACTGATAGGAGTATCCATCTTGATCTTCTTTGTAGTGCAACGTCCATTGTAAGACCATTCTCTCCATTCCCTCCTGCTTTATATATTTCATATTGCACTCTTTACTTTTAAAAAATTTGACCAGGGGAAAAATAACAATGAATTTTATCGAGCTCCATAAATAGCTCCGTTGATGAGGTTAGCAACTGATTACAACTTTACAATGAGTGGTAACAATTTGATGTCATTAACCAATTGTGCGCACGAGATCTTTGGATGATGTAAGGAGAGTCGTTTGATTATTATTAATAATTTGGTTAGAAGTAATTTACAACTTAAAAGTAACCATTATGATAGATACCATGCATTTTTATACTCACAGGGTCTGAGATTATTATTTAAGTCGGAATGTCGGATGATGGAAATCTATAGATGTAATCAGTTTTATCGCCATTTAAATTGACATATGTTGGTAGATTGCAAATTATCATGCAGTTATTATGACCTTGAATCCTCTTTTTTGCTTAAGCAACATATAGTTTTTATAGCGTTTTCTGGACAATTAGTACAGTTGCAGTGTATAACATATATGTTTTGTGTAAATAGAAATCCCCCTCATAATTAGTTTGGCACATCTTTTAGTGAAGTTCAACAATATAGTTCGTACGGTAGAACCGAAGTTCACAGGTGATTACCATTATATAACACTATAAAAGTTGAAACAAGAGACAACAATAATAAAGGTCTGTACAATATTTAAGTATTATACGAAAATGTGCAGCGGTCGATACCGTAACATTTACTACTCGGTATATTGACGTTTCTAATTGTTTTACATGTAAGTTTCTTATTCTTTTACCCGGCCCCACCATGATTAGTCCTCTCAGCATTTGTTTGAATAATTTTGGATGTATTTGACGTAAAACTTTAAGAGATTATGTCTATTTAAGTTATACTGCATCTTTCAAGGAAGAAAAACAAGTTTTTGTTTAAACTGTATGTTAGTTTAGTCGACACAGGGGTATACTATCTAAATTGAGGCGAATTTCAGTGATACCAGGTACCACAATTCATTGGTCAATGTTCATATTTGGGACTGCTTAAGCAACTACTCACTTAACAATGAAAACACATTCAAAGTCGTATTATTCTCATATTTCAACTTTTTTTTTCTTACGCTGCAGGTAGCAATATCACATATGCGTTACATCAACCTGCGGGTAAAAAGGTGCGCATGGGGAAATTAAACGCTCTTTTAATTTAGGCTTCACCTTTTATTAACTGTTACACTAATGTGATTCTTAAATATACAAGTATAATGCTTACTTTGATTTGTAAAGTTACATAAGTGAGTGATAGTTAAGTCTGTTTTCAGAAGAATAGGTCTTAGCCTGGTGGTCATAACCGCATGAGAGATGAATGTGGTTACTGTAGAGAAAATGATTATAGAGCGAATGGCAGTGATAGATTTGATAGAGATGAAAACAAAGATTCAATTGTTTTGAAAGATGACGGTGGCAGGACCTCTAATGACCTAACGTTTGATACGTATCTCTATTATTATTATCGTTATAAAGAAGAAAAAAAATCAATGGTCCATTCGAAATTGTAAACGTTACACTATTATCTATTAGTTGATATGAGAAACAAGCATTTTATATTTCATCTTTTTATTACACAACAACCTCGCAAAAATGAGTAAGATTACACTTTTATTGCATATTAGATAAAATCGAGACCGGAAAACACGGGTTGCTACACGGGGTTCGTTTTATAAGTTTTAGATTTTTTTATCCATTTCGATCTAATGTAAACAAAACGTCTCGCACAACAAACATGGCACATATTACACTAAAATAACTACTTGAGCACTAACTGGCCAAGTAAATTAGTATAAGTTTTGCTAAACTATATAACATTAGAAAATGAATACTTGTGACTTGAAAACGTAACAATGAGATAATAACTTCTTCAACATAATGCCAAACACCCCTTTAGTGAGTTAAAACATTCATTTTGATTCTTAGAAGACATGTAAATCATGCTTTCATTAATAAATTCATTTTCTTAACTATAACGATCTTAAAATTAAAAAAAACTGTGCGAATATGGTGCTAGAAATGTGTTTTGTATCCCCAAAGTCAGTGACTATATTCTATTTGTATTATCGATTAATGAGTTAATGACATGAAAAACCATTACAAGCATATCTCTAATAACTAACTATTTCATATAACTCGCGAAGTATCTTGAAGAAGATAATACAAGGAATCGTGGCTGGATCATGTTTAATTGGTTAATGTGGTAAGAAAGGTGTATAGCAAGTTAATTTGCATGTGCAAAGAACAAATGTAAGTTGTTCCTATATTAGAGCATAAGTTATTACTTCTCACTTGGACTCACTTGGAGAAAAGAGACGAGTGGTTTAAAAATTCTATATTGTGACAGAGATGGTAAATACAATATTCAACGACACACGTTGTGTAAAAAAAAACTTTATTTCGCATTTGAACTAAAAGCATATACTTTCTAATGGCAGATAATTTATTAAGTTTTATTTCCTCTTACCAGATTACCATTCATTTCTTTTTGTTCTTTATTCACTGTATAAAAATTTTAACGATTTCGTAATTCATTAACCGCTACTTAATTTATTTGTTAGACACTTTTCCAACAATTTTTACCCACCTTCTTTCACTATAGTAAAATATGTCAACAATATTCATAAGCTTACGACCCTTTATTTCAACATGTACACTTTCCAATCATTTTTTACCACCCTTCTTTCGCTATAGTAAAATATGCCAACGATAATTATAAGACATGCCATTCAATATATAATTTAGAATGTCTATATCTTTATTTTGTATCAACTTACTTTTTTCAACGATAATCACAAGTCATGCCCGCCCAGCGGGCGGGCTTATATGCCCAGGAGGGCTTATAAGTCATGCCCGCCCATTGGGCGGGCCATGAAAACTATAATTACAAGTCATGCCCGCCCTTTGGGCGGGCTTTGAAGTCTAGTGTGTGTGTGTGTATATGTATATATATATATATATATATATATATATATATATATATATATATATATATTCCTAAATAAATATTTCTCGGGTTATTATCCGTTTAGAGTCATGAATCCGAGTTTCATTATCTCTCGGGTCAAATAGTCAACTACAATATTCTCAAGTCCAACTAAAGTCTAATAAGCATTGTTTCGGCTTGTCGAGGCCACGCCGAGACAAAAAAGTTTAGGTGACACTCGACATGGCTCAATAACATCACAAGTATATCCAAGCTCACAATATAATTTTTATGTCCCATAATCTCAACGATATAGTTATCGGCCCTAAACCTACGGCTCGATAACTAATTAAACCAAATCCAACATCCAAGTTTCAAGTCTCAAGTTCCCACATCAATAACAACAACAACAAAAGAAATATCACCATGCCAAGACCATTACGGTCTCGGCTTCGAGCCTCGGTACACCACAAACAAACCAAACGGACCCTTAGGTCCTCTCGGCCTCAATCCCAAACGGACCCTTGGTCTCTCGGCCATATTCCAAATGCAACCACAACAGTTCCAAAACAACTTTTAATCTAAACCCTAATATTCAAAATGGCCACAAGTGTAAAAAAAACTCAAGAACTCTAAAGCAAAACCGACACGACATCAAAATGAAATCAACGAGCTACGGCCGTGAGCTTATTCTTACGGCACCACCACGACTCGACCACAACTCGACTTAAAAACCCAACAAGGGTGATACCAAACTTGTTTTTACTTGTTTTTACTTTGTAAATCTTGTTTTATCACCCATAACCCTCTCGGATCTAAAGCTGCAACTCGTTACATACGAGTTTTACACTCCCACCATTATCACATGAGATGAATAACGGTGGGTCTTACCTTTTTCTTCACGGATCTAATCGGGTCTATACGTTTTGGTGGTGGTGGAGGCGCGTACTGGTGGTGATGGGTGTTTTCTTGGCGCGTGTGGTGGTTATACGTGACGAGGGAGTCACGAAGTGGAGATTGGTGGTGGCGGTGTGAGGTGTACGTGGGTGGTGATGGTGTTCGGTGGTGACTTTGGCTGGCGGCGGCTAGGGTTAAGAGAGAGGAGAGGGGGTTTTTTTTTTTTTTTTTTTTTTTTTTTTTTTTTTTTTTTATGTTTTAAAGTTTGATGGAAATGATGAAGTGAGGGGTGTGATGGGGTTATATTCCCATGTTGTCCTGCCATTTCTCGAAACTAGGGGGCGGCCGAACTTAATCACGAGGACCATGGTTGAAATTTTGTTAAACTTCTTATAAAAGTGTTCCCGACCTCGTTTATCGTACCAAAAGTGACCGAATTTTTTTTAAGTTGCGCCGATATTTTTTAAAATTGTTTTCCCATTAAATTTGACTATAAATATGTCTAAGTTCGTGTTATCTAGTAAAACCCACTATTTTTTTCGTATTACTAGGTTTATTTGTGCCGACTCGCGTTGTGTGGTCTAGCTCACAAACACACATAAAAGTGAATATATAAACTAAATAAATAGATCATATCGAGCTGAAGGTTGAGTAAGCACCTGGAAAATTCGCGGTTGTTATAGTCTACCCTCGTTAATTAGAATTTTGTCCTTAAAATTCAGCTAGTACTATGGTCAAACAGGTGTGGATACTTAAGTCTCATCCGATCCTCTCGTTCCCAAGTAAACTGATGAACTCAAATAAGTACATTTTATTACTATCATTTATCCTATTAATTTGACTTGTTTTACTATATTATGTATGAGGATTGATACTTAATCGTTTACTTTTGTAATTCTCAGGTAAAAACAAGCATTTGGTGAAACTTGGCGATTTTGGACTAATAATGGAGCAAAACGTGCATAAAGTGAAGAGTCTACTGAAATGATGAAGATCAAGACTGATCTGCTCCAGATGCGCCGCATCTCACTATCAACATGCGCCGCATCTCTATCAAGATATCACCAGATACGATCCAAGATACAAGAGGACATGCGCCGCATCTAATCATGGAGTTACGCCGCATCTTCTGGCGGTGTACGAATATTCCTGAATATTATAATCTTGGACCCCACGCGAAGTTACGTACATACGCCGCATCTACTTAAGTAGATGCGCCGCATCTTCCCTCAGACACAAACTATAAATACCCCGTAGACCAGACGCATTAAAGAGATTCGGAAGTTCGAAAACCTAAAGACCGAACAGAAGAGAAGGACGAATTCAGTCAAGAGGCAGCACAAGACACACCCAAATCTAAGATACAAGAGCTGTAAGAAGGTGCTGCATGTATTTAATTCATTAAGTAGTTTTGTTTTATTGTTTTAGCAAACTTTAATTCATCAGGATTGGTGGCTTGTGTAATGTGACAACGGAAAGATTGCACTCCCTTTAATACTTGCTTTCCCATCAATTAAAGTTTATATGTTGATGTCTTTGGTTACTACTTATTAGTGCATTGACCACCTCTGTGTTTATTAGTGGCTTGCGGGCACCCGACTGCGGGACAAGGTGTGGCTCCCACGGTTGTTTCTAAATTGATCACTTAGGAATAACTTTTAGACATAAGTCGTCATTAAGGGTTTACTCGCCGATAAGAATAGGACCAACGAGAAAGGGTTAATTACATACACTTCATATAAAGCTATCAATAAAACAAGTGACAAACTACTTAATCATAAGGACAGCCCTCTTATTGTCTCTAGTATCTATCTGTGTACGTGTGTGCTACTTGCTGATTCGTGCCTATTGTTTATTTTATTATTTAATTGCAAACAAAACTGTGCCAGTCTCTCAGGCTGAAACCCCCCTTGCGTTAGGATATTAAAATACTAATTAGATTAACGAGATTATACGTTCCACTCTTAGTGATCGACACTCTACTTACCATTATCTTCATACTGACCGGGTACACTGCTCGTTAAGTGTGTGTGTTATTGATAAGTCGGCTAAATATAAATTTAAAACTTGAGTAGGCATTAAAACTGCTAAACCGCAACGACACATCACGCGCATCATAAACTCAGGTCTACATTTTGAGTCCCAACGGACTTTAACTATTGGTATCATGCTACGCTTCAACTTCTTGATCTAACGCTCTAAAATCTCGACCGGTTTCTCTACAAAGTGTAACTTAGGATCTACTTGAATCTCTTCCAAGGGTATGTGTAACGTGTAACACCCCAACCCGGCAAGGGTAAAAGTATCACATTATGGTGACAAATCAAAGCGTACATAATACACAGCGGAAGTCTTAACAAAATTCATTAATGAAAGTCAAGCCAACACGGCCTAAGCCAAATACATAAGTTCAATGATAACGAATAATCCAAAGGAAACGAACAATAGAATGAAAAAAAGTCTAAACAAAATTTCATAATATAAAGGTGGTCATCTAAGGTAGCAACTCCATTTAAGCTCTACTCTCATCCCCATAGCAAAAATCCCAGCTCCTAGCTTAGATACCTGCCGCAGGAAAAGGAAAATGCGGCTGAGCTTAAAAAGCTCAGTGAACAGATACATAAACAAAGTAATGATAATGAAACAGAAATAAGATATGGTTCAATGGGGAAACATCATGAGGTATGAACAAATGTGAAGGTGTAATGAGATAGGTTAGGATAGTCATCCTCCACGAGCCCAGACAAATCAAATATAGTAACCATAGAGGGGATGCCTCTCAGATAATATGAGGGGTGACCTCATGTATCAAAATGGAGTGATCAGCTCCCAGATATATGTGAAGGGCATGTATCGCACACAGTACCAATCACCAGACAATAACAAATCAATATAGATAATCCACTAACAGAACAGATCTAGGATGCATCCATACGCCCCTGCAGATAAATCGTGGCCATATATATACTTGAGCTCATAATAGATAACATATAAGGGACGGTGTGGAACATCACTCAACCACACTAGAGTCATGCCATCGGTGCATCAATGACATGGCCATGTTACCTTCATGGCTAGGGTCACAAATTTTGGCTCGGGTATCAAACTAAGAATCAGATATCAAATCAAATCAGAAGGTCATATCTAAAGGTCCATAACAGATGGTTCATAATAGATATATCAGATGTAATGCCAAAAGTCCAAACCAGAATTTATCAGATCAAAGTATACAAGGCAAAGGATCATATCAAAGGTTCACAACAAAGGGAACATAACAATGGCTTTGGGAATCTTAAACGAATCAGAGATCGAAATCATATCAAGGACATAAGACACCCTTACTGAAAAAGGGCAGAGTATCTGTACCTTATTACGAAATGCAAAGACGAACAAGAAAATAGAAAGCAGTGACAGGCTCAAGACCTCTCCTTCTTCACACCTAAAGGAGTAGAAGAATATTACAAAAGGTTCTAATCACTTATTTTAGCTTGCCTTTCCATTATAAGTAACTTTCTATTCTTAGCAGGTTTCCATATTTAGCAAGTTTCCATTTTTAGAAAGATTTAAACATTACAAAATAGGTTAAGTCATAATTAAGCTTATTTATGGAAATAGGGTATATTTTAGCAAGTTATAATATTTTAGGGTTAAATATGACAACTTTACATAATTTAGGGTTTTAAATGTAATTAAACCAAAGTTAAGGGTCTACAATGCAATTATTACAAATTATACATTTAATCCATAAGTTAACAATGTATACGATTTAAGTACTTCAATTTTGACCATTTTACATTTTATACCCTTTAGTTTATTAACTTTACAATTTAAATCCCATAATTCCTTAAATCACATTTTAACCCTTTACATATTAATATTTACACAACAAGCCCTCAATATTAATAAAGTTACAGAACATACCCCTCATTTTAATAATGGTACGAACAACCCTCATTTTTATATACTTTACAAAACTAACCCTTTACTTTTAAAAAAAAAGTACCATTCGAATTACAATTTAACCCTATTTACACATTAAACCCTTAAGTATCCAATTTTACATATTACACCCATATCATCCTTATTTATATGACATAACCCCAAGTTTCCAGAAATTACACTTTTAGCCCCTATATTTTATTTAATTCCCATTCGAATTACTACTTATACGATTAACACTTCAAAACCTTCAAATCACATATTTTACGAAAAAGGCCCTTATATTATATTTTATATGAAACCAACCTGATCTAAAATATGTTACAAAAATAACCCATGAGTTTAATAAATTACCAAACGCAACCTTTTAGTTTTTAAAACAAATCGTAAAACCCTTTTTATACATAAACCCTAATCCTACTTGTCCCAATCGTCATGAAATCATTGAATCATCATAGTACAGCATTAATTACCCATGATTCATCCCAAAAAGTCCAAACCCTAATTCGCACGCTAGGGTTTTATTTCCTTTTTCGTTTTTTTCTTTTTAAACCGACATAAAAACAAATTCGAATCAAGTTAATTGGGCCACATCAAATCGAACAATCATTTTTCCAGGTTTACATGATTCGTACAAGGTCTAAATAAAATAGGTTTAGCATCCAGAAAAATCGTATAACTTATTATGGGTTTCATGTACGTTTTATGTCTTATAATTACAAACGATCAAATTAACATGCATGGTTCGATTTATATAATTTATTTGGAACATATATGATGTATTAGTCGTGAGAAAAATACCAGATGAAGCTTTATACGAACGAATGGATCGAATGAGTTTTTGGTACCTCGCGTCTAACAACTTCGACAAACCAACTTCTGCGAACGAACGAACAACCCACGACCTCCAAGCTATTTTCCTAGACCTCCTTAGATGCAGATGAACACCAAAAAATTTCCCAATATCCTCCAGAAAACCGCACGAACAAGATGGAGTTTTGTGTGTGTGTTGTTAGGGTTTCGGTATTTGGATTATGGAAAAAGTTTAAAGCCGTGTAAAATAAAGGAGGGGGAAGCAAAACTTTCGGCCCAAGATTGGAAAGAACTAGTCAAATACTGATTTTGTGAGATCCTCAAATTATTTGTGATTATCTTCTCTTTATTTTGATTTTAAAAGGTTTATAAAGTTAATAATAAATAAACATAATAATACATAATAATAGGTAATAATCGGCCACATTTATTTTGTGTGTGTTCATCATTTTTTTGTACTTTACAAATGTCAAATATAATTGTAGAATTTTCTTTGCTTCGCATCTTGATCATTTCCAAAGGTTCGGGATTAGTTTGATGCTTTATACACTTATTAATCAAATTTTAAGATTGTAGGGGCATTTTAGTCTTTTTACATGTTTCAGATTTTTGGGTATTACATAACGTCTGATCAGCAAGACACTTCTTAAGGTTCGACAAGTGAGACGTATCATGAATGCCACTCAGCTCTTGTGGTACTACTGGACCGATTCTCTCAGTGATCTCAAAAGGTCCAACATATCTAGGTGCTAACTTTCCCTTCTTTCCAAATCGTACAACACCTTTCCAAGGTGACACCTTGAGTAACACATGATCATCAACGCAAAATTCTAAGGGTCTCCCTCGGTTGTCGGTATAGCTCTTCTGACGGTCTCGAGCAACGTTGAGTCTATCCTTGATTTGAATGATCTTATCAGTGGTCTCTAACACTATTTCAGGTCCTATCATTTGACTCTCTCCAGCTTCTGCCCAACCAATAGGTGAACGACACTTTCTTCCATAAAGTGCTTTGAATGGCGCCATATCTATGCTGGTATGGTAGCTGTTGTTATAGGAGAACTCGGCTAATGGAAGATGGGTATCCCAATTACCACCGAAGTCTATGGCACACGCCCTGAGCATGTCCTCTAAGGTCTTTATAACACGGTCGATTTGACCATCGGTCTGTAGGTGATAAGCCGTACTCATCTCTAAGTGTGTTCCCAGGGAACTTTGCAATAATTGCCAAAAGTTTGACGTGAAACGGCTGTCACGATCAGATATGATCGATATAGGTACACCATGTCACGCCACTATCTCCTTGATGTAAAGTCTAGCCAATTTGTCCATCGTATAATCTTCTCAGATTGGTAAGAAATGTGCAGACTTAGTCAACCTATCAACGATAACCCAGATCGTATCGTGTCCACTACTAGTCCTAGGAAACTTTGTAATGAAGTCCATGGTTATCCTTTCCCACTTCCACTCGGGAATCTCCGGTTGTTGTAACAAACCAGATGGTCTCTGATGTTCAGCCTTCACTTTAGAGCAAATCAGACACTTGCTAACGTAGACATCTATGTCCTTCTTCATCCCAGGCCACCAATACAAGTCTCTTAGGTCGTAGTACATCTTATATTCTCCTGGATGAACGGAGTACCTTGTCGTATGTGCTTCATACATGACTAAAGTTCTCACGTCACCAGTTAACGGTACCCAAATTCGGTCTACAATGTATAGTCCATCGTCGTCCTTTTTCTCCAAATGCTTATCTAAGCCTCGCATCTTCTCTGTGGGTGCATCCATATTCATAGATGCCTCTCTCTGAGCCGCTAGTATCTTATCCTTGATACCCGAGTGTATGGTTATACTCATGGCTTTTACTTTCCTAGGCTTGAGTCTTTCCTTTCTACTCAAAGCATCAGCTACTACGTTCGCGTTACCTAGGTGGTAGTGAATCTCGCAGTCATAATCGCTAAAGAGCTCAATCCATCTCCTCTGGCACATATTCAACTCTTTTTGATCGAAGATGTGTTGGAGGCTCTTGTAATCAGTATAGATAATACTTTTCGTCCCATACAAGTAATGTCTCCATATCTTGAGAGCGAATACTACAGCGCCTAACTCCAGATCATGGGTGGTATAGTTCTTTTCATGAACCATCAGTTGTCAAGAGGCATAGGCAATCACCTTACCTCTTTGCATTAATACGCACCCAAGGCCTTAACATGACGCGTCACAGTATACTACGAAATCTTCGAGTCCATCGAGGAAGGCCAGGATTGGTGCATTACACAGGTTATCTTTCGACGTCTGAAAGGCAATCTCCTGTTCTTTGCCCCAATCGTATTTCTCGTTCTTTTGAGTCAGTGAGGTAAGTGGTTTGACAATCTGGGAAAAGTTCGCAATGAATCGTCGGTAGTAACTTGCCAGTCCTAAAAATGATCGGACTTCTGTCGGGGACTTAGGGGCTTCCCACTTTTTCACTGCCTCAATCTTGCTAGGATCCACATGAATACCATCTTTGTTAACCACGTGTATAAGGAATTGGACTTCTTGTAGCCAAAATTCGCACTTTGAGAGTTTGGCGTACAGCTTCTCCTCCTTGAGTAGCCCTAGGATTATCTTCAGATGCGTTTCATGTTCCTCTTTGGTCTTGGAATAGATCAAGATGTCATCAATAAATACGATAACAAATTTATCTAGGTATGGCCAGCATACTCGGTTCATCAAGTCGATGAAGACCGCAGGCGCATTTGTTAGGCCAAAAGGCATAACCGTGAACTCGAAATGACCGTATCGAGTTCTGAACGCGGTTTTTGGAATGTCATCTTTGTGTACTCGTAACTGATGGTAGCCAGAACGAAGATCTATCTTAGAGAAGTATCGTGAACCTTGAAGTTGGTCGAATAAGTCATAAATTCTCGGGAGAGGGTAACGGTTCTTAATGGTTAGTTTGTTCAGTTCTCGGTACTCGATGCACATCCTAAATGAACCATCCTTCTTCTTGACGAACAATACCGGTGCTCCCCATGGCGAAGAACTAGGTCGGATGAAACCTTTGTCTTGTTGTTCCTTGAGTTGATTAGACAACTCCTACATTTCAGTAGGTGCCAAGCGGTAGGGAGACTTTGCAACCGGCATTGCCCCAAAATTTGACTTCTCGTGTAGGGGGTAATCCAGATAAGTCATCGGGAAACACTTCTGGGAAATTTCGAACAACTGGGATATCTCCTAGTTTCTGCTCGTCTACTTTCATACTCATGAGGTGCTTCACCTTTTCTTCAAGTCTCTCTCCGTAGACCTTAAGTAATTCACCGTTTTGTAGTGGTATTCGGACCATCTTCTCATGGCACACTATTTCAGCCTTATACTTAGACAATCAGTCCATACCCACAATCACGTGGAAGCTTTCGTGTCCGAATGGTATTAGGTCGATGCTAAAGGTATGGTCTTCTAATTCTAGTTTACACCCACGAACGATCTTATTGGTTTCTACCCGTTGACCACTTGGTATTTCAATTTCGTAACTAAAGCCTAGACTACTAGGTTCCATATCCAACAGAGGCATGAATTTAGTGGAGATAAAACTATAATCGACACCAGAATCAAATAGCACAGTAGCATAGTGGTCGTTTAAAGAGAACATACCCGTCACAATGTTCGGGTCCTGGCGTCCTTCTTCAGCATTCGTCACAAATACCCGACCACGAGTTGGGTTGCCATTGTTCCCACGGTTTGCATTGTTGACACGGTTAGCGTTGTTTCCACCAATTTCTACAGCCTGATTCTGGTTGTTATGCACTGGCGCCTATGTCCTACCCAACCTAGGGCACATACTACGAAGATGATTCAGGCTTCCACACTCATAACAAGCCTTCAGGTTAACGGCATTATCTGGTGTCACTTGCTTAGCCACTGCCCTACAATCCTTTTCCATATGACCAGGTCGCTTACAGTTAAAGCATACTACCTGGCATGGCTTGGTCTCTGGATGATGGTAGTTGCATTTGGTGCAATTAGGGAAAGAACCATGATACTCCTTCTTGACGGTACCAGATGCTACAAACCCCTTTCCCCACTTATTCTTTTTATTGTCACCATTTGCACCTCCTTGCTTACTCGGCTCACTCACGGCCTTCCTCTTATGACCACTCTTAGACAATGTCCCATTCCTAACCATTTCATCTGTTAAGGTTGCAGATTTCAGTATTGCACTCTGAATACTAGGGGGTTCAGTCGCTTTTACCATTCCGCGAATCTCAGGAACCAAACCATAGATGTACCTTTCAATTATATTGGATTCAGGAGTGAACATATAAGGTACTAGTCTAGCAAGCTCATGAAATCGATCCGTGTAAGCCGTATGACCAGTTCCTACCATGGTATGGTGGTAGAACTCATGTTCCAGTTTCTGCATCTCATTATCTGGACAATACTCCTCTTTTAACAACACCTTAAAGTCATCCCAACTCATCCCCATGGTAGCTTCCCTGCCCCTAGCCTGAATTTGTGTGTTCCACCAGGTCAACGCTTTTCCAGTCAATGTACAGGCAGCAAACTTCACCTTCTGATGGTCCTCACACTCACTTATGTCGATCACTGACTCCATCTTCTCGACCCATCGAGTATAAGATATCGCACCTCCGTTGCCATCAAAGTCCACCGGTTTGCACGCGGTAAATTCTTTGTAATTACATCCCTTGTTACCGTTGGCATGGTTACCATCATTGACGTGATCACTTCCACCATCGTTGTCCGCTTGGTTATTCCCACTCACGTTGTTTCCTTGGTTGCTGATATGTTCGCCAACTTGGGTGACAATAGTGGGTAGTAATTCCCATAGTTGTTGAGCGATAATGGTAGCAACATCAGGAGTCTCATTGCCGGTATCGTCGCTTCTCGTGCCGCGACCTCCTGCCCTACCTCCTCGTCCACCAGTCCTTCTACCCCTCGGTGGTGGAACACCTTGGTTAACTCGAGTCGACCTTCTTGGAGGCATGATTATACAAAGTGGGCATTGGTAAACGTTAGATAGGAGATAGGTAGGATAGGTCGGTATACATGTCGTACTACTACACTCAACTTCCTATATGAAAATCCATGAATTTGATAAGTCCATGCCGCATCATGTTATCGTAAAAACGTTGGCCAGGCGTTTTTAAGATAGCATCATGCTGCATTTACTTATCATCGTCACTTCGTGTCATACTATACACATAATCCCACACGTAGTTCCTATAATGCAAACTATATGAGGGTTCCTAGGTTATAGTCTAGGTTAAACCACCTAATTCTCTATAACTAAGGCTCTGATTCCAATCTGTCATACCCCAAAAATGGCGCAGCGGGATGGCATTTACGGGGTATGACTTCATAGTCAAGAACACAAGGTGTCACAATAGAGAAATACTAAATGCATAACATAGACAGATAATAGTAGCAAACTCTCACAACCAGGATAAGTACAAAGATTAAAAATAAAAATAAGTCTCAAACTTAAAAAACATC
Organism: Artemisia tridentata subsp. tridentata; assembly: GCA_021014915.2. Lineage (NCBI taxonomy): Eukaryota > Viridiplantae > Streptophyta > Magnoliopsida > Asterales > Asteraceae > Artemisia > Artemisia tridentata. Next base: position 106,348,081 of record CP139501.1, on the reverse strand, counting down.
ACTAGGAAATATCAAAATGCAACTCTACGAGGTATAACCCGGGAGGGTCTTGTATTAAGTCTTGCTAAGCCAGGCCAATACTCAACCTTCCAGTGCAACTTCAGTCTTAGCACCTGAAAATGGATACTCGAATATGTCAACATAAAGTTGGTGAGCTCGTAGGTTTAGAAGTTAAACCCCGAAGCTGTGAATAATGAAGTGTAGGACAACAGTAAGCAAGATATACAAATGTGAGTATATAGTAAAGATCGCAAACTATCTCAAACTGCAAACACGCATAATTGGTCCACACATAGTCTGGGTGCCACTTCCCAAATGATGTACTGCGTGCCACTTCCCAAAATGATATACTGGGTGCCACTTCCCAAAATTATACTAACAATGCAACACTAAACAGTTGCACACGTTCAGGCCAAGTCACACAATTTGAATTCACACAGTAAGGCACATATTGCAATCAAAACACACATATTGTCCAAAATCAAGAAAACAGTAGATCACAACAAGAAAACATTCAAAAACATTGAGTATCATTTCCACCCCAAGGTAAAACACGTTAAAAAAGTGGGGCTACGAGAACTCACCTCAAAAGCAAAGCACAATACAACACAAACACGAGTAGTATGGCACAACAGCAACTAGTATCACAACGTGACGGACTCGGCACAACCTATTAATAATAAACTTATCTTAACATATATCCGAAAGTATAACGGTTTCCAAAAGTTACTATTCCCAAGTATATTCCACTTTAAATTCAAAAATATCTTTGTTAAATCCATTTACTAGTGTTTGGTATCATCGTGGGTGAAGTGGTGACATAACGTTGACTCAAGTGTACACACGCCAAAACAAATGACCAAAACGAACATGACTCATGAAACAAGATCCCAATAACGAATACGCCAAGTTGTTGCAATATCTCAAACAAACTCTACTACTAAAACTCACAACAACCAAACAAGAACCAAGTGATAAAAAGGTAATTAATAAGGATAGGTCATCCATTAATAAATTCCTCCAACATGTTTACTGAGCCCTTATTGAATTCAACAACCCAGTAAGTCCGTTAACCGTGTAGGACGGGTATATTAACCTAAACCAATCCGTAACTCCACAATAGGTCATAGCTACATCAATATTCTCATAAAGGGTATTCCTCGATATTCGTGCTCTCGAAACATTTAATAACTCTTATTTATTTGAAATTTCTATTTATAATTTCTCGTTTATAGTTATAAATTTCCGTTAAATATTAAATAACAAAATAAGTTTTTGTTAATTAATATTCTTCATTAATATTCCATTTCTAGTTATATATATATACCCAAATAAATATTTCTCGAGGTATTATCCGTTTCGAGTCACGAATCCGAGTTTCATTATCTCTCAGGTCAAATAGTCAACCACAATATTCTTAAGTCCAACTAAATTCTAATAAGCATTGTTTCGACTTGTTGAGGCCACGCCGAGACTAAAAAGTTTCGGTGACACTCGACTTGGCTCAATAACATCACAAGTATATCCAAGCTCACAATATAATTTTTATGTCCCATAATCTCAACGTTATAGTTATCGGCCCTAAACCTATGGCTCGATAACTAATTAAACCAAATCCAACATGCAAGTTTCAAGTCTCAAGTTCCCTCATTAATAACAACAACAACAAAAGAAATATCACCATGCCAAGACCATTACGGTCTCGGCTTCGAGCCTCGGTACACCAAAAACAAACCAAACGGACCCTTAGTTCCTCTCGGCCTCAATCCCAAACGGACCCTTGGACTCTCGGCCATATTCCAAACGCAACCACAACACTTCCAAAACAACTTTTAATCTAAACCCTAATATTCAAAATGGCCACAAGTGTAAAAATAACTCAAGAACTCTAAAGCAAAATCGACACAACATCAAAATGAAATCAACGAGCTACGGAGCTCACGGCACCACCATGACTCGACCTTAACTCGACTTAAAAACCCAACAAGGGTGATACCAAACTCGTTTTTACTAGTTTTTATTTTGTAAATCTTGTTTTATCACCCAAAACCCTCTCGGATCTAAAGCTACATGTAACACCCCCATTTCTCAGATAGCAGCGGAAGCTAAATCTTGGGGTATTACCTCATTGATACATCGTCACAATGAGAGAAAACGACTCAAAAGAGACGTTTTTAAAAAGGAGTTATCATTCATTTATTTATCAGAGTTTTTACCGCAAAAGAGAGACTTTTGCCAAAAAGAGGGGCCCCAAAGACACGTGTTTGAAATAGGAAGATGAATGATAATAGGTTTGGACGTCCTCATGTCCAATGTCACTCCGTGTGGTAAGGCCATAAGTGCTCAGCTACCTAGGATAACATGCTTAAAGGTCAACACTAAGGTTGAGTGAAATCCGTAGGTTTAGTGGGAAAGTAGTTTGAATGTAAGTTCGTGTGGGCATCAAAGCACCCAAAGATAAGTTATATAGTATTATTGCATCTAACCTCATGACACCTCACGTTAACATGCCTATAGTCCAATGATGTCACTGCCGACCAATCAGTGACTAGACGTAAGGTTAACTTGCCAAGGTTAACCTCGTAGTTCTAAAATATAGTGCTAATTGGTACCCGGTAGGGGCACACCAACGGGAGTTGTCAAACTCTAGATAGTTCTATCCACTATATTCGCGTTCACTCACAAGTGATTATGGTTCATGAAATTTAAGTTACAGTGGCAAGGTGGTACTCGTGCAATAATCAATCAGGAGGAAAATACTTGTATTCGGTTTAAAGCATGTATCCCCTCACGGGTTTATAAAACATTTAAAAGTGAGGTTTAGCTCACGAGATTTAAAAAGTGTGAGGCTACGAACTCACCTTAATTCAGGAAAATCTGATTGATGTCAAAAGTGACTCAGATATTAGACGGCCTACTCACGCAACCTGAGGTAGTGTATGTCAAGTCTTAGTTGGTTTGTCTAAGTTTCTAAGCCTTGTTTCTAAGGTAGATGTTCCTTTAACTCACTAGATTGATATATAACGTAACACCGTTCGGCCTATCATAATCCAGAGGTCATGTAGTAAACGTTTGAGGAGCTAGGGCACTTTAACTCGTAAACCCAGCAAACTCGTCGAAACGTATATCCAAATGAAACCCCTCACATGAAATTCCCTAGTATTGTGTTACGTTGTTAAGTTAAAAAGATAGGTTTTCAATTTATAAAAATATTTTATTTATACACTTAAGTTTGTAATTTGGCAATATATACCCTTGACTTATAAACTTTTACAAAACTAGTCCTTTATATAATAATTATATATATACTAACCCTTTAGCTTTAAAAATTTACAAAGTAGGTCCTTATACTTAAAATTTTATGAAATTCACAGAAATAACCCTTATACTTAATAATTTCCAAAAGTTATAATATATACCCCTATGCATGGAATGCGTTACAAAACTAGTCCTAAAACCATGCAAAGTGTGTTTTAAGTATAACAAAAGGGTTTTACAGCTTATGGCTTATTAGAATAAGCTTAGATAAGTAGTTTTTAAGAGCTTATGGCTTATGGGAAGGGCTTATGACCAAAAATAGGAATTCGATAGGGTTTTAGGGTTTTAAAAAGAATACGCCTTGGTTTTAGTGATCAAGGCTTAAGTAAGGGCTTATGTGGGATCTAGTAAAGCTTATGAATAATCTAAAACCACAAAAGAGCTTATTGAACAAGTAGGAAGGGCTTACATGACCAGAAATGGATCGAGTGGGGGTTTAGGGTTTCTCGGCTAGAAACGGACTCGATGAGGGCTTCTAGGCTTGGTCCTCTTGGTTCTTTGGCTTCTAAGGGCTGCTATACTATTGCTAGTACTGAATGAGAGCTGGTATGTGAGGTGGTGTGGCTGTTTGGGATGGTTTGAAATGGTGGTGAGGTCGCGGGTATTTATAGGCCTCGAAAGAGGAGTGTTGGCCAAGTTGCTTGGAGTGGTGGCCAAGGGTGGAGGGGGGATGACTATTGACAGCTAGGTGGTGACTAAGAAGGCCTAGGGTGGTAGCTAGGGTGGTATAGAGTGGTGTGTGGCCATGGTTGAGCTGTGGTGGTGTTATGGTGATAAGTAGGTGACGAGGTGGTGATGGTGGTGTGTGGGGTAGGTTGCTTGGTGATGACAAGCTGGTGATAGAGGTGCTAGGTTGCTAGGATGACTCATGGTGGTGTCATGGTGGTGCTAAGGTGGTGGTTAACTAGTTTTTAGGATTTAGGGCTTAATTTAGGATTAGGTTTAGATTAGCGTTTAGTACTAGGATTAGGGTTTAGAAGTAATTAGGGACTAAGCTTAAGGTTTAGAAATAATGTACTAAGTGGTTGTAACTTGTGCTAAATTAATGGTAAGGTTTAAACATGGTTTAGGCACCTAAATGACCTAATTTGGGTTCTAAGCTTAAAAGGCTTGTACATTTGGCTTTAAGTGGTTTTTAAAATAGTTTTATACTTAAGCCTTGAACACTTTCAAAATAGTTTTAACATGAAATTAGGGTTTTTAAAATAACCGTAAACGTATAGGGCTTGTTTTGGTAAAATGTTAGATATAGTAAGTTAGATTAATAGTATACTTGATAATAGGATTTTTGTAACTTAGACTTGACATACCAGGAGTATTTACATGAGGTAAACATAGAAATATTTGGCATAGGTAGTTGCGTGAGCACGTCTAGAGGGCTATGTAAGTTACTTTACATAGTTGGAGTGGGATGAAGCAAAAAGTTTACCCGTGAAAGTGATATATATATATATATATATATATATATAATATATATATATATATATATATATATATATATATATATATATATCATATAAGTGTGAAAAAATATAGGTGAAATTTGTGAGGTATTACACTACAATCGTTACATACGAGTTTTACACTCCCACCGTTATCACACGAGATGAATAATAGTGGGTCTTACCTTTTTCTTCACGGATCTAATCGGATCTATACGTTTTGGTGGTGGTGGAGGCGCGTAGTGGCGGTGATGGGTGTTTTCTTGGCGCGTGTGGTGATTATACGTGACGAGGGAGTCACGAAATGGAGATTGGTGGTGGCGGTGTGAGGTGTACGTAGGTGGTGATGGTGTTCGGTGGTGACTTTGGCTGGCGGCGGCTAGGGTTAAGAGAGAGGAGTGGGTTTTTTTTTTTTTTTTTTTTTTTTTTTTTTTTTTTTTTTATGTTATAAATTTGATGGAAATTATGAAGTTTGGGGTGTGATGGGGTTATATCCCCATGGAGGGGTTGTCCTGCCATTTCTCGAAACTAGCGGGCGGCCGAACTTAATCACGAGAACCATGGTTGAAATTTTGTTAAACTTCTTATAAAATTGATCACATGAAATGATAATATGTTCACATGAAATAATGAATATGAAAACCCTAATACGATTGACCTATTGTTGTGATTATGATTCGAATTAATATGAACATGTTAAAACACATATGAATCGACCTATACTTGTTTTGAAGTCATCCAAAATTGTTTTGTATCGAGAAGTAATCATTGGAATAATAAAACCCTAATTGATCACATGAAATCAAAAACTCAGGATGCTGATAGAAATTTAAGTCAACTTGATTCGAATGTATCTTGATGATGGTAATGTGTTTATGAGTATTTCTGGAGTCTAAAAATAAGTTTAAGAAAAGAGCTTTCTGGAAAACTAAGCCTTGTAATTTTTAGAGGTCGGGAAGGTACACTTTTTGATTTTACAAGTTCATGTGTCAAAACTAAATTCGTATGTCTGGAAAAAGTGTCCGTGTTTTCGATTTTTAATTTTCAAACCATGTAGAATTAGAAGGTGACCTTTTGTAGGAATAATATTTCATATGTCTAGTAATTACTGGAATTTTTGTAGATTTTTATAAATTTTCTGGATGGGGAAACGAGATACAAACTTTTCGTATGTTAAAACTGATCAGAAATCTGGACGAGTTGGCTTAAGAGATTTTTAGACTATAGTTATGCTAGCTAATAAAATCTGGAAAAATTATGTAAAGTACTCAAGACATATAGGTACATCTGGGTAAAATTATAGAATTTTATGAGCTCTTTTAAGGTGTGTAAAAATTAGTTAAAGTCTGGTCTGTTCAAGGTTAAAATCTGAGTAATAGTTAAAAGGGGCTAAATAAGGGTTTTGTGTATTATTAAGGGTTGAACTTATCTTTATTTAAACTAAAAGGACTTAACTTATTAAAACATATAACTTTATGATATTTACATTTCATACCCTAATCTTACCATAATGACACTATAATCCTTAAACTTGTTATATTTGCATAATAAACCCTAAACTTATGAAAAATGAACCCTAAACTTATACAAACATCATTGTGAACCTTGAACTATTAGTATTGTCACGTTTGATACCTTAAACTTGAGTAAATGATAAATTTAAATGTTAATAACTAATGTTACTAAATATGGAAACTTACTATTTTTGGAAAGTTTCTAAATATGGAAACTTGCTATTTTTTGAAAGTTAACTAAAATGGAAAGAAGACTAAAATGAAACCTTTATGACTATGAAAATTATAAGTAAACTTATGATTACTGTAGATCGGGTGAAGAAGGAGTGATCTTCTGCTTCTTTTCATTTCATTGCTTTGCTTGTGTGCTTTGTTAAGGTACAGATATTCTTTCCCTTCTCAGTAGGGATATTTCCATTGATCCTATGCCTGATATGATTCCCTTTATTTGATCCATGACTTTCATTATATGATTGTCATTCTTGTTTATTCATTCTGACATTTATTTAAATGTCTCTGCCATGCTATGCTTATGTTTGCCATGCTTACTTGTGTTACTATCTTGTTTCTCTTGCCATGCTAGTTTGTTATTGTTGTTTGCTTTGATAGATCTGTGCCTGAGCTTACCTAGTTGTGGAGGTACCATGACCATGTCTTTGATGGCACCTTAGGCATGACACTGCCGTAGAAGTGTGATAGATCTTCGGCGCTCCCCTTTATGTTATGATTTATTTTTCATGCACTATTGGCCAACCTTATATGTGTGCTTAGTCTAGTACTGACATACATACTTATGTTAGGGAGCGTATGGATGCATCCTAGATTTTATATTTTATGTGATTATGGTGACCAGGTGGTGTGTGCCTTGCACTCCTTCTCACATTTTTACTTTTATTTACTTAGAGGTCTCCCCTCTTCGTATACTTGTATAGTTTTAGTATGATTTGATAGATTGTGTATGGAGTTCTTATGGCACATCCTTATATGAACCTTCTTTGTTTTCATTTAATTTCTTGATTCATTTTCTATTCAGTTCTCATGCACTGTTGATTTTTATTTCTCCTTCATGATTATGCTTTTCGTTTTTTATTCTTATTTCCTTCGTTGCTTATGCTTATTTACCTTTATGTTTTATGTTTCGTATATATATCTGTTCACTGGGCTTTTTAAGCTCAGCCGCATGTTTTCTTTTCTTATGCGGCAGGTAATAAGTGGGGCGACGGGCTTGGGAATGAGAGAGAGTAGGACCTAAAAGACCTATTTATTTATCATTTCGTTGTCCATTGTTTCGGACTTTCATTTATTTCTGTACTTGAATATTATTTCTCTACTTTGGTTTGTTTTGGTTAAACCACTATGCATTTGGGATTATCTTTTGGATATTAGTCTTGATGTTAGAGACTTAGTTATTTATTTAAAAGACTTTCACTTGCGTTATGTATGCTCTGTATGACACCATAATGTGATATCTTGACCTTGTCGGGTTGGGGTGTTACAGTTATGGTATCAGAGACAGGTTTGACCTGTAGAACCTTAGAAATGACCTGTGAGGATATTGGGTAGACACTAGGCTTTTCGTCTGACGCGATCTCTTTTTTCACATTTTAACCCTTACGCTTGTTTTGTGTTTTTGTCTTGTTTATGACCTTTCAGATGGTGAATACTCGTCGGAATGAGTTTGAGGAACCCTTTGGTGCTGCTTTTGATGCAGCAGTTCAGCGAGCTATTGATGCGTTACTTCCCGGTTTGACTGCACGCATCACGGAAGAGATTAGGAGGAACACCGCTAGTGGTAGTGGTAATGGTGGTGGTAGTGGTAATGGTAGTGTGGGTGGTGATGCTCCACCAGTGTCGATCCATGTGTGGTTGGAGCGGTTCGTTAAGCAGAAACCGCGTTCGTTTAGTGCTGCTACTTCTCCTGTGGAGGCGGAGAATTGGATATCTCACATTGAGAAGATATTTGAGGTACTTAGGTGTGACGATGGGTTTAAGGCGCGTTTGGCCAGCTACAAATTTGAGGGAGATGCCCTCAGTTGGTGGAAGGCATATCGGTTGGCTAAGGGAGGTGATGAGTTTGTTGCTGGTTTATCATGGGCTGAGTTTCGGGAGATATTCTTTCTTCAGTACTTCCCTCAATCAGAGAAACAGAAGTTTGAGCGTGACTATCATCATATTTTCCAGTTGGATAGGGAGTCGAGTGCGGAGTATATGAAGAGGTTTGTGAGACTTGCGGGTTTCTTGGGTAAGAAGGCTGAGACTCCAGAGGAGCAGGCTCTGCATTTTAAGTGGGGGTTACGTGATGAGTTGCTGGATGGTATTCTGAATACTGATTTTACTGATGTGGCACAAGTTGCCAATGCGGTCCGTAATAAGGAGTTGATGCAAGAGAGGTCTAGACGTGGGGTGAAGAGGACTCATGAGAGTGATCATCAGCAGGTTCATGGTAATAGTCAGAAGAATGCTACTTCGAGGGGTAATGAGTTTTGAGGTAATGACAGGCGTGGTAACAACAACAGTGGGTAGAATCAGCGGTCAGGTCGTGACCAACAGTTCAAGGGTCAACAGAGTCGTGGTAATCAGCAGGGTAATCGTGGTACTACTTATTCAACAGGGCAGAGGAATGTGGGGGAACAGCTTCCACCTCCTCCTATTTGTGTTGAGTGTGGGAAAAATCATCCTGGTCGTACTTGCTATAAGGCTACTGGTGCCTGTTTCAGTTGTGGTGAACTTGGACATCGGGTTAGGGATTGTCCGAAGGAGACTAGCACCAACCGTGGGAATGGAAATGGTGGGCAGCAGGCTTCTAAGGGCCGAGTTTTTGCACTAACTAGGGATCAGGATGCGGGCACTTCTGGAACTGTCTCGGGTATGCTCTATTTATTTGATCATCCCATTTTTGTTTTATTTGATACTGGTGCTACACATTCTGTAATATCTACTACATCTGCTAAACACATTAATACGACCGCAATACAACTAAACTATGCTTTATCTATATCAACACCAATGAAAAATTCCATGACCATTACTCATGAATACGTGAATTGTCCTCCTCGTTTCGACGATAGAGTTAGCTCTGCAAATCTTCTTCCTGTAGATATGTATGACTTTGAGGTAATCTTGGGTATGGATTGGTTGTCGGAGCATCGAGCTACGATTGACTGCCATACCAGGCGTGTGATTTTTGGTGATCCTTGTAATCCTGAATTCGTCTACCAAGGTTCTCGGCTTGGTAAACCTATTAAGATCATATCCGCTATGAAAGCTCGTTCTCTTCTGACACATGGTTGTGAAGGTTTTCTAGCTTCGATTAAGGATTCATCTTTGGAGATTCCTAGTATTGAGAGCCTTTCGGTTGTTCGTGAATTCCCAGATGTATTTCCTGATGAACTCCCAGGCATGCCGCCTGAGCGTGAGGTTGAATTCTCGATTGATTTAATTCCGGGTGCTGAACCCATATCCAAAGCTCCTTATTGTATGTCTCCTGTTGAATTGAAAGAATTGAAAGAGCAGTTGCAGGAATTGCTTGAATCTGGTTTTATCCGTCCCAGTGTTTCCCCGTGGGGTGCTCCGGTGTTATTTGTTAAGAAGAAGGATGGTAGCATGAGATTATGTATCGACTACCGTGAACTTAACCGAATCACAATTCGAAATCGTTATCCACTTCCCCGCATTGATGATTTGTTCGATCAACTTCATGGAGCGAAATTCTTTTCTAAGATCGATTTGAGGTCTGGATATCACCAGCTGCGTGTGAAAGAGCAGGATATTCCTAAGACCGCATTCCATACGAGATATGGCCATTACGAGTTCTTAGTCATGCCGTTTGGGTTGACAAATGCTCCAGCGGTTTTCATGGATTTGATGAATCGGATTTTCCACGAATACTTAGATAAGTTCGTGAACGTGTTTATTGACGACATCTTGGTGTACTCTAATACTAAGGAGGAGCACGAGAGCCATCTCCGTGTTGTTTTGGAGACTTTGAGGCAGAAGAAGTTGTACGCCAAGTTTTCCAAGTGCGAGTTCTGGTTGGAACAAGTTGCATTCTTAGGTCATGTCGTTTCTGCAGATGGTATCACCATGGATCCGGCTAAGGTTGAGGCTATCACCAAATGGCCAAGACCGACCAATGTGACTGAAGTCAGGAGTTTTCTTGGACTGGCTGGGTATTACAGGAGGTTTGTTGAAGGTTTTTCTCGTTTGTCGTTACCATTGACTCAGCTTATGCGCAAAGGAGAGAAGTTTGTATGGACCGACGAGAGAGAAGCTAGTTTTGAAGAGTTGAAGAAGAGACTTGTTTATGCGCCGATTCTTACTCTACCATCAGGTTCAGGAGGTTATCAGATCTACAGTGATGCTTCAAAGAAGGGTTTGGGTTGTGTTTTATGCAGCATGGGAAAGTGATTGCATATGCTTCTAGACAGTTGAAACCATATGAGGCGAACTATCCTACTCATGATCTTTAATTAGCTTCCATTGTCTTTGCTTTAAAAATCTGGAGGCATTATCTTTATGGTGAGAGCTGTGACATATTCACTGACCATAAGAGCCTGAAGTACATCTTTACCCAGAAGGAATTGAACATGCGACAGAGACGTTGGTTGGAGTTGTTGAAGGACTACGACACCAATATTCAGTATCACCCTGGAAAACCCAATGTTGTGGCTGATGCCTTGAGTCGTAAGTCGGGAATGATTGCTAGTCTTGACTTTGAGCCGAGGATTCTTAATGACTTAGAGCTTATGGAAGTCGAGTTGTGTGTTCGGGGTCATGATGGTTTTTGGGCTAGCTTGAAGGTGGAGTCTGATTTGATGCTGAGGATTAAGGAAGCTCAGAAAGACGATGGTGAGTTATGGGCTATTGTACAAAATGTTGAGGATGGTAAACAGTCAGAATTTCGTGTAGATGAGGATGGTGTCGTTTAGTTTGGTGATCGTCTATGTGTTCCAGATGATTCTACTCTTCTTGAAGCTGTGCTTTCTGAGGCACATAGTTCTCCGTTCTTTATTCATCCAGGTTCGACTAAGATGTATCATGATCTTAAGCAACATTTTTGCTGGAATGGGATGAAGCAGGATGTAGCTCTGCATGTGGCTAGATATATGACCTGTCAGCAGGTTAAGATTGAGCACCAACGTGCAAGTGGTCTCTTGCAACCTCTTGACATTCCTACATGGAAATGGGACGAGATATCTGTGGACTTCGTTACCGGTTTACCTCGTACTCTTCGGAAACATGACGCAATTTGGGTCGTTGTTGATCGTCTGACCAAATCTGCGCATTTTCTCCCCATTCGTATTGATTATTCTGTGAGTCAATTGGCTAAGATCTTCCAGCAGGAAATTGTTCGATTACATGGTACGTCGACTTTTATTGTGTCCGATCGTGATCCTCGTTATACGTCTCGGTTCTGGAAAGGGTTACATAAAGCTTGGGGTACGCGGCTTAGATTCAGTACGGCATTTCATCCTCAGACCGATGGACAGTCGGAGCGGACGATTCAGACCTTGGAGGATATGTTGAGGTCTTGTGCTTTAGAGTGGACAGGCCACTGGGATGATTACTTGTATCTGGTGGAGTTTGCTTATAATAATAGTTGGCATGTGAGTATCAGGATGGCTCCATTTGAGATGTTATATGGACGTAAGTGTAGAGCGCCGGTTTGTTGGAATGAGGTCGGGGAACGACTCATTGAGGGACCAGAATTGATTAGGATTACTAATGAGAAGGTGGCTGTAGCCAGAGAGAAGTTGAAGGAAGCTCGTACTAGGCAGAAGAGCTATGCTGACCGTCATCGTCGTGACGTTGTGTTTAACTCTGGTGATCGTGTTTTCTTGAAGGTTTCTCCTTTTCGAGGCGTTAAGCGTTTCGGTATGAAAGGGAAGCTTAGTCCACGTTATATCGGTCTGTTTGAGATTCTTGATCGGGTTGGTGAGGTATCTTATCGATTGGTGCTACCTCCCCAATTATCGCATGTGCATGATGTTTTTCACGTGTCACTTCTTCTTTGGTATAATTATCATCCGCTTCATGTTGTGTCTTGCCCGTTCGATCAGATTCGGGAAGATCTTTCATATAGTGAAGAACCTGAGGCTGTTTTGGAGCGTCAGGAAAGAGTCATGAGAACTAAAACAATTCCATTCGTAAAGATTCTTTGGAAGAACCATCCTGAGAGCGAGGCTACTTGGGAGACCGAAGAATCAATGCGATCCAGTTATCCGCATTTCTCTTTTTGACTTGGTACGTATTCATTTTGATTCCGCTTTCGATTTCGCATTTCTATTTCGACTTCGTATTTCAATTTTCGAGGACGAAAATTTTCTTTTAGAGGGGAAGAATTGTAAAACCCCAAAATTTCCACAATCTGAAATGACCAAAATACCCTCTTAATTTGAACTTTTAAGAACTTATAAAATTATATAAGTAACATCATTGGTACTTAACCTAAAATGATTTATGTCCTAAGTTATCTAATGAATGGAGCTACCAAATAAAACCTTACATTATAAGTAAATGTACAAAATAAAAATCCCTACATATAACTACACTAGTCGACCACTAAATGTGTCATATGCTTCAAAATTTCGGTTATGTATCAAAAAGAAAGATAAGCACACATTAATTTTGAAAGATATCAACTCCTAAAATTGTGGCATTCCTTGTTTAATATCAATCAACCACACGGTTTGTTTCTTAAACCCCATAACCGAAAATTTCAAACCCTAATCCTCTCTCTCTAAAAAAATTCGGCTGCCTCTCTTTTGTTCATGCCATTCGATCCAAAGGAAGAAGAAGAAGCAAGGTTTTGATCACTATTTTCTTGTTCTAATTCGTGTCACACATAAGGTAATCAATACATATCCTATTTAATCCATTCGAATTTTGGTGAAAAAAACCCTAATCGACCATTCTTTTTGTCTCTATCATTCGACCTATCAAGAAGAGGGAAGGAGAAGAGACGTGGTTGTGATTCGATCTTGTGGTGTCCTTGTTCTTTGATCACGCATCGAGGGTAAGAAGTATCATCCTTGTTCAATACACATCTTCTTGTTTGATTCTCGTTTGTCTCTTGTTGTTCTTGTCGTTTTCAAGATCACATAAAATGATAATATGTTCACATAAAATAATGAATATGAAAACCCTAATACGATTGACCTATTGTTGTGATTATGATTCGAATTAATATGAACATGTTAAAACACATATGAATCGACCTATACTTGTTTTGAAGTCATCCAAAATTGTTTTGTATCGAGAAGTAATCATTGGAATAATAAAACCCTAATTGATCAAATGAAATCATAAACTCAGGATGCTGATAGAAATTTAAGTCAACTTGATTCGAATGTATCTTGATGATGGTAATGTGTTTATGAGTATTTCTGGAGTCTAAAAATAAATTTAAGAAAAGAGCATTCTGGAAAACTACGCCTTGTAATTTTTAGAGGTCGAGAAGGTACACTTTTTGATTTTACAAGTTCATGTGTCAAAACAAAATTCGTATGTCTGGAAAAAGTGTCCGGGTTTTCGATTTTTAATTTTTAAACCATGTAGAATTAGAAGATTCCCTTTTGCAGGAATAATATTTCATATTTCTAGTAATTACTGGAATTTTGTAGATTTTTATAAATTTTCTAGATGGGGAAACGAGATACAAACTTTTTGTATGTTAAAACTGATCAGAAATCTGGACGAGTTGGCTTAAGAGATTTTTAAACTATAGTTATGCTAGCTAATAAAATCTGGAAAAATTATGTAAAATACTCAAGATATGTAGGTACATCTGGGTAAAATTATAGAATTTTATGAGCTCATTTAACGTATGTAAAAATTAGCTAAAGTCTGGTCTATTCAAGGTTAAAATCTGAGTAATAGTTAAAAGGGGCTAAATAAGGGTTTTGTGTATTATTAAGGGTTGAACTTATCTTTATTTAAACTAAAAGGACTTAACTTGTTAAAACATATAACTTTATGATATTTACATTTCATACCCTAATCTTACCATAATGACACTATAATCCTTAAACTTGTTATATTTGCATAATAAACCCTAAACTTATGAAAACTACAATATGAACCCTAAACTTATACAAACATCATTGTGAACCTTGAACTATTAGTATTGTCACGTTTGATACCTTAAACTTGAGTAAATGATAAATTTAAATGTTAATAACTAATGTTACTAAATATGAAAACTTACTATTTTTGGAAAGTTACTAAATATGGAAACTTGCTATTTTTGGAAAGTTAACTAAAATGGAAAGAAAACTAAAATGAAACCTTTATGACTATGAAACTTATAAGTAAACTTATGATTACTGTAGATCGGGTGAAGAAGGAGTGATCTTCTGCTTCTTTTCATTTCATTGGTTTGCTTGTGTGCTTTGTTAAGGTACATATATTCTTTCCCTTCTCAGTATGGATATTTCCATTGATCCTATGCCTGACATGATTCCCTGTATTTGATCCATAACTTTCATTGTATGATTGTCATTCTTGTTTATTCATTCTGACATTTATTTAAATGTCTCTGCCATGCTATGCTTATGTTTGCCATGCTTACTTGAGTTACTATCTTGTTTCTCTTGCCATGCTAGTTTGTTATTGTTGTATGCTATGATAGATCTGTGCCTGAGCTTACCTAGTTGTGGAGGTACCATGACCATGTCTTTGATGGCACCTTAGGCATGACACTCCCGTAGAGGTGTGATAGATCTACGGCGTTCCCCTTTATGTTATGATTTATTTTGCATACACTATTGGCCAACCTTATATGTGTGCTTAGTCTAGTACTGACATACATACTTATGTTAGAGAGCGTATGGATGCATCCTAGGTTTTATATTTTATGTGATTATGGTGACCAGGTGGTGTGTGCCTTGCACTCCTTCTCACATTTTTACTTTTATTTACTTAGAGGTCTCCCCTCTTCGTATACTTATATTGTTTTAGTATGATTTGATAGATTATGTATGGAGTTCTTATGGCACATCCTTATATGAACCTTCTTTGTTTTCATTTCATTTCTTGATTCATTTTCTATTCAGTTCTCATGCACTCTTGATTTTTAGTTCTCCTTCATGATTATGCTTTTCGTTTTGTATTCTTATTTCCTTCGTTTCTTATGCTTATTTACCTTTATGTTTTATGTTTCATATATATATCTGGTCACTGGGCTTTTTAAGCTCAGCCGCATGTTTTCTTTTCTTATGCGGCAGGTAATAAGCGGGGCGACGGGCTTGGGAATGAGAGAGAGTAGGACCTAAAAGACCTATTTATTTATCATTTCGTTGTCCATTGTTTCGGACTTTCATTTATTTATGTACTTGAATATTATTTCTCTACTTTGGTTTGTTTTGGTTAACCCACTATGCATTTGGGATTATCTTTTGGATATTAGTCTTGATGTTCGAGACTTAGTTATTTATTTAAAAGACTTCCGCTTGCGTTATGTATGCTCTGTATGACACCATAATGTGATATCTTGACCTTGTCGGGTTGGGGTGTTACAAAGATGGAGGTGGCCATGGGGGCGGCGTTGTGGTGGCTGGAGGTGGTGGCAGCCGGCGGCTGCTAGAGAGAAAAAGGAGAGGGTAGCTAGGGTTTGTGTTAATGAGGGATGAGAGTTATAAGTAGGTTTATATATCAAACCCTAGTGCCAAAACGTAAATATGTTAAAGTTGAGGGGTGTGAGCGTAAATATAAGTCCAGGGGCCAGAAATGGCATTTTTTTATATCTTTTATATAAACGACTCTCAAGGCTCATTTAGGTTAGCAAACGTTTGATTCAACTTACGAAAATTACACCATTGTGTTCTAATTAATTTTTCTAATTAATACGAGTATTCATACTACTACTTTTTCGAAAACAATACAATAATCGAATTAAATTGTTTATTTGAGTTTATGGTTATACCGAAACACGTTGTGTACGGTTTTCACGTTTTGCGAGATAGTTTCTCGTTTTCAAATCAAAAGAGTTCGGAAAAGTTCAAAAATGAAATATAAGTAATAATAAATATAATTTATAATTAAAATGAGTCCGAAAAATTACGGGTACGTGTTATGACGTACGCGGTTTGATTCTTTCGGTAAAAATAAATTTACTTAAAATAGGATAATAAGTAAATATAAATAGTAAAATAATGACCCGAAATTTCACGGTTGTTACATGTCTCCTATCCTTCCCATCATATTGTTGACCAGACCACCGGTGGACGTTGCAGCAGCGAGGTTCCTGAGACTGTCTACAGCCACACATCCAACAGTCCCACATTTGTTAATTCCGTTAGGAACTTGTGTCTCCTTCTGATATTCGATTTTTGTAGGTTGTGCATAATCTTGCTACAAGTTGGATACCAGACGCATTAAGCACAAACTATTAACCCGTTAATGTCAAATTCACCTTTTAGAATGCAAATACTTAAAGGTACTATTACTGTAATATTTTGTTTGGATGAAATCAAGGTTAGAGTAGGAAACTTGGTGATAAAGTGGGTGAGGTGTACAGAGTAGATGCATTCAGCAATTTAACTCTTCAATCATTTTATTAAGATCCATTTTCTCAGCAAACCCACCTCCAAAACCTATCCCACTGGCATTACACGTCGCCGCCACTCTCCTCATCGCTCCGGCGAACTATCTCCGGTAAACATCTCTTACCGCTGCATACATTCTGGCCAAGCACCTCTATCAAACCACCCACACCGTCACCCACCTCATCTTCTGCCTGTACCGCAACCATCATCTTTTCATCATCATCGAACCACCATCTATCAGAAGCTGGGGTGATAGGTGCAAGCTTAGTTAGGGTGATAAGTATCTTGGCTTTTGTCCATTGTATCTTTTCCGGTGGTAGGTGATGGTGGTGATGAGAGTTGAAAGTTGATGGAATGGTTGTTTGGATGAGGCAGTGGTGGTTTATGGAGGTGGTTGAATTATTGTGTGTAAGAGAGAGAATGAGTCAGGAGACAATGATGTTAATGGTGTTGCAAGTTTGGTCTCTGAGGTATATTGAATGTGAAGTGACGAAATTGCCCCTGCGGTTAACTTTCAATTCGATGTAAAAAAGGTCAAAGGAGCGGTCAACTCAATTTGGACAATCACAGGGACCATTGGTGTAATTTTTAGCTATCTAGGACGAAACATGCAATTTTGCTAAAACCACAAGGACGATTTATGTAATTTACTCTTAAAAAATGTGAATTAATAGAGGAAATTTCCAAAAAAAAACTATGGGATACCAATAACTTTTTTATGATTATAAAATAATAATCAAGTTGAAAAGTGTTCCTTAGTCACTCAAAGTTTCAATAGTGTATTATTACGTAATATTTATGTTTAAGTGACTAAAACGAAACACTTTTCAAATTATTTTATGGCATATATTTATTTTCACCTGTGCATAAGTTGGTTGTCCATTAAGTTGATTGGGGTTAGTGAAATTTAAGGGGTGGGTATCTATTGTTACGGTACAATCAAACAATGCACATATGAACATCTTAAAGATAGTTTTTTTGAACAACTATACAATAATGGAACAGTATTGAAACTTGAATGGTTTTTATAGTTAATTTAAAGTTTGAGTGATTTAACTGGAATAGTCAACAAACTTTGTTACTGTACTACTACATACATAGTATTAAGCAACTTTTTCCCTAATCATTACTGTAACTCCCACGCTCAGGCGAGCTCAGCTGAAACAGTCGGGTCTTTTACGACCCGTCTATCATTTATATCACCATCCTAGTGTAAAACCCTCGAACTATTCGCCCTTGATTTTCCAGCCTTCATCAGGTTCACTAGCGTTTCATCCACTCTTTAAACCACACATCATATCTAAGACCAACAAAATGCTAGTTATATCAAGATCTTATTTAATCCTACAATAAATTCGCTAGCTGCGTCCCTATCTGAGAAACCACATTAGTTGCATCAAATTTACATACATTTAAACGTCGATATCCATTTTATAAATATAAACTCAAATGAAATAGTATGAATTTTATTTGAAGTCTAGTGCACCAAAAAGATTCCAAGACCTCGATCTGTTTATACTAAAAGGGGCCCGAAGGGCTTCTTTTGGGAACACGTTTTATTTGTATTTCAAGTCTTAGTCATAATTAGTCTTCTTATCGCAATTGGTCTTCTTATAGCAAACAGGACTCTTATCGCAAACAGGACTCTTATCGCAAATTGGACTCTTATCGCAAATTGGACTTTTATCGAAATTGTGCAACGTGAAATGTGTTTATCGAAATTGTGGTGAACAGTAATGATCGAAATTGAACAAAAACTTAACTTAACCAAACCAAATCTCATAACTCATAACACACATCTTAATTATCTACACGATCAAAAACAACACAAGGATGTCTCAACCACCATACAATTACAACTTCTTCAATCAACAACAGCCACAGTACCGTCAACAACAATTTCAGCAACAGTATCCTCAGCAACAGTACCAACCATCATACCAACCACAGTATCAACAACATCAAATGTTCATGCATCAACATCAATTCCCTCAGCAGCAACAACTTCTTCCACAACCAATGCAGAACTACCAACCATTTTCCAGAGAACCACATTGGTTTACCAAAATGTGTGAAGCCATAAGTAGTCAGCAATCGAGGCATGAAGCAGGTTCTCAGGACACACCACCTATGCTCACACCTGGAAACTATGTGCAGTGGTCCAGTCGGTTTCTCCATTTCATTAAGTTAAGGAAACCTCACGGGAAATATATGAAGAAAGTTATCATTGATGGACCATATCCAGCACCTATAACAATCATTCCCGGTGATCCAACTCAAGTTCCTCCAAGAGAAGCGACAACAACCCCTACTCCTCTAGCTCAACTAACTACAGAACAAGTCCTACAACAAGAGGCCAATGAGCTAGCTATGTCTTATATACTCCAAGGGATTCCCAATCCTATCTTCAGGAGTATTGATGCCCAAAAGACAGCCAAGGACATGTGGGAGCATGTACATCTGCTTATGGAAGGTACTGAACTGAATCAAGAGGATTTGGAATCAAAGTTGTACATGGAATACACACACTTCATGATCGAACCTAAGGAATCCTTGGAATCATACTATCATTGTTTCACCAACATCATTAATGATCTGGATCGCCGCAATATCATCTTACCAAAGATTGCTATCAACTCCAAGTTTTTGTGATGCCTCGGACCAGATTGGCAAAAGTACGTCACATTCGTTTGTCAAGCTAAAAAGATCAATGACGTGTCTTATGGGTTGTTATATGACTACCTAAAAAAACACCAATATGAGGTTGATAAGGATCGAGTTGCACGTGGAGGATTCTCATCAGCACCTACTCCAAACTCACTTTCTCTCATGGCTCAGTCACATTTTGCACCAAACCAGGAGTTTGTTTCACCACCACCACCTCATTCAGGTTTTGCACCTCAACCGTCAAATAAAATTGTCCCTTATGAAGCACCTTCTTCATATCCTGAGAATCAACTTGTCCAATATGACAACACTGATTACAACATGTACTCAAATGTTGACACTGATGAAGATGATGCCTTTCAATCTCTGAATGAAGGATTTGCACTGATCGCCCGTGCATTCAATAAATTCTCTAACAAAACAAACAATCGTTTGAGATCTTCATCTAATACAAGAAATCAAGCAGTCGTCAATGATGGAAGAGTAGAGATTCAGAATAGGTCTTCAGGAAGGTTTGGGTCAGGAAAAATGGGGAATTTAGGTGGTCAACGATTCAGCTCAGGAAGTGGTCGAAACAGTATGGGAAATTCTCAGAGAAGGAATTAGTTTGCTGACAAAGGGAAAGGGATTGCTAATACTTCCATCACTTGCTACAATTGTGGGGGTAATGGTCACATGGCAAACGCATGCCCCAAACCAAGAACTATGGGTAGTGCATACCATAAAGAAGCTCTTCTCATGGCACTGAAGGATGAAAAGGCCAGTGGAATGTTGACAGATAAAGAGCAGAGTTTTATGGCAAATGTCTACTCCGATGATGAAATGGAGGATTTGGAGGCTAATGCTGCAGTCATGTTAATGGCCAACATGCAGGAGATGAACATGACCGAGACAGGCCCGGTATATGACTCCAATTGCTTATCTCAGGTATCTAAAGCAGATTGTCTAATTCACGAAATTGCATCACCATCTGTATCCACGTCTACACAAGATAATTTTGCTCAACATGAATCATCATTCTCATCTTCAGACAATGATCAAATAAACACAGTGGTTACCTTTGATGATGATCAAATTAACCCAGTAGTTTCTTTTGATGATTCTTTTGACGATGAAAATTCTGAACATCTTAAGCAAAATGATCCTATGCAAGATTCGGATTCAGAACTCATGACCTTATTGCTTGCCACTCAATCACAATTGAATGCACATAAATCCCAGATGGACAAATGCAATGACATTAACAAAAACTTAAAAGCCAAAGTTTCACTGTTAACAAAGGACCTTGAGCGCTACAAGCAACAACTTTCAAATTATGAAAATCAAGAAAAACGTGAGAAAAGTTTTGAGACTGCATTCCAAGAGTCATACGTAAAAGTACAAAATTTGGAACATCAAATTCGTGAACTAACCGTTTCCAAGAATGAAACAATTTCACAAAAGGAACAAGAAATATTTGGTTTTCAAAAACAGGTTGACATTCTCCAATCGGAAATTTCTAAAACCAAAACAGAATTGTCAACTTGTCAAACAAATTTTTCTGAACACAAAGAAGCTTCAAGGAAACGTGTCGATTCATATCTTGAAGAAATTGTGACATTGGAAGGCAAACTTAAGGATTTTCAAAACGTTGTTTATAAAGCGGGTAATTCTGTAACAGCTCTTCGAAATCTAACTGTCAAACCAAATCCTCGCGGATATGGATTTGCAATCGGATGTGATCAACCTCGTTTTTTAAACAAAGCACTCGAGACAAACCCTAAGTTGTACAGTGCCGAATTGTTGTTTGATGATACGTTTTCAACGTGTGGTTGTTTATAGTACTGAAGAGGAAGAAGAACATTATATCGAGTGTCGATCAAAGATGAGTCATGTCAAATATAACAAACCATATGAAATAAATACTTCATCTGAAGTTGCTCCAGTTACCACTGTTGCCCAAATCAATGGTCCATTACCAAGTCAAGGTGATAATGAACAAATGCCAAAAGAATGTCGCGTTCTTAAATATTTCAAAACATTTATGGAGGACATTCAACTTTTGGAAAACGCTATTGAAAGAAATTCTGAAATCAAAGTCTCCACTTTTCTCTCTCCTTATGAGAAAGAAAAGCGAGAAGTTTTTTCAAAAACAATTCTTGCCACTTGTTAATCACCTGCGACTTTGTGCAACTCAATGGGAACAGGATCTCCAGTCAGAAGTTGTATCAATGATGAGTATTTTCAATGCAAAAGATGTCAAAATTGCAAAACAAAAAGGTCAAAAGAAAGCTTTAGAAAAAGATGTTGATCGAATCTTGATGAATGTTCTCAGTTATGATGTGATATCTGTGATAATGAATTCGATTTATTTGTCATGTCATGAATTGCTTGTTGATGATCACTGTGATGAACTTGAGACAATGAGAATTGAGAATGAAAATCTGAGAAAAGAAAATGAGAGACTCAGAAAAATCAATGCTAATGTGGAAACCAAAGTTTTTAAAATTAACAAAAAACTGGAATGGTGTCAGGCTCAAAGTGCTGAGTTTGAGTTCGAATTGCAAAAACAACAAGCATCTTTTCAAAACAGTCATACTTCCGAATTTCAAAACGAAATTGAGGGTTTACGACATCAAAAGTTTGAATATGAAAAGGAAATAGATGAACTTTGCAAAAACAGGAATGAAACCGTCTGGTTAAACAGAATCTTGGATTCAAAAAATCAAGAACTAAACCACATCATTATTGATTTGAAAGAGAAACTCAGAACTCTTGACAAAGGGAAAGTTGTATCAAATAATGTGATAGCACCAGGAATGTACAAAGTAGACAAGGCACCTAAGAAAGCATTATCTCAACCTACTAATATGAATACTTCAACTTCCACAGGATTAGGCACCACATCTAAGGCTAGCAGCTCAAAGACCACCAAGAGTCAAAAGAAAAGACAAAAGAAGATTAGAGTTTGGCAACCTAAGAGTGGATTATCTAAGAATGCAGAAGCAGAAGTTAATGATAGTAGTTTGCATAAGACACATGTTATGTCTAGTTTGGAATCTAGATTGTCTAAGTCTCATTCTGAATCTGATGTAATGTATGTTGAATCTTTGAATGTTACTAATGATGTTATGGTTGATGCTTCTGGTGTAGTCTGTCACACTAGTATGTTATCTGGAAATCATCATAAATGCATTGCTAAGACCCTTTTGTCACGGAAAAAGAAACATACTTCTGGCATTTCCCATAGGCACAAAACAGCTGCTAATTCTATTTTAGGAAAACCGCCTCAAGTAGTTTCTAAGACCACCATTGACAAGCCCGTAGTCGCCCGTAAGAAAATCCATTCACCTAGCACATTCACTAAGAAGAAAGCACAAACTAGTTGGGCGTGGCAACGTTGGTTGCAATACAAACCTAGTTTTACCTGGGTTCCAAAGATGTTGAAAACTTGTATTACTAACCCTACAGGATCCACTGGTTCCAACTCTCCTGTGTCCACTTCTTGTGATGCAGGTAATTCAAATTGTGCTAAGGATTGTTGATAGCGGGTGTTCCCGGCACATGACAGGGAATTTAAAGCTTATAGTAAACTTCATTGCGAAGTTCATAGGCACTGTCAGGTTCGGGAATGATCATTACGCAGCAATCATAGGTTACGGTGATTATATCAATGGGAATATCGAGATTAGCCGTGTCTACTATGTCGAGGGCCTTGGTCACAATTTGTTCTCTGTCAGAAAATTTTGTGATGGTGATCTAGAAGTGGCATTTAGGGAGAAAACTTGTTTTATTTGGGATCTTGAAGGGAATGACCTCATGAAAGGGAAACGTGGCACCAGTCTGTATACTATTTCCTTCGAAGGCATGACAGCTTCCTCTCCAATATGCTAAGCTTGGCTATGACACAAATGGATGTCTCACCTGAACTTCAAAACCATGACCGAGCTTGCTCACAAAAAGTTGGTAGACGGTCTTCCAATATTCAGATACGCTAAAGATCATCTGTGTCCCGCTTGTGAGCAAGGAAAAAGTACTCGTGCTCATTTTCCTCCTAAACCAGAGCACAGTACTGATCACGTACTTCAACTATTGCATATGGATCTATGTGGCCCTATGCGTGTTCAAACTATTAATGGGAAGCGGTACATACTGGTAATAGTCGATGATTACTCAAGATGGACTTGGACTTATTTTCTTCGCAGTAAAGATCAAGCACCGTCCATGATCATTACCTTTCTCACAAAGATTCAAGTTAAGTTAGGCAACACCGTCAGAAAAATTCGCACAGACAATGGCACTGAATTCAAGAATCAGACTCTTCGGGAGTATTATGAGAAAGTGGGTATTGAACATCAAACATCCATTTCTTGCAGCCCCGAACAAAACGGCGTAGTTGAAAGACGAAACCGAACATTGGTGGAAGCAGCAAGAACAATGTTAATCAATGCTCAGTTACCTGATTACCTATGGGCCGAAGCCGTTTCAACTGCCTGCTACACCCAAAATAGATGCATGATCACTAAAAGGCACACCAAGACACCATATGAAATTGTTTACAGCTGAAAACCAAACATCAATTACTTTCATGTCTTTGGAGCTCTCTGCTATCCAAAGAATAATCGTGATGACCTCGGAAAATTGAAGGCCAAAGCGGACATAGGGATTTTTGTAGGTTATTGTGAAAATTCAAAAGGATTCAGAATTTGGAACCGTCGCACTCGGGAGATTCAGGAGACTATCCATGCTAATTTCGATGAGCTCACATAGATGGCTTCTGAGCAAAACAGCTTAGAACCCGTAACCAACCGTTTCAACTTTCCTGATCCTTCAGCTGCAACCTTCTCTCTAAACCGCAAAGATCTAGAAGACTTGTTTGCTCCATTGTTTGATGACACTATGGTTAGTCGTGCTCCTGATGTATCCACAAACTCCGCTGCACAACCACTCGTCGATAATCAAGTACCTGATACACCAGCAATTTCCTCAACAACCGTTGCCGAAGATGCACCTCAACCAGAACCATCATCATCAATCGATCAAACACCTTCTACTTCAGCGAATGCAGCTGAAGGACCCCCCCCCACCATTCTTCTGAAATACCCACACCAGCAGATTATGACGGGAATGCATTCTTTAATCCATTTGCGCCCGCTCCAACCATTCCTGATGTTGCAGAGTCGTCCTCACGCAATTTGGAACCGTCAAATCTGCACCATACCTATCAACATTACCCATCAACACATAAATGGACAAAGGATCATCCCCTTATAAACATAATTGGCAATCCAGAAAACCCTGTAATGACTCGACAACGACTCCATACAGACGGTGAAACATGCATTTATGCACTCACCGTTTGTCAGTCCGAACCCAAAAACATTAAAGAAACCCTTTCCTACGACAACTGGATTGAATCTATGCAAGAAGAATTGGATCAATTCAAGAGGTTGGAAGTCTGGGAATTGGTAGAAAGACCGACTCGAGTTTACGTTGTTGGTTTGAAGTGGATCTAGAAAAATAAGCTAGATGCGGATGGTACAGTGATTCGTAACAAGTCCCGCTTGGTCGCCAAAGGGTTCAGTCAGGAAGAAGGAATTGACTTCGAAGAATCATTTGCACCAGTGGCTCGTCTTGAGGCTGTTAGGATGTTCCTGGCGTACGCTGCTCATAAAAATATCACGGTCTACAAAATGGATGTGAAGACGACATTTCTCAACAGCCAACTCCAGGAAGAGGTGTACATTTCGCAACCAGAGGGCTTCGTCGATCCAGAGCATCCAAACCACGTATACAGGCTCAAGAAAGCCCTCTACGGCCTTAAACAAGCCCCGAGGGCATGGTACGATAAACTGTCTGCATTCTTATTAGCCAATAATTTTACTAAAGGATTGGTGGACCCGACTTTATTTATACAAAAACACGGGGAGGACATTCTCATCGTACAAATTTATGTAGATGATATCATTTTCGGATCAACTCATAAAAAGTACTCAAATGCTTTTGCAAGACTTATGAAACAAAACTTTGAGATGTCCATGATGGGTGAACTAAAGTTCTTCTTAGGACTGCAGGTTCATCAATCACCTCGTGGTACATTTTTAAGTCAGTCCAAATATGCACAGGAAATATTGAAAAAGCATGGCATGAATACTTGTGACACCTATAACACCTCTACGTCTTCCTCATCCCCAAAGCTAGATGTTGACATACATGGCACACCCATTGAACCTACGAAATATCGTAGTATGATTGGGTCTCTCATGTATCTCACCGCTAGTCGGCCGGATGTTGTATTTTCCACGTACCTATGTTCACGCTACCAGTCTCGACCTAATGAACGTCATTTGTCTTCTGTTAAGCGGATACTTTGATATATCAAGGGAACCATTCACTTAGGGATCTGGTATCCGAAGGATTCCGGGTTTGAACTTGTTGCCTTTTCAGACGCTGACCATGCAGGTTATTTAGACACGCGAAAAAGTACGTCTGGGGGAGTACAGTTTTTAGGTGACAAGCTCGTCTCTTGGCAGTCAAAGAAACAAGACTGTACATCACTATCGTCTACAAAATCAGAATACGTCGCCATGTCTTCCTGCTGCACTCAAGTCATTTGGATGCGATCTCAGTTGATGGACTACGGATACGTGTTTAACAAGATTCCGATGTACTGTGACTCCAAGAGTGTCATCGCTATTTCATGCAACACGGTTCAACACTGCAAATCGAAGCATATTGCTCTCCGATATCACTTTATCAAGGAGCATGTAGAAATGGGTACAGTTGAATTATATTTTGTGGGTACTGAACAGCAATTGGCGGATTTGTTCACCAAAGCCTTGCCTCATGCAAGATTTGTGGAACTAGTTCACCAAATTGGTATGCGATGTTTGACTCTTGATGATTTGGAAAACTTTCTCAAAAACAATTAATTAGAATCAAATATCAAATCTATCTTTGTAAATATATTTGATAAAAACACAAAAAGATTTTTCATTTTTTTATTATTAAAAATATATATATATATATATATATATATATATATATATATATATATATATATATATATATATATATATATATATATATATATATATGCAAGTACAAAACCTTTCGTCAACACTTTGTTCATTTTTAAATCGTCAACAATTATTTTTGAACAAGTGTTGAGGGGGAGACACAAAATTTTAAATTTTTTTTAAACTTTGTACTTGCATAATTTCTTCAAAAATGTTGCTTCAAATGAAAAGGGTGGTAATATCTTAAGATTTAGACTTGTATGTGCCAATATTGATAAGTTTTAAAACTTAGAGTTAGCAAGGTTAAACTTAGAAAGTAACAAACAAGGTTAGGGGACCAAAAGTGTGCACATGGCAAACTTAAAATAAGTCAAATAAAAGGAAAAATAATTGACCGCAGTTAATACGCGTACATTCATTGTATCTGACATTTTCACCCATCAACATAAATACATACAACCACCAAGATCTACGGCTGACTTTAAATCTGCACATACATTCAAGATTTTTCGATTTTGTGAGTGTTTTAACCTTTAATGTATGATTATAAACAATGGTTTTGAAGGATTTTTCAATCCAACGGTTAAAATTGTCAATATTAATTGTTTTTAATCTAGGGTTTGCGCTAAATTGTAGAAATTAGATTCTGAGTGTTTATGTGGTATTTGTTTGGTGTGTTAGTGTCGGAATAGTGTCCTTAACATAATGCATGTGCCCAATCGTTCCCAGAAACATAAACTTTGAATGTTCTTAGTTTAGGGTTTAAGCGTACGATTTGGGAAAAACTAAGTGGTTGTGTTTGAGTGTAATTAAACCATTGAAATAGTGTTCTGATATGATGAATTGAATGTTTGTAACCTTAATTTGCACCCAGAAACATCACAAGTGTGAAAATTGATAAGTAGTGTTTAAGAAGAACGTATGAACATGTGTAGTTTGAATCTTGAGTTTTTGTGGATAAAAGTTGTTATAACTTGGTTAGATAACTCAGAAACATCATTGAAAACGATTGGAACAAATGTTTGATTAAAAAGTGAACAAATTTTTCGTCTACAGTTGTTATCGAAATCCCTTGTATAAGGGTTTATGGAAATTGCCAATAATTATCGCAAATGTAATTTTTATCGCAAATGTGATTTTTATCGCAAATGTGATTCTTATCGCAAATGTGATTCTTATCGCAAATGCCATACTTATCGCAAA
Source organism: Artemisia tridentata subsp. tridentata (assembly GCA_021014915.2). Taxonomy (NCBI): domain Eukaryota; kingdom Viridiplantae; phylum Streptophyta; class Magnoliopsida; order Asterales; family Asteraceae; genus Artemisia; species Artemisia tridentata. The sequence continues at coordinate 106,320,395 of CP139501.1, read as the reverse complement.
TGCCATACTTATCGCAAATGCCATACTTATCGCAAATGCAATACTTATCGCAATTGTGATTTTTATAGAAATTTGAACAAATTCCTTAGACTCCTCAAGGTCTATCGAAATTGCACAAATTCTATAGAAATTGGCAAAATTGATATAAATTTGATAACTACTATAGTCAAACATGAAAAATTAATCTAAGCTACAAAAGGATCACATGTGTAACATCAGGCTTAAATGTTTGCTAACTATCATGTATCCTGCATATTTGTGCTTGATTGATGTTTCAGCATTCTCCAATGGCTGCACCTCAACAACAACCACTCCCAATGCTCACAAGAGCTGAAGTTCTTCCTCATGGATATAAGGCAGATTTTGGGAACAACAACGCGAGGGTAGATTTTGAGAAAATAAAGTGTCCTGAACCTAGCTGTGTGATTGCTGTGGAAGTACTCAAGGAACACGAATGCCGAAACTTACTGGACAGTTCTGACAACATTCCGGAATTGTATATTCATCAGTTGTGGAACACTTTGGAGTTAGACACAAAATAGAGATACTTCAAATGCACACTGGACCGCAAGAAACTCAAAATCACACCTGATCACCTTCGCAGAGCACTAGGCTTACCCGAACCACCAGAACCAGCTAACAAATACTGGCCTACACCATCAGAAGATGAAGTCCTTAAGTTCCTTGTTGACATTGGGTATGATGTCCAACCAGATACTCCTTTGACCAAGATCTCACACGTCAACGGAAAGAACATCCCTCAACCCTGGAGAGCCATTTACTACATAGTGCTTCGTTCTGTCTCTGGAAGGGACAGTGGTCATGAACATCCACGGATATCTCACCTACAACTTTTCTAGGGATTAGTGAATCAGAAGAACATTGACTATGCAGAGCTTATCTGGGAAGACATGACATTTCAAATGCAGAAGTCGTTCACCAAAGTTCCCTTTGTCCGATACACCAAGGTACTCATGAGTCTATTGCTTGATGAGAACAAAGACATCTCTCCTCGTGCTGGAGATTTAGAGATGCATTTGTATAGAATGGATAAAACTGTCAACTCTGACTATTTTCCCAAAGAGAGCTCACACAAGCAAGGGGCTAGACTGCCAGAGTCTCTAATGACAGAAAATGTAAAGAAAACTAAAGCCTACAAAGACTATGAAAGAGCACTCAGACTTGGTCACGTAGGATTCTTGAAGTTGGGTAAAGAAGGAACTGGATCTACCAAGACCCGTTCAACAGGAAGTAGCAAAGCTGGGAGTGCTTCAAGTGCTTCAAAACAACCAAGATAACCACACCCCAGAACTCTCAAAAGACGAATCAATGCTACTCCCAAACCTAAAGTAGAAGAAGGTGGGATTCATGATGAAGAAGAAACTGAATCAGATAAGTCAGAATCAGAAGAAGAAGTAACTGTTCAAATGAATAAGGAAGATGTTGACATGGAAGTTGACATTGCTACAACAATAGCAATGTAAGCTAGCAAGAAGTCACTCAAAGAAGATGATGCCAAAAGGGCCAATCTAAGGGTTGAAGAAATGAGGAAGATGGAAATGGCAAAGGGAGCTGGAGGATCCGGAAACGTTCAAGAAGCAACTCTGACTCATCCTGATCTGGTTAATCAACCCGGAGGGTCTGAAGTAGCTACAACTATTACTCCTCAGCCCGATACTGTTAATCAACCCGAGAGGCCTGAGTCACATTCAGAGGACATTCCTCCACTTTTCAATCCAGTTAATCAACCCGGTAACGAAAGAGAACCATTAACAGACGAGGAAATTAAGGATGAAATGTTCGATGAAGGTAATCAGCATCAGCTTAATCTTGATGCGCCTGTTGATTGGGATACATCAGAGGAAGAGGAAATTATTGGGGATAAGACTACTAAAGTTGCACTTGAACTAGAAATTGAACACAAGGCAGAACAAGAAAAGAGGAAGGAGGCAGAAAGGTTACAGAAGGAAGAAGAAGAAGCAGAAAAGGAAGCAGAAAACTATATTCAAACACCTCCTCTCACTCCATCACAGCTACAAATCATCGTCTACAAGCCTCAATCTGAGGAACAACCAAAGGAGTCAACACCTTCTCCCTCATCATCAAAGGAATCAACACCTTCAGTCTCTCCTCAAAAAGATTCACCTCCTCCAGAATCTTCGTCACAACAATCACCACCACCCCAATCATCAAAAGCAACAACAGAAGAAACTCTAAGGACAATCATGAAAGGCAAGTATATAAAGAGAGTTGCTAGGATTACATGTGTAGAAGTCTTATCTCCTGCAAGAAAGAAATTAAAGAAAGCTGCCAAACTTGCTCAAGCAAAACGTGACAACAAACTAACCAACCAAGTAACAGAGTTGCAGAACACGGTCAAAGGTTTGTCTGCGCAGGTACAACAGTTACAGGAGATAAAGCAGAAAATGGATGAGTTGTTAGATGTTGATGTCAAAGATCAGATGCTCAAAGCAGCTAAAGTCAACACAAGGCATTATGTCAAGAAGTTTCGTCCCGATCTTCAGAAAGACATTGAAGAGTACATCAACAAACATCTTGAAGATAAAGTTAAAGACATCCCTGCAATAATAATTCAACAGAAGCATCTTCTTGACTACTCTATTGAAGAACTCCAAACGGCGCTTCTCACCAAAATCACCGCAAAGAACACCCTTAACTACACAGAAATGGCTCTCTTTGAGGCTATTCAGGCCAATATAGAATCTTGCAAAGCAGCAGCTGATCGTGGAAAACGTTCCAGAGATGAAGAAGACCAGGACCCTGGCACCCAATACAAGAAGCACAAGGGTGAAGGAGGATCTGGTTCACAACTTAAACAACCAATCAGACCGTCAACAACAACCACATCTCAACCTCACAAGGCTTCAGAGTCTTAACCAAAGGAGACAGAGCATCATTTTGAGCACTTTGCCACAGACGATATGGAGTTTCAACAAGAATATGATCAACCTCAGTCACCACCAAAAACCAAAACTACAACAAGCAAGAAATCTTCCAAGAAACCAAATGTAGTTTCATGGCTCAATTATGATGACACACCTGGGAACGAGTTCTTTGATCAAATAGCAAGTGCTCAAGTACAGACTGATGAAGATTCCAAGATGAAAGATAGCACATTTGAGTTTGCTCAACAACTCAAAAGTACTCAACGCATCAAGAAACTGACCAAGAGGGAACTTCGCAGAATTAAAAACGATGCTTTCAACCTTCTTAAGGACAGCTCTTCCAGTGCAGCTGAGCTTGAGTATCACCTCGAGAACATTGCTCGAGCGATGTCTTCAGACTTCAGCTGGACTGATCCAGATGTGATTGGCAGCAGAGACAGCAAGAATAAGACGTACATCACAGATTGGACAAAGCCTTTACCTGTGATCAGAGTTCACAGCCAGCCATCCATTCCTTACCGTTTCTTCTTCAATAAAGATCTGGAGCTACTCATGCACGGGGCCAACTGTCAGAAAAAGTATGCTACTTCGATTACTTTGACTCCATTAGCAATATAGGAACAGCCTGCTATTGAGGAAATGGCTACTCATCTGTTCATTCCTAAAACGGTACACTATGATCGCGATGCTGAATTGGGAATCTATCATTGGTTTGAGAAAAGGAAGACATGGTATAAAAGTAAACTTACCGAGAAATCTCACGATTCAGTAAGCAGTAATCTTAGGATAGTGGCAGTGGTAAGTGTAAAAGGGGTAAAGAAGTATGACTACACCTTCCTGTCTGAGATCAACGTCAGAAGACACGACAATCAAATCTACTCGTTCTCTGAAGCAGACTTCCCAGACCTAAGTCTCAACGACATTGAAGACATGTACCTCATCAAAGTACAAGGGAAGCTGCATCATCTCACTACAGATCTTCAATATGCATTCAGTTCTGCCATCTGCCATTTTATCAGAAGGACAATCATAAAAGAACGAGTAGAAGATCTTCAGCTAGGAGTAGAGAGTTATCAAAAGAAGTTGAATCTCGTTGAGCCTGTACTACATCTTGAAGACACCAATGATGAAGCTCAATACACTATGAAGAGCAAGCCGACATTTGGATTCGTCTACAAGAGTGCAATGACAATAAACTGCTTCATGTCATTCCACGAGATTCACAAGTTTTGCAACGATACATTTAAAAAGGTCCGTGACGGGTTGGTTCTTCGAGTTCGTGATCAAGAGTTGGGAAAACCAAGGAGATAGAACAATGATCAGCTGAGGCAGACAAAGCAATTCATCTGGAAGATAGAGAGAAAATTATACCGCAGAGATCAGATGAGGAGGTTAGAAAGCTATGTTGGAGGTCGTCCACCATTCCCGATCAGAACATTTCAAAGGATGGATCCAGTATTCACAACATTTGGAAAAGGAGGATGATGTAAGAATTTGATTTTATAATTCATTATTCTTATTTGATATTCTTGCCTATAGGATTGTGTAACAATGGCTTGTGTACACATAACAGTGCACAAACCGTTCCTGTAAAGAAAGGACCCTGAGGTACGCTTCAGTGGCTCAATCCTGATCAAAGGAGCGAAAGCTTCTTTCTTATGAGTAAAATAAAACCAGAATTTTTTCTAAGTTTTCTAAAATTCTGCTCATAAGGACAAGTATTCCCTCGTCAAGGGGGAGTATTTGAAAACTAATCTTTGTTCATACAAAACTTCTTGAAACACTTCCCACAAAACTAAAAAACAGCATATTTTAATCATAAAGTTTTTCAAAAACATCATGAGTATGCTATTTTTGAGGGGGAGAATAAAGATATGATTAAAATATGGTAAAGTAAAGTTGGAATCTCATGAGTGCTAGACTCAGAAATTGACCCTCGAATTGACGATAGGAAAAGTCAGTAGCCGAAAAGACATGTCCCGGACGGGTAATAATTTCAAGCCAGTTTATCTGGTGATGTAAACGTGTCTCGCAACGGACGTGTCTGAGTAGAATGTACCGATTTCGAGCGATTTTCCTTGAATATGATCTGGACGGGTAATAATTTCAAGCTAGTTCTACTAGTAATGTAAGCGTGTCTCGCGACGATCATGTTCATTGAAAATCAATCAATTCAAAAGTGCCAACTCTTCCCGGCATGTGCAAATTTCAATTAAAGACATATGAGCACATGTTAAGGGGGAGTTTTTCTGAAAATCACAAAACTCTCAGAGTGTTAACAAAATATGTTTTTATAATCATAAACACTTTGAGAGATTTTCAAAAGGTTTGGTTTATGGCATCAATAAAATAGTCATGAGGTTATAAGGTGACTAAGGTTAGGAATAACCGTCCTATGATCCGCCAGAGCCGGAGGGATCTACCCAAGGACAATACCAATAGTTTAGAACTAGAAAGTCCTAGGTATGATTGAAAAAGGAGAAATGAAATGAACGGGGAAAGAAGGGGTTGAAGAATTAAAAAGAAAAGTAAAGAAAAGGGTGAAAAGAAATAGCCCTCTATTTGTTCAACCTTAGGGCAGACACCGGGTTCAATACATAATCTACTGGTTGATGGGCATCACTGGTATTGAAGAATGAAGTCGTCATGGACCCAGTGACGCACTGCACTAACCTTCTAGCCACTTAGGTGTCTCTCAAAAGACACTTGTTTCATTTCACACGGAGAACCCTTCATCATCTATCGACCTCTCACTCCGAGAAGTGTTGATATTGAAAAGGAGGCAATGTGCTCCAGGCCTCCGTCGACCAAAAAAATGTGAACTAATTGAGTCTAGAGCCATGAGATTCATCAAAGATCTCTTAGGAACACTTAGTATTACACTGTTGTTCTACATCATGGGCAGCAGTTGTAATATTAAGAAGAGTCCTTCGCAGATCTTAGCAACCTGCCGAGAACATTCTTGAGAGAATTCATAATTATGATTCTCAGTGATTGAATGGAAATCCTGTCAGGGTCAACATCAAACAGCCCTGACAGCAGGTCAGTTCGGTAACTCTTAGCTTATTTTGGTCTGTTGCATTTGAAAATCCAAAACAGCCCTTCATTAAGGGGTGTTTGGGTTAAGCTTATTTAGGGCCAATCTAGCATAATCACTGTTCATTGACCATTTAAGAAACTTTAATCTTGCTAAAAATAGGTTAGATAAGCTGTTTTTAAGATCTTTTAAGCCCTTTAGATAGGTACTATAGATTTGTATGGACTGTGGCAATCCTAGGCTATGAACTGATCAAAACAGCTTATTATGGCAATAAGCTCATTTTGACCTTTCTTGTTGCATTTCTATGGTCCTTTGAGTCCAATTAGTGGATACACAAGAGTTGGATTAAGCTCAATTTGGTTTGTGCCCTTTGCATGTTCACTGATCACCTCAGTCCATTAGCAGACTGCATTTTAGTTTTTTTTTTCACTTTTCAGAAGTTTCCTTTTATTTTTCATTTGTTAGATATAAGTCCTCATAAGCTATAATTTGGTACAGTTAATATTTTGTTGCTAATCTAGTTGGTCCATATTTTTATGATTTTTTATAAACATCTTATTAGTGCTTTTCAGTGGCTTGAAAAAGCCCCTTTTTTCCCCTGCACCATAGTACAACAGCAGACCCCTTAGGCTTATTTGGTTCAATCAGTGCTTATTAGCTTAGAGTGTTTCTTATTATGCTCATTTCTGCTTACTTAGGTGGTATTAAGTTACCTCAGCTTATTTCCATGTCTAGTTAGCTTATAATTAGCATATTAGTCTGATGAGTGTGTAAATACTCATCATTTTATACCCATAAAAGACACAAAAATGACCAAAAACACCCAAATAGATCAAATATATTGCAAATATTCGTGGTTTGTGTTTTTATGTGTTTCAGGTACAAAATGATTGAAAACAAAGCAAAACGGACAAAAACCAAGCACAAGATTGGAAAGTTGTGAAAAGCCGAGGACGGGGATGAAATTTACGAGTTTGGACCGGGATATTGCTCAAGTGTCACAAATAATCCTTGGAGATAAATTTCAGATTTCGCAAGAATGGTCCATGGATTTTCAGATTGTACATCAATGGTCCCTAAACTTTAAAACCAATTCCATTTCTAATCCTAAATAATCCTAACCCTTATCCCAAAACAATTAAAACCCAGCTACTAACCAACCCAACCCACACACAAAACACAAGCCCAATCCCATAAAATACCCAACCCGACCCAACTCTTTTATTTAAACAAAACCAGAGTTTGACTCAGTCAAACCCATCATCCCCAATACTACTACCGCCAAAACCATACCACCATATCCCATCTCCTTATCCCTGACAATACCACCCCCCCTCCTAGCTTCCTCTATACTTCACCTAACAAGCCAAGAAACATTAAATGCTTCGTTCCCATCAGTTCAGAACCAAGTGATTTTTTCCCACTATCACTTTTGGCGCCAAAACTGAAATAGACAGCCGAGATTGAATTAAGGCTATTCAATGGTGGGATTTGCTCAGGAAGGATCAGACATGCTTTTTGGAATGCTATTTAAAGAAATGAAGACACCAAGAAGAGATTGTCACTGCTTTTAGACCAATTTCATAGTGTAATGTATGCTTATCTCTATTTTTAAGCTTATTGCTTTATGAAATTCTGTCTTTCATTATTCCAAGTATTGTAACTTTAATTTCAGTCTTAATTTACTTTTAAAAACTTTGTATTGTTTTAACTTCAATTAAATTCGAGTTAACTGCTAATTCAGTACTTTAAATTTATTGTTGTTTCAAGTTTAAAAGCTTCTCTTTCTAGTTTAAATAAGCTAACATAAGCCTGTGACAGCTTATTGTTAGTTTATTGTTGCTTACTCAGTTAAATTTCCAAAAAGTATAAAAGTCAACCAAAGTCAAACTGTGCTTATTACTTATTCTCATGCTTCTTTTCAGCTTATTTATGCTTAATAATGATAGTTTAAATAACCTAGTTGCTATAGCTCAGCTTATTGTGGTCTTGCTTGTTCAAATTACAAAACAGTCTCCATAAGGGACTGTTTGGGTCATAAGTCAAAACGGGTCAAAACATAGGTCTACTATTCATTTACAATATTGGTTACTTTAGTCCAGTTCATTTTGGTCTAAATCAGTAAGTTGCAGCTTATGGTGAGCTGTTTTAAAGGTTTTAAAAGATTTAAGTTGGTTAGTAGTAGCCTAGGCAAGCCGCTGATCTAACAAGCTTAAGCTTAATCAGCCCTTGTTGTGGTATATTTATATTCCTTCTTGACTGTTATGTGGATGTTCAAAGAATGGTGTGAAGTGACTTGAGCTGGATGCAGTTTCATGCCACTTAAATTCATCAGTAGGCACAGAACCTTTCAGCAGTCTGCAACAGATTTGCAGGTAAGAATTGAGCCATTAATTATGATGTTCTGATCCTGATTTTCAGTATACAAATAGATTGTTAGGTATATTTCTCTATTCCATTAAGTGAATCATAGTTTTTAGATTACTTGAGCTTATAGAGAAGCTCAAAGTTGCCTTGTGGGGCTGTTATGTGCCCTGTGCATCAGATTACTTCAGCCTTATCACCCCTTTTCTTAGCTTAATTAGAAGCTGAGATTCAGCTATTTAGGTCTGATTTTTGGTTAATCTATAGATTATAGTTCTATCTTGAGTTGTCTCAGCATATTCAGGTGTCTAGAGCTTTTCTAGTTGCTTAAATTTGGTCTGCTAATCACTCAGTTGGGCTGATCAAGCCTGCATATCAGAAGCCTATGGCTACTTGGGTTCTCAGTTCTTATTTAGCTTATTAATTCAGCTTAGTTCATTTCCCTTGTCTTTTTCTAGATTATCCTTAGTATATTAGCTTATTTCACTTGTAGTTTAGCTCACAATAGCTTATCAGCTTTTTAGTCCTAGTTTAGCTCATTTCCCTTAAGAGTCCACTGATCAGCCCTTGTGGCTTATTTCTGAGCTTATTTGAGGTTTCCAAAAATAGTTGTTTTGTTAATATTGCTTATTTATAAGTACTTTTTAAGTTTTTATAAGAAAAATCAAATAAATAAATAAATTTTGCAAAAAGGTGCACCAGGGATTCGAACCTGGGACCTCTAGCCAACCCAACCTCACAACACACACAACTTAGCCATCATGCCCTTGGGACTTTTCTGATTTAGTTTACATAATCTAATCCTTTATGCCTTGTTTCTTATTTAAGCTATTCGAATCATTTAGCTTATTAACAGCTTATTAGTATAAGCTGGTGCCTTGTTCATATTTTTCCTAGGTCTGTCATATCATTAAGTAATTTCACAAAAAGTTTCAGAATTTTTAGAATAGTTTTAATATTTTTTATGCATTTTTCTTTTCAAAACAGTTTTTAATTCATAATAAAAAATATAAAAATCAGAAAAATATAAATCTTTTTTCTAAAATTTTCTTTTGTCATACAGAACTAAGGAAAAATAGATTTGTTCCCGTAGAGTTTAAATTTCTAAGATTTGAGGTTTTAGGCTCGGGTTTTCCCGGTTTAAGCGCGTTTTTAGATTTTCTTTACGTTTTTGGCCTTAAGTGTTTTATATTCATCTTTTGCCTTAGTTATATTAATTGTTTCCAGTAATATTTCATAATTTTAGTTCATAAATCCAAAAATCTCTTTGCTTCCACTATTCATCACACGAATCACAATCCCGATCTCACAAATTCCATTCAACCTTCATCGGGGATAACGACTCGGGTTTACATATTTCCTTTGTAAATCTTGGAGAAAAATATAAGTGTTGATTTTAACGAATCAAATTTTGGCGCCGCTGCCGGGGAAGGCTGAAGCGAATTTTTAATTTCGCGATTCGTGTTTTAAAAAAAAATAATAAAAAAAATAAATAAATAAATAATAATAATAATAATAATAATAATAATAATAATAATAATAATAATAATAATAATAATAATAATAATAATAATAATAATAATAATAATAATAATAATAAATAATCATCATAAAAATCACCATTAACACTTTTCCTAAAGTGTTTACAATACCATAAAAATATCCAACAAAACAAATCGTAAGTTTATCATTTTCGGATTATCTTGAAATTACAACCTATACAAGTGGTTTAAGGATGGTTTGGCATTAAATTGACAAACTGAAAGAGACGGGTTTTTAATCAGCTTTCGAGCAGACCATTGCTTCTCCGCCACTCTGCGAGTAGTTTTGAGAGAAACAAATTTCGATTGACGAATCGATCCCAAAAATATTGTGTTAAATTATAAAAACCCCAAAAATATTTTTCCTCATCCTCTTAAACCGTTTGATTCTATCTTCTTAACCCTCCTTAATATTTAATTCTCATGTCGTCACTGGGCTATCATTGTTTTGATTGTAAAAGCCCGTTGATTGACAGTCTTCTTTTTTCAAAGTGTAAGTGTGAGCAGTGTGGAAATCATGCACCAAAAGGATCTTGTTATTGGTGTGAAGAAGCCCTCAAAACAAAGCTTAATTCCATCGATAATTCTCAAAGTTTTTCCGAACACCCTCCACAACCCCAGCCATCTTCACTCACTCAGCATAATTGTTTTATATGTGGAGATCCGTTGGGGGATGATTCACTTTGTGAACGATGTTTTTGCAAAGGATGTGGGTTTACTCATAGACTTTGTACATGTTGCACTTCTGAAATCGGAGATACATTTACTTATCCAAATTTTCAAAACGATTTCAGTACCCCTCCTCAGGATTCATTTTGGCAAGAACCGTGTTATCAAAACTTCAATGATACATCGTTTCAGAATGTGCCAAATGATCTTTGTGCTAATTGTGGAGGTCCTCACCAAAGTTTTGACTGTCAAGCAAATAACATGCTTGTCTATGAGCAGGTTTCTTGTAACAGTCAAAATCTCGGTTATGACCAATATCCATGTACTTCTATGAATCAACCACATCAATCATACTGTTGTGAGTACTGTGGAGGTCCTCACTATAGCTCTGATTGTCAAATGAGGAACTCGCTTGTCTATGAGTGTGGCCCTTGTAACAATTATGACTATTCTTATCATGACCAACCTCCACAGTGTAAAACGATTCAAGCACAACCTCAGCCAATTCCTCAAGAAATATTCCAAGAAGTTCAAGATGAAAGGAATAAACTCCAGGAGTTGTTTTTCGAAGATTTATTCCAAAAACTACAAGATGTAAGGGATACACTTAATGATTTGGCTGTTAAACATGCCCAAAATGATCGTCATGGTGAATCTATGGAAGATTTACTCGCCGAAGAACGAGCAGCACAAAGGCGTTTCCTATTTAATAAGGCTGCCATGCTCGATGACGAAGATGAAGATGACGAGGAGAGTACTATTCCTTTGAGCAATATCATTTCTCAACTCCCTCAGTCTATTGCAATCACATCATTCTTTCCAACTTTGGACCCCAAGGACTCTCTTATTATGGGGGATGAGCATATTAGCACTATTCCTGAAAAGGAATCAGACGAATTCATAAAGTCTAGTGCTGAGAACCTTATCCCAATCCCAAGTGAGTCTAAGGATATATCCGACAATGAATGTGATTTGTCTATTTGTGATGATTATCCTCTTGACATTGAGGATGATTTTTCCGGGATTTTCTCTAAGCCTCTTTTCAATTCCAATGATGATTTTTCCTCTAGTGATAACGAATCACTTTCTAATGAGGATGTTCAAAATGAAAGTCTCAAAGTCTATTCGAATTCTCTTTTTGAATTTGATGATGATTACTTTTCTAGAAAAATAAATCCTCTCTTTGATGAAGAGTTAGAGAACGATGAGGTCAAGGACTCTATTATTCATAAACTTGATGATGTGACCTCAATTTTTAATCCCGATATTGTTAAGGACAATCTTTCTCCGACATATGTGACTTTTCCTTCTGAGGACAGTCATTATATTGACTTCACATATGTCGTTCGAGTTTTTCTACCTTTCTTCGCCTATAAGGTAGATTGTCCTTTCCTTCACTCGTGTGGGAGTGAAGACACCATTTTTGATCCCGGCATCTCTATTTTTCATTCTTTTGTGCCGGGTATATCTCATCGGAGTGGAACTTTCAAGAAATTCAATGTTGATCCAAACACATTGAATGAAAGTCTGATGGAGATTGTTCTTCCACTTGCTTCCCCATGAACCAATGAATTCGGGGTCGAGTCAAGCTAGTGACTCGGTTAACAAAAACATTAGCACTTCATGGGTGACAACCCATGTTTCTGACTTCTTTATATTTTCTGACACTAAGTGTGGGGGGATTCCTCTACTGTGCTTTGTTTTTTGTGTTGTTTGCTCTTGTTTGCAGGTTTCCCTTGGATTGTGATGATTGGTGCGCCTGTTTTCAATCCAGCCGCCCAATATCCTATCCTTTTGCTAACGATTATCAAGGGATATCTTTTTAATCTTTTTTGTGAAAATAGAGATTTCTTACACACACTTGGCTATTAGTATTACCTTTTTACGTTCCAAGTGTCGGCATAATAGCCGGTACTTTGAATATTGAGGGCAATATTCAATTCTAAGTGTGGGGGGGAATTCTCGCGATTTTTGTCACATTTGTACCTTCTAGTGCCCTAGTACCCCCGTTTTGACCAAAAATTTTAAATTTTTTTCGTTTTTAGATAAGAAATTGCAATAAAAAAGAAGTGTTTAGTCTTGATTAGGTTAGAACAAAGGGAATCCCGACTCTGCCAGAGTGTTGATCTGGCTGCTTCCTTAACGATTAGACTAAGGTTTTACGATTTGTGCAAATGAAAATGCTAAGCGTAGAATAGTTGGTTTTCTTTAGAGCTTATATAAGTAATCTATGGCTTTTCCTCCCAGGAGATAACTAATCTGACTTAATTAGTGCTTATTTTCAAACATTTTGAACACACAAAATCATTTTTCTATATGATTTTGAAAAATACTAGTTCAAAGCTTTATTTAAACTTCGGAACAAGCATATGTCATAATAATGTAAAAGTTAAGTAATAAATGTATGTGCTAAAAAGCTACGGTTCAAGATCGGCCCTTGGATTCTTATTTCCGGAAGGCGTTTAGGTCTTGGCTACCCTCTTACACCGGCCCTTTGACCTCTAATTCAGGAATGTGTGAGGTCTTGGTCTAAAACCCTTGGATCCACATTTCAGGAATGTTTAGAGTCTTGGAATTCTCCGTTGTAACCGCCCATGGATCCTTTATTCCAGAAGGTGTAAGATCTTGGTTCCCGTGAAACTCCGTTAGTTTATATTCCAAAAAAAAAATAAAAAAAAAAAAAAAAAAAAAAAAAAAAAAAAAGATGAAAAAATGAAAAGAAGATGAAAAAATAAAAGAAAATGGAATGATATTGCAAAATGCAATAAAGTTTGAAGCTTGCTTGTTGTGAATTTTAAATCTATCTTTCAATTAGTATTAGTCAAAGTTTTATAAAAACGTTGATTTTTGTTATCAAAATTTTGAAAATCAAGCACAGTCACTTAAACTTGATAAATGTGGGAGTGAAAAGTTAAGTTTCGACTTACATAGATTATTTGTATAAGTAGTGTTAGCATTTTACAATAACATTTGCACATTGAGTTTAAGCTTAGTTGGGAGTATAAAAAGATGATGACGATTTTAATTCCCTGGAGACACCCATTTTGTGTGAATGCCGTTCCATGATACCATTTATGGAAATCAAGCATGTTATATATTTTTGTTCTAGTTTAAATTTCTTGCATTGTATAAAAATTCAAAACGGGGTATGCTTGGTATTCTTTTGATCCTTTCATTACTTTATATAATCGGATTGCTAGGGACTAGCAATAGTTTAGTGTGGGGGATTGATGAGTGTGTAAATACTCATCATTTTATACCCATAAAAGACACAAAAATGACCAAAAACACCCAAATAGATCAAATATATTTCAAATATTCGTGGTTTGTGTTTTTATGTGTTTCAGGTACAAAAGGATTGAAAACAAAGCAAAACGGACAAAAACCGAGCACAAGATTGGAAAGTTGTCAAAAGCCGAGGACGGGGATGAAATTTACGAGTTTGGACCGGGATATTGCTCAAGTTATCAAAAGTCAACCTCCAAGAATGCAAAGTGTCACAAATAATCCTTGGAGATAAATTTCAGATTTGGCAAGAATGGTCCCTGGATTTTTAGATTGTACATCAATGGTCCCTAAACTTTAAAACCAATTCCGTTTCTAATCCTAAATAATCCTAACCCTTATCCCAAAACAAATAAAACCCAGCTACTAACCAACCCAACCCACACACAAAACACAAGCCCAATCCCATAAAATACCCAACCCGACCCAACTCTTTTATTTAAACAAAACTAGAGTTTGACTCAGTCAAACCCATCATCCCCAATACTACTACCGCCAAAACCATACCACCATATCCCATCTCCTTATCCCTGACAATACCACCCCCTCCTAGCTTCCTCTATACTTCACCTAACAAGCCAAGAAACATTAAATGCTTCGTTCCAATCAGTTCAGAACCAAGTGGTTTTTTCCCACTATCACTTTTGGCGTCAAAACTGAAATAGACGGCCGATATTGAATTAAGGATATTCAATGGTGGGATTTGCTCAGGAAGGATCAGACATGCTTTTTGGAATGCTATTTAAAGAAATGAAGACACCAAGAAGAAATTGTCACTGCTTTTAGACCAATTTCGTAGTCTAATGTATGCTTATCTCTGTTTTTAAGCTTATTGCTCTATGAAATTCTGTCTTTCATTATTCCAAGTATTGTAACTTTAATTTCAGTCTTAATTTACTTTTAAAAACTTTGTATTGTTTTAACTTCAATTAAATTCGAGTTAACTGCTAATTCAGTACTTTAAATTTATTGTTGTTTCAAGTTTAAAAGCTTCTCTTTCTAGTTTAAATAAGCTAACATAAGCCTGTGACAGCTTATTGTTAGTTTATTGTTGCTTGCTCAATTAAATTTCCAAAAAGTATAAAAGTCAACCAAAGTCAAACTGTGCTTATTACTTATTCTCATGCTTCTTTTCAGCTTATTTATGCTTAATAATGATAGTTTAAATAACCTAGTTGCTATAGCTCAGCTTATTGTGGTCTTCTTGTTCAAATTACAAAACAGTCTCCATAAGGGACTGTTTGGGTCATAAGTCAAAACGGGTCAAAACATAGGTCTACTGTTCATTTGCAATATTGGTTAGTTTAGTCCAGTTCACTTTGGTCTAAATCAGTAAGTTGTAGATTATGGTGAGCTGTTTTAAAGGTTTTAAAAGATTTAAGTTGGTTAGTAGTAGCCTAGGCAAGTAGCTGATCTAACAAGCTTTTCACAAGCTTTAGCTTAATCAGCCCTTGTTGTGGTATATTTATATTCCTTCTTGACTGTTATGGGGATGTTCAAAGAATGGTGTGAAGTAACTTGAGCTGGATGCAGTTTCATGCCACTTAAATTCATCAGTAGGCACAGAACCTTTCAACAGTCTGCAACAGATTTGCAGGTAAGAATTGAGCCATTAATTATGATGTTCTGATCCTGATTTTCAGTATACAAATAGATTGTTAGGTTTATTTCTCTATTCCATTAAGTGAATCATAGTTATTAGATTACTTGAGCTTATAGAGAAGCTCAAAGTTGCCTTGTGGGGCTGTTATGTGCCCAGTGCATAAGATTACTTCAGCCTTATCACCCTTTTTCTCAGCTTAATTATAAGCTGAGATTCAGCTATTCAGCTATTTAGGTCTGATTCAGGTGTCTAGAGCTTTTCTAGTTGCTTAAATTTGGTCTGCTAATCACTCAGTTGGGCTGATAAAGCCTGCATATCAGAAGCCTATGGCTACTTGGGTTCTCAGTTCTTATTTAGCTTATTAATTCAGCTTAATTCATTTCCCTTGTCTTTTTCTAGATTATCCTTAGTATATTAGCTTATTTCACTTGTAGTTTAGCTCACAATTGCTTATCAGCTTTTTAGTCCTAGTTTAGCTCATTTCCCTTAAGAGTCCACTGATCAGCCCTTGTGGCTTATTTCTGAGCTTATTTGAGGTTTCCAAAAATAGTTGTTTTGTTAATATTGCTTATTTATAAGTACTTTTTAAGTTTTTATAAGAAAAATCAAATAAATAAATAATTTTTGCAAAAAGGTGCACCAGGGATTCGAACCTGGGACCTCTAGCCAGCCCAGCCTCACAACACACACAATTTAGCCATCATGCCCTTGGGACTTTTCTGATTTAGTTTACATAATCTAATCCTTTATGCCTTGTTTCTTATTTAAGCTATTCGAATCATTTAGCTAATTAACAGCTTATTAGTATAAGCTGTTGCCTTGTTCATATTTTTCCTAGGTCTGTCATATCATTAAGTAATTTCACAAAAAGTTTCAGAATTTTTAGAATAGTTTTAATATTTTTTATGCATTTTTCTTTTTAAAACAGTTTTTAATTCATAATAAAAAATATAAAAATTAGAAAAATATAAATCTTTTTTCTAAAATTTTCTTTTGTCATATAGAACTTAGGAAAAATAGATTTGTACCCTTAGTGTTTAAATTTCTAAGATTTGACATTTTAGGCTCGGGTTTTCCCAGTTTAAGCGCGTTTTTAGATTTTCTTTACGTTTTTGGCATTAAGTGTTTTATATTCATCTTTTGCCTTAGTTATTTTAATTGTTTCCAGTAATATTTCATAATTTTAGTTCATAAATCCAAAAATCTCTTTGCTTCCACTATTCATCACACGAATCACAATCCCGATCTCACAAATTCCATTCAACCTTCATCGGGGATAACGACTCGGGTTTACATATTTCATTTGTAAATCTTGGAGAAAAATATAAGTGTTGATTTTAACGAATCATAGTCCTTTATACTTAGCCTATTTATGTTTCCCGTAGTTATTAGTTACATGAGATTCCGTTTTCCAAAAATCCCCCAGACTAAGATATTGCTGTGTCCTCACGCAATGTTATAAAAACACGTTTTTTTAAACCAAAAATTTTCAATCTCTTTTTACTAACTTTAGGAAGTAGCAAAATTTTCAAAAGAGATTAAGAAATCTTAAGTTCTAAAAACTCCCCGATTTTCCTTTTTGTTCTATTTTTATATTTTTATCATGTGACGGCTTTGTTGACAATCATTATCTATCAATAACTTTTAGGGTCAATGAGTAGGAAACACGACTCATAAAGAAGTGACCACATGGATAAAATTCGTCATCCTTGATTTTTCACGAGTCCCCAAACTAAGCTTAAAAACGAAATCATTGTTATTTACATGTTAGATTGCCAACACTACTCATGGAAGTTAATTGTTTAGAACTCTTTGACCCCAAATTCATATTTTCCTCTATTTATTTTATTTTTGGTGAGATATGAATTTCTTCATATTCTCGTTTCAATAATTTTTAGTCTGATAAAAGCACTTTAGTTTAGACGCTAAGTAGTTTAAATTCCTTCCCTCGAGAATCGTTGCAAATAAAAATGAGGTCCACATCAAGCTGATTTAAAATGGGGCTTATTATTCTATTTTTATATTTTGACTTTTGCATTTTTTTATTATTATTATTTTTTTTATTATTTTTTTTTACCTAACGTTTTATTGAAGTTGTGTATCATAAACTATGGAGCTTCACGGGGAAGTTCCAAGACCTTAAACATTCCGGAATAAAGGATCCAAGGGCCGTTACGACGGAGAGTTCCAAGACCTTAACGCGTTTCAGAATTAAGGGTCCAAGGGCCGGTGTAAGAGGGAAGCCAAGACCTAAATACCTTCTGGAAATAAGAATCCAAGGACCGATCTTGAATCCGCAGCTTATAGCACACAAATTTAAGTTTTATTTATTTATATTTATTTTTGGTGCCAACATTCCAAATCCCGTGTATCATAAACTAAACGGAACTTTACGGAGAATTCCAAGACTCTAGACATTCCTGAAATGAGGATCCAAGGTCGTTAGATCAAGACCTCACACATTCCTGAATTAGAGATCCAAGGGCCGCTTTATGAACCGTCACTTATGTCACACGACACTTGTAGTAACCTTGATGTGTACCCAACTCTTACAAGCAAGGATTCTTTTAAGAAGGAATAAAAACTAATTATCGCCAAAACCAAAATACTTTTAATTAGATTATTATTGTTATAGGGTGAAACAAGCTGATGGGAACAAAAAACCACAATTAGCTTCGATGAGCTCTAAAGAGAACCAACTACTCCACGTTTAGCAATCTAACTTATAAACAACTCTAACATTTCTCGTTCTTCGCAAATTTAAAATTTTAAATAATAAGACCCGCGAATACTTAGCCGAATGGTTAAGGAAACAAGCTAGGGCTCAACACGCCCAATCAAGTCAAAATTTTATTCCTACTCTCACCAGCGGAAAGTCAACAAAATGTCAAAATTTATTATATTTTTGCACAAAATTTTTAAAATTTTCTCTCTTATTTTTTTTTTTTTTTTTTTTTTTTTTTTTTTTTTTTTTGAAGTAAAAACGGGGTTGCATGAGTAAACGACAAAAAATGCAAGGAATAAATCAAATCGAAAAATTACCCCCCCCCCCCAGACTAAAACGAGACATTGTCCTCAGTGTCTTGAAGGTAAGGGTTTTCCTAACTAAATCTAGGGCCGTTTATTAATTATGCCAACGATAAACGTTAGACGATAAGATTTAGGATATCGGATGAGCAACGAATGATGAACTCGAGTGGAGAGAAACATAACCACGAGCACGAGAGTCTTCATTATTCGGGCAAACCTGGACACATCACAAAAAACCACGAAACACGACAAATGGAAGAGGAAGCCCTCCTCACGTCATTTATTAGAAAATAGATAGAAATAGAAGGATAAGCATGGGGTGCCTCCCACGAAGCGCTTTGTTTTTGTTAACCGAGTCACGTAGCTTCACTCGGCCCCGAATTTAGTTGTCCATGGGGAAAGTTTAGAGATCCGGGACAACCATGGATGGTATGTCCCCTCTAAAATAGTGTTTGATCCTATGACCGTTCACCTTGAAGTTTGGACCGTCGTTTTGAGCTAACTCGATGGTTCCATATGGAAAAACTTGAGCAACGGTGAACGGCCCAGACCAGCGGGTTTTGAGTTTGCCCGAGAAAATCTTTAATCGAGAATTGAAGAGGAGGACTCGATCACTGATGAACTCAAATAAGTACATTTTATTATCATCATTTATCCTATTTATTTGACTTGTTTTATTATATTATATATGAGAATCGATACATTAATGTTTACTTTAGTAATTCTCAGGTAAAAACAAGCATTATGTGAAACTTGGCGATTTTGGACTAATTATGGAGCAAAACAAGCGAGATGTCAAAAGTCTACTGAAATCCAGAAGATGCGCCGTATCTCACTCAACAGATACGACGCAATATCATACTTAGATGAATTCGAAGACCATTGCCTGACTTTGAAGAATGCGCCGCATGCAATTCTGTCATGCGCCGCATATGAAACTTTGGTCAAAGAAGAAGATCAAGCTCGTTCTACTCCAGATACGCCGCATTATACTTCTAACATACGGCGTATCACTATCAAGATTTCACCAGTTACAATCCAAGACAGCTAAAGTACATGCGCCGCATACAAAGATCAAGTTACGCCGCATCTGAAGACGGTGTACGAATATTCCAGAATATATAAATCTTGGACCCCACGCGAAGTTAAGTCAATGCGCCGCATCTATCAACTCAATGCGCCGCATCGATCCCTCAGACAGAAACTATAAATACCCCAAGGTCAGACGAATTTAAGAGACCTTAGATATAACCCTAGAGCCGAATTCTGACGACCAAGCAGCACAAGACACACCTCAAACAAAGATACAAGAGCTGTAAGAAGGTCCTGCATGTATTCAATTCATTAAGTAGTTTTGTTTTATTGTTTTAGTACGCTTTAATTCATCAGGATTGATGGGCTTGTGTCATGTGACTACGGAAGATCATGCACTCCCCTTAATATTGCTTTCCCATTAATTAAAGTTTATATGTTGATGTCTTTGGTGACTTTTATTAGTGCATTGATAACCTCTGTGTCTAGCTGAGTCTTGCTTGGGTCGCCATGCCCCTTCCTCGCCTATTTATTCTAGCGTCTCTAGAAAAGTAGGATAGATATAAGTAATCATTAAGGGTTTACTCGCCGATAAGATTAGAGCCAACGAGAAAGGTTTAATTATATACACTTCGTATAAAACTAGCAATAAAACAAGTGACAAGCTATTTAATTATCAGGACAGGTCTTCTTATTGTCTCGAGTATCTATCTGTGTACGTGTGTGCTAATCGCTGATTCGTGCTCATTAGTTTAGTTTTCTATTTAATTATAACCAAACTGTGCCAGTCTCTCAGGCTGAACCCCCTTGCGTTAGATTAGGTTGTATAACTAACTTAGGATATTAAAATACTGATTAGAATAACTAGATAATACGTTCCACTCTTAGTGATCGACACTCTGCTTACCATTATATTCATACTGACCGGGTACACTGCTCGTTAAGTGTGTGTGTTATTGATAAGTCGGCTAAATATAAATTTAAAACTTGAGTAGGCATTAATACTGCTAAACCGCAACGACACATCACGCGCATCAAGTTTTTGGCGCCGCTGCCGGGGAGTGAATTGTTATTATCTGTTAATTTGATTAAGTATTTTAATTAGGTTTTTCTTTTTAGTTTTTTTTAGATTCTAACCACTAACCCTGTTGTATATTAGATAGATTGCATTCATTGTATAATTTGCATATTTACTATTTTTGTGTGTTTTTGTTTTCTGTATTTTTTGTTTCTTTTTGTTTGTTTTTTTTTTTTTTGTTTTTTTTTTCTTTTTTCTGTATTTTTTTGCATTCTGCTGTCGTTGTATTGTGCTGATACAAACGATACGGCGCATCTGTTTTCACAGATACGGCGTATTGCGTTTAATTATTATAAAATACAACGCGTTTAATAAATTCGAGTACGACGCATCTTTCCCCAAGATACGGCGTATTCTGTTTTTAATAAGAAATTTTTCTAAACGCTAATGCCATACGACGCATCTGTTTTAACATATACGGCGTATTTTCTATTTAAATTAAAAACAGTTTTTCGAATTATTAAACAGAAGCGACGCATCAATCTTTATCGATACGGCGCATCTTCTAAATCAAAAATCTTGTATTTTGAAACGTAACGAAAATACGGCGCATAAGCTTTTGTTAATACGACGCATTTAATTTAATAAATATAATTGATTTTTGATATTCAATTTGATCGTTTTCACTACTCTCGTGCACAAGTTAGTTTACTTTCAGAATAAATGATGGCTTAAGCATCACTATGGAAGATTACATTCTGAACCTAACCAAGAGATGCTAGCTAGAGTGATCAAACCCTCGATGACTGGAAGGTTGTAATAAGACGACAAGAGTAGAGGAAAATTTAGTACTGGTAACATTGAGTATCTTAAATTCTTGAAATAGAATTCCAGGTATCCTTTACAATAATTCACCTAGCCTTAAGGAGATTTCTCTACGAAACCTCTCCCGAATATTCGACGATAACAGAAAATTTCCTTTACTTTAATATAACTATTACATGTTCATGTCTGAAAAGAAAATTTTTAACAAACAGGTTACTAAAAAGTGAAAATTGCATGCTAAACACTGATATAAACCTCTCTTCTTATAAATTACCTAAATGCAAAAACACCGAATTCCACAACGAAAGTTGTGATTTTCGTAAGAGTTCTTCAGAAATTGATCTATGTAATACATCAGGTTCAAATTATAATCTCAATTTTGTAAGCTTAAAACGATATTTGCTCCTAACCTTGGAATAAATCATTATCCACTAAACAATAAGATTATAATCATTAATAAAACGGATATGCCTATTGCTCTTATCTTGAATTTATATATATCATATGGTATACCGTTTTACCCCAATTGATGTATAAGGAAATGTTTGCGGAGGCCAAGGTACGTTCCCTATTTAAATTTTGTTCACTGGCACAACAATACGGCGGATCTTAGAATTCTAAGCGCCGTATCTCTGACTAATTAACACTTATTGAGCAGTCAATGAATTTAGATAAATACGGCGCATGATAATTATGCGATATGGCGCATCGTATTTGCCCTATAAATATGAAAGAGATGCGCCGGATTTTTACTTTTTACCCAAAATTTACACACAGTTAAAAAAAACGCACACCACTTGTCTCGAATCAAACCCTTTAATCTGAGTTCTTGACCAAATCCTAAGCGTGATATAAGGTAATAATCCTATTTAATTTTGTTTAAATTTAAAAATTAGGGTTTATGCAATATATCGATTTTGATGGAAAATTTAGGGGATTTGATTAGAACTTGGACTAGATGATTTCCCCTATATTAATTTTGGATAGATCATTGAATTTCAAACCGATTTGATTTGAATAAAAATTAGGGTTCGGGGAGATTGTTTTTGAATTTTGGACGGAAAATGAAATCATTGTGGTAAATGGAACTTTTAGATTTTGATATATGGGTAAATGGAACCGTGATGTTGAGTGGGAGTTTACGTCACGGGGCCGGATTCTTGGAAAACGTGCCTGACCCCCTTTCTTTTATACTGATACATTGCTAGATGCGGCGCATCTAAGTTACTTGATACGGCGTAACAACCTATTTTTAATTTAAATATTTCCACTATTGTTGCGACGTATTACGTAATTTAGATACGACGCATCCTCCATACGCCGTATTTTATTTATTGGATACGCCGTATTAGTAATTGTTATTGCGTGCTCCGCATCTCTTTTATTTTGTGCAACTAAGATACGCCGCATTGCTTCATCAAATGCGCCGTATCGACCATATTTCAGAACTGTTCTCTAACCTTAAAATTTATTTCAGATGGCATTACCAGTTGTTGAACGCAGGCATTTGTGGCTCCGTTTTGAAACCATGGGACTTACACCAGAAACTGAGGCTGACTATGAAAGGAGACTAAGGGCGATTTTCTTTAGGAAAATCTTTAGGGTTTCGGTTTTGGATTTTGAGGGTGTTGGTATGATTAACGGAGGGAATGCTGCTGGTAGTCTTCGTGATAGGTTAGAGATGGTGGTGAGGAATGAGGATGACGATGTTGTGTTTAGATCGTATGCATGAGAGAGGTTGTTTGGTATTGATGAGCCACTGATTAAGGAGCTCATGCTAGAGTTCTTTAGTACGGTTTATTACAGGGAGACTGATGTGGAGTTAGATACAGCTGATACTCTGGTGTTTAGGTTAGGAGGGGTACACAGGCAAATGTCGATGCAGCAGTTCATTTTGGCCATGGGATTACATACTGAGGAGGAGATAGGATCTGCTGGGTTTGCTAGATACTGGACTGAGAGCTTACAGGTAGTTCCAGATAGGATGTTGCTTGATGATTACTGGGAGAGGATATCCTCTGGGGGTGATTCCACCACTACCACCCCATCCTACACACTTATCAGAGAGCCTTTGAGGAGATTGTGCCACCGGATGATTGCGTTGACCATTGCTGGGAGAGGTCAGTCACCTGAGAAGGTGACCACTCTTGATCTCTTCCTTCTCAGGAGCATGGATGAGGGATTGGTGGTGAACATCCCTCACTTTTTGGCACATTTCCTTCATAGAGGCGCTTTAGGGAGAGACAGGAGGAGCCAGATGACCGGGGGACATTTTGTGTCTAGATTGGCCCGACATTTTGGTGTGATTGGTGATGAGATCCCTGCTGGTTTAGAGATTGAGGTGACCAGTTTGCCAGTTATTGGTCAGGATTATCTTGTTAGGTTAGGGATTTGTGAGATGATCATGGGGGGATGCTATTGGGTAGCATTGGGTCCCGTTAGACCAGTAGAGGTAGAGCCGGAGTAGGGAGATCCCCAGGGAGCTCCAGCTGCTGCTCCAGCTCAGGAGGAGCCACAGGTACCCCCGCCACCAGTTGTACGTACTGTCGGTCAGAGAGTAGAGCGAGTTGAGGAGGAGGTGAGAGCTTTGAGGGGTATAGTTGATGGTATAAGGGCTGACGTTGCTATAGTCAGGAGGGATATAGGTTGGCTAGTTGGGAGTGTGAGTCAGATTCTGGAGCATCAGGGCACGAACCATACTCGCCCAGATGGTACTTACGTTAGAGGCATGATCAGATACTCCCGGCTCCCTTCACATGGCACACGCAGAGTCCGACCTAGGACCGATGATTCTAGCACCTCAGAGACTCGCTCGGCTGAAGGAGACGACTCCCCACATCCTTGATTTCATGTGTTTGAATTTATAGACATCGTTCCTCGTACATTTTTACTCTTTTGGGATTGTACTAAATACTATTATCACGTGTTTATTTAATGTTTCAGTTTATGTTTCTTATTATGTTTGATGGAGACTGGCATTAAGTTCAGCATGAGTGAACGAGAGAACCCGAGAGGTAAACCGTGAAACGTGCCAATTTTACAACAGACTGTTAACAGTCTGTTTGGTAACTACATGCGCCGCATTTAGTGAAACAGATGCGACGCATCCTATCCTTTATTTTATTTTATTTCGTATTTATTCCAGGCTCGATACGGCGTATCTTCTTCCATAAGATACGGCGTATCGACTGACCTGATGATTTACAGTTTAATTTTTTAGGTTTTATTTTTACTAACTACTAATGTATTATGCAAGTTTGAACCTTCTTAACTCAGGTGTGTTAAAGTCTAAATGGTATTATAGATTCCTGCATTTTTGTGGATACATCATTTATGAAGCTTAAACGTTCTCATCCACAAGAAAGTTGATTTTTGCTCTTATACGAATAATGGAGGATCACACCGAGCAAATCTCAGGGGAGTTTTTCTGTTCTAATTCTTTTATTTTCCAGTTTTTAACCTTTGACACAAACAACGAGGAAGTTGTTTAACTTAAGTGGGGGGATGGAGAATTAGAACACTTACTTGTCCTAAACTTTTTCAAAATATGCTTAAAATGCGCTTAATATATCAAAATTTAAAATTTTTTTAGCATGTTTTTGTTTAAAGTCTAAATTACATAACCGCACACATAACTCTATTCTTTCAAAAATATTAAAACTCTAGTGTGCCGATGACTTGTAAACTTTAAAACTTGGCTTGTATACTATTCGAGACCACCATAATGAGTATTATCTATATAATTGGAGTGACTTGTCTAAATTGGTAAATTTCTAGGATTACAACCAAATAGCCTTTATATGTTATGTGATATTAACTAACTACACTGGTTAGTTAACCCCCGTATAAACCCTTTGTTTACTCTCACTTTTAGAGTAAGATACCCCTAGAAAAACCCTCACAGTCATTCCTTTCAATTCTTACACCTTTGTTATAATGTTTCGATACACCCATACACCTTAGCCTACCCTGTAGATTAAAATCCGTGGTTAATTGCTTTAGGCAAAGTGTGTTTCCTTACATTACCTGTGTTCGCGTGCGTAATTCATTATCTTTGGTTAGGTCGGGAAATTGCACAATGCAATTGGTATGAAAGTAAATATTGTATAACTTTTAGTTTATTTTTCGTGTGTTTGCTACTTTCACTATTACAGTTATTTCTGAAAGTATGAAGAGTATGGAAAAATCATGCGGAAAAATAGTGATAAAAAAGTTGTGAAATTTTACACATATATGTTGATGCCTTAAAAAAAAAAAAAAAAAAAAAAAAGGAAAGGAAAAGTTGAAAGTTTGTTTTAACCAACTTATGTAAAGTTTTTGATGAAGCGAAAAGTGTACCGCTTTTAGGGGGTCATTTAAGCCCTAAATCGTATTTATTTGATCAAATATTGCCCTAAATCGTTCCTTTTGTCATTTTAGGTACTTTGGAGAAGAAATCTGGAAAAGGAAGCATTTTGGACGTTTTTGGAGCATAAAAGTGAAGAAAACGACAAAGTCTCAAATTTACGCTGGAAAGTACCTTTGACGGCGTCAGGATTATCCCCAGACGGCGTCATGGCTTGGCAAAAGTGGTGGATGTGAAATTTACTCATGATAAGCCAGAGAAATTTGCATGGGAATTCTGACGGCGTCACCCTTTAATATGATCAAGGTCGTCACGGTATAAGTTAAAGCGGGACGGCGTCACGCCTAATTCTGACGGCGTCAAGCCTTGATAAGCCAGAACGGATTTTTGAGAGCTAAAGAGGGACGGCGTCAAGAAGGCCATCCGGGAACCCTAAAAGCGGCGAGGTGACGGCGTCACACTCCATAACGTGACGCCGTCAGATCTGAAAGTCTATATATAGTTTTGCAATTTTTTGTCATTAGTGTGGAACTTATTGTGGAACTTTGTGTGTAAGAACCCTAAGACGATTTTAGCAGCTTTTTCAAGGCTTTTTGCCTTGAGATCTTCCATGTTACATTGAAGATAAGTTATCAATTAATCATTCAATATGTCTATGTGTTGTTTGATTCTATCTTGTTCTTGTCTTTTGTTTAACATGCTAGGCTAGATTTATCTTGTGTTTGCTTAGATCTAATGAAACCTAGCTATTGATTATTGGTTATTAGTGTGTTATTAGTTGTATTGGATGATTGTTCATCTATGTTAGGCTTAAGAAAACTGGCTAACTTCCTATTCGGTAACTTGCTTGAACGTCTTAAGAAACATGAACCAATGCGTACTAAGGTTTTTATGGTTGTATTTAATGCACAAGCGAATTCTAGTGATCCCATGTTAGGAGCTTCCTAGCCGGCTCGACATAGGAGTGAAGTAGGAGCTTGTAGAGTTGGGGAAGTACGTACGCCACCCCACGATTGGTATTAAGGAATACACCCGTCATCCACGCGATTAATACACACTAATCAACGGGTAAAAGATAGTTAGGGAGTAAGGAAATCTAAGTAAACACATTTCTCTCCACATAAGTTTTACCACCTTTTCATTTTCAGTTATTTTATTTTATTTGCATTTGTAGTTATTTGGGTTAGTTGACTAGCAACTAATTCCGCCCACTCCTTCAAAACCCGAAATTTTACTTGCTTTCATAAAATATAAAAACATAAAAAGAATCTTCTCTCACCCCTAGACCTATTAGAGTAGTTTTTCAATCCTAACGACACTATTCCCTGTGGAGAATGATCAATCCCCCGTACTTACCACTACACTATACTACATCGGTCAGGTACACTGCCTGGTGGGGTTGTAAGCCTCTCGAGATCCCTTGAGAGGTAAAACCTGTTGTAAGGTTGCAAAACCACGCATCAAGTTTTTGGCGCCGCTGCCGGGGAATAGTTATTGTTTAGGTTGAATTTTTTTTATTTTATAGGTCAACTCACAAGATTCCTTTCTAGTGAGATTCTTATTTTCTTTTTCTAGGTTTTCTTTAGTCTATCTATTTTCTTCGTTTCTTTGTTCGTAACCATTACCATTCGACATCATGGAAGATGGTAATATCCTTGATCCCAACAACCCACCACCACAACAACACCCACCTCCTAGAGCCCATACCTTAGGAGACTACTCCCGTCCTAGCCACCATGGCTATCGAAGCACCATTGAGCTCACTCAAGGAGCCAATGTCACACCCTTGCGATCCGACACCATCCGGTTGGTGCAAAGCGGATGCGCATTCCATGGACTTCGTTCCGAAGATCCTAATCAACATCTCAAGGACTTTCTCAAAATCGTTGATTCCATAGACCTTGATGTTGCCACTCGTGAGACGACCCGACTGCGTCTCTTTTAATTTTCTCTGCGGGGCCAAGCTAGTCAATGGCTAGAGCGTCAACCCGCAGGATCCATCACCTCTTGGGATGATCTCACCACTCATTTCCTTGCTCAGTTTTTCCCACCGGGAAGAACTACCAAGCTAAGGAAGGATATCTTGATGTTTGAATAACGTCGAGGCGAAACCCTCTACGGGGCATGGATTCGATTCAAGGACTTACTCCAAAAAGTCCCTCATCATGGCATAAATCTCTGGCTTCAAATCCAAATCTTCTATGACCATGTTGATTACCACACCAAGCGTGCCATCGATCGAGCCGCCGGGGGCAGATTGCGCGACAAAAGCGCCGAGGAATCATGGGAAATCATTGAGGAGCTTGCATCCGACGATGATGAATTGTGGCAAGTTTCCCACGACGTACGCTCGGCGGTCAAGACATATTCATCGCCCGATACAGCCAATCAAATCACTGAGGAAAGCGTTAGTGAACTTGAGAAAAGGGTTGCATATCTTATGGAAAAGCAAAAGAGACCCTTAAGTCCACAAAAAGCAACAATTAACTCGGTCTCAAGCGTTAAGCAAATACCATTGTCCGAATCACCCCTTAGGGAAAATACTAAACCCTTCCATAAGCACGCTCAACCCAACTCACCACCTCAGGAACTTAGTCCAACATTCGAAGCTCGAATGAGAGAATACATGTCAAAACACTCCGAACGGTTGGCAAAATTTGAGGAAGCCGTCTACAAACAGAAGGAGGAAATGGAAGAGAAGATGGCGGAGATGATGAACCTTTTGAAAGAATACACAAACACAAAAGCTCCTGAAAAAGTGTTGGTGAGGAATGACGTTGGAGTTCCCAACACTAAATTTGTCAAGGCTATCTCCGTCGTCCAAGAGGGCAAAAATGATGAAAGAGGGAAATCCATAACTATGGAAGTTAACAAAATTGACCTCGTCCCACTTAATGATGAAAACACTAATGCCTGCAACTGCGATTCCGACAAGGGAAAGGAGGCGCCCTCTGAGGAGCGCCAATTGATAGAACCGCCAAAGTCGCAACAAGTGAGGCATTACTTGAAGCACGATATAAACAAGGAGACAATAAACGATTGGGTGAGAAACTATCGACGTACTCATCTACCCAACAAGGAGTCCAAGAGAATAGAACCGGATGATGAATCCGACACATTACCCGGAGGGCAATTGTATGAGTGCCTCATAAGACAAAAGTTAGTGGAAAAGCAGGAATTCTACGGGGTCTTCGAAATACCATGCAGCATTGGAAAACTCAAGTATCTGGATGCGGTAGCCGACCAAGGTTCCGACGTAAATTTGATGCCTTTATCCGTTTATGTCCAGTTAACCGACAAGTTGCCATCCATCACCCGTACTAAACTCTCCTTTGCAAAACATTCTTATGAGTACCCGTTAGGAATTGCAGAAGATGTGTTGGTCAACGTTGCCGAATTCCTGTACCCGGTCGACTTCATGATTATTGAGAGGAATGATATGAATATGCCAATAATCCTTGGGGCACCCTTTCTCGCTACCACTAGGGCACAAATCGATTACGGAAATAGTGCCATCCTAATGAAGAAGGGGAAGAAAACAATAAACTTCCCAACGGTCCCACGACACGTACGAGATGTTGCTCTACAAAAGAAGATGGAGGCGAACTCCAATATAATCCGTGGTGATGTTCGAGAGAAAATCCGTGCATGGGAGGCAAGGATTAAGAGTTACAATGAAAATGAGATTAGGGAATGTAAGGGGGGAAATAACGATTATATTGAGGCTGATAAGCAGACCAATAACCCCGTTGAATTTACAAAAGGAGACTCAGTGCTCCTAAGGCATTCAGAAACAAAAGCACCTACTGATGAACCAAGTCCCTGGTGGTACGGACCATTCACAATTAAAAGTCTACACCAAGATGGGGTAGTAAGCTTGACCAGCAAGGGAGGAGGTGAAGTGACTGCGAATGTCGAGCGATTGAGACACCATCACCCTGATAACAAGGATTATATCTATCAGGGATACGTCATTATGAATGATGGAATCACGTAATGTACGTGACTTTGAGTCTAGCTACAAGACTCGTTAATAAAGAAAAGCGCTTCTTGGGAGGCAACCCAAGCTTTATTTGCTTTGTGTGTTTATTTGTTTGTTTGATTTTATTTGTTTCCGTATGTATGTTTAAATTTTATTATTATTGATTCATGTTCAAAAGTAAATTGTGAAAATGCTTTATTTTGTTTTTAACTTCGTCTTAACTACATATAAAGGTATTTTGCAAAAGTTAAGTGTAAGGGAAATCTAAATCGGTTTATTAGAACAAATGAACATGAATCCTAATAATATTAAATTAACATACATATCAGTATTTGTTTGAGTCAAATGCTTGTATCGAGTCATAATGATGTTTTGCAGGAATTCCAGGAAGTAAGGTGTAGGTTTTTCAAAAAAAAACTTTTTTCCGGAAACGTAACATGAGAATTCTGTCAGATCATTTCTGACGGCATCAGGATTTACAACCAGACGGCGTCAGGTTTAATTTTCTGAAAATTTTTGAAAGTTTTGTTTTCATAAAAAGTTTTTATTAAATCTCTAACTTATAATCTCCAGGAATCTGCAAAATTATCATTCCGCAAGCATTATATCCTTATATATAGAGTTTATCCCGCCGATGTTATGCAGGTTTTCGTGTTTGTTTTCTCAAGTTTAACAGGTTATTTTGGACAAGGAAATGTTTTTTGGATCAAGCTTATGGCAATGCATTAGTCATGGAGCTTCAACATTACTTCGGAAGAAGATCTAACCATGTTATTTCTTTATCCACCGAGCGAATCAGGGGAGTATTTGATTTCATTCTTTTACCTTTTTACTTTTACATCTTGTTATTTGAACATTGGGGACAATGTTCATCTTAAGTGTAAGGGGGGGGGGGTGGTAAAGTACGATTAGAGAATGCTATTGCACTTGATTTTTGTTTGTTTAATGGTAGATGTGTAATAAAACTAAGAGAAACACCTGTTAGGGTAATTTTAGCGCCAAATTTAAAATTTTTTACAACATATAGGAGTGAAACTTTGATCTTAATGAGCGTCTCACGGATAGGAGTTATATGACTAGCACAAAAACCGTAACACTAAAAATTTTTCCACCCCCAAATATGTGAGGTTCGCCCCTAGAATTGGTAGGAAAAGCATTTATGCTATGATGTGTGTACCGGTAGCACTTAGATTCTAGAACTTGCGTTAGGACCATTCCGAGGCCACAAGTGAGACTACATTCGTGTAGTTAGATTTACTACATGATAAGAGGCATTAGGATTAACCCATTGTTTTACACCTGTGTTTTTGTTATAATTACATTGGCTACATTGGTCAAGTAATTCTCCCACACCCTTTGCGTTGTACTCATTTTTAGTACACGATACCCCTAGTACACCCCTCAGAGCCTATCTTTTCGTTTCGACCTTTAAGCATTTTACTTAAAGGAAGAATTTGTTTACACCCCACTTAAATGTACACCCAAATCGCCTTAGCCTACCTTGTATGCACTCATCTTTAGTGCATTATTGTGACAACATTTGTTTAAAACCCAAGTAAATTATCTAGTTGATTACATGGTTGCTAAGTCGAGTCATATCCTTGTACATATTGTTTTGGGACGATTGGGACTCATGGGTAAAGTACTAGTGTAATGGAGTAATGGGGAAGAACATCGTTTATTACCCCCATATGTGCTAAATATTTTAAAAGTACTCCAAGTGTTTTGATTATCTTAATTCGAGTCATTAGAATAGTTATTTGTAAAGTTACGTAAAAGTTCAAGTGTAAGGGGAATGCAACGCCCCTATGATGTATTATTTTGGATGGTAGGGCAAGAGTGTATGTCAAAAAAAAAAAAAAAAAACAAACCGAAAAATCAAGAAAAATACAAAAAAAAATGAGAAAAAGAAAAGTAGAAAAAAAAAACATACGGACTACCATCCCGTTTCATTTTATGTTTATTTTATGTTTTTGTTATTTTGTTTTTAGCTCAAAATCGAGTCAAGTCTTGGCTTAGCAACATTGTATAGTACATGTAATTAATCAAGATCTTTAACTCGCCACCAGTAAAATATCCCTTATCCAACAAAACATTGTTTATCATATCCCTACACCTAACATTATAACCCGTTTAAAAGCCCTCTTTGATAGTTTATCTTAGGTGCTTACGCCTAGTGGAGGAGGTTTTTGATCCTTTCCCAAGCCTATGATAATCTATTTGCTATGACAGGTAGTGAGAGATATTATCCGTTTTCATTTATGAGATTTATTTTGATGACACTTGAGAGATGTGAGTATTTAAACACTAGTTGTGAGGTGCTAGTTTGTAATCTCCGTGCTTATTATGATTAAAGTGGAACGAATATTTGTTGTAATTACTTTTATGTTAGCATTAAATGACCCCTAACTTGTATTTTGATTAGAATAAAAGCGCATTTGCTTGAGGACAAGCAAATCTCAAGTGTAAGGGTATTTGATGAAGCGAAAAGTGTACCACTTTTAGGGGGTCATTTAAGCCCTAAATCGTATTTATTTGATCAAATATTGCCCTAAATCGTTCCTTTTGACATTTTAGGTACTTTGGAGAAGAAATCTGGAAAAGGAAGCATTTTGGACGTTTTTGGAGCATAAAAGTGAAGAAAACGACAAAGTCTCAAATTTACGCTGGAAAGTACCTTTGACGGCGTCAGGATTATTCCCAGACGGCGTCATGGCTTGGCAAAAGTGGTGGATGTGAAATTTACTCATGATAAGCCAGAGAAATTTGCATGGGAATTCTGACGGCGTCACCCTTTAATATGATCAAGGTCGTCACGGTATAAGTTAAAGCGGGATGGCGTCACGCCTAATTCTGACGGCGTCAAGCCTTGATAAGCCAGAACGGATTTTGGAGAGCTAAAGAGGGACGGCGTCAAGAAGGCCATCCGGGAACCCTAAAAGCGGCGAGGTGACGGCGTCACACTCCATAACGTGACGCCGTCAGATCTGAAAGTCTATATATAGTTTTGCAATTTTTTGTCATTAGTGTGGAACTTATTGTGGAACTTTGTGTGTAAGAACCCTAAGACGATTTTAGCAGCTTTTTCAAGGCTTTTTGCCTTGAGATCTTCCATGTTACATTGAAGATAAGTTATCAATTAATCATTCAATATGTCTATGTGTTGTTTGATTCTATCTTGTTCTTGTCTTTTGTTTAACATGCTAGGCTAGATTTATTTTGTGTTTGCTTAGATCTAATGAAACCTAGCTATTGATTATTGGTTATTAGTGTGTTATTAGTTGTATTGGATGATTGTTCATCTATGTCAGGCTTAAGAAAACTGGCTAACTTCCTATTCGGTAACTTGCTTGAACGTCTTAAGAAACATGAACCAATGCGTACTAAGGTTTTTATGGTTGTATTTAATGCACAAGCGAATTCTAGTGATCCCATGTTAGGAGCTTCCTAGCCGGCTCGACATAGGAGTGAAGTAGGAGCTTGTAGAGTTGGGGAAGTACGTACGCCACCCCACGATTGGTATTAAGGAATACACCCGTCATCCACGCGATTAATACACACTAATCAACCGGTAAAAGATAGTTAGGGAGTAAGGAAATCTAAGTAAACACATTTCTCTCCACATAAGTTTTACCACCTTTTCATTTTCAGTTATTTTATTTTATTTGCATTTGTAGTTATTTGGGTTAGTTGACTAGCAACTAATTCCGCCCACTCCTTCAAAACCCGAGATTTTACTTGCTTTCATAAAATATAAAAACATAAAAAGAATCTTCTCTCACCCCTAGACCTATTAGAGTAGTTTTTCAATCCTAATGACACTATTCCCTGTGGAGAACGATCAATCCCCCGTACTTACCACTACACTATACTACATCGGTCAGGTACACTGCCTGGTGGGGTTGTAAGCCTCTCGAGATCCCTTGAGAGGTAAAACCTGTTGTAAGGTTGCAAAACCACGAATCAAGTTTTGTATTAAGTGGGAGATATCACCACTATTTGTTGTATATTATATTTATGGATTGAATGGGAGTTGGCCGTTATGGGAACGCCAACTAAGGTTATTCTTTGATTGAGATTTTGTTGAGTATAATTCGTGTCTACCTAAAGCGTGTGTTTCAAGTGTTAAAGCGTGAGTTATTCAATGATATGAGTCTTATTCATGGGATGGTTGGGAAAGTGATTAACCACACTTTGGATTTTAATTTATCTGTTTTGTTTATTTTTCATTTTACACCAATTTGTATCCCAAATATTATCCATACCCTATATCATTCTTCATCCGAACCTTTGATTTATTGAGATTAGGGATTTGAGCAATCTTAAGTATCGTAGTCGTGGATTCGGCTATGTATTTATGATTTTGTCGCCCTTTTTGATATAATATTATTGGTGAAGATTACTTGGTCCTATCTTTAGCCCATTCGAGTTAAGGAATTGAGCAATTGCAAGTATCGTGGTCGTGGATTCGATCATGTATTTGTAATTTTGTCGCCTTTTCTGGAATATGAGATCGATAGAGATTAAAAAGGATGATCAACCCTTAGCCAACAAACCCTTTTTACCGCTTTAGACTTGTTACTCCTTGGCTTTAGTGGGGGAGATGCGTATACTTGCCAAGCCTATGATAGAATATTAGTCACGACTAAGCAACTAAACGATTTAGAATTGTTTTACATTAAAAATTATTTTGGTTTCTACTTCGTTAAGTGTTTGGTTGTGTGATTATGACAAAACGAATACGTGCTTTAATATAAAAATAAATCCTAATATCTTTTAGGATACATTTTCATATGATTAATTCTAAGGTTTACTTGGGGACAAGTAAAGTTCAAGTGGGGGGATATTTGATGAACTCAAATAAGTACATTTTATTATCATCATTTATCCTATTTATTTGACTTGTTTTATTATATTATATATGAGAAGCGATACATTATTGTTTACTTTAGTAATTCTCAGGTAAAAACAAGCATTATGTGAAACTTGGCGATTTTTGGACTAATTATGGAGCAAAACAAGCGAGATGTGAAAAGGCTACTGAAATCCAGAAGATGCGCCGTATCTCACTCAACAGATACGACGCAATATCATACTTAGATGAATTCGAAGACCATTACCTGACTTTGAAGAATGCGCCGAATGCAATTCTGTCATGCGCCGCATATGAAACTTTGGTCAAAGAAGAAGATCAAGCTCGTTCTACTCCAGATACGCTGCATTATACTTCTAACATACGGCGTATCACTATCAAGATTTCACCAGTTACAATCCAAGACAGCTAAAGTACATGCGCCGCATACAAAGATCAAGTTACGCCGCATCTGAAGACGGTGTACGAATATTCCAGAATATATTAATCTTGGACCCCACGCGAAGTTAAGTCAATGCGCCGCATCTATCAACTCAATGCGCCGCATCGATCCCTCAGACAGAAACTATAAATACCTCAAGGTCAGACGAATTTAAGAGACCTTAGATATAACCCTAGAGCCGAATTCAGACGACCAAGCAGCACAAGACACACCTCAAACAAAGATACAAGAGCTGTAAGAAGGTCCTGCATGTAGTCAATTCATTAAGTAGTTTTGTTTTATTGTTTTAGTACGCTTTAATTCATCAGGATTGATGGGCTTGTGTCATGTGACTACGGAAGATCATGCACTCCCCTTAATATTGCTTTCCCATTAATTAAAGTTTAGAGTAAACTACATTTTTGGTCCTCGTGGTTTACCGGGTATAACGATTTTGGTCCAATAGTTTCAACCGTAACCGGTTTCGTCCATTTTCGCTGACCCGTAACGGGTTTGGTCCAATTTTTGGTTGACTGTTAGTTTGACCAGTTAAATAATGTAAAATGACGAAAACACCCTCACTTACTGACGTGAAATGACTGGAATACCCACCTTCATTTTAATAATAATAATAATAATAATAATAATAATAATAATAATAATAATAATAATAATAATAATAATAATAATAATAATAATAATAATAATAATAATAATAATAATAATAATAATAATAAGAGAAACTATATTAATTCTTTTAAAAATCTAACAACAACCTAACCACTAATAAATAAATAACACCAGCAGATTCCGACGAGGCAACACCAGCAGATTCCGGCAACAGTTTTATATCTACTCAATTCGTTACCAGCCTCTTCATCACATCTGAAACCTCCACAGTAGAATCCATAGCAGGCTCCTAATAACTCTCAACTTGTAGCTCTATATCAGCCCCATCCAAATACCAAAAGCAAGCTCACACATGAAATCAACAACCCCAAACAGAATCAAAAGCAACCAGATAATAGACACTTCAACACTCCATACCTTCAAATGAACAAAATCTTTGACTTAGAACAACAAGACATTATTGCTTATGTTCTTTAACACCTTTAAGACTCACAATAATTTTTAGATCTAGAAAAACCAACCCTTAGCACTTGTAAAGTTCAGATCTTGAAAATTGCAATTTACAAAACTTGAAAACAACATTCATAAGATGATATTCGGTTTCTCCCCTTTGTTATCCATCTCAAAAGCGTATACGATGCCACATTATAACAAACCCCATCCCTCCTTATCGAATCAAGTAACCCCTCCACTTCACTAAACACCTACAGAACACTCTCACCCACCTTTTTTTGTGCTCGCTACCGCTACCTCTATTATTATTATTATTATTATTATTATTATTATTATTATTATTATTATTATTATTATTATTATTATTATTATTATTATTATTATTATTATTATTATTATTATTATTATTATTATTATGTAAACCCAACAAATTTATGTAAACCTCATCAACAAATTTATGTAAACCCAACAAATCTTCCTTCAACCTTCAATTTTTTCCCGATCACCTCATATCTCATATGTAAACCCAACACATGAAAAACACAACATAAACAAATTTATGTCATTACTATTTCATAACCCTTGTGGAAAAACACTCATCTTCAACCTCATTAAAATCTTTATAACACAATTCCAAAATTTAATTAAAAAAAAAAAAAAAAAAAAAGAAAAGAACAAAGAACTGAGATAAAAATAAAGGTAATATATTACCTGCTGCTACATATAGGAATTAAAAAAATTATACAACACTTGTAACAATTTACAATAATTAAACCTCTTAAAAACTCTTACTTGTAGCTTCGGTTTTGTAACACCCCGGTAATTTTCAAATCTTTTTCTAGCCAATTATTTTATAAACTTTGCATTACCTGAGAACTTAAACTTTTCATTATACTTGTTTGGGCTTGAGAAACGAGAGATATTGCGAGAAACGAGAATATTGTCCCTATTAGTGAACTGGCACAACCTAGAAAGCACAGAACGTATCGTATTTGTCAAACATATTGATTTTTGAAAATAGTGCTAATTTATACTCGTTTTCATTGGAAAAAATATTTCGTGAACAATGGCGCAAGTTTCGTTAATTTTCGAGTCCGTTTGGTATGTCAAATGGGTCCCGCGGTGTTTTTATCAAAAGTTTAGCCAAGTTGGCAGTTATAGCCCCTCCGCCCCTACTTTTCATTTTATACCCTCACTTTCACATTTTCATTTCACACCCTCCCTTTTGAATATAAAAACCTTTTATATATTTATTTATTTTTCTCACCTAAAATACACACACACGCATCTCATTCCTTCTCTCTCTCTTGATCTCGCCGACCGGCCACCCTCCGGCGACACCAGCAGTTTCCGGTGACCGTCGCCGGAATCTTCATAAATTCCGGCCAACTTTCCGGCCACTTTTACTTTCTTACACCAATCGATAGATCGGGACTTCCTGACTCCAATCGTACCACTCACTAGCCCTCACCACCCTTCGAACCACCTCCACGCGCCACCACCGACGACGCCGCCACCACCGAAGACAACCGCACTCCTCCTCTTCATTTCTCTTGACGGTAAAAGCGCCCACGCGCCTCCCTATACCCATTTTCATTTATATTTTCGAAACCCTAATTTGATAAATTCTTTTAATCCGATTAATACTATGGTTTTAATGATAAAAATGGTTTAAAAACATGTTAACAAACCCCTCGTGTGGAAAACCCTCCCCCTCCTCCTTTTTCGTTGACTCAGTCAACTCTCCCACTCACCGAGTCAACTCGGTGAGGGTTTATTATTTTGATGTTTTATTATGGCTTCTGGTGATGTGATGTTGTTGTTATTGAATCTTAATAATATTTACGGTCCGTTTGGTTTGCTTGGGTCTCAACAGCCAACATATGGCTTTGGGATTGGTTATGTCGATATGTATATTTTGATGTTTTTATTATTGTTGTGTAGATTTATTGTTGTTGTGTTATTGTTATATATATATATATATATATATATATATATATATATATATATATATATATATATATATATATATATATATATATATATATATATATATTATATATATTTAGATGTTTTTGGTCCAGTTGGGTTTGTGTGTCTCGACAGTCATGGAAAATCCAAGCCGTGAGTCACGGCGAGGCAAGGTGAGTGTGGTTTAGGATTAGTATGGTTATGTTTGTGATGTGTTTGTTAGCCGAAAGCCCTAACGGCTCGGGTTGAGTCGAGCCGTGACTCGTATCGAGTCACGGCGAAATTTATTTAACTATGTGTTGTGTTTGTTTATTTAAATGTGTTTGGTAACGGTTTCGGCTAAGTTTTGATGAAACCGGATTAATAATTATGAAACGATAAAAAGAATAAAGGTTTAATTATAGTTAAGAGGTTATTGCAACACATGGACTTGGATTCGGATTATTATTTGTGACGATATATGTTGGGCAAGGATTGGACGTATTGGATTTACGATATTAGTTATTTGGACTATTATGGACCCTTTGGTACATGAGATGGAAGGGTACGTTACACTCATAAGAGCTTAACCTACCTGGACCCGAACAATACAAAACGGTCGATAAAACTAAACAACTAATATTTGATGAAGCGAAAAGTGTACCGCTTTTAAGGGGTCATTTAAGCCCTAAATCGTGTTTATTTGATCAAATATTGCTCTAAATCGTTCCTTTTGTCATTTTAGGTACTTTTGAGAAGAAATCTGGAAAAAGAGGCATTTTGGACGTTTTTGGAGCATAAAAGTGAAGAAAACGACAAAGTCTCAAAATCGGCTAAAAGTTACCTTTGACGGCGTCAGGGATTGCCCTGGACGGCGTCATGGCTTGGCAAAAGTGGTGGATGTGAAAATTACTCATGATAAGCCAGAGAAATTTGCATGGAATTCTGACGGCGTCACGATTTAATGTGATCAAGGTCGTCACGGCTTAATTTAAAGAGGGACGGCGTCACCCCTAATTCTGACGGCGTCAAGCCTTGATAAGCCAGAACGGATTTTTGAGAGCTAAAGAGGGACGGCGTCAAGAAGGCCATCCGGGAACCCTAAAAGCGGCGAGGTGACGGCGTCACACTCCATAACGTGACGCCGTCAGATCTGAAAGTCTATATATAGTTTTGCAATTTTTTGTCATTAGTGTGGAACTTATTGGGGAACTTTGTGTGTGAAAACCCTAAGACGATTTTAGCAGCTTTTTCAAGGATTTTTGCCTTGAGATCTTCCATGTTACATTGAAGATAAGTTATCAATTAATCATTCAATATGTCTATGTGTTGTTTGATTCTATCTTGTTCTTGTCTTTTGTTTAACATGCTAGGCTTGATTTATCTTGTGTTTGCTTAGATCTAATGAAACCTAGCTATTGATTATTGGTTATTAGTGTATTATTAGTTGTATTGGATGATTGTTCATCTATGTTAGGCTTAAGAAAACTGGCTAACTTCCTATTCGGTAACTTGCTTGAACGTCTTAAGAAACATGAACCAATGCGTACTAAGGTTTTTATGGTTGTATTTAATGCACAAGCGAATTCTAGTGATCCCATGTTAGGAGCTTCCTAGCCGGCTCGACATAGGAGTGAAGTAGGAGCTTGTAGAGTTGGGGAAGTACGTACGCCACCCCACGATTGGTATTAAGGAATACACCCGTCATCCACGCAATTAATACACACTAATCAACCGGTAAAAGATAGTTAGGGAGTAAGGAAATCTAAGTAAACACATTTCTCTCCACATAAGTTGTACCACCTTTTCATTTTCTGTTATTTTATTTTATTTGCATTCGTAGTAACTTGGGTTAGTTGACTAGCAACTAATTCCGCCCACTCTTTCAAACCCGAGATTTTACTTGCTTTCATAAAAAATTATAAAAACATAAAAAGAATCTTCTCTCACCCTTGGACCTATTAGAGTAGTTTTTCATACCTAACGAACACTATTCCCTGTAGAGAATGATCAATCCCCCGTACTTACCACTACACTATACTACATCAGTCAGGTACACTGCCTGGTGGGGTTGTAAGCCTCTTGAGATCCCTCGAGAGGTAAAACCTGTTGTAAGGTTGCAAAACCACGCATCAAGTTTTTGGCGCCGCTGCCGGGGAATAGTTATTGTTTAGGTTGAATTTTTATTTTATAGGTCTACTCACTAGATTCCTTTCTAGTGAGATTTTTATTTTCTTTTTCTAGGTTTTCTTTAGTCTATCTATTTTCTTCGTTTCTTTGTTCGTAACCATTAGCATTCGACATCATGGAAGATGGTAATATCCTTAATCCCAACAACCCACCACCACAACAACCACCACCACCTCCTAGAGCCCGTACTTTAGGAGAGTACTCCCGTCCTAGCCACCATGGCTATCGAAACACCATTGAGCTCACTCAAGGAGCCAATGTCACTCCCTTGCGATCCGACACCATCCGGTTGGTGCAAAGCGGATGCGCATTCCATGGACTTCGTTCTGAAGATCCTAATCAACATCTCAAGGACTTTCTCAAAATTGTTGATTCTATAGACCTTGATGTTGCCACTCGAGAGACGACCCGATTGCGTCTCTTTCAATTCTCTCTGCGGGACCAAGCTAGTCAATGGCTAGAGCGTCAACCCGCAGGATCCATCACCTCTTGGGATGATCTCACCACTCGTTTTCTTGCTTAGTTTTTCCCACCGGGAAGAACTACCAAGCTAAGGAATGATATCTTGATGTTCCAACAACGTCAAGGCGAAACCCTCTACGAGGCATGGACTCGATTCAAGGACTTACTCCGAAAAGTCCCTCACCATGGCATGGATCCTTGGCTACAAATCCAACGATTTTATGACGGCGTAAACCATCAAACTAGAAGAACCCTTGATTACGCTGCCAATGGGAGGCTGAGCAGGCTCAGTGTCGATAAGTGCTGGGAAGTCATCGAGGACTTAGCACAGTACGAAGAAGAAGAATGGAATGACTCAATGTTCTCGGAAGTAGGGACTTTAAATTGCATAAGTGCAACCCAAGAACAGTTGTTCGAAAACATAAAAAGGCAGGTTGAGAAATTAATGAAAGCCGAGACACCTACGGCTGATGAAAATCCCGATGAGTGTGTAAACACAATTGGTATACATACGTCTCATCAATTCTCACGACAAGTTGAATTTGAAGGGAAAATGCTAACTTTCGTGAACAACCAAGAGAGACGGATCCAGGAATTAGAAACTCACTTGAAAAACACCCATGATATGTTCATGGAACTAGCAGAAAAATTCATCTCGAGAATAAAGGAGAAAATTAGGGAAAAAGCTCCACACAAAAAGATCGAGAAGATCTTTGAACTCCCGGTCCCTAATGAACCATACAACGAATGGGATGATGAAACCCCTCTCCCCAAGCCTTCACCTTTAAAACCCTCTTATCCATTTGGATCCCCTCGCGGGAAAGAGAATTCTCAAGATCATAGCGTTTTCGTAGGAAGCATGGTTGTCACGCTCCCTAACTTTCATGAAGCTAGGAAACGATCTTTTGGCTTTAAGCCAGGTGTGAGAAGTACTCAATTAAAACACACCCTCATTTCGAAAACCTCCTGGAAAAGTTCCTCTCACTCCCTGAATACCTGCCGTGATGGAAATTGGAACCTGAATGAGACGTCAATCGGCCCTTATCAATATTTTACTACATCCCGTGACAGTAACAAAACATTTGACCCAGGAGGAATTTGTTAACGAGACTAGCTATCAGGGTTATTGACCCTGACTAGCTACTCCCTTAAAGTACAAGGGGCTCTTTTGTAAACTGGCACTAAGTAGTAAAGTACGCTGTCCTGACGGCGTCAGGATTTGAACGTGACGCCGTCACCCCGTCTGCACAGCAATAACAACTTTAATCCCATCACTTTCATCACAAACCCCACAAACCATATCCACTCCAACCCCACCCACGAATTTTCAAGATCAAATTCACCGACTTTCGCTATCAATCTCCACGTGGTAAGTAATTCTTATTCATTCTTTTCGCTTTAATTACTCATAGGATTCGTAAATTTCGAAAATCCCCAACTCATGAAACCCTAGGATTGATTCATGCTTAGAACTCATAATATCCTTTAATTAGTGTTAGTTAACAATAATTAAAGC
Organism: Artemisia tridentata subsp. tridentata; assembly: GCA_021014915.2. NCBI lineage: Eukaryota > Viridiplantae > Streptophyta > Magnoliopsida > Asterales > Asteraceae > Artemisia > Artemisia tridentata. The sequence continues at coordinate 106,278,260 of CP139501.1, read as the reverse complement.
ATTTGATAATTGGCAATCAATTGGGTCTATTCACTAATGGGGAGGCCACGAATTTGAACCATTACCTATGATCCAATCACCCATTTTGCTGTAAAAAGGGGCGTTTGGTTTAAGCTTAAAGTTTGGATATTGATTTTTCCCTCGTAATTTCGGATTTAAATTTGGTCAAACCTGACGGCGTCACCTAGCAAAGGGTGACGGCGTCAGACCTATCTGATGCTCCACCAAATCTTTAATTCACATATTAACACTTTTGTTCCTCCCTGCTTTGTTCCAGATAATGAGTAAGCGTCAAAGACCTAGCCGAGGGAGTTCTTCCAGATCTCAACAAGAGAACTTTGGGGACACGGTCCTCAGTTGGGGTGTCTTTGATAATGATGCCGCCACAACTAAATACACCCAGCTGCTGCAGCATAAAGTTGAAAATGGAGCTATTGTAGATTGGTGCTTTCTGAGGAGGGAAGGTCTTGAGCAGACCTTTCTCCAAAGCTTTCAGACGGATGAGTTTACCGGCCCTCAGTGGGAAAGACTGTTTAGGATTCAAGAGCCGGTATATGAAGAGTTGGTACGTGAATTCTTTGCCACTTTTCACTTTGACATGGCTGAGGCAAGGACCGATGTGGGCAGGACCACCATCTATTTCAGGCTGGGGGGAGAGTTTAGGACGTGCTCGGTTACTGAGTTTGGGTGGAGACTTGGGTTGTATAGTCAGCATGAAACCACTCAGGTGGGGTTCATGAATAGGTTGTTGCATGGGGAGTCGATGAGGAATGATTTTAGATGTTCCATGATTTGGCCTACTATTGGGGATGGGGTGTACACCTCGACTACTGTGGCATCTCAGATCAGGGAGTCTAGGATTAGGTTGACCCATAGGTGTCTCACCTACAGCTTGACAGGGCGCCACAGCTCTCACCACCGTGTCACTGCTTCAGACCTCTTCTACTTGTACACCATTTGCTCAAATGAGGTTTACTGCAACATCCCATTTTGGGTTGCTAGCTTTCTGCATGGTGGAGTTGGGGAAAGGGAAGGAGACAGGATTTATGGTGGGATGTTTATCACCCGGCTGGCCCGATCTTATGGAGTCCTCAGGCCCGAGGTCATGAGGTATTTGAGTGGTGATGCGTGCAGGACAGTGAAGGTGAGGTCCCTGAAGCAGATGGAGGTGGTTATGGAGATGCATGATGGGACCTTTATGTGGTATCATCCAGACGAAGCTGAGGATGATGATGATGAGCATGATGAGGAGGAGCAGGAGGAGCAGCAGCAGCACGGGGGTTATGAGGCTGGTACGGCAGATTATTACCAGCACATGAGCAGGGGGGATTGGCAGGCTCATCAGGGGGCATGGATGGGCCAGGTTGATACTTGGAGGGCCCGGGTGGACGAGAGGTTTGACTGGATGTATGATCACACTGTTCGTCAGATGCAGCATCTATCCACACGTGATCAGTTGGACCCACACCTGCAGATTGACCCTTTCCCGGGACGTGAGTAGGATTACCCACCATACGGGTACTACGGGCACCTCCCTCCTGGCTACGACTATCGCCAAGGTCCCCCATCCCAGTGATGATTTGTTTTGATGTTATGATATTTGAACAATTTAATTTATGGTTGTATGATTTAGAACAATTGGGTCTGTAATAGTTTAGGATAAGGCCTCTGTTGGCCTTTAAACATTTGCGACATTGATTTTCTTTATTGCATGCAAGCCTTAGTTGTTTGTTTATTTATTTATTTGTTTGTTTGATTTTATTTGTTTCCGTATGTGTGTTTAAATTTTATTATCATTGATTCATGTTAAAAACTAATTTGTGAAAATGCTTTATTTTGTTTTTAACTTCGTCTTAACTACATATAAAGGTATTTTGCAAAAGTTAAGTGTAAGGGAAATCTAAATCGGTTTATTAGAACAAATGAACATGAATCGTAATAATATTAAATTAACATACATATCAGTATTTGTTTGAGTCAAATGCTTGTATCGAGTCATAATGATGTTTTGCAGGATTTCCAGGAAGTAAGGTATAGGTTTTTCCAAAAATTTTCCGGAAACATAACATGAGAATTCTGTCAGATTATTTCTGACGGCGTCAGGTTTAATTTTCTGAAAATTTTTGAAAGTTTTGTTTTCATAAAAAGTTTTTATTAAATCTCTAACTTATAATCTCCAGGAATCTGCAACATTATCATTCCACAAGCATTATATCCTTATATATAGATTTTATCCCGCCGATGTTATGCAGGTTTTCGTGTTTGTTTTCTCAGGTTTAACAGGTTATTTTGGACAAGGAAATGTATGTGGAATCAAGCTTTTGGCGATGCTTTAGTCTTGGAGCTTCTACATTCTCTTTGGAAGAAGATCTAACCGTGTTACTTCATTATCCACCGAGCGAATCAGGGGAGTATTTGATTTCATTCTTTTACTTTTTTCTTTTACATCTTGTTATTTGAACATTGGGGACAATGTTCATCTTAAGTGTAAGGGGGGGGGGGTAAAAGTACGATTAGAGAATGCTATTGCACTTGATTTTTGTTTGTTTAATAGTAGATGTGTAATAAAACTGAGATAAATACCTGTTAGGGCAATTTTAGTGCCAAATTTAAAATTTTTTACAACACTTAGGAGTGAAACTTTGGTCTTAATGAGCATCTCACGGATAGGAGTTATATGACTAGCACAAAAACCGTACCACTAAAAAAAATTTTCCACCCCAAATATGTGAGGTTCGCCCCTAGAATTGGTAGGAAAAGCATTTATGCTATGATGTGTGTACCGGTAGCACTTAGATTCTAGAACTTGCGTTAGGACCATTCCAAGGCCACAAGTGAGACTACATTCGTGTAGTTAGATTTACTACATGATAAGAGGCATTAGGATTAACCCATTGTTTTACACCTGTGTTTTTGTTATAATTACATTGGCTACATTGGTCAAGTAATTCCCCCACACCCTTTGCGTTGTACTCATTTTTTAGTACACGATACCCCTAGTACACCCCTCAGAGCCTATCTTTTCATTTCGACCTTTAAGCATTTTACTTAAAGGAAGAATTTGTTACACCCCACTAAAATGTACACCCAAATCGCCTTAGCCTACCTTGTATGCACTCATTTTTAGTCCATTATTGTGACAACATTTGTTTAAACCCAAGTTAATTATCTAGTTGATTACATGGTTGCTAAGTCGAGTCATATCCTTGTACATATTGTTTTGGGACGATTGGGACTCATGGGTAAAGTACTAGTGTAATGGAGTAATAGGGAAGAACATCATTTATTACCCCCATATGTGCTAAATAATTTTAAAAGTACTCCAAGTTTTTCGATTATCTTAATTCGAGTCATTAGAATAGTTTTTTGTAAAGTTATGTAAAAGTTCAAGTGTAAGGGGAATGCAACGCCCCTATGATGTATTATTTTGGATGGTAGGGCAAAAGAGTATGCAAAAAAAAAAAAAAATCGAAAAAATCAAGAAAAATACAAAAAAAATGAGAAAAAGAAAAATAAAAAAAACATACGGACTACCATCCCGTTTCATTTTATGTTTATTTTATGTTTTTGTTATTTTGTTTTTAGCTTAAGATTGAGTCGAGTCTTGGCTTAGCAACATTGTATAGTACATGTAATTAATCAAGATCTTTAACTCGCCACCAGTAAAATATCCTTTATCCAACAAAACCGTGTTTTCCTTTTCCCTACACCTAACGTTATAACCCATTTAAAAGCCCTCTTTGATAGTTTATCTTAGGTGCTTACGCCTAGTGGAGGAGGTTTTCGATCCTTTCCCAAGCCTATGGTAATCTATTTGCTATGACAGGTAGTGAGAGATATTATCCGTTTTCATTTATGAGATTTATTTTCATGACACTTGAGAGATGTGAGTATCTAAACACTACTTGTGAGGTGCTAGTCTATAATCTCCGTGCTTATTATGATTAAAGTGGAACGAATATTTGTTGTAATTACTTTTATGTTAGCATTAAATGACCCCTAACTTGTATTTTGATTAGAATAAAAACGCATTTGCTTGAGGACAAGCAAATCTCAAGTGTAAGGGTATTTGATGAAGCGAAAAGTGTACCGCTTTTAGGGGGTCATTTAAGCCCTAAATCGTATTTATTTGATCAAATATTGCCCTAAATCGTTCCTTTTGTCATTTTAGGTACTTTTGAGAAGAAATCTGGAAAAGGAGGCATTTTGGACGTTTTTGGAGCATAAAAGTGAAGAAAACGACAAAGTCTCAAAATCGGCTAAAAGTTACCTTTGACGGCGTCAGGGATTGCCCTGGACGGCGTCATGGCTTGGCAAAAGTGGTGGATGTGAAAATTACTCATGATAAGCCAGAGAAATTTGCATGGAATTCTGACGGCGTCACGCTTTAATGTGATCAAGGTCGTCACGGCTTAATTTAAAGAGGGACGGCGTCACCCCTAATTCTGACGGCGTCAAGCCTTGATAAGCCAGAACGGATTTTTGAGAGCTAAAGAGGGACGGCGTCAAGAAGGCCATCCGGGAACCCTAAAAGCGGAGAGGTCACGGCGTCACACTCCATAACGTGACGCCGTCAGATCTGAAAGTCTATATATAGTTTTGCAATTTTTTGTCATTAGTGTGGAACTTATTGGGGAACTTTGTGTGTGAAAACCCTAAGACAATTTTAGCAGCTTTTTCAAGGCTTTTTGCCTTGAGATCTTCCATGTTACATTAAAGATAAGTTATCAATTAATCATTCAATATGTCTATGTGTTGTTTGATTCTATCTTGTTCTTGTCTTTTGTTTAACATGCTAAGCTAGATTTATCTTGTGTTTGCTTAGATCTAATGAAACCTAGCTATTGATTATTGGTTATTAGTGTGTTATTAGTTGTATTGGATGATTGTTCATCTATGTTAGGCTTAAGAAAACTGGCTAACTTCCTATTCGGTAACTTGCTTAAACGTCTTAAGAAACATGAACCAATGCGTACTAAGGTTTTTATGGTTGTATTTAATGCACAAGCGAATTCTAGTGATCCCATGTTAGGAGCTTCCTAGCCGGCTCGACATAGGAGTGAAGTAGGAGCTTGTAGAGTTGGGGACGTACGTACGCCACCCCACGATTGGTATTAAGGAATACACCCGTCATCCATGCAATTAATACACACTAATCAACCGGTAAAAGATAGTTAGGGAGTAAGGAAATCTAAGTAAACACATTTCTCTCCACATAAGTTTTACCACCTTTTCATTTTCTGTTATTTTATTTTATTTGCATTCGTAGTAACTTGGGTTAGTTGACTAGCAACTAATTCCGCCCACTCTTTCAAACCCGAGATTTTACTTGCTTTCATAAAAAATTATAAAAACATAAAAAGAATCTTCTCTCACCCTTAGACCTATTAGAGTAGTTTTTCATACCTAACGAACACTATTCCCTGTGGAGAACGATCAATCCCCCGTACTTACCACTACACTATACTACATCGGTCAGGTACACTGCTTGGTGGGGTTGTAAGCCTCTTGAGATCCCTCGAGAGGTAAAACCTGTTGTAAGGTTGCAAAACCACGCATCAATATTCACGCGAATGATATGTCCAATTATATATTAAACTTGTAAAACTTGTTAATAATTGGAATAATCAAATAAGTCGTATGATTTGGAAATGTTTTATAAACGGGCACTTCATGCCCAAATTTCATAAAATGTTTTATAAACTTAAACTAGTTATGATTTATTAAATGTTCCAAAACATTTTCAAAACTTTTATGTTTTAACGATTATAGCTTCTATTTTGGGGAAAACGGGGAAAAGCCGAAACTATCTATCGATGTCGTTTTTTTGGTTATTTATTCTCTTCTAATTTATTTCTTTCTTTCGTATTCCTTCTTTTCTCTTTCCCTCGTCTTCTTGAGCGTTCGTTCATTTTCGCCGACTGGTCATCTTTTATCTTATCTTGTCTTCCACACGAGACTTAAACGTATTTTCTTTCAAACGCCATTGAAACAAAAACCTTTTATACGAGTATTATTTATTAAATGATTTCGAGTATTATATCTGAGTTATGTCATTTAATTGGTTAGGTTGTGCTGAGGTTTATTTGTTGTGCCATCCCATCTGATTGTGTATCTCGTATTCTCTCTGTGACTAAGGTGTGATTCATAGCCTCACTTTTAATACTTTTAACTGTTTATAAATCCCGTGGGGGAGATTACATGCAACTTACTTTTTCTGAGCACAATTGTTTATTTGTATGCTATATCCTGACTGTCGCTATGAATGCTAAGTACCTTCCTTGCCAAAAGCAAGTCCCTCGATCATGAACCATTAATCACCTGCGGGTGAGCGCGATTATAGTTTATAGGCCTATAGGATTGACCATCCCACTCCTGTTGACCGGTTAGGCAACACGGGTGTACTGTATTTCGAGTACCTAGGTATTTGGCAAGATACCTACTGGAGGGCAAATATTGTGATTATGAAATTCCGCGGTTGTTATTGGTTTAGGCCAGGAATGCTGGTGCCGGTTAACGCATTGTGTGTCATGAGCTTAGCAAATCTAATCGAAAATATATACGAAGGTTATCCTGATTGATTATGTGGCGCCCGAAACTAAAATTCTTGTGCTCAACTATTATTTATTCAAACCTATGAATTACACTCAACCTTTGTGTTGACTTTTTAGCATGTTTAATCTCAGGTAATTGATTTCTGAAGCGTGAACGAGGAAGGGCTGGAGGTTCTGATTGGCTATCTGTGGGTTATGTTTTGCTATTTCTATCTAAATTTCCGCTGCAAACTACTTTATTTTTCCGCTGCAAAACTATTTCATTTTCCGCTGCTAAATGTATTATGAGTCTTTTGAACTCTAAAGTTGAACTTTGTATTTGAATGTGGTGTTTATTTAAAAACGTATCGTTATGAGATCGTTTATCTATGATTTTGACTCACTACCCCTCGAGTAATACCCCAAACTCAGTCCCGCTGCCATAATCCGAGTTGGGGGTGTTACAGGTTTTTCGTAGAAAGAAACAAAGGGGATTTGTGTTTGCTTTGATTTGTGGGTTTCATAAGATCAAAAGGGGGTGAAGCGTATAGGTGGCAGGCTGTGGCGGTGGCGGCAGTGGTATAGGTGGTTTCAGATCTGAGAGAAAAAGGAGATTGTTTATTTTTGTATTTTTATTTGTGAAGATGAGATTGATACAAAGGTGAGGATGAGATGATAGAAAGGGGAGTGAAGATGAAGATGAAGATGATATGTAGATGAAGATGAAGATTAGGTGGCAGTGAGTGAGTGATTGAGTGAATACAATATAAAGATTAGATCGGTTTATGTTTTATTTATTTATTTATTTATTGTGAGAATACAATATAAAGAAGATAATGGGAGTGAGTGAGTGATTGAGTGAAATGACCAAAGTACCCCTTCTTTAAACGGTCAAACTAAGTTTGACTAACGGTGTTAGGAAAAATGGACCAAACCCGTTACGGGTCAGCGAAAATGGACGAAACCCGTTACGTTTGAAACTATTGGACCAAAACCGTTATACCCGGTAAAGCACGAGGACCAAAAATGTAGTTTACTCTAAAGTTTATATGTTGATGTCTTTGGTGACTTTTATTAGTGCATTGATAACCTCTGTGTCTAGCTGATTCTTGCTTGGGTCGCCATGCCCCTTCCTCGCCTATTTATTCTAGCGTCTCTAGAAAAGTAGGATAGACATAAGTAATCATTAAGGGTTTACTCGCCGATAAGATTAGAGCCAACGAGAAAGGTTTAATTATATACACTTCATATAAAACTAGCAATAAAACAAGTGACAAGCTATTTAATTATCAGGACAGGTCTTCTTATTGTCTCGAGTATCTATCTGTGTACGTGTGTGCTAATCGCTGATTCGTGCTCATTAGTTTAGTTTTCTATTTAATTATAACCAAACTGTGCCAGTCTCTCAGGCTGAACCCCCTTGCGTTAGATTAGGTTGTATAACTAACTTAGGATATTAAAATACTGATTAGAATAACTAGATAATACGTTCCACTCTTAGTGATCGACACTCTGCATACCATTATATTCATACTGACCGGGTACACTGCTCGTTAAGTGTGTGTGTTATTGATAAGTCGGCTAAATATAAATTTAAAACTTGAGTAGGCATTAATACTGCTAAACCGCAACGACACATCACGCGCATCAATCACCAACATTAAAGATGCGGTTTTTAATCTTAGAGTCATGAATCCTCTTCGTTTTCTCTTTGTAGATTAAAGAGTTCATGTAGGCTTGATCCCGAAGTTCGTTTAATTCATTCAATTGAACTTTGAAGTGATCACCCACGGTCTTAAGGTCAAAATTGGCATGTTTCAAGGCCTAATATGCCTTATGTTCGAGCTCGATGGGCAGATGGCAAGTTTTTTCGTAAACCAGCTTGTAAGGGGTACACCCGATGGGTGTCTTGTAAGCGGTTCGGAAAGCCCATAATGTATCATCCAATTTGTCTACCAACGAGGCTCGGTTTTCACCAATGGTTCTTTCAAGGATATGTTTCAATACACGATTCGAAACCTCGACTTGACCGCTTGTTTGCGGGTGATACGCGGTAGAAAGTCGGTGGGTGACACCATACTTGAGCATAACTTTTGCAAATTGATCATTACAGAAGTGAGTACCGCGATCACTGATTATAGCCCAAGGAGTTCCGAATCGGGAGAAGAGATTTTTAAAGAACTTAACCACAACTCGGGCGTCGTTAGTGGGGAGCGCTTTCGCTTCGACCCATTTGGACAAGTAGTCGACGGCCATGAGTATATACTTATTCGCTCGTGAAGACGGGAATGGCCCCATAAAATCGATGCCCCACACGTCAAAAATCTCGCAGACTTGAATTGCATTTTGAGGCATTTCGTCTTTTTGCAATATTTTTCTTTGACGTTGGCAAGAGTCACATGACTTTACCAAGTCGTGGGCATCGCGATAGATAGTCGGCCAATAAAACCAAGAATCAAAGACTTTTTTAGCGGTGTAGCTGGCACCATGATGCCCCCCCGTGGGTCCATTATGGCAAGCCGTGAGAATGTAAACGGCTTCTTGGCCATGCATACACCGTCTAATCACTTGATCGGCACATATTCTGAACAAGTTGGGGTCGTCCCAGAAATAATGTTTAACATCTTTGAAAATTTTCTTTTTCTGCTGGGACGACATCCCTTTCACCACAAAATTCCCCGCATGGTAATTTGCATAGTCGGCAAACCATGGAGTACTCGGATCATTCTTTAAAGATACCATCCCAAGTGTCTCGAGAGGAAATGTTTCGGTGATTTCCTTTTTCTCGAGAACACTTTGATGGGGATTTTCAAGTCTGGATAAGTGATCAGCGGCCAGATTCTCTACTCCTTTTTTTTTCACGAATGATAATATCAAATTCCTGGAGCAGAAGAATCCACCGGAGTAATCTCGGCTTAGCATCTTGCTTCGCTAAGAGATACTTGAGAGCAGAATGGTCCGTATACACTATTCTTTTGGATAAGACAAGATATGGTCTAAATTTCTCAAAAGCGTAGACAACAGCCAATAACTCTTTCTCGGTAGTAGTATAATGAGATTGAGCATCGGTCATTGTCTTGCTAGCATAGTGTATCGGCTGAAAGTACTTAGATTTGCGTTGCCCCAGGACTGCACCAATAGCATAATCACTTGCATCACACATGAGCTCAAAGGGCAAGTCCCAATCAGGGGCAACCAAGATCGCTGCTTCCGTTAATTTACTTTTAAGAACCATGAATGCTTCGATGAATTCGGGAGAGAAGAAGAATGGAGCATCTTTTTCAAGAAGATGGGTCAGAGGCCGGGCGATTTTAGAAAAATCTTAAATAAATCGTCGGTAGAAACCGGCATGACCAAGGAAACTTCGGATTCCTTTGACGGTGGTGGGATGAGGTAGCTTAGCGATAACATTGACTTTAGCTCGATCGACCTCAATCCCGGATTTGGAAATCTTATGGCCGAGGACAATGCCCTCTTTAACCATGAAGTGGCACTTCTCCCAATTTAGAACGAGATTGGTGTTTTCACACCGTTCAAGCATTTTGTCTAAATGGGAGAGGCAAGATGAGAAATAATTTCCATAGACCGAGAAACCATCCATAAAGACTTCCATTGTTTTCTCGATCATATCATGGAATATTGCCATCATGCACCTTTGGAACGTGCCTGGGGTGTTGCATAAACCGAAAGGCATACGTCGGTAGGCAAATATACCATAAGGGCAAGTGAAGGTGGTCTTTTCCTGATCTTGGGGATCAATTGGTATTTGAAAATACCCGGAAAAGCCATCGAGAAAACAATAGAACTCATTTTTCGCTAAACGCTCAAGCATTTGATCCATAAAAGGAAGCGGGAAATGGCCTTTACGGGTAGCATCATTGAGTTTACGGTAATCAATACACACTCTCCATCCGGTGATGAGACGTGTAGGAATCAACTCATTTTCTTCATTTGTAACAACGGTTATAACCCCCTTTTTGGGTACACAATGGACGGGACTCACCCACGGGCTATCAGAGATCGGGTAAATCATTCTGGCATCAAGAAGTTTGAGAACTTCCTTTTTGATCACCTCATGAATTTTCGGGTTTACCCTTCTCTGTTGTTGAACCGCGGGTTTGAAGTCATCCTCCATTAAGATCTTATGTGTAAAACCCAAAATTTGAACAATCTGAAATGACCAAAATACCCTCTAGTTTCGAAATTTTAAGAACTTATGAAATAAGCTATAAATTAAAAACTTGAGTTATATAACATGTTATGACTCGAAACCATACAATATGAACATATAATCCAAAGTATTATATGAAATTATATATGAACCTTATGATATAAATTATAGCACGTTTAATATGTCACATTATAGGCCAAAAATATTTAAACATGTACACAACATATAAATGGAAAATAAGTAAGAATTTTAGCTAATTTGGAAAGTGCAAATCACACTTAAACACACCCAAAATTTCGTCCATATCCCTCCCTACTTCTTCTCATACAACCGTGTATGATACTCTCCATCAAAAACCCTAGCTCTCTTTTCTCCTTCTCCATTTGTACGGCTATCTTCAAAAAAAAATGAGAGAAACAAACCCTAGGAACTTGTTCATTCGATCATCACAAGAAGAGGAGGAGTGAAGCCTTGATCATTGTGTTCTTATTCAAATCATATCACAAATAAGGTAATCAATACACATCATGATTTAATCCATTCGAATTTTGAAGCGAAACCCTAATTATTTACATAAAATATTAAATCTGCTACTGGTCTGGAATTTTGTTCGATTTAATCAATCGAATCTTGATGAGAACTAAGTGTTTTTAGGTGGTTTTTGAATCTAGAATTAAATTAAATGAAATAGCTTTCTGTAGAAATTAACCTTGTAATTTTTAGAGGCCTGGAAGACCACTTTTTGATTTTTGGAAAGTTAAGTGTCAAATCAGATTCGTATGTCTGGAAAAACAGTCTGGGATTTCCATTTTTCATTTTCAAACCGTAACGAATTAGAAGGTCTCTTTTGAACTGAGTAATATTTGATGTGTCTATTAGTTACTGGAATTTTTCTAGATTTTTATAAATTTTCTAAATGGGTTTGAGGATTAATTACTTTTCGGGTGTTTTAATTGATCCGGATCTGGAATAGGTTTGGAAAATGGATTTTTCATTCATACCTATACTAGTTAATAAAATCTGGAAAAATTTGGTAAAATACTAGAGGCAATGAGGTATCTCTGTGAATTTTGGTGAATTTTATTTTGAAGATATATTATGATTCATAATTTATTTTAAACAGGCCCAGTCCATACTTAAAAACTGTTAAAGTGTAAAGAACTTTTAAAACGTGTTATTTGGTTACTTTTCTAAAAACTAAACGGTACAAATTGTAAATTGTGAAACTTGAAGGAATTAAGTGTCATTCTGTATAAAAGGAATATTTAAATCAGTAGGTAAAGTATTTTCATTGTGATGCATTTGAATTTAGAATAATTACAGTTTAAACTCTGAACTATGAAAATCTGTCATAATTAACCCTAAAGTTTTATAACTTGATAAAAGATACCTTAATACCATAATATTCTATAATTAAGGACTTAACTAAATCTGTAATATCAATATCTGGTTAAATATGGAAATCTGTTAATTCTGAAAACCTGTTAAAAATTGAAAGTTACTTAAAATGGAAAGGTAAACTAAAAGGAATAATATGAATTAGAATCCGTAGTAATTCCGTCTTCTACTTCTTTAGGTGTGAAGAAGGAGAAGTCCTGATTTCTGTTCTGTGTCTGTTTTGCTTATTCTGCTTTGCTAATAAGGTACAGATATTCTGCCCTTTTTCAGTAAGGGTTTTTCATCCCCTTTTCTTTCAGTTTTACATTTTCTTTATTAGGATCTCCGATACCACTGCTATGTTCCCTTCTGTTGTGAATCTTTGTTGTGATCTGTTTGTCTTGAACCTTTTGTTTGAACCTCTGCTATGATTCTTTTATTCTGAACCTTTTTCCTGAACTCTGATTGTAAACTGGTTTGTGAACCTTTGATGTGTTTCTTCTGTTCTGAACCTTTCTTGAACCTTTGTGTTTTGATCTCTTGGTCTGAACCCTGAATTTGTGAATCTTGATTGAATCTGATCTGTGAACCTTGTTCTGAACCTTAACCTGATATATCTGTTGTAAACTTGATTTGATTTTTGGTATAAACCTTAACCTGATAAATCCTTAGCTGAACCTAATTGATTTTGAACCTTTATTAAACTACATATGAAACTGTTTAAGAAAAGCTATTTTAAAAAGAAGCAATACCACTTGAAATGGAAGTTACTAAAAGTTTTGGAAGACCATTTTTGTGAAAACTGTTTTGTAATATCATTTCAATGAAAACCATTATTAAAGGATTGATTTAAATGAACTTTTGACAGGAACTTCTGAAATGGATTATTGCTATAAACTTGTAATTCTTAACCTTTGATATACTCTTTTGGACTATTGGAAATAAACCTTTTAATCTGAACTTACGTTTTGATATTAAACTTAATCTGATAAACTTTGATTTGCACCTTATTATCTTATTCTGAATTGTTGACATGACCCTTCTGCCATGAACCCTTAGATATGACTCTGTTTATAATATGACATCTGACCTTGACCACAGTCTGATATCCGAGCCAATCACTAGGCATGAGGGTTTCATGTCCATGTCATTGATGCACCGATGGCATGACTCTAGGGCAGGAGAGTGATGACCTGTCCCGTCCCTGATTTTATCTGTTATGTAGGAGAAGATTCGGGCCTACTGGGGCGTATGGATGCATCCTAGATCTGATCTGTTTCTGTTATCTGTTATTATGTTATCTGTTATATATATAATTATATATATATATATATATATATATATATATATATAATATATATATATATATATATATATATATATCTCTGGTGACTGATGGTGTGTGCGATACACGTCTTTCACATATCTTGGAGCTGATCACTCCGATTTGATACATGAGGTCACCCCTCATATTATCTGGTTACTTGAGAGGTATCCCCTCTAGATTACTTATGTGACTACACTGTTATGATATTATCTGTTATCTGGGCTCGTGATAGATTTCTGTTCCCTTTATTCTTAAACCTTATTTATTTATTCTTATTTCATTTCATTTATTCCATTTCTTATTCCTATTCCTTCATTTGACTTGTGTCTGTATGATCTGTACTTTCTGATTTCTGTTGCACTGCTCTGTATTTCCTGATTTTCCTTTGTACTGCTATCTGTTATCGTTTCTGTTATCTATATATCTGTTCACTGAGCTTTTGAAGCTCAGCCGCATTTATTTTCCTGCGGCAGGTTTTAGTAGGAAGCTGGGAATGAGTGAGAGTGTACCTCTGGACTTAGAAGGCTTGGTAGCTATTCTTGATTAGAATTGGATAGAAGATATTATGTTTTAGAATTAGTTTTGCAAGCTTTCATTGTAACCTTGAAGGTTTAGTATTTCATTTGTAATCCTTTGAGATTTTTGTATTACCGTAAGATGTATGCTTTGTTATGTTCTGATATGAATCCATTGTTGTGATATCTTTACCCTTGTCGGGTTGGGGTGTTACAATTTATGGTATCAGAGGTCACAGGCTGCGACTCGGAATACATTTACCCTTGACCTGTGAATTCAGGACCACTAAGTTTCCACTGTAGGCGCTCGTAGGATAACCTTTGAGAATTTGCTGTAGGATTTCCCTATAGGAACTTAAATTCTGACCAGTGAGGAATGGGTTGATTATAAGGCATTTTGTTTAAGTATCATTGCTTCCTCATTACTCTGATTCGGGCCTTGTTTTGGTTTAAGCCTGTTAAAATCACATTTGGAAATTTAGAGCTTATGCCTTGCATCACCTAAGAAATGAAACCTAAATAAACCTGAAGCATTGAGAATTGCATAGTAATTGTCTGACACTATTTGATCCTTGCTTTCAGATTCTGACTCCGACCTCTGAACCTTTTGTTAATCATATGATGCCTCTTCGGGCATTCTGAGAATCCCCATATCGATGATGTACTTGATACATTCTGTTATTTGTTTCTTGCTTCTGATAATCATCTATGAATCTTTTGACACTATTTGATTCCGTCTTAACCATTTCTGTTCCCATGAGAAGTCTTGTGGTGTTTAACCACGAGTATAAAAGGTTCTCCCTCTTATTCTGAATGGTAAAGATCTGCTTTGTCGATCCGTTTTCATTGATAATTAACCTTGATTTTCTCCTGATAAAAGATTAGTTGATTGATCATTCAATGGTGACGACTATCCTCCTATCTCTCCCTTCGGCATTTGAAACAATTTTGAACCCCTACCATGATTACCGACTGTTAAATTTTTGCTGCCACTACCTGATTTTGACCTTCACTCTGATCTGTTTGATAAACAGTCTGATATCTTTCCGACCATCCCGAAGGCCGTTTAACCCTAATTTGGTTGACACCTTCTATAAATTCATTACCGTGCTGAATATAAATGTATCATCTGATACTATTTCTGTCTTGCAAATCCATACCACTCCTATAAGAACTCTGGTAATTTTTTTTTACCTTGGATATAGAAGTTGATTCCCTCCCTTGAATGATGAATCTTAATTGCCAATCAGTTTTCCTTTGGAAGGATTTGATGCAAATACCGTCTCTGTATGGAATTGTTAACTGAGCATATGATGCTGATATCCGATATCTCATAAGTCTCACTTCTGCAATTATACGATGTTCGTATTACCGATGATGTACACCCTACCTGTCACTTATGCTAAAAAGCTAAACCAAAAACTCCAACACCTTGAACTGTTCGCGTACCTATCCCCACACTATACTGAACCATGTACTTGACTCTGACATATGAACTATCCGTCTGGTTAAGTGACCATATACGTTCTGCGAATCTGTTTACTATTGATATACTTGATTTTGGAGATCTTGTGATTATTGATTGACTGGTTCTTCAGCTATCATAAACTACCGCATCTGAAATGTAACAATCTATTCCACCCTACTTTTGATATAATGACCTCTAACCGCTTAAATATGTTAAGCTTAACCCTGCTATGGAAATATGTACCCTGACCTCATTTGATTATCAAATTCTCCTGACACCCTATTAGTATCCACCCTAGAAAGTGTTGGCATTGAAAGTTTTGTTGTACAAATTTTCTGGCATTTTCTGATGAAACTCTTGGGTTTTCTCTCCTGTTGAGCAGAAAAATTGACTCTGAACCGATCTCAGTTAATGAACCATGATGCTGGAGAAGATGATGAGATATGTTTTTGTCCACCTCAGTGTTCCCCTTGAATACCCCTATTAGTTTATGAAGAAGAAAGAGAAAATTTTGCGTCTGCATATCAACTATCGTAAACTTAACCGTAATCTCACTGTAATCACTTTTCATTTCTGAGTATAAATGATTAAATTATTCTATCCTTGTGAACTCTGTATCAGACAACCTCATTTAATGTTCGAAGGACTGAAGAAGCAACCACAAGAACTCCTGAGAAGGGAGATGACTAACTGAGAGCAACTTCCGTAAAGTAATTCAGTTTTATTCGTAAAGATGGGTGATGTGATTTAGATATGAAGTTTCCCTGAAGTGATTCATGAAAACTGTTTTCGTACTCATTGTGACCATTATGAGTCTTAAATAATGCCAATAGTATTGGCTAATAAGAATCATGTTTTCACGAGTATCTGGACAATTGTCATAGTATGACAGCATGTTTGTGCCCTGAGACGAACGAGGAAACATGTAGACCATCTTCGTATTAAATGGAATGACCTTTGTTCTGGAAGAGTAGATGTGATTGGCGTTCAGAGATTGTAGCAGACACCACTACCAAGCATCCGATGACGACAGCAATCTGAGTTGGCGAATTCCGAACTGTGCTAGCAGACTTGTCCAAGACTCGCAGTCTTGCTTCTCTATTCATTTTAGCTGTACTAAGATGAATTGAGAGCAGAAGCAGACTTGCGTATGGAATTTGAGATCATGAGTTTAAATGGATGAAAATTCTGAAGCGAACGTTTGTGTTTGGAAGAATAAATTATGTGACAAATGAAGCTATGGATGACATAATTTACTTCTGCTCGACCTATTTAAAAATCTGTTACCTGATGATAAAATCCTTTGAATGATTTAGGTTCTCTGTAGTAATTCCGCTCTGTGTTCATTCTGTGTATGTCGGACGATGGTTTTGTTATGTAAAATTTGACGAATGATGGATGATCTGATGTACCAAATTCTGATAGACGTTCTAGGACTTCCGTTAATTTTTTTTGAGTAATTCGTTCTCCTCTTAGTTAGGGTATTTGATTCTGATGAACTCTGAGACCATAGGAAGACAAGGTGGGTTAAGATAAGCTATTCTGTTCACGACTTGAGATAAAATATGACCATCATGAGGGCATATTTATATGATGCCAGTATTATGACGTCTGGCCAACGTGATAATACTTACATCATATGACGTGCACTGGTTGTGGGCATAGGATATTTCGAGAAGTGCCTTAAAACTTTAGAAATTCCGATAACTGTTGGGATTATCTCCATTAGTGAGACTGTAAGTTCATTCTGACTGTACGCGTAATCTGCTTTCACCGTTCTGTGAATTGATACGTCTGGAACCTCGTCGCGCATTCTGCTGACCCCTGAGCTTCTGATAATAATCTTAAGTTCTGTTATAGAACTTCTGCCAATTGATGTTACCGATAATCTATTTCTGTACACTCTAATCTGATCTGTCAATTCAATTTCTGTGGACGGCATATCCGTCAAAATCCTATGTATTTCCTGCGTCTCTTCCGAGAGAATCCGATCATCATCTATTACGTTTGGCATATTATTCTTTGGATCTGGATTCAGTATGATTTGTCTTTTCTGAGGAAACCGAAGCTTTGATCAACAAGATAGAGTCATGAGAAACAAGTCTTCCATATTTCTGTTCACAGCCAGTTGTGTTTCCGTTTCGTTTCGCCTCAATTTTCGAGGACGAAAATTTTTCTTTTAGAGGGGAAGAAGTTGTAAAACCCAAAATTTGAACAATCTGAAATGACCAAAATACCCTCTAGTTTCGAAATTTTAAGAACTTATGAAATACGTTATAAATTAAAAACTTGAGTTATATAACATGTTATGACTCGAAACCATACAATATGAACATATAATCCAAAGTATTATATGAAATTATATATGAACCTTATGATATAAATTATAGCACGTTTAATATGTCACATTATAGGCCAAAAATATTTAAACATGTACACAACATATAAATGGAAAATAAGTAAGAATTTTAGCTAATTTGGAAAGTGCAAATCACACTTAAACACACCCAAAATTTCGTCCATATCCCTCCCTACTTCTTCTCATACAACCGTGTATGATACTCTCCATCAAAAACCCTAGCTCTCTTTTCTCCTTCTCCATTTGTACGGCTATCTTCAAAAAAAAAAGGAGAGAAACAAACCCTAGGAACTTGTTCATTCGATCATCACAAGAAAAGGAGGAGTGAAGCCTTGATCATTGTGTTCTTATTCAAATCATATCACAAATAAGGTAATCAATACACATCATGATTTAATCCATTCGAATTTTGAAGCGAAACCCTAATTATTTACATAAAATATTAAATCTGCTACTGGTCTGGAATTTTGTTCGACTTTAATCAATCGAATCTTGATGAGAACTAAGTGTTTTTAGGTGGTTTTTGAATCTAGAATTAAATTAAATGAAATAGATTTCTGTATAAATTAACCTTGTAATTTTTAGAGGCCTGGAAGACCACTTTTTGATTTTTGGAAAGTTAAGTGTCAAATCGGATTCGTATGTCTGGAAAAACAGTCTGGGTTTTCCATTTTTCATTTTCCAACCGTAACGAATTAGACGGTCTCCTTTGAACTGAGTAATAATTAATGTGTCTATTAGTTACTGGAATTTTTATAGATTTTTATAAATTTTATAAATGGGTATGAGGATTAATTACTTTTCGGGTGTTTTAATTGATCCGGATCTGGAACAGCTTTGGAAAATGGATTTTTCATTCGTACCTATACTAGTTAATAAAATCTGAAAAAAATTGGTAAAATACTAGGGGCAATGAGGTATCTCTGTGAATTTTGGTGAATTTTATTTCGAAGATATAATATGATTCATAATTTATTTTAAACAGGCCCAGTCCATACTTAAAAACTGTTAAAGTGTAAAGAACTTTTAAAAGGTGTTATTTGGTTACTTTTCTAATAACTAAAGGGTACAAATTGTAAATTGTGAAACTTGAAGGAATTAAGTGTCATTCTGTATAAAAGGAATATTTAAATCAGTAGGTAAAGTATTTTCATTGTGATACCTTTGAATTTAGAATAATTACAGTTTAAACTCTGAACTATGAAAATCTGTCATAATTAACCCTAAAGTTTTATAACTTGATAAAAGATACCTTAATACCATAATATTCTGTAATTAAGGACTTAACTAAATCTGTAATATCAATATCTGGTTAAATATGGAAATCTGTTAATTCTGGAAACCTGTTAAAAATAGAAAGTTACTTAAAATGGAAAGGTAAACTAAAAGGAATAATCTGAATTAGAATCCATAGTAATTCCGTCTTCTACTTCTTTGGGTGTGAAGAAGGAGAAGTCCTGATTTCTGTTCTGTGTCTGTTTTGCTTATTCTGCTTTGCTAATAAGGTACAGATATTCTGCCCTTTTTCAGTAAGGGTTTTTCATCCCCTTTTCTTTCAGTTTTACATTTTCTTTATTAGGATCTCCGATACCACTGCTATGTTCCCTTCTGTTGTGAATCTTTGTTGTGATCTGTTTGTCTTGAACCTTTTGTTTGAACCTCTGCTATGATTCTTTTATTCTGAACCTTTTTCCTGAACTCTGATTGTAAACTGGTTTGTGAACCTTTGATGTGTTTCTTCTGTTCTGAACCTTTCTTGAACCTTTGTGTTTTGATCTCTTGTTCTGAACCCTGAATTTGTGAATCTTGATTGAATCTGATCTGTGAACCTTGTTCTGAACCTTAACCTGATATATCTGTTGTAAACTTGATTTGATTTTTGGTATAAACCTTAACCTGTTAAATCCTTATCTGAACCTAATTGATTTTGAACCTTTATTAAACTACATATGAAACTGTTTAAGAAAAGCTATTTTAAAAAGAAGCGATACCACTTGAAATAGAAGTTACTAAAAGTTTTGGAAGACCATTTTTATGAAAACTATTTTGTAATATCATTTCAATGAAAACCATTATTAAAGGATTGATTTAAATGAACTTTTGACAAGAACTTCTGAAATGGATTATTGCTATAAACTTGTAATTCTTAACCTTTGATATACTCTTTTGGACTATTGGAAATAAACCTTTTAATCTGAACTTACGTTTTGATATTAAACTTAATCTGATAAACTTTGATTTGCACCTTATTATCTTATTCTGAATTGTTGACATGACCCTTCTGCCATGAACCCTTAGATATGACTCTGTTTATAATATGACATCTGACCTTGACCACAGTCTGATATCCGAGCCAATCACTAGGCATGAGGGTTTCATGTCCATGTCATTGATGCACCGATGGCATGACTCTAGGGCAGGAGAGTGATGACCTGTCCCGTCCCTGATTTTATCTGTTATGTAGGAGAAGATTCGGGCCTACTGGGGCGTATGGATGCATCCTAGATCTGATCTGTTTCTGTTATCTGTTATTATGTTATCTGTTATATATATATATATATATATAATATATATATAATATATATATATATATATATATATATATATATATATATATATATATATATATATATATATATATATATATATATATATCTGGTGACTGATGGTGTGTGCGATACACGTCTTTCACATATCTGGGAGCTGATCACTCCGATTTGATACATGAGGTCACCCCTCATATTATCTGGTTACTTGAGAGGTATCCCCTCTAGATTACTTATGTGACTACACTGTTATGATATTATCTGTTATCTGGGCTCGTGATAGATTTCTGTTCCCTTTATTCTTAAACCTTATTTATTTATTCTTATTTCATTTCATTTATTCCATTTCTTATTCCTATTCCTTCATTTGACTTGTGTCTGTATGATCTGTACTTTCTGATTTCTGTTGCACTGCTCTGTATTTCCTGATGTTCCTTTGTACTGCTATCTGTTATCGTTTCTGTTATCTATATATCTGTTCACTGAGCTTTTGAAGCTCAGCCGCATTTATTTTCCTGCGGCAGGTTTTAGTAGAAAGCTGGGAATAAGTGAGAGTGTACCTCTGGACTTAGAAGGCTTGGTAGCTATTCTGGATTAGAATTGGATAGAAGATATTATGTTTTAGAATTAGTTTTGCAAGCTTTCATTGTAACCTTGAAGATTCAGTATTTCATTTGTAATCCTTTGAGATTTTTGTATTACCGTAAGATGTATGCTTTGTTATGTTCTGATATGAATCCATTGTTGTGATATCTTTACCCTTGTCGGGTTGGGGTGTTACATTATGGGTACATAATTTAGGGTCAATTCCCTTGATATCAGAGATTTGCCAAGCGATGGTACTCTTATGCTTTTTAAGCACGTCTAGGAGTTGGGTCTTCTCCTCATCTTTAAGGTCTTTGGAAATGATGATGGGAAATTTGTTGGTATCTCCCAAGAAAGCATACTCAAGATGAGGAGGTAAATCCTTGAGCTCGAGCTCCAGAGGATTCTCAGTAGACGACTTAATTTCTTTAATTTATTCATGTTTAATTTCCGTCAGAGGGAGAGAAGATGTCGGATCTTCATTCAATAATCTTTCAAGCAAAAGAATATCTCCCTTCGGATCAAGATAAGAGTCATCAACTTCCGGTGAAGTTGGTGTGTCAATAGCAAGAAAGTCCTCGACCTCTTCCAAGAAGAAATCACCTCCCTCAAACGGAGTGAGGGACGGGGAAGGGTCAGAAAGAATAGGTTGAGAAGAAGGAGTGGGATTTCCACTCAAGGATTTGTCAGAAAATCCAAGAACTTCTTGAAAATACTCCTCCGAGGCAACATCAATCACATCAATTCTATTAACCGAATTAGAGTCCTGATTGGAGGAGTATTTGAAAGTTCGATCAAGGTTGAAGGTCACGGTTTCATCATCCACCCGTAACGTTATTTCTTCACCATAAACGTCAATTAGAGCACGACCGGTTCTCAAGAATGATCTTCCGAGTATTAGAGGAACTCGGGGATCAGCATCAAATTTAACCACCACAAAATCAGCGGGAAAATGAAACTTCCCTACTTTGACAAAGACATCCTCGGCTATTCCCAGTGGATGAGTTATAGAACGATCCGCTAGCTCGAGGGTCATACAAGTAGGAGTAAGCTCAGGGAGAGAAAGCTTTTTCCAAACGGAAAATGGCATTAGGTTGATGCTTGCACCAAGATCGGCCAAGGCGTAGCAATCAACCATTCCCGGAAAATCACATGGAATGAGAAATTTTCCGGGGTCTCCGAGCTTTTCGGGAAGCTTCTTGAGGAGAACTGCTGAGCAATTCTCATTCAGAGGTGTTTTTGCTAACTCAAATAATTTTTCTTTGTTGCTTAATAACCCCTTAATTGTGGAAGCAAACTTGGGCATCAAAAGTAAAGCATCCGCGAAGCTTATGTCAAAATGCAAATCTTGAAAGATTTGGAACAATTTCTCCATTTGATTTGTAGCTTTTTCACGGAGCTTTTGATCATTCAATCTTGAAGGATATGGAAGTTTGGCTTTGATTGGAGTTTCTTTTGGAGCAAAAACAATTTTTGGTTTGGATGTGGTTGGACAACCTGAGGTTGGACGTCTTTGGTACTTCCGTTGTTAGTAGGAAGCATCGTGTTCTTTTGTCACCTCGGTCTCACGGTCAACTACCTTGGGAGGAAGAGAAGAAGAGGTAGTCGGAGCCGTGGGTCCATCATATGATACACCACTCCTTGTAGTGATCGCTTTCACATCGCCCCTAGGGTTAGCGATCGTGTTGCTAGGAAGAGTTCTTGAGCCCGAGGGTCGATCATTTAAAGACTTCTTGATCTCAGCTATTTGGTTAACCAACATCCGATTGGTTTCTTCTTGGGATTTCATGAATTGTTTCAACAACTCATCCAAGGACGTCTGATTTTGATTAAAACCTTGGTTTTGATTGAAATTTTGCCCTCGGTTTTGAACATTCTCTAGATTTTGGTTGAAATTTCCCTGATTTTGAACTCGGTTTTGAAAGCCCTGATTTTGACCTTGATTTTGAAAACCTTGGTTTTGGAAACCTTGGTTCACCCGACTTTGATTTTGAGTGAATTGGGCATTTCGGTTTTGCCCATTTGGATTTTGATGATTGAAACCGGGTGGTACGAGAAAATTGTTAGAACGGTAGCTAAGAAGATTACGGTCTCCTTGGGGTTGATAGCCGTTACCTCCCTAATTATAGGATCCCGAAGCAGCATAAACGCTCTCTTGAGTGTTGCCACCGGTGGCTGGACACTCGAAATACGGGTGTGGACCACCACATGTTTCACAGCTTTGATTTACCACATTTGCTTGATGATTATTGTTATTTTGATTTGCTTGTTGCAATCTCAACATAGCGGTGGCTAAATCATCTACCTTTTTGGTGAGTACGGCCATTTGGGGTGAAGAGTCCGTAGTGATAGATTTAGTTGACTCGTTCCTCTCGACAGAGGAATCCCAATAATTATGGTGGGCGGTCATATTTTTGATTAACTCTTGGCACTCTTCGGGTCGCCTTTTCATAAAGGTACCACCCGCCGCAGCATTGATCGTGTCACGGTGTCTTAGTGTTAAACCATTATAGAACGTGTCTATTATGGTGACTAATAACATATTGTGATTAGGACACCGATCAATCGAAAGTTTGTAGCGTTCCCATGTTTCGATTAAAGATTCGTCGGGAAGCTGGCGAAAGTTGCTTATATCATTTCTCAATTTCGTCACCATCGACGGTGGGAAATATTTCACCAAGAATTTTGAAGTCATTTCATTGAATCTATGAATTGAATTCTTGGGAAGACGATCAAACCATGCGATGGCATGATGCGTCAAGGAATATGGGAAAAGATACAAGCGAAGGGCGTCATCGGGTACCCCATTTTGTTGGGTGACGATAATGAATTTATCAAGATGCTTATTTGCATCTTCACCCGGTAAACCGTGGAATTGGCAGGAATTTTGGACTTGTTGGATCATATGATGTTTAAGTCCAAAATCCGCAGCTAGGATGTTAACGGGAGCAATAGTTCCGCCCCATCCTTGCATGGTTGGTTGGCACAACTCCTCCATCGTTTGGAGATCGGGAGCTGGCTCATCATTGTTTGGATTAGTATCCATCTCTTCGATGTCTTGAAAATCAAGACGTCGACCTCGACGAATAATTCTTTCGGGATTGGAAACTGGTGAACGAAGATTTGGTGTAGAAGAACGTGTGTTCATACACCAAAGAGAATTGAACGTTTAAAAAGAAAACAGAATTTGGAAATGAAAATATTTTTGGATTTTTGAAGAAAAACACAATATTTTTGGTATCAATTTGTCAACTGAAATTCGTTTCTCTCAAAACTACTCGCAGAGTGGCGGCAGAGGTCCGCTCAAAAGCTGATTAAAAACCCGCCTCTTTTGGTTCGTCAATTTAATGTCAAACCATCCTTAAACCACTTGTATAGGTTGTAATTTCAAGATAATCCGAAAACAATTAACTTACGATTTGTTTTGTTGATTTTTATTTATTTGGTATTGTAAACACTTTTAGAAAAGTGTTAATGGTGTTTTTTTTTTTTTTTTTTTTTTTTTTTTTTTTTTTTTTTTTTTTTTAGAAAATATTCACAAAGAAAGTTTTCAAAACAAGAGTCGACAAATGAGAGTTTAAAAATTCGCTTCACCCCTCCCCGGCAACGGCGCCAAAAATTGATTCGCGAAAATCAATGTGTAATTATTTTCAAGGAAACACAAGTGAAGTATGTGTAACCCGGTTCGTTATCCCCGATGAAGGATGAATGGAATCCGTGATCACGATTTGTGCTTGTGTGGATTGAATAGTGTAAAAGAATGGATATGGATTTCTATGCTAGGATGGATAAAAAAGATTCGAACAATTTTCTAAAGCAACGTGAGAAAATCTAGAAACGTGAATTATAGCGAACGAGAATTGGAAAAATAACTTGGAAAATGGAATCTCATGTAACTAATAACTACGAGAAACATAAATAGGCTATGGATAAAGGACTAATAAGCTAATTATAAGCTAACTAGACATGGAAATAAGCTGAGGTAACTTAATACCACCTAAGTAAGCATAAATGAGCAGAATAAGAAACACTCTAAGCTAATAAGCACTGATTGAACCAAATAAGCCTAAGGGGTCTGCTGTTGTACTATGGTGCAGGGGAAAAAATGGCTTTTTCAAGCCACTGAAAAGCACTAATAAGCTGTTTATAAAAAATCATAAAAATATGGACCAACTAGATTAGCAACACAATATTAACTGTACCAAATTATAGCTTATGAGGACTTATATCTAACAAATGAAAAATTAAAGGAAACGGTTGAAAAGTGAAAAAAAAAAAAAAAAAAATGCAGTCTGCTAATGGACTGAGGTGATCAGTGAGCATGCAAAGGGCACAAACCAAATTGAGCTTAATCCAACTCTTGTGTATCCACTAATTGGACTCAAAGGACCATAGAAATGCAACAAGAAAGGTCAAAATGAGCTTATTGCCATAATAAGCTGTTTTGATTAGTTCATAGCCTAGGATTGTGATGCGCGTGATGTGTCGTTGCGGTTTAGCAGTTTTAATGCCTACTCAAGTTTTAAATTTATATTTAGCCGACTTATCAATAACACACACACTTAACGAGCAGTGTACCCGGTCAGTATGAAGATAATGGTAAGTAGAGTGTCGATCACTAAGAGTGGAACGTATTATCTCGTTATTCTAATCAGTATTTTAATATCCTAACGCAAGGGGGTTTCAGCCTGAGAGACTGGTACGGTTTGTTTGCAATTAAATAATAAAATAAACCAATAGGCACGAATCAGCAAGTAGCACACACGTACACAGATAAATACTTGAGACAATAAGAGGGCTGTCCTTATGATTAAGTAGATTGTCACTTGTTTTATTGATAGCTTTATATGAAGTGTATGTAGTTAACCCTTTCTCGTTGGTCCTAATCTTATCGGCGAGTAAACCCTTAATGATTACTTATGTCTAAAAGTTATTCCTAAGTGATCAATTTAGTAATAACCGTGGGAGCCACATTATGTCCCGCAGTCAAATGCCCGCAAGCCACTAATAAACACAGAGGTTATCAATGCACTAATAAGTAGTAACCAAAGACATCAACATATAAACTTTAATTGATGGGAAAGCAAGTATTAAAGGTAGTGCAATCTTTCGTTGTCACATTACACAAGCCACCAATCCTGATGAATTAAAGTTTGCTAACACAATAAAACAAAACTACTTAATGAATTAAACACATGCAGCACCTTCTTACAGCTCTTGTATCTTTGATTTGGGTGTGTCTTGTGCTGCCTCCTTGACTGAATTCGTCCTTTGTTTCTCCTGTTCGAACTTCGGTTTTAGGTTTTTTCGAACTTGTAATTCGTCTGGTCTACGGGGTATTTATAGTTTCTGTCTGAGGGAAGATGCGGCGCATCTACTAAGTAGATGCGGCGCATGTACTTAACTTCGCGTGGGGTCCAAGATTATAATATTCAGGAATATTCGTACACCGCCAGAAGATGCGGCGTAACTCCATGATTAGATGCGGCGCATGTCCTCTTGTATCTTGGATCGTATCTGGTGATATCTTGATAGAGATGCGGCGCATGTCGAGAGTGAGATGCGGCGCATCTGGAGCAGAATTGACTTGATCTTGTCCATGTCAGTAGACCTTCAACTTTATGCACGTTTTGCTCCATTATTAGTCCAAAATCGCTAAGTTTCACCAAATGCTTGTTTTTACCTGAGAATTACAAAAGTAAACGATTAAGTATCAATCCTCATACATAATATAGTAAAACAAGTCAAATTAATAGGATAAATGATAGTAATAAAATGTACTTATTTGAGTTCATCAAATATCCCCCCACTTGAACTTTACTTGTCCCCAAGTAAACCTTAGAATTTCTCTTATGAAAATGTATCCTAAAAGATGTTAGGATTTATTTTTATATTTAAGCATGTATTCGTTCATTTCATAATCACACAACTAAACACTTAACGATTCAGAAGTAAAATAAAATAAGTCAATAAAAGCAAATCTAATCGTTTAACTGTCCAGTCGCGACGAATATTCTATCATAATCTTGGCAAGTATACATATCTCCACCACTAAAGCTAAGGAGTAACAAGTCTAAAGCGGTAAAAAGGGTTTTTAGGCTTAAGGGTTAATTATTCTCTTTCACTATCGATCTCAAATTCCAGAAAAGGCGACAAAATCACAAATACATGATCGAATCCACGAACACGATACTTGCAATTGCTCAAATCCTTAACTCGAATAGGCTAAAGATAGGTCCAAACTTCACCAATAATAATATATCAAAAAGGGTGACAAAATCATAAATACATAGCCGAATCCACGACTACGATACTTAAGATTGCTCAAATCCCTAATCTCAATAAATCAAAGGTTTGGTTGGATAAAGAATAATAAAGGGCATGGATAACATTTGGGATATAAATTGGTGCAAAAATAAAAATAAACAAAACAAATAAATTAAAATCCTAAGTGTGGTTAATCACTATCCCAACCATCCCATGAATAAGACTCATATCATCGAATAACTCACGCTTTAACACTTGAAACACACGCTTTAGGTAGACACGAATTATACTCAACAAGATCTTAATCAAAGAATAAACCTTAATTGGCGTTCCCATAACTGCCAATTCCCATTCAATCCATAGATATAGTACAACAAATAGTGGTGATATCGACCACTTACATAACTTTACATAAGTTGGTTAAAACTAACTTCCAACTTTTCTTTCTTTCTTTTTCTTTTCTCATTTTTTCGATTTTTTTTTTTTTTTTTTTTTTTTTTTTTTTTTTTTTTATTATTAAACATAAACATAGATGTGTAAAATTTCACCACATCACTATAACTTTCTTTCCGGATAATTTTTCCATACTTTTCATGACTTCAGAAATAATGGTAATAGTGAAAGTAGTAAACACACGAAAAATAAACTCCAAAATATACAATATTTACTTTCACTCCAATTGCATTGTGCAATTTCCCGACCTAACCATAGATAATGAATTACGCACGCGAACACAGGTAATGTAAGGAAACACACTTTGCCTATAGCAATCAACCAACCACGGATTCTAATCTACAGGGTAGGCTAAGGTGTAAGGGTGTAACGAAACATTTTAAACATAGGTGTAAGAAACGAAAGGAATGGCTCAGAGGGTTTTTCTAGGGGTATCTTACTCTAAAAATGAGAGTAACAAAAGGGTTTATACGGGGGTTAACTAACCAGTGTAGTTAGTTAATAACACATAACATATAATAGGCTATTTGGGTGTAATCCTAGAAATTTACCAAGTTAGACAAGTCACTCCAATTATATAAATAATACTTATTATGGTGGTCTCGAATAGTATACAAACCAAGTTCTAAAGTTTACAAGTCACCGGCACACTCATAGATTTGTGAATTTTGAAAAATCACAATTTTTGAAAATAACGTCATGTGTGCAGTTATGCAACTTAGATCTTAAACAAAAACATGCTAAAAAATTTTTAAGTTTGATATATTAAGCACATTTTAAGCATAATTTTTGAAAAAGTTTAGGACAAGTAATTGTTAAGTGTTCTAATTCTCCAATCCCCCACTTAAGTTAAACAACGTCCTCGTTGTTTGTATAAAAGGTTAAAAACTGGAAATTAAAAGAATTAGAACAGAAAAACTCCCCTGAGATTTGCTCGGTATGATCCTCCATTAGTATAAGAGCAAAAATCAACTTCTTGTGGATTAGAACGTTAAAGCTTCATACTTGATGTATCCACAGGAAATCCAGGAAACTATAATACCACCAATACTTTAAAACACACCTAAGATAAGAAAGGTTCAAGCTTTGCATAATACATTAGTAGTTAGGAAAAATAAAACTTAAAAATTAAAACTGAAAATCATCAGGTCAGTCGATGCGCCGTATCTTATTGAAGAAGATACGCCGTATCTAGCCTGGAATAAATACGGATCAGAATAAAGATGCGCCGCATCCTTAACCAGGGATGCGCCGCATTAAAATAAACTGATAAATAGTTTTAAAGTCGAAAATAAAAATGCAGAAAAATAAAATAAGATATGACCATTGCAGGAGATGCGTCGCATCTCAGAATTGAGATGCGCCGTATCCTCATGCGGCCTGGACTGACTCGACACAGAAAACAGAATAATAAAAATTCTCCGGGTTGTCTCCCGGTAAGCACTTGTCTTTATTCCAGAGTCTTCAAGTTAGACTCACGTTCAGCTCAGCAATAAGTCCTTGTCACGGTCCATCCTTCGTCCTTCATCCGAAATATTTTTCCGTATATCTCTGCGACGTTTTCTTCCGTTCGACTTAATCTAGTATAACTCTTTGTCTTCACCACAGTATATTCTTCATCAGGACCCAAAGAGTATTTGATGATTTTAAATTTTTCAGAAATAATCATGGGCGGCTCATTGTAAGGAATCCCAAGTAGTTGACACTTTCTTTTGGTGAACTCTTCCTCGTTTTTATCAACAAACTTAAAATAGGGATCCTTAATCAAATAATCATCTAGTTCTTCAATCAACGACTCATTATTATTATCATCTTGAATCGCCTCCCATTCTCTTTCCAAATCATATTGTAACCGTCGACTAAGCTTTGTGAAATCATCAAACTGTTTATGCACCCATTCCCAGAAAGTAGTATCCGATGTTCCCTTAAGTCCTTTCAAGCGTTCAATTCTGCCCTTTTCTTGTAAAGCCTCCGCCTTTTGTGGGCAGTTTCAACATTATCGTACCACTCATAATCTTCAAAGGTTACATCGTTTCCAACCCGTCTCATCCCAATTATACTTCCCCCATTACAGGTTCCGTCACTTTTATAATCACAGGTCGGCCAAACACTACTCCCGTCC
Organism: Artemisia tridentata subsp. tridentata; assembly: GCA_021014915.2. Taxonomy (NCBI): domain Eukaryota; kingdom Viridiplantae; phylum Streptophyta; class Magnoliopsida; order Asterales; family Asteraceae; genus Artemisia; species Artemisia tridentata. Next base: position 106,248,537 of record CP139501.1, on the reverse strand, counting down.
TTGAAAACGAAGGGTGTACAGGTGTGATTAATGTGCGCAAATTCCCATGGTTTATCCCAAACCCATGGTACTTGATCATTCCATTCATAGTACCAGGTGTTTTTGAAATCGTCATAAGTCTTAAATCCTGGTAGTTCTCCAGTAAGCACATCATCGTCGACTTGAAGAAGGTAGTTAAATTCCTTGAACTGCTTGCACAAGGGTGTCTCATAATCGAACACATCAATGTCTATTCTGAATAACTCTTCAATGCCTTCATTGATTGTTGAATCATGAAGTGACGACCCATAATCGCTTTCTACTTCTTCATCTTCTCCTCTCATCCAATATACCCATAATGCATCCTTAGTAGCACGATCCATGCACTTATGGTTATTAAACTTACTAGCCAACCATTCTGAAAAATCAACATCGTGAGGATCGTGGTTAACGTCAAAGCAAACCTTTCCAATCATATTCTTTTTTATCTCCATGAACTCGTTAAATTGCTTCTTAAAACTCCGAGTCAACCATGAAGTCATAATCTCCTTGACTTCATTTGCAGGGGCAAATTCCGGACTACCATATTTGAGTTCTAGCCAATCATTGAGGGAGAGGTCTATCAATCTTACCAATTTCCCATGAAATAGTAACTCCGCCAAAGCATAATTCATGTCATTATCCTGATAGTTCTCATTCAATCCCCAGTACTGTTCGGAATAAGGCATGTAAGAGTTTTGGGTATTGCCTCCACCATAGCTTTCGTTGCTTGAATCCATGTATGCAAGATAGAATTTCCCATCATCTTCTTCGATAGTAGTCCAGTTCAATCCTTCGGCTTCAATGATAGGCCATAAGAGCGACAATTCTTCTCCAGTGTACCTCACAAATACATCATAAGAGAATACCTCTTTGTCAATGTTGCATAAACGCATGAATTCCTTAAAAGCAGCTTCAAGAGGAGTCTCCCAAGAGAATAAATCTGCATCGATTATGAGTACATTGAATGAATCTGAAAACAAGCATTCCTTAGCAAGATATCCGTTAACTGACATGTCTTCCATAGCAAAATCTGTCATCCAAGGTAAAATCATCAGTAGGATTTGTTCGCTAGAAGAGAAATTAATGAATATAGAAACGGATATAAGAATAAAAATAGCTGATATCTGCAGACGATGCGCCGTATCCAAAAAGTTGGATACGCCGTATCTTAATACGTTAAAATTAAATCAGACTTTATTCAGAAAATAGATACGCCGCTTAGAATTTAAGAATGCGCCGTATCGAATTAATTAATCAAAAATCAGCTTTTCTAATTAAAATTAAATGCGTCGTATTAACGAAAGTTAATGCGCCGTATTTTCGTTACGTTTAAAAATAAATATCGATTTTTGATTCAGAAAGATGCGCCGTATCGACAGAGATCGATACGCCGTATCTGTTTAATAATTCGCAAACTGTTTTTAATTAAAATAATAGATACGCCGTATCTGCTAAAGCAGATGCGTCGTATGGCGTTAACGTTTAGAAATTTTTTTTTTTATCTAAAACAGATACGCCGTATCTGCTAAAGCAGATGCGTCGTATTACTTTATCGCTTAGAAAAATTTTCTTATTAAAAACAGATACGCCGTATATTGGGGAAAAGATGCGTCGTATCGAATTAATTAAACGCGTTGTATTTTTTTTAAAAAAATTAAACGCAATACGCCGTATCTGAGAGATCAGATGCGCCGTATCGTTTGATTTAGCACAGTACAACGATAGCAGAACAGAAAAATACGAAAAATAAAAACAAAAATTAAACACACAAACGAAAATAAACACACAAAAATAAAAGAAAACAATTAACACACAATACAACAAATATGCAAAATAGTACAATGATGCAATTAATCTAATAAAAAGAAAAAACTAATTAAAATACTAATTAAATTAACAGATAATAACAATTCACTCCCCGGCAGCGGCGCCAAAAACTTGATGCGCGTGATGTGTCGTTGCGGTTTAGCAGTTTTAATGCCTACTCAAGTTTTAAATTTATATTTAGCCGACTTATCAATAACACACACACTTAACGAGCAGTGTACCCGGTCAGTATGAAGATAATGGTAAGTAGAGTGTCGATCACTAAGAGTGGAACGTATTATCTCGTTATTCTAATCAGTATTTTAATATCCTAACGCAAGGGGGTTTCAGCCTGAGAGACTGGCACGGTTTGTTTGCAATTAAATAATAAAATAAACCAATAGGCACGAATCAGCAAGTAGCACACACGTACACAGATAAATACTTGAGACAATAAGAGGGCTGTCCTTATGATTAAGTAGATTGTCACTTGTTTTATTGATAGCTTTATATGAAGTGTATGTAGTTAACCCTTTCTCGTTGGTCCTAATCTTATCGGCGAGTAAACCCTTAATGATTACTTATGTCTAAAAGTTATTCCTAAGTGATCAATTTAGTAATAACCGTGGGAGCCACATTATGTCCCGCAGTCAAATGCCCGCAAGCCACTAATAAACACAGAGGTTATCAATGCACTAATAAGTAGTAACCAAAGACATCAACATATAAACTTTAATTGATGGGAAAGCAAGTATTAAAGGGAGTGCAATCTTTCGTTGTCACATTACACAAGCCACCAATCCTGATGAATTAAAGTTTGCTAACACAATAAAACAAAACTACTTAATGAATTAAACACATGCAGCACCTTCTTACAGCTCTTGTATCTTTGATTTGGGTGTGTCTTGTGCTGCCTCCTTGACTGAATTCGTCCTTTGTTTCTCCTGTTCGAACTTCGGTTTTAGGTTTTTCGAACTTGTAATTCGTCTGGTCTACGGGGTATTTATAGTTTCTGTCTGAGGGAAGATGCGGCGCATCTACTAAGTAGATGCGGCGCATGTACTTAACTTCGCGTGGGGTCCAAGATTATAATATTCAGGAATATTCGTACACCGCCAGAAGATGCGGCGTAACTCCATGATTAGATGCGGCGCATGTCCTCTTGTATCTTGGATCGTATCTGGTGATATCTTGATAGAGATGCGACGCATGTCGAGAGTGAGATGCGGCGCATCTGGAGCAGAATTGACTTGATCTTGTCCATGTCAGTAGACCTTCAACTTTATGCACGTTTTGCTCCATTATTAGTCCAAAATCGCTAAGTTTCACCAAATGCTTGTTTTTACCTGAGAATTACAAAAGTAAACGATTAAGTATCAATCCTCATACATAATATAGTAAAACAAGTCAAATTAATAGGATAAATGATAGTAATAAAATGTACTTATTTGAGTTCATCAGATTGCCACAGTCCTTACAAATCTATAGTACCTATCTAAAGGGCTTAAAAGAACTTAAAACAGCTTATCTAACCTATTTTTAGCACGATTAAAGTTTCTCAAATGGTCAATGAACATTGATTATGCTAGATTGGCCCTAAATAAGCTTAACCCAAACACCCCTTAATGAAGGGCTGTTTTGGATTTTCAAATGCAACAGACCAAAATAAGCTAACATATGAAAGACAGCTTAACAACTAGATGTAATTAGCATTAAAAAAAAAAAAAAAAAAAAAAAAAAAAAAAAAAAAAACATTTATCTAATAAAAATAAGCACTGAGATAAGCTCTGAAATGACTAGAATAAGCTAAATTAAACGGTAAACAAACAAGTAACACAGATCTATGCTATTAAACTATATTATGCACTATTAAGCTAATAATTGAAAAGAAACAAGCTCACTTGAGACCTCAGCTTAACAGAGGCTCCAACTATGGCAGGTACAAGCTAGGTACAGTCCATCTTGCCTATCCATTTCAGGCAACTTCCCATGCTTTCCACTCATATGCTAAGGTAAACTGATTTTTGATTATTTTTCTCTTTTTCTTTTATTTTTTTTTATTTTTTTTATTTTTTATTTTTTGTTAATGGAATAAGAGTGCTTGTAAATGACTTATAACAAGCTCAAATATTTAGAGTTGATGCTAGTTTAAAGTAAAGACAGTGAATTTTAAAGAAAATGGAAATTTGCATTAATTTTAAGTAAAATGAGTACAATGCTATTAAAACTTGAAGAAACTGAATTTAAAGTAAACTTAAGCTAAAAACTACTGGAAACTACTTAAAAATTCTCCTCGTGAATGGCTACACATGGTCCTATTTATACTAAAATAGCTCAGCCTTGGTCTTCCTTGTTTGTGCTTCTTTTGTGAGATAAAACAGGCTGAATCATCAATTGTGTTTCTTTGGAGAAAATCCCAGCCATTGAATCGCTTTGAAGTAATCTTAGCCATTAAAAGTTATTTTGGCTCCCAAAATGGTTGTGGATTGCCAGCTTGGCATCTTGAGTTGTGGTATCATGTGATGGGGTTGTCTCGGAGCAGGTGAAGAGGGGTGCTTTTGAGGAAGGGAGATGGAGTGTAGCAGGTTAAAGCAGGGGGGAGGGTTAAGGTTTGGCGGGTAAAAGAAGTGAAAGGGATGAAGTTGACTAGGGTGTTTGACTGGATCTTTATTAATAAAAGGAGAATGGGCCGGGTTATGATTGGGCTGGAAGGGATTGTAGCTGGATTTTATTTGTTTAGTGAATTTGGGATAAAAGGGTTAGGTTTTAGTTTAGGATTAGATTTGGAATTAGTCTTTAACTTTGAGGGAGCAAATCTGCCATATGCTGAAAGTTTACACCAAGGATTGTTTTTGTAAACTTGAGATGATCCAAGGGCTATTCTTCAAACATATCTTTCTTTGACGAATTCTTCCCCGGCTTCGGCTTTTTAATCCTCTTTCCATATCTCGTGCTCGTTTTTGCCGATTTTGTTTGATTTTGTCATTTTTCATATATCCGTTGCCTGCACAATCATAAACACAAAAACACAAATATCTCTTGGCATTTTGGTTAGTTTTTGGTCGTTTTAGTCTGATTTTGGTCAAATAAAGGTGTATGTTTAAACATATACCAGTAACTCCTTGTGGGTTACGCTTAGTGTTTGCTCCAAAAGGTCAATAGTCGTGGGGTGATCTCCAGCGACTCACTGAATCGTGGGTGCACTTCGGTGTGTCCGTGTAAGCCCTTTCGGGGGTATCCGGTTAAGAACGGCCTGGGTTTGGATTAGAGAAAGTCTTCACACTATGCTGTTGATGATCTCGAAGTCCAAATCTGTAAGTACCGGATGATTTATTGCTAACTGTTTACTTGCAGCGAATCATGAAAATCTGGAGTTCCATCACCTTTTCATCATGCTCATATTCTGAAGCAAAGTTCTCACAAAGACTATGGAATATCAAAAGCTCAAAGTAATTCAAGAAAAGTCAAAGATCAAGTATGTCAATCTTTCACAAGTCTAAGATCCAGCTTATGAAGAGAGAACTACGTGATACATGAAGAACAAAAGTCAAAGAACATATGGGCATGATGGAAACGACATAAAGACTCTAGTACTAAAGACCATTGGAGGACGGCAGATCATTACCATACCACATCATATCAGATCAAGAACAAAGAACAAAGATTATGAAGACGTCAGAAGCCCAAGAAGCAAAGATGACCAAGACTTAGGGGGAGATTGTTGGGAACACGTTTTATTTGTATTTCAAGTCTTAGTCATAATTAGTCTAGTGGTTGCTTAAACGTTTGGGCTATATGTTTATATAATAGCCCATGACACATTAGTAGCCCATGTGGCATGTGAATCCAAAGTATAATACTAGAATATTCTTAGAATAGAATATGCTTAGGAATATCCTAAGCACATGACACCCTCATACGCCTATAAATAGAGGCAATGGGTGGTCATTTTATTTGTTGGTTATTTGTCTATTGCGCGGAAGCTCTGTCCTATTAACGTATGAATGATAATCATCATTCTTCTCTTCTCTTAATCTCTCCTTCTTAATTCTCTTATCTCTCGTTGTTACTTAATTACTTTGTTATCGTTATTAGTTTAATTGTAGTATAGTTGTAGTTGTGTACGTGATTAATAATAGATTAGATCTAGTGTTGTATCGTTGTTAAAACTTTTTATTTGGTTTAAATTCTTTTAGGTACAGTGTAATATTTTTGGTAGCAACGTTATTGAGAACCTTAAAAACAATTGATTTATAAGATCGTTAAAGGTATGTTGAGCTAGATCCTTGGTCTGGATTCGACTGAACAAGTTTGCATATTTGGGTACCTAATTTGTCTAGGAAAAAGGGATAAATTTCAATAAGTGTACAAAAGATCAACTGTCACGTTAAACATTTTGTATTCTAATCTTTAATGCTTACAACTAAACACCCTGCTAAATAAAGTTTTTTTTTTTTTTTTTCTAATGGATAAAATTCTGTTCATCTACCTCAATTCGTTACTAGTCATTTTCAAGCAAATACGCTAGACGAGTACCCGTGCATAGCAACGACATTTTATAGCGACAGATCGTTTATTGATAAAAAAAAGTTTATGGGTTATAAACGAAAAATAATAAAAGTTTGAAGATTTGGGGATTAAACATAATGTTTTGAAACCCGGTTCGACCCGGGTGGTTCAACCGGTTGAATCGTTCCAGTCGAAAAACGGGTCGATTTAAACCGGGTCAACTTGCAGGGTTGGGTCGAAAACGGGTAAAATTAAACCGGGTCAACCCGGTTTTTGATTTGTATTAATAGTTTCCTTTTGAAATATATGTTTTCAACATTTCCTTTTTTAGTTTCAACTTTTTACTTTTCAGTTTTTCCTTCGGGTACCCTGTGACGATTCACCAGTTTGTATCGGTTTCAATGGGTCCTCTCTGGTTCGTTTTCGGATGGCTTTTATTGGTTAGCCGAACCGGTGGCGACACCGGTTCCCGGTTGAACCCGTTGTCGCGTCCGGTTTTCAAAACTATATGTACCATCAACTTGTTAGGTTGTATGAAGCTTTGAGTATTTTATTAATTTGTATAATGTATATAATAACATGTACTTTTCATTTTAGGGTGTTTTAAAAATAACATTAATTAGTGTGTTTAATTATTTTATATTTCGGATTATGTTGTAGCTTGTTTAAATTGTACATTATGAAATTTTATTGTACTTTTTAGTAAGTGGTATTTTAATTGTTTGTATTAATCACACCAATGTTTTAAAAACCGGACCGGACCGGCCGGTTCGACCGGCCTCCGGCTGGTCGACCGGTTTTTAAATCCCGGTTTTTTATAAGTCCCATTTACTGTAGCGAACCGGCCGGTTTTTCCGGTTCGACCGGTCCGGTTCAACCGGTTTTGACTTTTTTTTTTTTTTTTTTTTTTTTTGATTTTTTTTGTTGGGCGGTTCGGCCGGTTCGACCGGTGACAGAAGCATGGCCGGTTCGACTAAAAAACCGGTTTTTAAAACATTGAATCACACTATACATTTCTTTCACTTATGACCATTTTTAACTTTCAACATTCCACTTTGACCATACACCCTTTATATAGATTATAGCAAATACGCAAGTTAAGTTTGACCAATCATATAACAACTCCAACCTTCTAAGAAACATTAATATGGGAGGTGATTTGCACACTCAATAAATAGATTAGCACACTTTAAAATATATGTCTTTGATATTTATACCCTTATGCTAATTTTAAAAAGTAAGAGCATCCATAATGGTTAAAACACAAATGACTTTTTGCATTTAATGCAATCAATGCATACCACATTTAACACATATCACTTTGAAGAAAGACTTGAAGTATACCAAGTCTTTCTAAAAAGCTTTTCATGCAATGCAAAAAAAAAAAAACCTTTCAAAAGACTTATTTAAATAGTGAAAAACTATTTTTGTTTTTTGCCATTGCGGATGCTCTAAGTGATGGTAATAAGGTATTTGAGGGCATAATTGTCAAAACACATATTTTAGAGTGCGTCAATCATTTATTAAGTGTGCAAATCAACACCCATACACAATAGTACAATACCACCAAATTCTAAAAAGTTATATATGATGTCTTTGAATTGAATTAGAAAAAAGAAAAATACGGAATAATAAAAAAATAATAAAATAAAAATTTAAAGACGTAACAAAACTCGGTACTCTGTCCTATTGGAACAGGGTTCCATATAGTCATAGACTAACCGTTATATTAGATGGCGATGAAACTAGTGTACTTAGAAAATCTAATATGAGTACGTATGGTAGCAACATTATATTAGAAATAAGATTAGTTGGCTTCATCGTAAGAGTTGGGTCTATTAAAGCTTACACATATGATATCTCTTTGTACGAGTAATTTATAAATAGTTGGAGTAAATGGCAAAAATCGTCCTTGTGGTTTGGCCAAATTGCATGTTTCGTTCTTGTGGTTCAATAAGTGCAAATATCGTCCTTATTTTGCATTGTTACGTGCACTTTTGGTCCTTCAACAGTGAAGTTTGGCAAACCACAAGGACGATTTTTGCAATGATGGAGGACCAAAAATGCACGTAACAGTGCAAAATAAGGACGATCTTTGCACTTAATGAACAACAAGGACAAAACGTGCAATTTGGTCAAACCACAAGGATAATTTTTGCAATTTACTCTAAATAGTTGTAATAACATATACAACATTTAATGCATGAATGACATTATTGAATATTCTAGCACAAACTTTTTTTTACTAAATTACACCTTATTATTACTCGGCGAGTACCCGCACTTAGTGTCAAAACTTTAAAATATAAAATAATTAAAGTTTCGAAATTGTGGTTAAATTATTGAAATAGATGAATATAGTTTATTAAGTTAAACTTTTACCTTATAAGTAGTTCAGGAAGGAAATGATATTTGTGTAAAGTATAATTTTGGAAAAAATAGAGTGGAGGTTCAATAATACCACGTAATTTCACAATTCTTATTTTGAAAGTTTTTAGGTAAACGGGCTTCTTTCTTATAGAAAAGTATATTATTGAAATTAGCCAAAATGGATTGGATCGTCATTCAATGTTTTTACATGAAACTCAAACCTGCCATAAAGCTATAGCTAACCAATATTTCATGACTATTAACTTATGTAATGAAAAGATAAAAAAGTAAATAAAAAAAAGATTTTTTAAATAAATTAAGACGAATTAAAGCCAAAATAATGCAAATATGTAAAGATATCGGATCTTAACTCCTTAGGGGGCGTTTGATTGAGGAATATTGAGGTATATTGGGGACATTTGCATTTTAAATCCCTTCAAATATCCTGTTTGTTAACCCAAATAAAGTAATTTACAATTCCACGAATTGATAAAATGTAGAGAATTAAAATGTCTCCAAAAAGTGAGGAATTTTAATTTACTTGAAATTTTTTTTATAAACTTTTTTTCTTATTGTTTTTTTTTTTATAAACTTCTAAATAGAATATTTATGATTTTTTTTTTATAAACTTTTTTTATAAATTTTTTATAAACTTTTTTTATAAATTTTGTTCGGATTTAAAGCTTCTTCATGATAATGTTGCTCTTATAGAAGATACTGCCGCTCCAAAGAATTACAACTGCTCTTGGACTTCAAGGATAATGTTCTAAGTGTTTAAAGCTGCTAATGCAAAAGTTAAGAATGTTGGTGTAAGTTAAGACTGCTCTTAGAAGGTTACAACTGTTGCTGAACTTCAAGGAAAGTACACTAAGTAGTTAGTATTGCTGGAACAAAACTTAGTACTGCTAGTAATAAGTTTCAACTGCTTAAGAGTTAATGTTGCTACTTCATAGTTATGACTGTTAGAGTATTTAGGTGGTTATGTTACAACTGCTTAAGAGATATACATTGTATAGTCGGTTTGATATGTTTAGAATGTTTAGATAATTATAGAAAAGATTTATCTTAGAGAACAAGTTATTGTAAGCCGACTAGGACTCCTTGTTCTATAAAAGGAGGTCCTAGGGCATTAAGATATATACGTAATTTTGATAGAGTTATAGCTTCAAGGTTGTATAACCCTAATACTTGTCAGAGTATTCGTATTATAGTTAATAATATTGATGCGTTATTTGTTTGTTAATATTGTGTTCATAATCGTTTCATTATGCAAAGTTCTTCTTAAGATTGAAGTTTAGATTCCGCATAAACTTTAATATATTCAAAGACAGTTTTTACTTAGTTGTGTTGAATTTATTCAATATAACTTAACCTTTACAAGCTAAGGGAATTCGATCAAGTGCATAACTGGGATCAACAAGTGGTATCAGAGCTTGCGATCAAGAAGAACCTGTTTTAATACACAAGATCTTACTTGAAAAGATGGATCAAGACTCTACACATATGGTTGCTGCATCTAAGGTTCTAATGCTCAAGCCTGGTGAGTTTGAGATCTGGAGAATGTGAATTGAGCAGTATATTCAGATGATTGACTGTAACACCCCGACCCGACAAGGGTAGAGATGTCACAACAATGGTGACATATCAGAAACATACACAAACATACATCTTCAATAATACAAAGGTTACAAGAAATTACAAGGAAATACAAAATTTACAGAGGAATAAATACTAAGTCTAAAAATTTAAATTCTTCAAGTCATCTCTATGACAAAATAACTATCACATTGTAGTCTTCTAAGTCCAATGGTACTCTCCACTCATACCCAGCTTCCTACTAAAACAAGCCGGAGGAAAAGAAATGCGGCTGAGCTACGAGAGCTCAGTGAACAGATATAACGGTAACAAAACAGTAATAAAGAATAGTACAGAGTGTCAGAAATATATGTCATGCAGATATAATCAGAATCAAAGGATAAATAAAGGAGTAAGGATAAAGGATAGGGAATAATAAGTAGGTAAAGGTAAAAGAAAATAGTGCAAGGTATAATAATGGTCAAAGGTAAGTAATGTATATGGTAAAGGAAAATAGTAATCCACCACGAGCCCAGAAACAGAAGTATCATAACCATGTAACCATATCAGTAATCCAGAGGGGATGCCTCTCAAGTAACCAGATAATATGAGGGGTGTCCTCATGTATCAAATATATATGGAGTAGCTAGCTCCCAGAGGTTGTGAAAGACGTGTATCGCACACACCATCAGTCACCAGAGATATAACAGATAATATAAACAGATAACAGAAACAGAACAAATCTAGGATGCATCCATACGCCCCAGGTGGCCAGAGTCTACCAATAAACACCAGATAAAATAAAGTCAGGGACGGGATAGGTCATCTCTCTCCTACCCTAGAGTCAAGTCATCGGTGCATCAATGACAAGGACATGAACACCTCATGCCTAGTGAGTTGGCTCGGGTATCAAACCGTGGTCAGAGTCAGATATCATATCAGAGGGTCATGAATAAAGGTTCACGTCAAAAGGTTCATGTCAAATATTTCAGGAGTAATATCAGAGGTTCAGAAATAAATCAGGTTTATATTAGAGTTTATAAACATGTTTAAGTCCAGGTCCAGAAATAGTATATCAGATTAACGCTTATATCAAAGTTCAAATTAAGTTTCAAAACAAGAGTTTATAGCCAGGTTTAGAATAAGGTTCAAATCAAGGTTCAATAGGTCATATTAAAAGTTCATAATCAAAATGGTTTATAGGTTCATAGAGAAGATTTTTAATTCAAAGGTTTCATATTAAACTTGTATTTAGAATTATCTTTCAGTGACTTTCATAAAATGATGCTTAGTAAAACCTTTTTATAAAGATAGTCTTTAAAAGAGATTTTCATAAAACCTTTAGTGCAGTTCCAATCCAAAAATTGGTATAACATCGTATTCAAAACTTTTCTCAAAAACCTTTTCATATTATCAAGGAAAGTTTCCAATTTCAGTTATAATGTCAAAATGAATCTTCAGGGTATTCAGAGGTTTGCATATTCAGGTCACAAGGTGAAGAACGAATCATGTCAAGTATCAAAGGAATAAAACAGGGTTCAGTTTTATCAAGGGAACTCAGAATCATATACCATATCAGGAAGGTTCATAATCAAATTCTTATAACAAGGTTCTAATCAGGGATTTATAAACAAGGGAATCATATGAAAGGTTCAAGTAAAGGGGATCATAGCAATGGCATCAATACAGAAACTGACAGATCAGAAAAAGAAAGAGATCATGAGAAACCTGTGAGAAGGTTCAGAATATCTGTACCTTATACCGCAAATGAAAACACAACAGAACAACAAGGTCGGAAGCAACTCCGTCTTCAGCGGATCTACATGAATTCATGACTAACTTATTAAAAGCTTATTTAATTTCAGATTACTTATTTTAGTCGGCTTTCTAGTTTTAGTAACTTTTCCTTTTTAGGTAACTTTCCAGAAATAGCAACTTTCCTTATTTAGCAGGTTTCCAGAATTACCAGATTTCCATATTTAACAAGATACTATCATTACATAGTAGGTTAAGTCCTTATTTACAGATTATTATGGGATTAAGGTATATTTTATCAAGTTGCAAAACGTTAGGGTTAATTATGACAGATTTTCATATTATAGGGTTTTAAATGCAAATATTCTAATTTCAAAGGTCTAACATGAAAATAATTTAAGTTACTAATTTAAATACTCATTTTATTCAGAATAACATCTTAATCCCTTTAGTTTCATAGATTACAGTTTATACCCCTCTAGTTTCAATATTTACAAAACAAACCCTAGATTTACATAATTCATGATTTAATCCTTTAATATCCATATTTACCACACAAGCATATTATTTTACAAAATTACAGAATGTAACCTCAGAATTAAGTATAGTACAAATCAGACCCTCAGAATTCTGAATTTACACATTTGGTCCCTTAACTTTACAAAACTTATAATTCAAATCATAATTTAATAACAATTACATATTAAGCCCATAAATACTCAAATTTACACATTACACTTTTAATATCAGTATTTACACGAGACACCTTCAAGTTTCTAGAATTTGCACTTTTAGTCCCTCCTTTTTAATTATTTTTTTCAATTCGACACAAAATTACCATTTAAATCATTTTCTTGCAAAATTTACACATAAGACCCTTATATTATATTTTTCACACGTTGCCCCAGGTCCAAAACATGTTACAAAAATACACCACAAGTTTCGTTAATTACAAAACACACCCTTTCCATTTAATTTTCAAATCGGTAAACCTTTTATTAACAAATTCAAACCCTAAAATTCCAAATCAATAAGCAATCATTATATCATCATTATACCTCATTTATTTCCAGATTTCATCCTACAAAAACCCTAATTCAATCGGTTCTATAATTTTTGTCTACGATTTCCTTTTTATTCCAAAAACTCGATAACCAAATAAAATCATAAATCGCGATTTAGGTTCAAACAATTTGAAGGGCCATTTTTCCTATGTTATATGATGTATATAGAACTCATGAAAAAGAAGTACACACCTCAGAAAAATCGCATGTAATATATATAGAATAATTACGTTCTTAGGGTTTAATTCACAAACGAATTATAGATCATGCATGGATCGACTTTAGCATTTTATATGAAGCTTATATGATGTAGAGAACGTGAGAAAAATACCAAATTGATTTTTGGACGTGTAGTATAGGCGTGATTATTTTTGTCCCACAACTTAGCAATTCGACACAAATAATTCTCCACGAGCACACGAGCAACTCCACGACCTTATAGCCATTTTTCACAGACCATATATGATGTAAAGAACATGGGAAAATTAACAGAAGAATTTTAGAAGGGTCGTACGAATTATGGGAGAATATACCTCTCAATTACACGCGACAAGGGAAATAATTTCCCACGATCGAAACAGGCACGGTACCACCTTAAACAAATTTTTCTAGCCTTCTTGGGATGATAAGGAACACAGCAAAAATGATCATACACCTCCAGAAAATCGTATGGCTTGTTTGTGAATTTTTTTGTGTGTTTTGCTTCAATCGGCTAGGGTTTATTAGGTTTAAATGGTTGTCATCTTAAAATGGAGAAAATACCGTGACTTGGGGGAGGGATAAATGACCAAAAACTCGGGCCAAGTTAAGACTAAGTGAAACACATTTATTTTGATTTCAATTTTCCTTATTTACTTATCTTTATTTGATTTTATTTGATTTTAAATATAATATAATTATTTGTTTCAAAAATTTCGGTACATAAAGTATTTTGTGTGTTCAAATTAATTTTTTTGATACATTGCAAAATGTTACATGTAGTAGCAAAATTAATTTACTTAGTATCTTGATCATTTCCAGAAGTTTGGGGATTCATTTGGTGTTTTATAAACTCTTTAATTAAATTTTAAAGTTGTAGGGGCATTTTGGTCTTTTTACATGTTTCAGATTTTAGGGTTTTACAATTCTTCCCCTCTAAAAAAAAATTTCGTCCTCGAAAATTGATGTCGCAAAGTAAAGCGAAGTCGTAGCAAAACGCAACAGATCATCATAATATTCTCATGCCCGAGGAGGTTCTTCCAAAAGATCTTCAGACCAAAAGTTTTCTCATGACTCAGATCAAAACGAGATGGGTTCAGATTTCTCAGAAGGAGACAAAATAAGTGGATTCTGATCAAAAGGACCATTCAACAAAAATGGATGATAGGTGAGTCTTCCGAAAAGCTTATATGAAATACGGACAGAACTTCAAATCAGATTAACTTTATCATCAGTGGAGAGTTCTACAAAGAGCTTAAGATATATAACTGAGGTCAACAGAATGCAATACGAGAGTCCAAACTCATCCAGATATCTAATGAACGAAGGCAGAGTATACGCTTAGGTAGAATGGACCTAAAGTCTCACTAATCACGGATAACCAACGGAGATCAGATTCTAACTTCTTAGGTACTCCCCCAAGACATCATATGGCCACAATGAGTGCACGTTATATGGTGTAAGTATTATCACGTTGATCAGGCGTCATAATACTAGCACCACATAAATATGCCTTCATGATGATCATACTTTATCTCAAGTCGTAATCAAAACTCCCTATCTCATCCACCTAGTACTTCTACAGTCTCAGAGGTCATCAAAATCATACACCCTAACTAAGAAAAGAACGAACTACTCGAAAGAATTTACGGAAGTCCAGAATGTATATCAGAATTTGGGACATCGTTAAAAGCATCAGGTCGTCCATCATTCATCAAATTTCACATAACAAAACCATCGTCCAACATACGCAGAATGACCTCGGAGCGGAATTACAAACAAGGGACATAAATCATTCAAGGGATCTTATCATCAGGTAACAGAAATTTTAGTAGTTCAAGAGGAAGTGAATTATGTCATCCATAGCTTCATTCTTCGCCAAAATCAACTCTTCCAAACTCAAACGTTTGCTTCAGAATTATCGTCCATTCAAATACATGATCTTAAACTTCTTCCAAGTCCATGCAGTCTATCGTATGATCATAGGGTGGGAAGGAAATATAAACTCGAGTTTGGTCCCTCAAGCCTTCGGCACTCCTTCTTGGAACTGTGGTGCAGTAACGTGAATCCCCTGCGTGGTCACTGTGCATACCTCCATTCGCGAGTCTGCTTCTGCTCTTAATTCATCTTAGTACAACTAAGGTTAATAGAGAAGTAAGACTGTGTGTCTTAGACAGGTCTTCAGCACGGTTAGAAATTCGCCAACTCCAACTGCCGTCATCGTCGGATGCATGGTAGTATTGCCTGCTACAATCTCTGGGCGCTAATCAAGTCTACTTCTTCCAGAATAAGGGTCATTCTACAAGATGGTCTACATGTTCCTCTTCGTGCATAAAACTGAAATACTTCCCGGAGGTTACTCTCAGTTTGTCATCTCCCTTCTTAGAAGTTCTTGTGGTTGCTTCTTCAATCCTTCAATCATCAACAGAGGTCGTCTGGTACGGGGTTTACAGAGATTGAATCAATCATTGGCACGCGGAAATGGAAAAATTGATTACGGGTAGTGGTACGGTTAGGTTTACGATAGTTGATACGCTGACGCAGAATTTTCTCTTTCTTCTTCATAAACTAATAGGGGTATTCAAAGTAATCACTGATGTGAACAAGGTCATATTCCATCATCTTCTCCAATTTCTCAACTTCTATGGTATCATGGTCCGTCAACTGAGATTGGTTCAAATTCCATTCTACTTCTCAAACAGGAGGGAAACCCAAGAGTTCCATCAGAGAACACCAGAAAATTTGCACAATAAAACTTCCAAGGCCAAAGTTTTCTAAGAGTGGATAATAGGTGTCAGGAGGCAATCAACAATCAAATGAAATCGAGATAGAAGTTTCCATAGCAGGTTAGGCTTAACAGATTTGAGCGGTTAAAGGTTGTCATAACGAAAGTGGGATGAAACATATTACTAAAGGTCACAAATCAGATACAGTAGTCCCTGGCAGCGTATGAGGGCCAGCCAATCCATGACTTAAAGACCTCAAGATCGAATATATCAAAAGTAAACGGATTCGTATGATGAGTACGGTCGCCAAGCCAGACAGATAGTTCATATATCAAGGTCAAGTACATGGTTCATCAAAGTGTGGAGATAGATAAACGAACAATTCAAGGTGTTGAAGTCTTGTTTAGCTATTTAGCATAAGTTGCAGGTAGGTTGTGAGTCATCGGAAATACAAACATTGTATAACTGTCAAAAGTCAGGCGTATAGAATATCAGTTATCAGCATCATCATGCTCAGTTAACAAATTCATATCGGGAAAAAATTATCGTCATATCCTTCCAAAGGAAACTAGTTGACTGCAAGATTCAATATTCAAATGGAGGGAATAAACTTCCTATATCCATGGTTAATAATCACCAGAGTTCTCATAAGAGTAGCAATGGATTTCGCAAGGACAGAGTAATATCAGATGATACATTTTATATCCAGCACGGGTAATTTAATTCACATAATGGGTCAAACACCCTAAGGTCAAATGACCTTCGGGATGGTCAGAGGAGTATTAAACTGCTTATCAAACAGGTCGGAAATGAAAATCAAAACCAGGTAGGGATAGCAAAAGTTTAACAATCGGAATCATGGTAGGGGATTTCAAAATGGTTTTCAAACACCGAAGGTGAAACATAGGAGGATAGTTGTCAAACAACCAATCCTTTATCAGAATAACATTAGAGTTAACAGTCCACAGAAAGACAGATCAACGAAGCAAATCTTATCGTTCAAAAGTGAGAGGGAACTTATTCCTATACTCGTGGTTAAACACCACAAGACTTCTCATAGGAACAGAGATGGGTAAGACGAAATCAAATAGTGTCAGAAAATTCATAGATGCTTATCAAGAGACAAGAGACAATTAACAGAAGGTATCAAATGCTTATCAAAGCAAAAGACAAATAACAGAAGCTGTCAAGTACGTCATCGCCAAGGAGATTTTCAGAATGCCCGAAGAGGCATCAAAATGATTAACAGAAGGATCAGAGGTCAGAGTCAGACTCTGCAGACAAGGATCAAATAGTGTCAGGCAATATTACGCAGTTCTCAATGCCTTCCAGATTTATTTAATTCTCAAATCTTGGGTATTGCAAGGCATAAGCTTTCAATTCTAAAAGTGATATTAACATACTTTAATCAAAAGCAGGGCATGAATCAGAGTGATGCGGAAGCAAAGATGCTTAAACAAACGCCTTATAGTCTACCCATTCCTCACTGGTCAAAACTTAATTTCATATCAGGAAATCCTAAAGCAAGTTCTTAGGGCGTTCTCCTATGTTCTTACAGTGGAAGCCTAATGGTCCAGAACTCACAGGTCAAGGGTAAATGTATTACGAGTCGCAGCCTGTCTCTCTGATACCATAAATTGTAACACCCCGACCCGACAAGGGTAGAGATGTCACAACAATGGTGACATATCAGAAACATACACAAGCATACATCTTCAATAATACAAAGGAATACAAAGGTTACAAGAAATTACAAGGAAATACAAAATTTACAGAGGAATAAATACTAAGTCTGAAAATTTAAATTCTTCAAGTCATCTCTATGAAAAAATAACTATCACATTGTAGTCTTCTAAGTCCAATGGTACTCTCCACTCATACCCAGCTTCCTACTAAAACCTGCCGCAGGAAAAGAAATGCGGCTGAGCTACGAGAGCTCAGTGAACAGATATAACGGTAACAAAACAGTAATAAAGAATAGTACAGAGTGTCAGAAATATATGTCATGCAGATATAATCAGAATCAAAGGATAAATAAAGGAGTAAGGATAAAGGATAGGGAATAATAAGTAGGTAAAGGTAAAAGGAAATAGTGCAAGGTATAATAATAGACAAAGGTAAGTAATGTATATGGTAAAGGAAAACAGTAATCCACCACGAGCCCAGAAACAGAAGTATCATAACCATGTAACCATATCAGTAATCCAGAGGGGATGCCTCTCAAGTAACCAGATAATATGAGGGGTGTCCTCATGTATCAAATATATATGGAGTAGCTAGCTCCCAGAGGTTGTGAAAGACGTGTATCGCACACACCATCAGTCACCAGAGATATAACAGATAATATAAACAGATAACAGAAACAGAACAAATCTAGGATGCATCCATACGCCCCAGGTGGCCAGAGTCTACCAATAAACACCAGATAAAATAAAGTCAGGGACGGGATAGGTCATCTCTCTCCTACCCTAGAGTCAAGTCATCGGTGCATCAATGACAAGGACATGAACACCTCATGCCTAGTGAGTTGGCTCGGGTATCAAACCATGGTCAGAGTCAGATATCATATCAGAGGGTCATGAATAAAGGTTCATGTCAAATATTTCAAGAGTAATATCAGAGGTTCAGAAATAAATCAGGTTTATATCAGAGTTTATAAACATATTCAAGTCCAGGTCTAGAAATAGTATATCAGATTAACGCTTATATCAAAGTTCAAATTAAGTTTCAAAACAAGAGTTTATAGCCAGGTTTAGAATAAGGTTCAAATCAAGGTTCAATAGGTCATATTAAAAGTTCATAATCAAAATGGTTTATAGGTTCATAGAGAAGATTTTTAATTCAAAGGTTTCATATTAAACTTGTATTTAGAATAATCTTTCAGTGACTTTCATAAAATGATGCTTAGTAAAACCTTTTTATAAAGATAGTCTTCAAAAGAGATTTTCATAAAACCTTTAGTGCAGTTCCAATCCAAAAATTGGTATAACATCGTATTCAAAACTTTTCTCAAAAACCTTTTCATATTATCAAGGAAAGTTTCCAATTTCAGTTATAATGTCAAAATGAATCTTCAAGGTATTCAGAGGTTTGCATATTCAGGTCACAAGGTGAAGAACGAATCATGTCAAGTATCAAAGGAATAAAACAGGGTTCAGTTTATCAAGGGAACTCAGAATCATATACCATATCAGGAAGGTTCATAATCAAATTCTTATAACAAGGTTCTAATCAGGGATTTATAAACAAGGGAATCATATGAAAGGTTCAAGTAAAGGGGATCATAGCAATGGCATCAATACAGAAACTGACAGATCAGAAAATGAAAGAGATCATGAGAAACCTGTGAGAAGGTTCAGAATATCTGTACCTTATACCGCAAATGAAAACACAACAGAACAACAAGGTCGGAAGCAACTCCGTCTTCAGCGGATCTACATGAATTCATGACTAACTTATTAAAAGCTTATTTAATTTCAGATTACTTATTTTAGTAGGCTTTCCAGTTTTAGTAACTTTTCCTTTTTAGGTAACTTTCCAGAAATAGCAACTTTCCTTATTTAGCAGGTTTCCAGAATTACCAGATTTCCATATTTAACAAGATACTATCATTACATAGTAGGTTAAGTCCTTATTTACAGATTATTATGGGATTAAGGTATATCTTATCAAGTTGCAAAACGTTAGGGTTAATTATGACAGATTTTCATATTATAGGGTTTTAAATGCAAATATTCTAATTTCAAAGGTCTAACATGAAAATACATTAAGTTGCTAATTTAAATACTCATTTTATTCAGAATGACATCTTAATCCCTTTAGTTTCACAGATTACAGTTTATACCCCTCTAGTTTCAATATTTACAAAACAAACCCTAGATTTACATAATTCATGATTTAATCCTTGTAATATCCATATTTACCACACAAGCATATTATTTTACAAAATTACAGAATGTAACCTCAGAATTAAGTATAGTACAAATCAGACCCTCAGAATTCTGAATTTACACATTTGGTCCCTTAACTTTACAAAACTTATAATTCAAATCATAATTTAATAACAATTACATATTAAGCCCATAAATACTCAAATTTACACATTACACTTTTAATATCAGTATTTACACGAGACACCTTCAAGTTTCTAGAATTTGCACTTTTAGTCCCTCCTTTTTAATTATTTTTTTCAATTCGACACAAAATTACCATTTAAATCCTTTTCTTGCAAAATTTACACATAAGACCCTTATATTATATTTTTCACACGTTGCCCCAGGTCCAAAACATGTTACAAAAATACCCCACAAGTTTTGTTAATTACAAAACACACCCTTTCCATTTAATTTTCAAATCGGTAAACCTTTTATTAACAAATTCAAACCCTAAAATTCCAAATCAATAAGCAATCATTATATCATCATTATACCTCATTTATTTCTAGATTTCATCCTACAAAAACCCTAATTCAATCAGTTCTATAATTTTTGTCTACGATTTCCTTTTTATTCCAAAAACCCGATAACCAAATAAAATCATAAATCGCAATTTAGGTTCAAACAATTCTAAGGGCCATTTTTCATATGTTATATGATGTATATAGAACTCATGAAAAATAAGTACACACCTCAGAAAAATCGCATGTAATATATATAGAATAATTACGTTTTTAGGGTTTAATTCACAAACGAATTATAGATCATGCATGGATCGACTTTAGCATTTTATATGAAGCTTATATGATGTAGAGAACGTGAGAAAAATACCAAATTGATTTTTGGAATTGTAGTATAGTCGTGATTATTTTTGTCCCACAACTTAGCAATTCGACACAAATAATTCTCCACGAGCACACGAGCAACTCCACGACCTTATAGCCATTTTTCACAGACCATATATGATGTAAGGAACATGGGAAAATTAACAGAAGAATTTTAGAAGGGTCGTACGAATTATGGGAGAATATTCCTCACAATTACACGCAACAAGGGAAATAATTTCCCACGATCGAAACAGGAAAGGTACCACCTTAAACGAATTTTTCTAGCCTTCTTGGGATGATAAGGAACACAGCAAAAATGATCATACACCTCCAGAAAATCGTATGGCTTGTTTGTGAATTTTTTTGTGTGTTTTGCTTCAATCGGCTAGGGTTTATTAGGTTTAAATGGTTGTCATCTTAAAATGGAGAAAATACCGTGACTTGGGGGAGGGATAAATGACCAAAAACTCGGCCCAAGTTAAGACTAAGTCAAACACATTTATTTTGATTTCAATTTTCCTTATTTACTTATCTTTATTTGATTTTATTTGATTTTAAATATAATATACTTATTTGTTTCAAAAATTTTGGTACATAAAGTATTTTGTGTGTTCAAATTAATTTTTTTGATACATTGCAAAATGTTACATGTAGTAGCAAAATTAATTTACTTAGTATCTTGATCATTTCCAGAAGTTTGGGAATTCATTTGGTGTTTTATAAACTCTTTAATTAAATTTTAAAGTTGTAGGGGCATTTTGGTCTTTTTACATGTTTCAGATTTTAGGGTTTTACATTGACTATTTTCTATGGGAGGTCATAGAGAATGGTAATACCTTGCCAAGAACAACAACATCTGATACTGGTGTTGTGACTGTGTTGCCTATTAAAACTACTAAAGACAAAGCACAAAGAAGATTGGAGGTAAAGGCAAGAAGCAATCTTATGATGGGCATTCCTAATGAACATCAGTTGACATTTAATTCTATTAAGGATGCTAAGCCATTGTTAGAAGCTATTGAGAAGAGATTTGGAGGGAATGTTGCTACTAAGAAGACCAAGAAGAATCTCTTGAAGCAACAATATGAGAACTTTTCTGCTCCAAGCACTGAGATGCTTGATCAAGCCTTTGACAGGATTCAGAAGCTTGTGAGTCAATTAAAGCTTTTGGGTGAAACGATTTCCCAAGAAGATGTCAACTAGAAGCTTTTAAGGAGTTTGTCACCAGAATGGAACACACATGCTGTTGTGTGGAGAAACAAGACTGATCTGGAAACAATGAGCATAGATGTCCTTTACAACAATCTTAAAGTGTATGAACCAGAGGTCAAACGGATGTCCAGTTCAAGCTCAAGCACACCAAACATGGCTTTTGTGTCCTCCTCAAACAATAACACTAGCAGTACTGATGGAGTAGTTAATACTGCTCATGGAGTTACTACTGCTAGCACTCAAGTTAATGCTGCTAATTCTACAAATATTGATAACTTGAGTGATGTTGTTATTTATGCATTCCTGGCTATTCAACCCAATAGTCCTCAACTTGTACATGAGGACTTGGACCAAATTCATCCAGATGACCTAGAAGAGATGGATTTGAAGTGGCAGATGACAATGTTGACTATGAGGGCAAGAAGGTTTTTGAAGAATACTGGAAGGAAGTTCATAGTCAAAGGCAATGAAACTATGGGGTTTGATAAGTCCAAGGTGGAGTGCTACAACTATCATGGGAAGGGACACTTTGCTAGAGAATGCAGAGCTTCAAGGAACCAAGACAACAGGAGTAAGGAAGACTCTAAAAGGAGTATACCAGTGGAAACACCTTCTTCAACAGCCTTGGTGTCATGTGATGGTCTTGGTAGCTATGATTGGAGTGATCAGGCAGAAGAAGGACCCAACTATGCACTTATGGCCTATTCATCTTCATCCTCAAGTTCTGAATCTGAGGTATCAAATGATTCTGGTTGTTCTTATAACTCTTGTTTAGATACTGTTGAGTCACTTAAAGCTCAGAATAATAAACTAGTTGAAGATTTAAAGAAATCTGAGTTACATGTTTTAGGCTATAAGGTAGGCTTAGAGTCAATAGAAGAAAGACTTGAATTTTACAAAAAGCCAGAGTTTAAATATATAGACAAGATTCATATTTTAGAAGGTGAACTTTTTGTAAAAGAATCACTCATTACAGAGCTTAGGAAAAGGCTTGAAAAAGCTAAAAAAGAAAAAGATATAGTTCAACAGGAAAAAGAAAGCATTCAATTTAATGTAGAAAGATATGAACATGCATCTGAAAGTGTTAACAAGATTGTAGAGTGTCAAATTGTTAACAAGTGTAAGAATGGTATAGGTTATAAAACAGTTGCACCTCCCATTACAGGAAAGTTTGTGCCTCCAACTGCTGACTTATCTTTTACTGGTCTAGATGAGTTTAAAGAGCCCGTAGGTGAGAATAGTAAAGCTAAGATTAGTGAGGAAAAGCCTAAGATTGATAGGAAGTATACTGATGCTCCAATTATTGAAGATTGAGTGTCAGATGATGAGGATCAGGTTGTGTCAACAGCTAAGGTTGAAAGTAAAACAATTAGATCTAGTGTTGAAAAGATAAAGTTTGTTAAACCTAAATCACAAGGTCAAAATGCTAGGAGAACTGTTAGTCAAGATGAGCAACCTAGGCAGAACACTAAAAGCCCTAGAATAGGAAATCAAAGGAACTGGAATGGCATGATGTCTCAAAGATTATAAAGTAATTTTGAAATGTTTAATAAGGCTTGTTATGTGTGTGGTAGTTTTGAACATTTGCAGTATAATTGTCATTACCATAAAAAACAATTTACAAATCAAAGAATGGTAAAACCAGTGTGGAACAATGCTCAGAGGGTGAATCACCAAAATTTTGCTAAAAAGAACTTTGTTCCAAGAGTAGTACTAATGAGGTTTGGTCAAGTATCACTTAATACTGCTAGACAAAAATTTTCAAAACAAGCAGTATTGGTTAATATTGCTAGACAATTTAATATTGCTCACACCATAACAACAGTGAATGTTGCTAAATCAATGTCCCACTTTTCAAAAATAGCACATTCAACTGTTAAAAGGCCCATTTAAAAGAAAACAACACTTAATACTGCTAAGCCAAAAGCAGTAGTGTAACACCCCAACCCGACAAGGGTAGAGATGCCACAGTATGGTGACATATCAAAGCATTCATACATAATCACAGCGGAAGCCATAAAACATCATAAATAAAATAGTCAAGTCAACACGACCTGAATCAATACATAAATCTCCAAGATAACGAGAAATCCAAAGGAAATACATAAAGAAAAGAAATTCATAATCCAAAATATCTCAACAAATGGTAAGACTAGGGTAGGACATCATCTAAGGCAAAAGCTCCCACTAACTCTCATCCCAAGCATAAATCCATCTCCCAGCTAGATACCTGCCGCACACGGAAAAGAAAACGTGCGGCTGAGCTTACAAAGCCCAGTGAACAGATACATAATAACAAGCAAGGATAACGAAGCAGAAATATAATGAAGCAATGGGAATGTCATAAGGTATAATCAATGTAAGAAGAAATAGAAGATATATAGGATAGTCATCCACCACGAGCCCATACTCAAAGTCATATCTCAACATCATAATACTCAAAGTCAAGATCTCACAATCAGAGGGGATACCTCTCAGGCAACCAGATAATATGAGGGGTGTCCTCATGTATCAAAAGGGGTGGAGTGATCAGCTCCCATAAATGTGAAAGGCGTGTATAGCACACATGCACCAGTCACCTCAAAGTCATACTCAAAGTCATAGTTAAATCCACTAAACATACATGCCTAGGATTGCAATCCATACGCCCCCACTCAAAGTATCTCAAAATCATAATCTCAGAATCATAATGGCCATATCATAATATAAAAGGGGACGGCGTGAGAAATCACTCCCCCACACAGGAGTCATGCCAGTGGTGCATCACAGACATGGCCAGGTTACCTTCCTGGCTAGGAAACAAAAAGGTGGCTCGGGTATCAAACTAAGAGTCAGGTCTCAAGGTCATGCAAACGGTTTCATCTCAAAGTCATATCAAAGCATATCTCAAGGTCATGTCAAAAGTGAATCTCAAAGTCATATGAAAAGGTTCATATCAAAAGGTTCATAGAAAAAGGGTCATAGCAAAGGTTCATAGCTCAACATCGAAGCATAGGTGATAAGACACCCTTTCTTAAAAAGGGTAGAGTATCCGTACCTTATGACGTAGCACACACAGAAACAAAGCACAAATAAAAGAAGACAGCTCAGAATCTTTCCTTCTTCACACCTAAAGAAGTAGAAGGGGATTACAAATCATTCTTAATTAACCATCTTTCCATTTAAGTAACTTTCCCTTTTTAGTAAGTTTCCACTTTTACAAAGTTTCCATAATTAGAAGGTTTCCACTTTTAGAAATATTTAGTACATAGCTTAATTAGATCAAATTTGCTGGAAACAAAGTATCTTTATCATATTTACACCTTTGGTCCTCAGGTTCTCATGATTTACATTTTACACCCCTGTATTTCCAAATTTACATTTTAAACCTTCAAACATGCATAATTACACATTAAACCCTTGGTTTATCAAATTTACACAATGAGTACTTATTTTAGTGAGTTATACGATTAGACCTTCAATTATTCAATATTTACACAATAGGTCCCTCCATTTAACAAAGTTACATATTTAACCTTAAAGTTTACACTTTTAATCTTTAATTTATATTAGTTACACTTTAGTCCAATAATTATCCAAATTTTCATATTAGCCCCTGAATATCCTTCATAATACAAATCGACCTCCACTTTTCAGAATTTACATGTTTAGTCCTTATCTTTATTTAATTTCCATTTCGAATTAACAAATACAACTTAATTCATTATCTCACGAATTTTACATATAGGCCCTCCGTTTAATAATTTTTACAGGTCACACATGATTTATAGAACATGACAAAAATAGCCCATGAGTTTTAATATTGACAAAACACCCCCTTTTATATTTAAATTCAAATCGTTAACCACAATTCTTTAACAAACAAAACCCTAATCGATCCCTAATCATTTCCAATCATTATCTCATTATTAAACACTATTAAATAACACAATAACAAACCCTAATCCTCAAAATCAGATCGCATGTATTATTCTTTTCCTTTTTATACGATTTATCTAAAATCCGCTTAACCAATTAAATTCGAAAACTCAAGATCCAAGCCCTGATAATTCTTCCAATATTTTTCCAGATCATAAATGATTATATTACACAAGAATAAAATAAATTCGAAGCCTTAATAATCCGCATGCTATATTTTATAATTTACACACGTTTTAATTATTAAATTAGCAAATAATTCGTAGATCATGCATGGCATGTTGTAATCATTTTATTTGGTGTTCTAAGATCATAAGAGGCTCAGGAAAAATGGCAAACCGAAATTAGAACGTGAGGAATGGCTAGTACGAATTCTTTCTCACGCGTATAGGCCAAAACGAACGAAATTCACCACAGCTTCACGAACGATCTAAAAATCTTGAAACCAATTTTCACAGGTCACATATGATGTAAGAACCTTAGGAAAAATAAGAAACGAGTTTTATGAAGCTTGGTTGAATTGATACGAATTATACCTTAAAAATGAGTTGTCGATAGGAATAAATCCACCACCAACGAATCGGGCAACAAACGAACTCAACACAATTTTTCTAGGACTCCTTGAATAGTGATTGAACTCAGAAAAATGGCTGAAGAATTTGTGGTAGTCGGTTGGAGGCTTGAGAGAATTATTTGTGTTTAAATTTTGGATCGGCACTAGGGTTTGCAAAAAGGAAAGGATGCTATTGATTTAAATGTGATGGAGCCGAGTCATAGGGGAGGGTTTTGACCAGAAAACTCGGCAATCATGGGCTGGAGTTAGTTAAGGATTAATTTGATTTCAATTTTACCATAATTACATGCTTTTATGATATTTAAAATACATATAATTACCTTTAAATACTATTCGGCATTCATAGGGTTATTTTGGTAATTTCACAACTTTTATAAATGTTAATTGAAGTTCTTAAAATTATTTGGAATCACAACTTGTGTATTGCCGGAAGTTTGGGATTTTTTTATGACACTTTATAAGCTTTTAATTAAATTTTAAATTAGTAGGGCAATTTGGTAATTTTACATGTTTTCAGATTTTAGGTTTTACAACTTCTTCCCCTCTAACAGAAAATTTCGTCCTCGAAATTTGCAAAGAATCAGAAATGAAACGAATCGAAACATAACGGAGACATACCAGATCAGAATACAAAATGAGGATAACCAGCTCGAATAGACTCCTCGGTCTCCCAGGTAGCTTCCCGCTCTGGGTGGTTCCGCCAAAGAATCTTAACAAAAGGAATGACTTTACGTCTCATAACTCGCTCCTGGCGATCAAGAACAGCTTCCGGCTCCTCCGGAAGAGACATATCGGGCTGAATCTGATCAAGAGGGTAAGACACCACATGCAGAGGATGGTAGTTGTATCCCCTCAGAAGAGATACATGAAAGACGTCGTGAACATGTGATAACTGCGGAGGAAGAGCTAAACGATACGAAACCTCTCCGATACGGTCCAAAATCTCAAACGGTCCGATGAATCGAGGGCTGAGCTTGCCTTTGATTCCAAAACGTTTAACCCCTCTGAACGGCGAAACCTTAAGAAATACCCGATCACCAACACGAAACTCCAAGTCACGCCGATGCTTGTCAGCGTAACTCTTTTGACGAGCTCTAGCTTCCCTCAACTTCTCTCTAGCAATCTCCACTTTCTCAGTAGCGATCTGGACTAACTCCGGGCCCTCAATAACGCGTTCACCTACCTCGTTCCAACAAACCGGAGCCCTACATTTCCGACCATATAACATCTCGAAAGGAGCCATACGAATACTCGCGTGCCAACTGTTATTATAAGCAAACTCTACCAAACACAAATAATCGTCCCAGCTACCAGTCCACTCTAAGGCACATGCCCTCAACATGTCCTCTAAAGTGTGAATGGTCCTCTCCGACTGACCATCCGTCTGAGGGTGAAAAGCTGTACTGAACTTAAGCCGTGTATCCCATGCTTTATGTAATCCCTTCTAGAATCGAGATGTAAACCGTGGATCCCTATCTGATATAATAGCCATAGGCATGCCGTGAAGTCTAACGATTTCCTGCTGAAATATATCTGCCAACTTACTAACACTGTAGTCCACACGAATAGGGAGGAAGTGTGCAGACTTGGTTAGTCGATCGACGACCACCCAAATCGCATCATGCTTCCTACGAGTAGGAGGTAAACCTGTCACAAAGTCCATGGAAATCTCCTCCCATTTCCACTTCGGAATCTCTAACGGCTGAAGCAACCCACTAGCTCTCTGGTGTTCGATCTTGACCTGCTGACAAATCAAACACTTCGCCACGAACGAAGCCACATCTTGTTTCATACCGCCCCACCAGAAGTGCTACTTAAGGTCCCGGTACATCTTGGTAGAACCAGGATGTATAGAAAAAGGGGAACTATGAGCTTCAGATAGGACAGCTTCACGAAGCTCAGGATCGTTGGGAACACATAGACGACCCTCAAACCAAACCACACCGGAATCATCCACTCGGAACTCGGACTGTTTGCCTTCCTCAACGTTCTGAACTATAGCCCACAACTCACCATCCTCCTTCTGAGCCTCCTTAATTCGCAAGATAAGATTGGACTCAACCGTAAGGCTAGCCCAATAACCACCCTGACCTCGAGCACAAAACTCCACATCAAGAAGCTCCAAATCATGCAAAATGCGAGGCTCAAACTCTAAACTCGCAATCATGCCCGACTTTCTACTAAGAGCATCCGCGACTACATTTGCCTTCCCGGGATGATACTGGATGTTAGCATCATAATCTTTCAGAAGCTCCAACCATCGCCTCTGTCTCATATTCAACTCTTTCTGGGTGAAGATGTATTTAAGACTCTTATGATCAGTGAAAATGTCACAAGTCTCTCCATACAAATAATGGCGCCAAATCTTTAGCGCGAAAACCACAGCTGCCAACTCTAGATCGTGCGTCGGATAGTTCTCCTCGTAAGGCTTCAGCTGCCTCGAAGCATACGCAATGACTTTCCCATGCTGCATTAAAACACACCCTAAACCTTTCTTTGATGCATCGCTATAAATCTGGTAGCCGCCTGAACCCGATGGAAGAGTCAAGATCGGTGCAGATACTAAACGTCTCTTCAATTCCTCAAAACTACTCTCCCGCTCATCAGTCCAAATAAACTTTTCCCCTTTCCTCATCAACTGTGTCAACGGTAAAGCAATACGCGAAAAGCCCTCAACAAATCGCCTATAATAACCAGCAAGACCCAGAAAGCTTCTTACCTCCGTCACATTCGTAGGTCTTGGCCATTTCGTGATAGCCTCAACCTTTGTCGGGTCCATTGTGATACCGTCTGCAGAAACAACGTGACCCAAGAAAGCTACTCGATCCAACCAAAATTCGCACTTCGAAAACTTCGCATACAATCTCTGCTGTCGAAGAATCCCCAGAACAATACGAAGATGTTGCTCGTGCTCCTCCTCGGATTTAGAATATACAAGAATATCATCGATGAAAACAATCACAAACTTATCGAGGAATTCGTGAAATACCCGGTTCATTAGGTCCATAAAAACAGCAGGAGCATTGGTCAAACCGAAAGGCATAACCAAGAATTCATAATGACCATACCGAGTGCGAAAGGCCGTTTTGGAAACGTCTTGCTCCCTCACTCTAAGCTGGTGATATCCCGACCTCAGATCAATTTTAGAGAAATGCCTCGCCCCTTGCAACTGATCGAATAAATCATCAATGCGAGGAAGAGGATAGCGGTTACGAATAGTAATGCGGTTAAGCTCCCGATAATCGATACAAAGATGCATACTCCCGTCTTTCTTCTTCACAAATAACACAGGAGCACCCCAAGGGGATACGCTCGGACGAATGAAACCGTTTTCCAACAGTTCTTGCAATTGCTCCTTCAGTTCCTTTAATTCAATCGGTGCCATGCGATAAGGAGCTTTAGATATGGGTTCGGCACCAGGAATCAGATCAATACAAAACTCGACTTCTCTAGCAGGAGGAATGCCTGGAAGTTCATCCGGAAATACATCGGCGAAATCGCGCACAATACGAATACTATCAATGCTAGGAACATCGACAGAGGTATCTTTAATAGAAGCAAGAAAACCAAGACAGCCATGCGAAATCAATGTCCGGGCTTTCATAGCCGAAATGATCTTTACAGATTTCAGAGGTTGGGAACCAGAATAAACATAATCAGGATAATGAAGGTCACCAAAGATCACCTTACGAGCATAACAATCAATAGTCGCCTTATGGGCAGCTAACCAGTCCATGCCCAGAATGATATCAAAATCAACCATATCAATGGGAAGAAGGTTCGCAGGACGAATACGATCATCGAAACGGAGAGGGCAATTAACATACTCAACATCAATAATCACATGAGTTTTCATCGGGGTAGCAATAGATATTCGGTTCATTAATTTTGTGGGTTTAATGTTTATTTTATTTGCAAGTGAAGTGGATATGATAGAATGAGTAGCACCGGTGTCAAATAAAACGAAAACAGTACGATCTCCAATATACAGAAAACCCGTAATAGTACCTGAGGTGCTAGCCGCCTGATCACGAGTCAAAGAATAAACCCGTCCCGAAGTAGGAGCTGTCCTAGAATCAACTTTAGGCTCACCAGCATTCTTCCTAGGGCAGTCCTTGACTTTGTGCTGATTAGATCCACACCAGAAACAAGCACCAGAAGCTTTGTAACACGGACCTGGATGAGACTTCCCACATGAAGCACATGTAGGAGGAGGAGGTAGAATCTCATCAGCCTTCTTCTGACCTGACGATCCCGACTGCTGATACTGCTGAGAATCCCTGCGCCTGTTATTACCACCCTGACCCTGACGGTCACCACCATACCGACCATAATCCTGACGACCCTGGTTCCTAGAATCCTGCCTCCTATAATCACCACCTCGGTCCTGGCGACCCCGCTGATCATGCCCTTGGTCCTGGCGACCCCGAAAATCCTGCCTTTGGTCCTGACGACCATGGCCCCGAGTATCAATCCTGTTTCCATCCCTATCACGTTTATTAGATCCCCTGTCCGCATGCAGCAACTCAATGTTACGCGCGGCATCCTGAACACTAGCCACATCATCAAATGGAGTGTTAACGATCCGGTCTAACACCCATCTCTTAAGAGCCCACTTGAAGTGACGAGCCTGTTGGAAAGAATCCCCAGTAACCTCTGGCCCCACGAAACTAGCCAGACGTAAGAAACGCTGCATGAAATCTCCTGAAGATTCATGATCACCCTGACGAATAGACCCGTATTCCCTCTCGTACCTCAGCTGCTCTGCCATAGGAATGTACTGCTTATAAAACGCCTCAATAAAATCTGCCCACGAACAAGTCTCAGCAAAATCATCCCCTTTGGCCTGAACCAGAGCAGTCCACCAATTCTGAGCATCACCCTCTAGTTTGAACGTGGCCAAACGGGTTTTAAACTCGTCATCACATCCCAGAACACGAAACAACTTCTCGACGTGCGTAATCCAATCCTCCGCCTCATGGGGAGTAACAGCGGACCTGAACGTGACAGGCTTTAGCTTATTAAACCTCTCGATCCACACGTGGATACCAGCTGGAGGAGCAGCGGGTGGAGCAGTGGGTTGAGCATCGCCACCACCACCACCAGAAGAGCTAGCCCCATTCTTAATGTTAGTAGTGACCTCAGCCACCACTTTAGGCATAGCAGCAGCCACAGCAGCGGCTATCATCTCTTCAAAATTGGGGCCATCATCCCCATTAGAATACTGAGTAAAGCGAGTGTTCACCATCTGAACGATTACAAAAGGATTAGCAACAACAATAAGGGAAATAAGCACGAAATGGAAGACGAAGCAGAAATATATAACTACCCAAAGCCTCACCAGTCAAATCTTAAAACTTAAGGGTCAAATCCTATGGTCCACATGTTTCACAGGCCAAAGCTTATGTACAACAGGTCGCAAACCTGGCTCTGATACCATAAATTGTAACACCCCAACCCGACAAGGGTAGAGATGCCACAGTATGGTGACATATCCACTTCACTTGCAAATAAAATAAACATTAAACCCACAAAATTAATGAACCGAATATCTATTGCTACCCCGATGAAAACTCATGTGATTATTGATGTTGAGTATGTTAATTGCCCTCTCCGTTTCGATGATCGTATTCGTCCTGCGAACCTTCTTCCCATTGATATGGTTGATTTTGATATCATTCTGGGCATGGACTGGTTAGCTGCCCATAAGGCGACTATTGATTGTTATGCTCGTAAGGTGATCTTTGGTGACCTTCATTATCCTGATTATGTTTATTCTGGTTCCCAACCTCTGAAATCTGTAAAGATCATTTCGGCTATGAAAGCCCGGACATTGATTTCGCATGGCTGTCTTGGTTTTCTTGCTTCTATTAAAGATACCTCTGTCGATGTTCCTAGCATTGATAGTATTCGTATTGTGCGCGATTTCGCCGATGTATTTCCGGATGAACTTCCAGGCATTCCTCCTGCTAGAGAAGTCGAGTTTTGTATTGATCTGATTCCTGGTGCCGAACCCATATCTAAAGCTCCTTATCGCATGGCACCGATTGAATTAAAGGAACTGAAGGAGCAATTGCAAGAACTGTTGGAAAACGGTTTCATTCGTCCGAGCGTATCCCCTTGGGGTGCTCCTGTGTTATTTGTGAAGAAGAAAGACGGGAGTATGCATCTTTGTATCGATTATCGGGAGCTTAACCGCATTACTATTCGTAACCGCTATCCTCTTCCTCGCATTGATGATTTATTCGATCAGTTGCAAGGGGCGAGGCATTTCTCTAAAATTGATCTGAGGTCGGGATATCACCAGCTTAGAGTGAGGGAGCAAGACGTTTCCAAAACGGCCTTTCGCACTCGGTATGGTCATTATGAATTCTTGGTTATGCCTTTCGGTTTGACCAATGCTCCTGCTGTTTTTATGGACCTAATGAACCGGGTATTTCACGAATTCCTCGATAAGTTTGTGATTGTTTTCATCGATGATATTCTTGTATATTCTAAATCCGAGGAGGAGCACGAGCAACATCTTCGTATTGTTCTGGGGATTCTTCGACAGCAGAGATTGTATGCGAAGTTTTCGAAGTGCGAATTTTGGTTGGATCGAGTAGCTTTCTTGGGTCACGTTGTTTCTGCAGACGGTATCACAATGGACCCGACAAAGGTTGAGGCTATCACGAAATGGCCAAGACCTACGAATGTGACGGAGGTAAGAAGCTTTCTGGGTCTTGCTGGTTATTATAGGCGATTTGTTGAGGGCTTTTCGCGTATTGCTTTACCGTTGACACAGTTGATGAGGAAAGGGGAAAAGTTTATTTGGACTGATGAGCGGGAGAGTAGTTTTGAGGAATTGAAGAGACGTTTAGTATCTGCACCGATCTTGACTCTTCCATCGGGTTCAGGCGGCTACCAGATTTATAGCGATGCATCAAAGAAAGGTTTAGGGTGTGTTTTAATGCAGCATGGGAAAGTCATTGCGTATGCTTCGAGGCAGCTGAAGCCTTACGAGGAGAACTATCCGACGCACGATCTAGAGTTGGCAGCTGTGGTTTTCGCGCTAAAGATTTGGCGCCATTATTTGTATGGAGAGACTTGTGACATTTTCACTGATCATAAGAGTCTTAAATACATCTTCACCCAGAAAGAGTTGAATATGAGACAGAGGCGATGGTTGGAGCTTCTGAAAGATTATGATGCTAACATCCAGTATCATCCCGGGAAGGCAAATGTAGTCGCGGATGCTCTTAGTAGAAAGTCGGGCATGATTGCGAGTTTAGAGTTTGAGCCTCGCATTTTGCATGATTTGGAGCTTCTTGATGTGGAGTTTTGTGCTCGAGGTCAGGGTGGTTATTGGGCTAGCCTTACGGTTGAGTCCAATCTTATCTTGCGAATTAAGGAGGCTCAGAAGGAGGATGGTGAGTTGTGGGCTATAGTTCAGAACGTTGAGGAAGGCAAACAGTCCGAGTTCCGAGTGGATGATTCCGGTGTGGTTTGGTTTGAGGGTCGTCTATGTGTTCCCAACGATCCTGAGCTTCGTGAAGCTGTCCTATCTGAAGCTCATAGTTCCCCTTTTTCTATACATCCTGGTTCTACCAAGATGTACCGGGACCTTAAGCAGCACTTCTGGTGGGGCGGTATGAAACAAGATGTGGCTTCGTTCGTGGCGAAGTGTTTGATTTGTCAGCAGGTCAAGATCGAACACCAGAGAGCTAGTGGGTTGCTTCAGCCGTTAGAGATTCTGAAGTGGAAATGGGAGGAGATTTCCATGGACTTTGTGACAGGTTTACCTCCTACTCGTAGGAAGCATGATGCGATTTGGGTGGTCGTCGATCGACTAACCAAGTCTGCACACTTCCTCCCTATTCGTGTGGACTACAGTGTTAGTAAGTTGGCAGATATATTTCAGCAGGAAATCGTTAGACTTCACGGCATGCCTACGGCTATTATATCAGATAGGGATCCACGGTTTACATCTCGATTCTGGAAGGGATTACATAAAGCATGGGATACACGGCTTAAGTTCAGTACAGCTTTTCACCCTCAGACGGATGGTCAGTCGGAGAGGACCATTCACACTTTAGAGGACATGTTGAGGGCATGTGCCTTAGAGTGAACTGGTAGCTGGGACGATTATTTGTGTTTGGTAGAGTTTGCTTATAATAACAGTTGGCACGCGAGTATTCGTATGGCTCCTTTCGAGATGTTATATGGTCGGAAATGTAGGGCTCCGGTTTGTTGGAACGAGGTAGGTGAACGCGTTATTGAGGGCCCGGAGTTAGTCCAGATCGCTACTGAGAAAGTGGAGATTGCTAGAGAGAAGTTGAGGGAAGCTAGAGCTCGTCAAAAGAGTTACGCTGACAAGCATCGGCGTGACTTGGAGTTTCGTGTTGGTGATCGGGTATTTCTTAAGGTTTCGCCGTTCAGAGGGGTTAAACGTTTTGGAATCAAAGGCAAGCTCAGCCCTCGATTCATCGGACCGTTTGAGATTTTGGACCGTATCGGAGAGGTTTCGTATCGTTTAGCTCTTCATCCGCAGTTATCACATGTTCACGACGTCTTTCATGTATCTCTTCTGAGGGGATACAACTACCATCCTCTGCATGTGGTGTCTTACCCTCTTGATCAGATTCAGCCCGATATGTCTCTTCCGGAGGAGCCGGAAGCTGTTCTTGATCGCCAGGAGCGAGTTATGAGACGTAAAGTCATTCCTTTTGTTAAGATTCTTTGGCGGAACCACCCAGAGCGGGAAGCTACCTGGGAGACCGAGGAGTCTATTCGAGCTGGTTATCCTCATTTTGTATTCTGATCTGGTATGTCTCCGTTATGTTTCGATTCGTTTCATTTCTGATTCTTTGCAAATTTCGAGGACGAAATTTTCTGTTAGAGGGAAGAAGTTGTAAAACCTAACATCTGAAAACATGTAAAATTACCAAATTGCCCCTACTAATTTAAAATTTAATTAAAAGCTTATAAAGTGTCATAAAAATCCCAAACTTCCGGCAATACACAAGTTGTGATTCCAAATAATTTTAAGAACTTCAATTAACATTTATAAAAGTTGTGAAATTACCAAAATAACCCTATGAATGCCGAATAGTATTTAAAGGTAATTATATGTATTTTAAATATCATAAAAGCATGTAATTATGGTAAAATTGAAATCAAATTAATCCTTAACTAACTCCAGCCCATGATTGCCGAGTTTTCTGGTCAAAACCCTCCCCTATGACTCGGCTCCATCACATTTAAATCAATAGCATCCTTTCCTTTTTGCAAACCCTAGTGCCGATCCAAAATTTAAACACAAATAATTCTCTCAAGCCTCCAACCGACTACCACAAATTCTTCAGCCATTTTTCTGAGTTCAATCACTATTCAAGGAGTCCTAGAAAAATTGTGTTGAGTTCGTTTGTTGCCCGATTCGTTGGTGGTGGATTTATTCCTATCGACAACTCATTTTTAAGGTATAATTCGTATCAATTCAACCAAGCTTCATAAAATTCGTTTCTTATTTTTCCTAAGGTTCTTACATCATATGTAACCTGTGAAAATTGGTTTCAAGATTTTTAGATCGTTCGTGAAGCTGTGGTGAATTTCGTTCGTTTTGGCCTATACGCGTGAGAAAGAATTCGTACTAGCCATTCCTCACGTTCAAATTTTCGGTTTGCCATTTTTCCTGAGCCTCTTATGATCTTAGAACACCAAATAAAATGATTACAACATGCCATGCATGATCTACGAATTATTTGCTAATTTAATAATTAAAACGTGTGTAAATTATAAAATATAGCATGCGGATTATTAAGGCTTCGAATTTATTTTATTCTTGTGTAATATAATCATTTATGATCTGGAAAAATATTGGAAGAATTATCAGGGCTTGGATCTTGAGTTTTCGAATTTAATTGGTTAAGCGGATTTTAGATAAATCGTATAAAAAGGAAAAGAATAATACATGCGATCTGATTTTGAGGATTAGGGTTTGTTATTGTGTTATTTAATAGTGTTTAATAATGAGATAATGATTGGAAATGATTAGGGATCGATTAGGGTTTTGTTTGTTAAAGAATTGTGGTTAACGATTTGAATTTAAATATAAAAGGGGGTGTTTTGTCAATATTAAAACTCATGGGCTATTTTTGTCATGTTCTATAAATCATGTGTGACCTGTAAAAATTATTAAACGGAGGGCCTATATGTAAAATTCGTGAGATAATGAATTAAGTTGTAATTGTTAATTCGAAATGGAAATTAAATAAATATAAGGACTAAACATGTAAATTCTGAAAAGTGAAGGTCTAATCGTATAACTCACTAAAATAAGTACTCATTGTGTAAATTTGATAAACCAAGGGTTTAATGTGTAATTATGCATGTTTGAAGGTTTAAAATGTAAATTTGGAAATACAGGGGTGTAAAATGTAAATTGTGAAAACCTGAGGACCAAAGGTGTAAATATGATAAAGATACTTTATTTCCAGCAAATATTGATCTAATTAAGCTATGTACTAAATATTTCTAAAAGTGGAAACCTTCTAATTATGGAAACTTTCTAAAAGTGGAAACTTACTAAAAAGGGAAAGTTACTTAAAATGGAAAGATGGTTAATTAAGAATGATTTGTAATTCCCTTCTACTTCTTTAGGTGTGAAGAAGGAAAGATTCTGAGCTGTCTTCTTTTATTTGTGCTTTGTTTCTGTGTGTGCTACGTCATAAGGTACGGATACTCTACCCTTTTTAAGAAAGGGTGTCTTATCACCTATGCTTCGATGTTGAGCTATGAACCTTTGCTATGACCCTTTTTCTATGAACCTTTTGATATGAACCTTTTCATATGACTTTGAGATTCACTTTTGACATGACCTTGAGATATGCTTTGATATGACTTTGAGATGAACCCGTTTGCATGACCTTGAGACCTGACTCTTAGTTTGATACCCGAGCCACCTTTTTGTTTCCTAGCCAGGAAGGTAACCTGGCCATGTCTGTGATGCACCACTGGCATGACTCCTGTGTGGGGGAGTGATTTCTCACGCCGTCCCCTTTTATATTATGATATGGCCATTATGATTCTGAGATTATGATTTTGAGATGACTTTGAGTGGGGGCGTATGGATTGCAATCCTAGGCATGTATGTTTAGTGGATTTAACTATGACTTTGAGTATGACTTTGAGGTGACTGGTGCATGTGTGCTATACACGCCTTTCACATTTATGGGAGCTGATCACTCCACCCCTTTTGATACATGAGGACACCCCTCATATTATCTGGTTGCCTGAGAGGTATCCCCTCTGATTGTGAGATCTTGACTTTGAGTATTATGATGTTGAGATATGACTTTGAGTATGGGCTCGTGGTGGATGACTATCCTATATATCTTCTATTTCTTCTTACATTGATTATACCTTATGACATTCCCATTGCTTCATTATATTTCTGCTTCGTTATCCTTGCTTGTTATTATGTATCTGTTCACTGGGCTTTGTAAGCTCAGCCGCACGTTTTCTTTTCCGTGTGCGGCAGGTATCTAGCTGGGAGATGGATTTATGCTTGGGATGAGAGTTAGTGGGAGCTTTTGCCTTAGATGATGTCCTACCCTAGTCCTACCATTTGTTGAGACATTTTGGATTATGAATTTCATTTCTTTATGTATTTCCTTTGGATTTCTCGTTATCTTGGAGATTTATGTATTGATTCAGGTCGTGTTGACTTGACTATTTTATTTATGATGTTTTATGGCTTCCGCTGTGATTATGTATGAATGCTTTGATATGTCACCATACTGTGGCATCTCTACCCTTGTCGGGTTGGGGTGTTACAATTTATGGTATCAGAGCCAGGTTTGCGACCTGTTGTACATAAGCTTTGGCCTGTGAAACATGTGGACCATAGGATTTGACCCTTAAGTTTTAAGATTTGACTGGTGAGGCTTTGGGTAGTTATATATTTCTGCTTCGTCTTCCATTTCGTGCTTATTTCCCTTATTGTTGTTGCTAATCCTTTTGTAATCGTTCAGATGGTGAACACTCGCTTTACTCAGTACTCTAATGGGGATGATGGCCCCAATTTTGAAGAGATGATAGCCGCTGCTGTGGCTGCTGCTATGCCTAAAGTGGTGGCTGAGGTCACTACTAACATTAAGAATGGGGCTAGCTCTTCTGGTGGTGGTGGTGGCGATGCTCAACCCACTGCTCCACCCGCTGCTCCTCCAGCTGGTATCCACGTGTGGATCGAGAGGTTTAATAAGCTAAAGCCTGTCACGTTCAGGTCCGCTGTTACTCCCCATGAGGCGGAGGATTGGATTACGCACGTCGAGAAGTTGTTTCGTGTTCTGGGATGTGATGACGAGTTTAAAACTCGTTTGGCCACGTTCAAACTAGAGGGTGATGCTCAGAATTGGTGGACTGCTCTGGTTCAGGCCAAAGGGGATGATTTTACTGAGACTTGTTCGTGGGCAGATTTTATTGAGGCGTTTTATAAGCAGTACATTCCTATGGCAGAGCAGCTGAGGTACGAGAGGGAATACGGGTCTATTCGTCAGGGTGATCATGAATCTTCAGGAGATTTCATGCAGCGTTTCTTACGTCTGGCTAGTTTCGTGGGGCCAGAGGTTACTGGGGATTCTTTCCGACAGGCTCGTCACTTCAAGTGGGCTCTTAAGAGATGGGTGTTAGACCGGATCGTTAACACTCCATTTGATGATGTGGCTAGTGTTCAGGATGCCGCGCGTAACATTGAGTTGCTGCATGCGGACAGGGGATCTAATAAACGTGATAGGGATGGCAACAGGATTGATACTCGGGGCCATGGTTGTCAGGACCAAAGGCAGGATTTTCGGGGTCGCCAGGACCAAGGGCATGATCAGCGGGGTCGCCAGGACCGAGGTGGTGATTATAGGAGGCAGGATTCTAGGAACCAGGGTCGTCAGGATTATGGTCGGTATGGTGGTGACCGTCAGGGTCAGGGTGGTAATAACAGGC
This sequence comes from Artemisia tridentata subsp. tridentata, assembly GCA_021014915.2. NCBI lineage: Eukaryota > Viridiplantae > Streptophyta > Magnoliopsida > Asterales > Asteraceae > Artemisia > Artemisia tridentata. The sequence continues at coordinate 106,209,072 of CP139501.1, read as the reverse complement.
GCAGGGATTCTCAGCAGTATCAGCAGTCGGGATCGTCAGGTCAGAAGAAGGCTGATGAGATTCTACCTCCTCCTCCTACATGTGCTTCATGTGGGAAGTCTCATCCAGGTCCGTGTTACAAAGCTTCTGGTGCTTGTTTCTGGTGTGGATCTAATCAGCACAAAGTCAAGGACTGCCCTAGGAAGAATGCTGGTGAGCCTAAAGTTGATTCTAGGACAGCTCCTACTTCGGGACGGGTTTATTCTTTGACTCGTGATCAGGCGGCTAGCACCTCAGGTACTATTACGGGTTTTCTGTATATTGGAGATCGTACTGTTTTCGTTTTATTTGACACCGGTGCTACTCATTCTATCATATCCACTTCACTTGCAAATAAAATAAACATTAAACCCACAAAATTAATGAACCGAATATCTATTGCTACCCCGATGAAAACTCATGTGATTATTGATGTTGAGTATGTTAATTGCCCTCTCCGTTTCGATGATCGTATTCGTCCTGCGAACCTTCTTCCCATTGATATGGTTGATTTTGATATCATTCTGGGCATGGACTGGTTAGCTGCCCATAAGGCGACTATTGATTGTTATGCTCGTAAGGTGATCTTTGGTGACCTTCATTATCCTGATTATGTTTATTCTGGTTCCCAACCTCTGAAATCTGTAAAGATCATTTCGGCTATGAAAGCCCGGACATTGATTTCGCATGGCTGTCTTGGTTTTCTTGCTTCTATTAAAGATACCTCTGTCGATGTTCCTAGCATTGATAGTATTCGTATTGTGCGCGATTTCGCCGATGTATTTCCGGATGAACTTCCAGGCATTCCTCCTGCTAGAGAAGTCGAGTTTTGTATTGATCTGATTCCTGGTGCCGAACCCATATCTAAAGCTCCTTATCGCATGGCACCGATTGAATTAAAGGAACTGAAGGAGCAATTGCAAGAACTGTTGGAAAACGGTTTCATTCGTCCGAGCGTATCCCCTTGGGGTGCTCCTGTGTTATTTGTGAAGAAGAAAGACGGGAGTATGCGTCTTTGTATCGATTATCGGGAGCTTAACCGCATTACTATTCGTAACCGCTATCCTCTTCCTCGCATTGATGATTTATTCGATCAGTTGCAAGGGGCGAGGCATTTCTCTAAAATTGATCTGAGGTCGGGATATCACCAGCTTAGAGTGAGGGAGCAAGACGTTTCCAAAACGGCCTTTCGCACTCGGTATGGTCATTATGAATTCTTGGTTATGCCTTTCGGTTTGACCAATGCTCCTGCTGTTTTTATGGACCTAATGAACCGGGTATTTCACGAATTCCTCGATAAGTTTGTGATTGTTTTCATCGATGATATTCTTGTATATTCTAAATCCGAGGAGGAGCACGAGCAACATCTTCGTATTGTTCTGGGGATTCTTCGACAGCAGAGATTGTATGCGAAGTTTTCGAAGTGCGAATTTTGGTTGGATCGAGTAGCTTTCTTGGGTCACGTTGTTTCTGCAGACGGTATCACTATGGACCCGACAAAGGTTGAGGCTATCACGAAATGGCCAAGACCTACGAATGTGACGGAGGTAAGAAGCTTTCTGGGTCTTGCTGGTTATTATAGGCGATTTGTTGAGGGCTTTTCGCGTATTGCTTTACCGTTGACACAGTTGATGAGGAAAGGGGAAAAGTTTATTTGGACTGATGAGCGGGAGAGTAGTTTTGAGGAATTGAAGAGACGTTTAGTATCTGCACCGATCTTGACTCTTCCATCGGGTTCAGGCGGCTACCAAATTTATAGCGATGCATCAAAGAAAGGTTTAGGATGTGTTTTAATGCAGCATGGGAAAGTCATTGCGTATGCTTCGAGGCAGCTGAAGCCTTACGAGGAGAACTATCCGACGCACGATCTAGAGTTGGCAGCTGTGGTTTTCGCGCTAAAGATTTGGCACCATTATTTGTATGGAGAGACTTGTGACATTTTCACTGATCATAAGAGTCTTAAATACATCTTCACCCAGAAAGAGTTGAATATGAGACAGAGGCGATGGTTGGAGCTTCTGAAAGATTATGATGCTAACATCCAGTATCATCCCGGGAAGGCAAATGTAGTCGCGGATGCTCTTAGTAGAAAGTCGGGCATGATTGCGAGTTTAGAGTTTGAGCCTCGCATTTTGCATGATTTGGAGCTTCTTGATGTGGAGTTTTGTGCTCGAGGTCAGGGTGGTTATTGGGCTAGCCTTACGGTTGAGTCCAATCTTATCTTGCGAATTAAGGAGGCTCAGAAGGAGGATGGTGAGTTGTGGGCTATAGTTCAGAACGTTGAGGAAGGCAAACAGTCCGAGTTCCGAGTGGATGATTCCGGTGTGGTTTGGTTTGAGGGTCGTCTATGTGTTCCCAACGATCCTGAGCTTCGTGAAGCTGTCCTATCTGAAGCTCATAGTTCCCCTTTTTCTATACATCCTGGTTCTACCAAGATGTACCGGGACCTTAAGCAGCACTTCTGGTGGGGCGGTATGAAACAAGATGTGGCTTCGTTCGTGGCGAAGTGTTTGATTTGTCAGCAGGTCAAGATCGAACACCAGAGAGCTAGTGGGTTGCTTCAGCCGTTAGAGATTCCGAAGTGGAAATGGGAGGAGATTTCCATGGACTTTGTGACAGGTTTACCTCCTACTCGTAGGAAGCATGATGCGATTTGGGTGGTCGTCGATCGACTAACCAAGTCTGCACACTTCCTCCCTATTCGTGTGGACTACAGTGTTAGTAAGTTGGCAGATATATTTCAGCAGGAAATCGTTAGACTTCACGGCATGCCTACGGCTATTATATCAGATAGGGATCCACGGTTTACATCTCGATTCTGGAAGGGATTACATAAAGCATGGGATACACGGCTTAAGTTCAGTACAGCTTTTCACCCTCAGACGGATGGTCAGTCGGAGAGGACCATTCACACTTTAGAGGACATGTTGAGGGCATGTGCCTTAGAGTGAACTGGTAGCTGGGACGATTATTTGTGTTTGGTAGAGTTTGCTTATAATAACAGTTGGCACGCGAGTATTCGTATGGCTCCTTTCGAGATGTTATATGGTCGGAAATGTAGGGCTCCGGTTTGTTGGAACGAGGTAGGTGAACGCGTTATTGAGGGCCCGGAGTTAGTCCAGATCGCTACTGAGAAAGTGGAGATTGCTAGAGAGAAGTTGAGGGAAGCTAGAGCTCGTCAAAAGAGTTACGCTGACAAGCATCGGCGTGACTTGGAGTTTCGTGTTGGTGATCGGGTATTTCTTAAGGTTTCGCCGTTCAGAGGGGTTAAACGTTTTGGAATCAAAGGCAAGCTCAGCCCTCGATTCATCGGACCGTTTGAGATTTTGGACCGTATCGGAGAGGTTTCGTATCGTTTAGCTCTTCATCCGCAGTTATCACATGTTCACGACGTCTTTCATGTATCTCTTCTGAGGGGATACAACTACCATCCTCTGCATGTGGTGTCTTACCCTCTTGATCAGATTCAGCCCGATATGTCTCTTCCGGAGGAGCCGGAAGCTGTTCTTGATCGCCAGGAGCGAGTTATGAGACGTAAAGTCATTCCTTTTGTTAAGATTCTTTGGCGGAACCACCCAGAGCGGGAAGCTACCTGGGAGACCGAGGAGTCTATTCGAGCTGGTTATCCTCATTTTGTATTCTGATCTGGTATGTCTCCGTTATGTTTCGATTCGTTTCATTTCTGATTCTTTGCAAATTTCGAGGACGAAATTTTCTGTTAGAGGGGAAGAAGTTGTAAAACCTAACATCTGAAAACATGTAAAATTACCAAATTGCCCCTACTAATTTAAAATTTAATTAAAAGCTTATAAAGTGTCATAAAAATCCCAAACTTCCGGCAATACACAAGTTGTGATTCCAAATAATTTTAAGAACTTCAATTAACATTTATAAAAGTTGTGAAATTACCAAAATAACCCTATGAATGCCGAATAGTATTTAAAGGTAATTATATGTATTTTAAATATCATAAAAGCATGTAATTATGGTAAAATTGAAATCAAATTAATCCTTAACTAACTCCAGCCCATGATTGCCGAGTTTTCTGGTCAAAACCCTCCCCTATGACTCGGCTCCATCACATTTAAATCAATAGCATCCTTTCCTTTTTGCAAACCCTAGTGCCGATCCAAAATTTAAACACAAATAATTCTCTCAAGCCTCCAACCGACTACCACAAATTCTTCAGCCATTTTTCTGAGTTCAATCACTATTCAAGGAGTCCTAGAAAAATTGTGTTGAGTTCGTTTGTTGCCCGATTCGTTGGTGGTGGATTTATTCCTATCGACAACTCATTTTTAAGGTATAATTCGTATCAATTCAACCAAGCTTCATAAAATTCGTTTCTTATTTTTCCTAAGGTTCTTACATCATATGTAACCTGTGAAAATTGGTTTCAAGATTTTTAGATCGTTCGTGAAGCTGTGGTGAATTTCGTTCGTTTTGGCCTATACGCGTGAGAAAGAATTCGTACTAGCCATTCCTCACGTTCTAATTTCGGTTTGCCATTTTTCCTGAGCCTCTTATGATCTTAGAACACCAAATAAAATGATTACAACATGCCATGCATGATCTACGAATTATTTGCTAATTTAATAATTAAAACGTGTGTAAATTATAAAATATAGCATGCGGATTATTAAGGCTTCGAATTTATTTTATTCTTGTGTAATATAATCATTTATGATCTGGAAAAATATTGGAAGAATTATCAGGGCTTGGATCTTGAGTTTTCGAATTTAATTGGTTAAGCGGATTTTAGATAAATCGTATAAAAAGGAAAAGAATAATACATGCGATCTGATTTTGAGGATTAGGGTTTGTTATTGTGTTATTTAATAGTGTTTAATAATGAGATAATGATTGGAAATGATTAGGGATCGATTAGGGTTTTGTTTGTTAAAGAATTGTGGTTAACGATTTGAAATTAAATATAAAAGGGGGTGTTTTGTCAATATTAAAACTCATGGGCTATTTTTGTCATGTTCTATAAATCATGTGTGACCTGTAAAAATTATTAAACGGAGGGCCTATATGTAAAATTCGTGAGATAATGAATTAAGTTGTATTTGTTAATTCGAAATGGAAATTAAATAAAGATAAGGACTAAACATGTAAATTCTGAAAAGTGAAGGTCTAATCGTATAACTCACTAAAATAAGTACTCATTGTGTAAATTTGATAAACCAAGGGTTTAATGTGTAATTATGCATGTTTGAAGGTTTAAAATGTAAATTTGGAAATACAGGGGTGTAAAATGTAAATTGTGAAAACCTGAGGACCAAAGGTGTAATTATGATAAAGATACTTTATTTCCAGCAAATATTGATCTAATTAAGCTATGTACTAAATATTTCTAAAAGTGGAAACCTTCTAATTATGGAAACTTTCTAAAAGTGGAAACTTACTAAAAAGGGAAAGTTACTTAAAATGGAAAGATGGTTAATTAAGAATGATTTGTAATTCCCTTCTACTTCTTTAGGTGTGAAGAAGGAAAGATTCTGAGCTGTCTTCTTTTATTTGTGCTTTGTTTTCTGTGTGTGCTACGTCATAAGGTACGGATACTCTACCCTTTTTAAGAAAGGGTGTCTTATCACCTATGCTTCGATGTTGAGCTATGAACCTTTGCTATGACCCTTTTTCTATGAACCTTTTGATATGAACCTTTTCATATGACTTTGAGATTCACTTTTGACATGACCTTGAGATATGCTTTGATATGACTTTGAGATGAACCCGTTTGCATGACCTTGAGACCTGACTCTTAGTTTGATACCCGAGCCACCTTTTTGTTTCCTAGCCAGGAAGGTAACCTGGCCATGTCTGTGATGCACCACTGGCATGACTCCTGTGTGGGGGAGTGATTTCTCACGCCGTCCCCTTTTATATTATGATATGGCCATTATGATTCTGAGATTATGATTTTGAGATGACTTTGAGTGGGGGCGTATGGATTGCAATCCTAGGCATGTATGTTTAGTGGATTTAACTATGACTTTGAGTATGACTTTGAGGTGACTGGTGCATGTGTGCTATACACGCCTTTCACATTTATGGGAGCTGATCACTCCACCCCTTTTGATACATGAGGACACCCCTCATATTATCTGGTTGCCTGAGAGGTATCCCCTCTGATTGTGAGATCTTGACTTTGAGTATTATGATGTTGAGATATGACTTTGAGTATGGGCTCGTGGTGGATGACTATCCTATATATCTTCTATTTCTTCTTACATTGATTATACCTTATGACATTCCCATTGCTTCATTATATTTCTGCTTCGTTATCCTTGCTTGTTATTATGTATCTGTTCACTGGGCTTTGTAAGCTCAGCCGCACGTTTTCTTTTCCGTGTGCGGCAGGTATCTAGCTGGGAGATGGATTTATGCTTGGGATGAGAGTTAGTGGGAGCTTTTGCCTTAGATGATGTCCTACCCTAGTCCTACCATTTGTTGAGACATTTTGGATTATGAATTTCATTTCTTTATGTATTTCCTTTGGATTTCTCGTTATCTTGGAGATTTATGTATTGATTCAGGTCGTGTTGACTTGACTATTTTATTTATGATGTTTTATGGCTTCCGCTGTGATTATGTATGAATGCTTTGATATGTCACCATACTGTGGCATCTCTACCCTTGTCGGGTTGGGGTGTTACAAACACGACCTGAATCAATACATAAATCTCCAAGATAACGAGAAATCCAAAGGAAATACATAAAGAAAAGAAATTCATAATCCAAAATATCTCAACAAATGGTAAGACTAGGGTAGGACATCATCTAAGGCAAAAGCTCCCACTAACTCTCATCCCAAGCATAAATCCATCTCCCAGCTAGATACCTGCCGCACACGGAAAAGAAAACGTGCGGCTGAGCTTACAAAGCCCAGTGAACAGATACATAATAACAAGCAAGGATAACGAAGCAGAAATATAATGAAGCAATGGGAATGTCATAAGGTATAATCAATGTAAGAAGAAATAGAAGATATATAGGATAGTCATCCACCACGAGCCCATACTCAAAGTCATATCTCAACATCATAATACTCAAAGTCAAGATCTCACAATCAGAGGGGATACCTCTCAGGCAACCAGATAATATGAGGGGTGTCCTCATGTATCAAAAGGGGTGGAGTGATCAGCTCCCATAAATGTGAAAGGCATGTATAGCACACATGCACCAGTCACCTCAAAGTCATACTCAAAGTCATAGTTAAATCCACTAAACATACATGCCTAGGATTGCAATCCATACGCCCCCACTCAAAGTCATCTCAAAATCATAATCTCAGAATCATAATGGCCATATCATAATATAAAAGGGGACGGCGTGAGAAATCACTCCCCCACACAGGAGTCATGCCAGTGGTGCATCACAGACATGGCCAGGTTACCTTCCTGGCTAGGAAACAAAAAGGTGGCTCGGGTATCAAACTAAGAGTCAGGTCTCAAGGTCATGCAAACGGTTTCATCTCAAAGTCATATCAAAGCATATCTCAAGGTCATGTCAAAAGTGAATCTCAAAGTCATATGAAAAGGTTCATATCAAAAGGTTCATAGAAAAAGGGTCATAGCAAAGGTTCATAGCTCAACATCGAAGCATAGGTGATAAGACACCCTTTCTTAAAAAGGGTAGAGTATCCGTACCTTATGACGTAGCACACACAGAAACAAAGCACAAATAAAAGAAGACAGCTCAGAATCTTTCCTTCTTCACACCTAAAGAAGTAAAAGGGGATTACAAATCATTCTTAATTAACCATCTTTCCATTTAAGTAACTTTCCCTTTTTAGTAAGTTTCCACTTTTAGAAAGTTTCCATAATTAGAAGGTTTCCACTTTTAGAAATATTTAGTACATAGCTTAATTAGATCAAATTTGCTGGAAACAAAGTATCTTTATCATATTTACACCTTTGGTCCTCAGGTTCTCATGATTTACATTTTACACCCCTGTATTTCCAAATTTACATTTTAAACCTTCAAACATGCATAATTACACATTAAACCCTTGGTTTATCAAATTTACACAATGAGTACTTATTTTAGTGAGTTATACGATTAGACCTTCAATTATTCAATATTTACACAATAGGTCCCTCCATTTAACAAAGTTACATATTTAACCTTAAAGTTTACACTTTTAATCTTTAATTTATATTAGTTACACTTTAGTCCAATAATTATCCAAATTTTCATATTAGCCCCTGAATATCATTCATAATACAAATCGACCTCCACTTTTCAGAATTTACATGTTTAGTCCTTATCTTTATTTAATTTCCATTTCGAATTAACAAATACAACTTAATTCATTATCTCACGAATTTTACATATAGGCCCTCCGTTTAATAATTTTTACAGGTCACACATGATTTATAGAACATGACAAAAATAGCCCATGAGTTTTAATATTGACAAAACACCCCCTTTTATATTTAAATTCAAATCGTTAACCACAATTCTTTAACAAACAAAACCCTAATCGATCCCTAATCATTTCCAATCATTATCTCATTATTAAACACTATTAAATAACACAATAACAAACCCTAATCCTCAAAATCAGATCGCATGTATTTTTCTTTTCCTTTTTATACGATTTATCTAAATCCGCTTAACCAATTAAATTCGAAAACTCAAGATCCAAGCCCTGATAATTCTTCCAATATTTTTCCAGATCATAAATGATTATATTACACAAGAATAAAATAAATTCGAAGCCTTAATAATCCGCATGCTATATTTTATAATTTACACACGTTTTAATTATTAAATTAGCAAATAATTCGTAGATCATGCATGGCATGTTGTAATCATTTTATTTGGTGTTCTAAGATCATAAGAGGCTCAGGAAAAATGGCAAACCGAAATTAGAACGTGAGGAATGGCTAGTACGAATTCTTTCTCACGCGTATAGGCCAAAACGAACGAAATTCACCACAGCTTCACGAACGATCTAAAAATCTTGAAACCAATTTTCACAGGTCACATATGATGTAAGAACCTTAGGAAAAATAAGAAACGAATTTTATGAAGCTTGGTTGAATTGATACGAATTATACCTTAAAAATGAGTTGTCGATAGGAATAAATCCACCACCAACGAATCGGGCAACAAACGAACTCAACACAATTTTTATAGGACTCCTTGAATAGTGATTGAACTCAGAAAAATGGCTGAAGAATTTGTGGTAGTCGGTTGGAGGCTTGAGAGAATTATTTGTGTTTAAATTTTGGATCGGCACTAGGGTTTGCAAAAAGGAAAGGATGCTATTGATTTAAATGTGATGGAGCCGAGTCGTAGGGGAGGGTTTTGACCAGAAAACTCGGCAATCATGGGCTGGAGTTAGTTAAGGATTAATTTGATTTCAATTTTACCATAATTACATGCTTTTATGATATTTAAAATACATATAATTACCTTTAAATACTATTCGGCATTCATAGGGTTATTTTGGTAATTTCACAACTTTTATAAATGTTAATTGAAGTTCTTAAAATTATTTGGAATCACAACTTGTGTATTGCCGGAAGTTTGGGATTTTTTTATGACACTTTATAAGCTTTTAATTAAATTTTAAATTAGTAGGGGCAATTTGGTAATTTTACATGTTTTCAGATTTTAGGTTTTACAAGTAGTTTCTACTGCTGAGGCAAAAATAGTTGTTAATGCTGTTAAGGGAAACTATATTCATGTTGCTAAGGCCTCAGCTTGTTGGGTTTGGAAACCAAAGATTAAAGTTTTAGACCATGTTTCCAAACATGACAGTGCATCAATTACCCTTAAGAAGTTTGATTATGTTGATGCGCAAGGCATATCCAAGTCGGTGATGGCTTGGGTCCCCAAAAGAAACTGATTTTCTTACCTTATGTGTAGGGCAATCCACAGGTGGAGTTACAGGATCAAGGAGTGATTGATAGTGGATGCTCAAGGCACAAGACAGGGAACATGTCTTATCTTAAAGATTATGAAGAAATTGATGGAGGATATGTTGCTTTTGGAGGTAACCCCAAAGGAGGGAAAATCACAGGCAAAGGTACAATTAGAACTAGTAAACTAGATTTTGAGAATGTGTATTTTGTAAAAGAGTTAAAGTTTAATCTCTTTGGTGTCTCACAAATGTGTGACAAAAAGAATAGTGTTCTCTTTAATGACACTGAATGTATTGTCTTGTCTCCTGACTTTAAGTTAATTGATGAAAGTCAAGTTTTACTTAAAGTTCCTAGAAGGGATAATATATACAGTGTTGATTTAGAGAAAATGGTTCCCAAAGGAGGTTTAACTTGTCTCTTGGCAAAAGCCACATCTGATGAATCTAAACTTTGGCATAGAAGGATAGGTTACTTAAATTTTAAAACAATGAACAAACCGGTTAAGGGAAATCTTGTAAGAGGTTTGCCTTCCAAGCTTTTTGAATATGATGAAACCCGTGTTGCTTATCAGAAGGGAAAGCAACACATAGCCACTTGTAAGTCCAAAACAGTGAACTCTATCAGCCAACCTTTACAATTGTTGCATATGGATTTGTTTGGTCTAATATTTGTAAAAAGTTTAATGAAGAAAATGTATTGCCTAGTTGTCATAAATGATTTTAGTAGATTTACTTGGGTTTTCTTTCTAGCTACTAAGGATGAGACTAGTGGCATTCTTAAGTCCTTTATAACTAGAGTAGAAAATTTATCAGGCAAGAAGGTTAAGGTGATTAGATCTGATAATGGAACTGAATTTAAGAATAGAGATATTAATCAGTTTTAAGAGATGAAGGGTATTATGAGACAATATAGTGTAGCTAGAACTCCTCAACAAAATGGAGTTGCTGAGAGGAGAAATAAGACACTAATTGAGGCTACTAGGACTATGCTAGCTGATTCTAAGTTACCAACTACTTTTTGGGCAGATACAGTTAATACTGCTTGCTATGTGCAAAATAGAGTGTTAGTTGTTAAGCCTCAATACAAGACCCCATATGAACATTTTCACGGTAGAAAACCAACTCTAAGTTTTATGAGACCACTTGGGTGTCCTGTTATTATTCTCAATACCATAGATTACCTAGAAAAATTTGATGGTAAGGCTGATGAAGGTTTCTAGGTTTAATGAGAGTACACCTAATGTTGTAGGTAGTAAACCAGATTGGCTGTTTGATATTGATGCACTAACAAAAACTATGAATTATGAGCCTGTTGTTGCAGGTACACAGTCTAATGGTTTTGCAGGTACAAAAGCTAATAATGATGCAGGTCAAGCTAGAAAGGAGACAGAATCAGCAAAAGATTACGTTCTGCTACCATTATGGACTGCTGATCCACCAATCTCAACCCAAGATCCAAAGAGTTCTCAAGATGATGAAGACAAGTCTTCAAGTGATGATGAAGATCCAAGAAAAGACAACAAGATTGATGATCAGGAGAAGAATGATGATGTTAACAACACTAACAACAATAACAAAGTTAATACTGCCAGTTCAACTGTTAATGCTACTGGAATACAAGATGATGCTATTGGTAAAAAAGATAGCAGTGAATATCCATTTGATCCAACAATGCCTGTATTGGAAGACATATGGGCTGAAAGTGATGAAGATGTTGCTGGTAAAGAGGCTGACATGGGCAATTTGGATGAAACAATTCAAGTCAGTCCTATTCCAACAACGAGAGTTCATAAAAATCATCCTATGACTCAAGTGATTGGAGATGTGCATTCAGTTGTACAAACAAAGAAGATGTCAAAGGATTTGAAGGAACAAAGGCTGTTTGTTAAAACTCTTAAACAAAGAAACAGTCATAAAGATCTTCAAAATTGTTTGTTTGCTTGTTTCTTATCAAAAGTATAACCAAAAAAGGTGATTCAAGCATTGAATGATCCAACATTGATAGAGGTTATGCAAGAAGAGCTTCTACAGCTCAAGTTACAAGAAGTTTGGACTTTGGTGGAATTACCAAATGGAAAAAGGGCTATTGGCACAAAATGGGTTTTCAGGAACAAGAAAGCTGAAAGAGGAATTGTGGTAAGAAATAAAGGAAGATTGTTAGCTCAAGGGTACACAAAAGAAGAAGGGATTGACTATGATGAAGTATTTGCCCATGTTGCAAGAATTGAAGTAATTAGGCTGTTCTTAGCTTATGCTTCATTTAAAGACTTTGTGGTGTATAAGATGGATGTCAAAAGTGCTTTTCTCTATGGGAAAATTGAAGAAGAGGTGTAAGTGTGTCAATCACTAGGGTTTGAAGATCCAGACTTTCCTGATAGAGTTTATAAGGTTGAAAAAGCAATATATGGGCTTCATCAAGCTCCTAGAGCATGGTATGAAACCTTGTTAACATATCTGTTAGACAATGGGTTTCATAGAGGAAAGATTGACAAGACCTTATTCATCCAAAGACACAAAGATGATATTTTGCTGGTCCAGGTGTATGTGGATGATATCATCTTTGGTTCTACAAGGAAGGAGTTATGTGTTGAATTTGAGAAGCTGATGCATGAGAAGTTTTAGATGAGTTCTATGGGATAACTTACTTTCTTTCTGGGATTACAAGTGAAGCAAATGAAGGAAGGCATATTTATCAGTCAAGATAAGTATGTTGCTGAAATCTTAAAGAAGTTTGGGTATACAGATGTCAAGACAGCAAGTGAGCCTTTGCTCAAAGATGAAGATGGCGAAGATGTTGATGTTCACTTGTATAGATCAATGATTGGTTCATTGATGTATCTTACTTTTTCAAGACCTGGCATTATGTTTGTAGTGTGTACATGTGCTAGATACCAAGTCACACCAAAGGTTTCACATCTTCATGCTGTGAAAAGGATTTTTAGGTATTTAAATGGTCAACCAAAATTGGGCCTTTGGTATCCAAAAGATTCTCCTTTTGATTTGGTAGCATACACTTATAGTGATTATGCTGGAGCAAACTTGGATATGAAGTCTACAACAGGAGGTTGTCAATTTCTTAGTTGTAGATTGATCTCATGGCAGTGCAAGAAACAAACTGTGGTTGCATATTCCACAACAGAAGCTGAATATGTGGCTGCTTCAAATTGCTGTGGACAAGTGCTTTTGATTAAGAATCAACTGCTTGATTTTGGGTACAATTTTATGTATACCAAAATCTTTATTGACAATAACAGTACTATGTGCATAATTAAAAATCTTGTTTTTCATTAAAAAAACAAAACATATTGAGATCAGGCATGATTTTATTAGAGATTGTAATGAAAAGAAATTAATTCAAATGGTCAAAATCCATTCTGACAAGAATGTTGTAGATTTGCTTACAAAAGCTTTTGATGTAAGTAGATTTCAATATTTGATTGCTAGTTTTGGAGTGTTAAATCTTTAAATTTTTTTTATCTCTTTATGTTTTTGTAAAGTCTTATAAGGATTAGCACTGTTATTCAAGTCATTAAGAGTTTCTGTTGTTAAGTACAGTTAGTACTGCTAGTTATACTTAAAATTGTTAAGTTAATGTTGTTGGTTTACTTAAAACTGTTGAGTCTAATCATGTTGTTATAATTGTGAATATGGTTATTGCTTGTGTTTGTTTGGTGTTTGGACTAACATATTGCAAAAAAAGCAAAGAAGAAGGTATTTTGATTGGAATTTGAGTTTATGCTGGTGACTCTGAGTTAATGCTGCTAGGCGTAAGTTAATGCTGCTAGGCTTAACTTAATGCTGCTAGGGTTACTACTGTTGGGTTAATTGGGGGTACTGTTTTATAACTATAATCGATTAAGGGTTTATATCAATCATTCACTTACAAAATCGATTTAATCCATTCAAATATTCTCTCAATCGAGACCCTAACTCAAAATTATTATCTAATTGCAAAACCAAACACGATTTCAAAAACAACACAATGTCGAAATTACACTTTGCTGATACTCACAACATAGTTGCGTTTTCATAAAAACCCAAAGAAAGCCAAGGATTTGTAGAGATCATTGATTTCTTGAATGCACACCCTATTAGGTATGCATTAACTGTGAATCCTACCATATATGTTTCCCACATTGAACAATTTGGGTCTACTGCTAAGGTCAAAACAATCAATGAGGAAGAACAAATACATGCCGTTGTAGATGGGCAGAAAATACTTATCACTGAAAACTCTATTAGGAGATGTCTTCACCTAACATATGATGAAGGTGTTGAGTGTTTTTCAAACACTACTATTTTTGAAAACCTTGAACTGATGGGGTATGAAAGGAAATCTGATTCTCTAAAAATTTTAAAAGGATCTTTCTCCCCACAGTGGAAATTTCTTATCCATACGATTCTGAAGTGTTTAAGTCCGAAAACAACTGCTTGGAATGAGTTTAGCAGTAATATGGCTTCTGCTATAATCTGCTTGGCTATAGAGCAAACTTTCAATTTTTCCAAATTATTTTTTGATCATATGGTTAAGAACTTGGATACTTTACAAAACAAATTTTACATATATCCAAGGTTTCTGCAAGAGTGTTTGGACAAACAATTTTGTTAATACAAATATCATCCTAAAACGTTATTTATATTTTACGATCTTTGCTATATTTTGTTAATGACAATTATAAAGTTTATCTTTAGCAAGACATAAATATAAGTTAAAGTCTTTTACATTTATAGTAATAATCTTTTAAAACTCATCATATACATGCTACATGATCACTAGGATACATGTTACATACATATATACATTTACATTATTTACATTTTAATTCTTAAAATGGAAATATGTTCATGACATCATTGCATACATCATTTAGATATCATTAGGATATCTTGTCGATTTAGTAAATATTTTGGAAAGATCTTCAAGCAAAGAATTGGATTGTGTAAGATCTTGGCAAGATATGGAAAGATTTGTAAAGATATAGCTGTCATGTCCCGGTGGAACCAAACAGCATAAAGGGCGGAACCCTGGATTTGGTTCCGCCAAATCTGTGAACTGTTTGATCAGTTTGCCTATAAATAGCAAGCTGATCATTCAAGTTCACTCATCACTCACATAGCATAAATTACATATACATTCTTTCATACATTACTAACACATTCATTCATTCATTTCATTTGTAGTGATCTTTCTTTTGTAGCAAAGAAATCAAGCATCAAGGTTCAACATAGTATTGCAAACCTGTTAGAATAGTCACTGTGTGATTTAGTTGTAGTTCACACATCATTGTTATGCCAAACATTTAGTAGTGATCGATTAGTGTTTTAATCCTCAAAACACATAGAGTATCGGGAGTGGTTGTACCCTTGTAAAGAACTCGGTATTTAGCTTAGTACCGGAAAAAGTGTAAGCGACGTTAGGTTGGTTCTACCTCGAACTAGAACTCGGTATTTAGCTTTGTACCGGATAAAGAGTAAGCAACGTGTAAAGGTTTTCTCCACCTAGAAGGGAGCTTGTTTCTTAGTGAAGAAAAACTCTCGAGTTAGAGGCTCGAGGAGTGGAGTAGGGAAAGGAAGAGAGTCCTTGTAGACCGAACCACTATAAACATCCGTGTTGTGGTTTGATTGTTTCTTTCCTTACTTGCTTTAGTTATATTGTTTGATTATTTGCCTTAAGTTTAAATCACGTTAAGTTTTCAAAGTGAATTAATTTTAAAAACGGTAAAAACTATTCAACCCCCTTCTAGTTTTTCACAATTGGCATCAGAGCTACGTTACTAAAGATTTTCAAAATATATTGTATTTTAAAACTTGAAACGATCAATGGATTTTGAAAACTACAAAGAAGGGCAATCTAGGCAAAGACCACCACTATTTGAAGCAAATAGTTTTATATATTGGAAAAATCGCTTTGAAACTTATATGAAGTCAAAGGATATAGATCTATGATACATCATTGTAGAAGGTGACCATAAACCCATAATTAAGGATATATCAAGCGGTCGGGATGAGGGTACTTCTCTTACTCGTCACAGTGATGACCAAAAGAAATTAATTGCCAAAAATAATGAAGCTAAAATGATGCTTTATAATGCTTTACCTAGGAAAGAATATGAAAGAGTATTTATGTGTAAATCCGCTAAAGATATTTGGCAATCCTTAATTATCACTCATCAAGGGAACTCACAAGTAAAGGATAACAAAATTGATCTTCTTGTTCAACAATATGAACAATTTGTTATCCCTGAAGATGAGACCATTGATAGTGCTTTTGCTAGGTTTAATACTATTGTTATTTCTCTTAAAGCACATGACGATTCTTTTTCTAGTAAGAACTTTGTCAGGAAATTTCTTAGAGCACTTCATCCGAAGTGGAGAGCAAAGGTAACGGCCATTGAAGAATCCAAGGATCTTTCAAGCATGCCAATTGACGAGCTCATAGGAAATCTCAAAGTTCATGAGATGGTGATGGAAAAAGATTCAGAAATAGTCAAAGGCAAAAAGAAAAAGATCAAGTCCATTGCCTTAAAAGCTAGGATAGAGTCAAGTGATGATGAAGAGTCTAGTTCAGATAGCGAAGACGAAGAGTATGCCATGGCGGTAAGAGATTTCAAGAAATTCTTCAGAAGACGAGGAAAGTTTGTTAGACAACCTCGAGAAGAAAAAAAAATCCTTCCGGAAAGACCGTGATGATAACAAAGGCAAAGTAGATAGGAAGT
Organism: Artemisia tridentata subsp. tridentata; assembly: GCA_021014915.2. Taxonomy (NCBI): domain Eukaryota; kingdom Viridiplantae; phylum Streptophyta; class Magnoliopsida; order Asterales; family Asteraceae; genus Artemisia; species Artemisia tridentata. Next base: position 106,192,461 of record CP139501.1, on the reverse strand, counting down.
GCTTTAGGTGTGGAGATACTAGTCATCTAATAGGAGATTGTCCGAAGCCACCCAAGAACAAGACTCAAAGAGCCTTTGTTAGTGGTGCCTGGAGCAACAGTGAAAGTGATGACGACGAGCCTAAGAACGAAGAAGTTGCTCTCATGGCTCATGACTCAGAAGAGGCACATTCTGACTCGTCATATTCTTCTATTAATGATGATACCTTAGAAATAGAATATAACAAACTGTGTGAAATTACCCTAAAAATCATAAACAAGAATAAGTTCTTAAAAACCAAAAAGGAATTTTTGGAAAACGAAGTTTATTGGTTAAAAGAAAAATCTATACGATTAGAAAAGGGTAAAGATGTTAAAGAAACATGTGTTTCATGTCAGGAACTTAAACTTGAACTAGAAACACTTAAGTCCACACAGGAAGAACTTATCAAACAAAATTCTAAATTTAAAAGGTTTGATAAAAACATTAGTTTAGCAGATGAGATAATGAAAGTTCAAAAGTTACCTCATGATAAAACCGGACTAGGTTTTATGAAACTAGGAGACTTAAGTAGCTTTAAGAAACAAACAGTGAAAGTACAAGAAACTGTTCCAACAAGTTCAGACACCCACAGATCTGACGGAACCAAAAATTTGGTTCCGCCAGTATTGGCCAAAGGTTCCGCGGGTACTGTTGATGAACAGAAGGCTTGTATTTCGGATCGTACTGGGTTCGTTAAAGTCACAAGAAAACCTAGCACTAGTACAACTGTTAACAAACAAAAACCAGCAGTTACTATAGGAATAGGACAAGTTAAAAATGAGTTTACAACTAAAACGGTTAAACAGAGACCTGGAACGTCTATTCCCAAACGCCCCTTTCCAAAGAGTAACTACAACTCACAGCATCATTATCAAAATAGTTGGAACCCAAACATGCCTAGGAACTATCAAGGTCCCGACTACATGCCATGGAACCCATATATACCATTTCCATACATGAACAAAGATAATGGAATGTTTAACCCAAATGGAACCATGAGATATTGGGGACCAAATGCTTGAGTTTTTCTTGAACTTAGGTATGCTTGAAAGTCGGGTTAGAACCGGACGAGTGGATTAAAGATAGTGGGTGTTCAAGGCACATGACGGGAAACAAAAGCCTTTTATCAACCTACCAACCTTACGACGGAGGTAACGTTACGTTTGGTAGCAAGCTTAAAAGTAAAATCAACGAAAAAGGTACAATCTCTCATGAGTCTCTCACTATTGATGATGTTGCTCATGTAGATAACTTAGGCTTTAACTTGCTTAGTATTAGTCAATTATGCCGTAAAAAGTATAACATCCTTTTCAGTGAAAATGGAAGTAAAATACTTAAAGACGGTATAACCGTAGGAAAAGGTGTTTTAAAGAATAACGTATACGTTATGAAAATAGACAAAACATCTAAAGACAAACTTTGTCTCACCTCCTTAGACGAAAACTCAACTCTTTGGCATAGACGCTTAGGTCACGCCAATATGAGACTAATCCAATCCTTATCATCTAAGGAACTCGTTAGGAACCTACCCAAGTTGAAATACGACCAACACTTTTGTGATGCTTGGAAAATTGGGAAACAAGTTCATAATAGCCATAAGGCTAAAAACATGGTGTCCACATCTAGGTGTCTAGAATTATTGCATATGGATTTGTTTAGTCCATCTGCTATATAAAGTTATGTAGGAAACTTCTATACTTTGGTAATAGTAGATGATTACTCTAGGTATACTAGGACTAAGTTTTTGAAAATTAAAAACGAAGCATTTGATAAATTTGAAATTCTAAGTAAGAAAAATCAAAATCAAATAGGAAATAACATTGTGTCAATTAGAACCGACCATGGTCGTGAATTTGATAACGAAGCTCAATTCGGAGCTTTTTGTGATGCTAATTGCATAACACATCTCGGCTGCTCGAACTCCTCAATCAAACGGTGTAGTAGAATGTAAAAACAGAACACTTCAAGAAATGAGTCGAACAATGCTAAATGAACAAAATATACCACAAAATTTTTGGTGTAACGCCGTTGACACATCAACATACATCTTAAATAGAGTCTTAATTAGACCATTTTTGAAGAAAACACCATATGAGCTTTATAGAGGCAAAAAGCCTACTTTAGGATATTTTAGAGTTTTTGGAAGCAAGTGCTTCATTTTAAATACTAAGGATTACCTCACCAAGTTTGACCCAAAGTCTTATGAAGGTGTATTCCTTGGATACTCACAAAATAGTAAAGTATACATTTTCTTGAACAAAGAAACCTCAAGAGTCGAGGAATCGTTGAACGTAACATTCGACGAAAGTCCACCTCCCTCTAAGACATCACCTTTGGTAGATGATGACTTAGTTGAAAGTCAAATGGTTGAAAACCAAGAAAATCTAGATAATGATAAATAAGATGAACCTTTAAATAGTCAATATCAAAGAATCTAGAAGTCATCCATTAGATAACGTCATAGGATAAATTAACGAAAGAACCTTAAGATCAAGAGTTCAAAATCAAAGTAATTTCTTTTGTTTTATTTCAACAATTGAGCCCAAATATATAAATGATGCCATAAAAGATGAATCTTGGGTTATAGCAATGCAAGAAGAACTTAACCAATTTGTTAGAAATGACGTTTAGACATTAGTCCCTCAACCTAAATGTCAAACCATAATTGGAACAAAATGGGTGTTTAGGAACAAATGGACAAAAATGGCGTAGTGTCTAGAAACAAAGCTAGGCTAGTAGCTCAAGGCTACAATCTACAAGAAGGTATAGATTACGACGAAACATTTGCACCCGTCGCTAGGCTTGAGTCAATTAGAATACTACTTGCATATACATGCGCACATGACTTTAAACTATTCCAAATGGATGTTAAAAGTGCACTTCTTAATGGTTTTATTAATGAGGAAGTGTATGTCGCACAACCTCCCGGCTTTGCCAATTTTGAAAAACCAAATCAAGTCTACAAACTTAAAAAAGCTTTATACGGAGTTAAACAATGTTACGCCCTGTGAACGTTTTGACTAAAAACTTTGACTTTTATGTGAAAACGACCAAACTTTGACCTTTATTCCAAAACTCTTTTGACCATTAGCAAAATCCTTAGACATATAGACCTTTAAACAATTTTTAAATGAAAATAGACTCAAATACTTTTAAAACGACGAGTGGCACCCTAAAGTGCACTACAACCCATCTTGTTCACTAAGGACCCCTAAAGTGCATTATAACCCCTATTGTGCAGTAAAGACCCCTAAAGTTCACTATAACACCTCTGGTGCACTAAGGACCCCAAAAGTGCACTATAACCCCTTTGGTGCACTTTTGACCCATTTTTCGAAAAACGACTTCTATAACATGACATAATACCAAAACTTCCAGAAATCATTAGGGCAATATAAACATCAAATATATGCATAAACTTGATCATAACGACCCACAGAAACGTGCTTTACAAAGTGACGGGTATTATGCCAAAATAACCGTTTGACCCATTTTCACGACATACCACCTTTACCATTTCATGTGCCCACCAAACTTAACCAATATCATTAATATAACATAATAAAACGTTTCCATAATCATTTGAACCGTTTACAACCCAAAATGGGTATAAACACACATTATGCCGAACACCCCTTTAAACATGACTATAGACACTTAAACCACGTTATGACATACCGTTTGACGAGTCAATTACTTCACAACCATAACATATACTTAAACACTTGAAAATACTTTCACAAACCATTTTATACTTTTGGGGGTACAACATTGACTTGAGCTCGGTATCTACCCAAGCTCTACTTTCTTACCATCTTCCAACTTTCGCATAATCCAACCTTAGACCTTAGTCTAATACAAGCATCATTGCACAACCTATAAAACATTAAACACTTAAACCGTAAGCACGAGGCTTAGTAAGTAAAGCGGATATAATTCAACATCATATATCATTCATACATTACACATCATAACTATTCATTCTTTCACAACATTAATCGTAAACGCATACCTTAAGCATCTTAAGCATCATCATTCATTCTCAAATCAACTTCCAACCTATTGTATCATTCTTATGCTAGTTATGCTAAACTAGCCTTATAATCTACTAGCACATAAGCACATACACATCAAGTATTTCATTAACCTTAACATCAACAACACATAACATATAATGCATTAAAATCTGTATAACATTAACTTATAACCGGTTTACTTACCTTGATCCCAAGCTAAAGAAATCAAGGACATCATTTCCTCCATTCTTGACATCTAGGCCAAATCACTATTATTATAAACATATAATTAATCAATTATGTTATGGCTACCATAACCATAACCCTTTCTAACCATTACTAATTATCACATAATCATATGATGATTATAAGATAATCAATCCTATTAGCTTATTGACTAAACTTAAAAATACTTAACCCATATTCATTATAACTCCTGAATTTAGTTGATAAACATCATTTACCCAACTCCCCCCATTAGGGTTCATAAACCATAACCTTCCAATCATCAATTAAACACTAATTAAGATACTTACTTTGGTAGGAACCATTACTAGGGCTTCATCTACGTGAATTAGAGCTTCAATCATTCATCAATTGATCACCAAAACCATCTTGCCTTTACCCTCCATTTTTCTTCACGTTACACACACACTCACTGCATATTTCTGGAACACTTATGAAGATAAGAGAAGTCTCCAGATAATTAGTAGGTGGCATGTTTGCCTAATTGGCAAATTTGGTCCCTCAAGTTCCCTTTCTTCCATTTTGGCCACAATATACTTTATAACAAGTTTAGCACTTGGCAACTTAAGTCCTTTAAGTTCATTTTCTTTATAAATGTGACACATCACATTTTCTATAACCATTTACATACCATTTATACTTTTAGTTTGACTACCGGGTTGACTAACCAATCCCGTACGTCCTTAAAACTTATAAAAGTCATAGTCAACTATTCAAATGGCATTCTTGTAATAAAATGCTTAGGCCTGGTTTTAGGGTGTTATAATTTTACCCCCTTATTTAGATTTCATCCCTGAAATCTCGTATAAACTAACCTTGATTTGGTCATATCTTGCCCCCATTCTTAAGACTAAGCACACTTTCATTCAAACATTACATTGCAATGATCTAAGTGATCTTGCAACACAAAGTAACACATTCCAAAAATCCTTAATTCGCTCTACTTCTTGTTTAACTTTTTATAACCCTACGGCTCTTACAAAGGTTATTATGTCATTCGAGGCTCATTTACTATAATCACCATATCATTTAACCATTTACATCACCGACACACCACAATGTAACTTGCTATATTCTAATTCCTTAATTAAGGTCTAAGTGTCACTTGAGTAAATTTGCGCTATTTTGACTTTACATAAGTCAAATAGTGGCTACAACAACTTAACATTCCCATTTTTACCCTAGTGGTCTTATTATTCTCTTAACATTTTTCTATATCACTTTTTCTCTTTTTATCACGTTTTAAGGATTTCCATTAAGTATTATAAGTCACTTAGGAAATCTTAGGTTGCATTTGACTTTCACAAGTCAACATTGTCTAACCCTTGCACATTCTACCATGGCCATCCCATTATCCCATTAACATTTCACTATATCGTCTCATTTCCTCTACTTCTTTTTCTATAATTTCCTTTCACATTATGACCGCCACGGTCATTTCTCATATTACATCAAGCCATAAAGCCATTTATCATCTACATTTCCTTGATCATTTCAACTCACACATTAGACCCTAATTTATAGGTTCACATGACATTTCCCACCTAAGGTCGATATTCAACTCTTCCTCTATCTACCTATCTTAGTTTTATAACTACTACCTATTTCTAGACTCCCGTTTCTACCCCTTCACCCTACTCATGCCATGTAGGGAATACAAAAGCCCACTCATTTATACTTCTTCATTTACATGGAAAGGCGTCCCAATCGATGTAAATCAAGAAACATAAACTCATGGTTCGGCGATTCACAATTTCTTTAATTAAATTAAAAGGCGTCCCAATCCATTTAACTAAGGAAATCATAAATCGTCCTACTTATACACCTTCGACATAACACTCGTACCTATTTGTTACACATTTTAAGCTTTATTTCTCTTCATTCTTTTTACACTTCACATTACCTTTTAACTTTTTAGACTTGGATCCATACCATTATCACATTCACTTTGGGGATAAATTTTTTTTTATATGCCAAGGATGTAGGCAACCCCTTGCTGATGAAGGCAATACATTCCACCCCGAAGGATTCTTTCTTTACATTATTAACTCGGCCATCCTGAAGGATACCATCATTAACTCGGCCATCCTGAAGGATACCATCATTAACTCGGCCATCCCGAAGGATACCATCATTAATCATCATTAACTCAGCCATCTGAAGGATACCTGATGAGGCGAAAAGTGTACCGCTTTTAAGGGGTCATTTAAGCCCGAAATCGTATTTATTTGATCAAATATTGCCCTAAATCGTTCCTTTTGTCATTTTAGGTACTTTTGAGGAGAAATCTGGAAAAGGAGGCATTTTGGACGTTTTTGGAGCATAAAAGTGAAGAAAACGGCAAAGTCTCAAAATTGTGCTGAAAGTCACCTTTGACGGCGTCAACATTAACTCCAGACGGCGTCATGCCTTGGCAAGAAAAGTTGGATGTGAAATTTACTCATGACGGGCCAGTGAGTTTGCATGAGAATTCTGACGGCGTCACGCTTTAACTAAATCAAGGGCGTCACGGCTTAAATCATAAGGGGACGGCGTCACGTTATAGGTCCGACGGCGTCAAGCCTTGATAAGCCAGAATGGATTTTTGAAGAGCTAAAGAGGGACGGCGTCAAGATGGTCATCCGGGAACCCTAAAAGCGGCGAGGTGACGGCGTCACAATGCATAAGGTGACGCCGTCAGATGTCAAAGTCTATATATAGTTTTCTAATTTTTTGTCATTAAGGGAGAGCTTAGTGTGTGGAATTTTGGGATAAAACCCTAAGACGATTTTAGCTACTTTTTCAGGGCTTCTTGCCCTGAGATCTTCCATGTTTCATTGAAAGATAAGTTATCAATTAATCATTCAATATGTCTATGTGTTGTTTGATTCTATCTTATGCTTGTCTTTTGTTTAACATGTTAGGCTAATTTTATCTTGTGTTTGCTTAGATCTAATGAAACCTAGCTATTGATTATTGGTTGTTAGTGTGTTGTTAGTTGTATTGGATGATTGTTTATCTATGTTAGGCTTAAGAAAACTGGCTAACTTCCTATTCGGTAACTTGCTTGAACGTCTTAAGAAACATGAACCAAACGCGTACTAAAGGTTTTTATGGTTGTATTTAATGCACAAGCGAATTCTAGTGATCCCATGTTAGGAGCTTCCTAGCCGGCTCGACATAGGAGTGAAGTAGGAGCTTGTAGAGTTTGGGGAAGTAAGTACGCCACCCCACGAATGGTATTAAGGAATACACCCGTCATCCACGCGACTAATACACACTAATTAACCGGTAAAAGATAGTTAGGGAGTAAGGAAATCTAAGTAAACACATTTCTCTACACATAAGTTTCTCACCACTTTTCATTTTTGTTATTTTATTTTATTTGCATTTGTAGTAATTTGGGTTAGTTGACTAGCAACTAATTCCGCCCACTCCTTCAAAACCCGAGATTTTACTTGCTTTCATAAAATTATAAAAACATAAAAAGAATCTTCCTCAACCCTTAGACCTAATTAGAGTAGCCTTTCACACCTAACGAACACTATTCCCTGTGGAGAACGATCAATCCCCCGTACTTACCACTACACTATACTACATCGGTCAGGTACACTGCCTGGTGGGGTTGTAAGCCTCTTGAGATCCCTCGAGAGGTAAAACCTGTTGTAAGGTTGCAAAACCCACGCATCAAGTTTTTGGCGCCGCTGCCGGGGAATAGTTATTGTTTAGGTTGAATTTTTATTTCTATTAGGTCTACTCACTAGATTCCTTTCTAGTGAGATTTTTATTTTATTTTTTTAGGTTTTCTTTAGTCTATCTATTTTCTTTGTGCTTTTGTTCGTAACAAATTCTCATTGACTATTCAGTTTGCCATTATGGAAAACGCGAATCCACCCCTTACACCTGGCGAAGTAGCTTTGTTGCGTAGCCAACTTGAGAATGAGATTAGTGAGCTCAGGGAGCTCAGTAGAGTGATTGATATTGAGCTTGATTATGCCTTGAACAACTTAGGGACCGCCATATACTCAGATAATTACTTAGTACGTAATAATCTTACGGTTGATAAGTTGGTTGAGAAAATTGAGGAAGTAAAGGTAGATCCTAGGTTGGATGATGGTTTCAACGAATACCCCACTAAGGAGGAGATTGCTTACTATAACAACCTAGTTGATAACCCTCGACCACCTTTTGTTAGAATTGACCCAAAGATTAAGAGAGGTGATCCCGGGAATGTGAAGATACCATGTATGATTGGGTACCAATACGTTGAGCATGCTTACATTGACTGTGAATCCCCAATCAACGTTATGTCCTCAGGCCTTTATAGCCAAATCATAAAAACACCACTTGAGCCTAGGATGGACCCCAAATGTCCAGGCGGAGTTTGCAACTTCGTTGGAAGGATTAAGGACATACATATCCTTGTTGGGAACTTTACCTTTATCACCAACTTCATGATTTTAGAAGATATGGCAAGTGTTGTTGACTGCCGCCTATCTCGCGTTGTGTTAGGTAAGCCATTTATCGAAGCATCCAATTTAAGGTATGACCGTTCGAAAGGCACGGTTCAGTTTTCTAATCACATAGATAGGATCACATATAGGATGCCTTATCGGGTTAAAGAATTTCGTTTTGTGCCTCGATTTGACATGGACAACATTGGTGCGATTGAGGACATCAATGAAGAGGATAAAGAAAAAGGCATGGACCATGTTTGGAATAAGAGAAGCCTTTATTATAAAGATTGCTTAAACATTGGACCTAAATACAAAATTGATATGGAGGTTGTTAGGATGATTAGAGGGGCAATTGAGAAGCAAAACGGAAAAACGTAGACCCCGTGACTTTGAGTCTAGCTACAAGACTCGTTAATAAAGAAAGGCGCTTCTTGGGAGGCAACCCAAGCTTTATTTGTTTTATTTGCTTTGTGTGTTTATTTATTTGTTTGTTTGATTTTATTTGTTTCCGTATGTGTGTTTAATTTTTATTCTTATTGATTCATGTTCAAAACTAATTTGTGAAAATGCTTTATTTTGTTTTTAACTTCGTCTTAACTACATATAAAGGTATTTTGCAAAAGTTAAGTGTAAGGGAAATCTAAATCGGTTTATTAGAACACAAATTAACATGAATCGTAATAATAATAAATTAACATACATATTAGTGTGTGTTTGAGTCAAATGCTTGTATCGAGTCATAATGATGTTTTGCAGGATTTCCAGGAAGTAAGTTAAAGGTTTTTCCAGAAATTTTCCGGAAACTTAAAATGAAAATTTTTGTCAGGTCATTTCTGACGGCGTCAGGGGTTATAACCTGACGGCGTCAGATTTAATTTCCAGAAATTTTTGAAAATTTTGTTTTCATAAAAAGTTTTTATTAAAATCTCCAACTTATAATCTCCAGGAATCTGCAAAGTTATCATTCCACAAGCATTATATCCTTATATATAGATTTTATCCCGCCGATGTTATGCAGGTTTTCGTGTTTGTTTTCTCAGGTTCAACAGGTTATTTTGGACAAGGAAATGTTTTGAATCAAGCTTATGGCGATGCATTAGTCATGGAGCTTCAACATTCTCTTTGGAGGAAGATTTAACCGTGTAAATTCATTATCCAACGAGCGAATCAGGGGAGTATTTGATTTCATTCTTTTACTTTATTCTTTTACATCTTGTTATTTGAACATTGGGGACAATGTTCATCTTAAGTGTAAGGGGAGGGTAAAAGTACGATTTTAGAGAATACAATTGCGCTTGATTTTTGTTTGTTTAATAGTAGATGTGTAATAAAACTGAGAGAAATACTTGTTAAGGTAATTTTAGTGCCAAATTTAAAATTTTTTACAACATATAGGAGTAAAACTTTGATCTTAATAAGCGTCTCACGGATAGGAGTTATATGACTAGCACAAAAACCGTACCACTAAAAAATTTTTCCACCCCCAAATATGTGAGGTTCACCCCTAGAATTGGTAGGAAAAGCATTTATGCTATGATGTGTGTACCGGTAGCACTTAGATTCTAGAACTTGCGTTAGGACCATTCCAAGGCCACAAGTGAGACTACATTCGTGTAGTTAGATTTACTACATGATAAGAGGCATTAGGATTAACCCATTGTTTTACACCTGTGTTTTGTTATAATTACGTTGGCTACATTGGTCAAGTAATTCTCCCACACCCTTTGCGTTGTACTCATTTTTAGTACACGATACCCCTAGTACACCCTTCAGAGCCTATCTTTTCGTTTCGACCTTTAAGCATTTTACTTAAAGGAAGAATTTGTTACACCCCACTTAAATGTACACCCAAATCGCCTTAGCCTACCTTGTATGCACTCATTTTTAGTGCATTATTGTGACAACATTTGTTTAAACCCAAGTTAATTATCTAGTTGATTACATGGTTGCTAAGTCGAGTCATATCCTTGTACATATTGTTTTGGGACGATTGGGACTCATGGGTAAAGTACTAGTGTAATGGAGTAATGGGGAAGAACATCATTTATTACCCCCATATGTGCTAAATGTTTTAAAAGTACTCCAAGTTTTTCAATTATCTTAATTCGAGTCATTAGATTAGTATTTGTAAAGTTATGTAAAAGTTCAAGTGTAAGGGGATGCAACGCCCCTATGATGTATTATTTTGGATGGTAGGGTAAAAGTGTATGCAAAAAAAAAAAAAAAAAAAAAAAAAAAAAAAAAAAAAAAAAATCGAAAAAATCAAGAAAAATACAAAAAAAATGAGAAAAAGAAAAATAGAAAAAACATACGGACTACCATCCCGTTTCATTTTATGTGTTTTATTTTTTGTATTTGTTTTTTGTTTAGGGCTAAGATCGAGTCTAGTCTTGGCTTAGCAACATTGTATAGTACATGTAATTGATCAAGATCTTTAACTCGCCACCAGTAAAATATCCCGTATCCAACAAAACCGTGTTTTCCTTTTCCCTACACCTAACGTTATAACCCATTTAAAAGCCCTCTTTGATAGTTTATCTTAGGTGCTTACGCCTAGTGGAGGAGGTTTTCGATCCTTTCCCAAGCCTATGGTAATCTATTTGCTATGACAGGTAGTGAGAGATATTTTCCGTTTTCATTTATGAGATTTATTTTGATGACACTTGAGAGATGTGAGTATCTAAACACTACTTGTGAGGTGCTAGTATATAATCTCCGTGCTTATTATGATTGAAGTGGAACGATTATTTGTTGTAATTACTTTTATGTTTGCATTAAATGACCCCTAACTTGTATTTTGATTAGAATAAAAGCGCATTTGCTTGAGGACAAGCAAATCTCAAGTGTAAGGGTATTTGATGAGGCGAAAAGTGTACCGCTTTTAAGGGGTCATTTAAGCCCGAAATCGTATTTATTTGATCAAATATTGCCCTAAATCGTTCCTTTTGTCATTTTAGGTACTTTTGAGGAGAAATCTGGAAAAGGAGGCATTTTGGACGTTTTTGGAGCATAAAAGTGAAGAAAACGGCAAAGTCTCAAAATTGTGCTGAAAGTCACCTTTGACGGCGTCAACATTAACTCCAGACGGCGTCATGCCTTGGCAAGAAAAGTTGGATGTGAAATTTACTCATGACGGGCCAGTGAGTTTGCATGAGAATTCTGACGGCGTCACGCTTTAACTAAATCAAGGGCGTCACGGCTTAAATCATAAGGGGACGGCGTCACGTTATAGGTCCGACGGCGTCAAGCCTTGATAAGCCAGAATGGATTTTTGAAGAGCTAAAGAGGGACGGCGTCAAGATGGTCATCCGGGAACCCTAAAAGCGGCGAGGTGACGGCGTCACAATGCATAAGGTGACGCCGTCAGATGTCAAAGTCTATATATAGTTTTCTAATTTTTTGTCATTAAGGGAGAGCTTAGTGTGTGGAATTTTGGGATAAAACCCTAAGACGATTTTAGCTACTTTTTCAGGGCTTCTTGCCCTGAGATCTTCCATGTTTCATTGAAAGATAAGTTATCAATTAATCATTCAATATGTCTATGTGTTGTTTGATTCTATCTTATGCTTGTCTTTTGTTTAACATGTTAGGCTAATTTTATCTTGTGTTTGCTTAGATCTAATGAAACCTAGCTATTGATTATTGGTTGTTAGTGTGTTGTTAGTTGTATTGGATGATTGTTTATCTATGTTAGGCTTAAGAAAACTGGCTAACTTCCTATTCGGTAACTTGCTTGAACGTCTTAAGAAACATGAACCAAACGCGTACTAAAGGTTTTTATGGTTGTATTTAATGCACAAGCGAATTCTAGTGATCCCATGTTAGGAGCTTCCTAGCCGGCTCGACATAGGAGTGAAGTAGGAGCTTGTAGAGTTTGGGGAAGTAAGTACGCCACCCCACGAATGGTATTAAGGAATACACCCGTCATCCACGCGACTAATACACACTAATTAACCGGTAAAAGATAGTTAGGGAGTAAGGAAATCTAAGTAAACACATTTCTCTACACATAAGTTTCTCACCACTTTTCATTTTTGTTATTTTATTTTATTTGCATTTGTAGTAATTTGGGTTAGTTGACTAGCAACTAATTCCGCCCACTCCTTCAAAACCCGAGATTTTACTTGCTTTCATAAAATTATAAAAACATAAAAAGAATCTTCCTCAACCCTTAGACCTAATTAGAGTAGCCTTTCACACCTAACGAACACTATTCCCTGTGGAGAACGATCAATCCCCCGTACTTACCACTACACTATACTACATCGGTCAGGTACACTGCCTGGTGGGGTTGTAAGCCTCTTGAGATCCCTCGAGAGGTAAAACCTGTTGTAAGGTTGCAAAACCCACGCATCAATACCATCATTAACCTTTCACATTAAAACTATGGATCCAAGCCATTTACATTTTAACGCACACATTATTCCATCCATTTTATTTAGTTAAAGCAAGCGTCATAGGGCATATGAAACCTGCTTATCATGTTTACACATTTTCTATTTGTTTACACTTCTCACTACAACTTACATTCTTTAACCCGCGTTAATCATTTCCGCATTTTTACATTACACTTTAGTCTACTCAATTCTTTTACATATAGACTTTACACAGGTCGTCAACTGTAACACATGCATTCATTAACATTCAATTACCATCCTTACACATTTTAAACATGTTTTATTATTCAACATTTTCATTATAATAATCACCGCTAATGGGGCACATTAGCCGTGATATAATAATTTCAGGGCAACACCTTAACCTTATACATACTCATCTTATTCTCTCTTACATCCTTAACTCATCACATTCTTATTCTCATACCTTAACTCATCTCATTTTAGTTATTTACGCACTTAAGCAATATCGTTCAATTTCATCATTTACGTACCATCATACTTCAATCCCATTCTATACTTTCACTATTATTAAACATTTAACAATCAAAGTATCAAATGCAACAATGCCATTACCACATACTATAACACACTTATCATCATTACACATTCGCACTTAAGCATCACACACTTTAACTCATTAATAGCCCATCTCTAATACCACTTACCATTTTTATTCACATTCCATTACCGCTACTCTAACACACGTTGATATAATCACAATACGATCACCGGCACTAACCGAGGTGCACGGCGATCTAAACACTTAAACACCTCAAGTCCTCCACGGACTTATACTCACATACACGTTAGCACTATAGAACACATTCATCATTTATCAACTTAGATTCACATAACCTGTCACATAATTCGCTTCAGAACTTAAACATTTACTTTACCTCATTACCTACTCTTATATTCAACGCATCTAATAGTGGTTTAAGTCTAGGAAACCTAAAGAGGAAACCTAATTCACTTAAACCGAAGCTCTGATACCAAGTTGTTACGTCCCGTGTACGCTTTGACAAAAAACATTGACTTTTACACGAAAACGACCAAACTTTGACCTTTATTCCAAAACTCTTTTGACCATTAGCAAAATCATTAGACATATAGACCTTTAAACCATTTTTAAATGAAACTAAACTTAAATAGTTTTAAAACGACGAGTGGCACCCTAAAGTGCACTACAACCCATCTTGTGCACTAAGGACCCCTAAAGTGCACTATAACCCCTCTTGTGCACTAAGGACCCCTAAAGTGCACTATAACACCTCTGGTGCACTAAGGACCCCTAAAGTGCACTATAACCCCTTTGGTGCACTTTTGACCCATTTTTCGGAAAACGAATTCTATAACATGACATAACACCAAAACTTTCAGAAATCATTAGGGCAATATAAACATCAAATATATGCATAAATTTGATCATAACGACCCATAGAAATGTGCTTTACAAAGTGACGGGTATTATGCCAAAATACTCGTTTGACCCATTTTCACGACATACCACCTTTACCATTTCATTTGCCTACCAAACTTAGCCAACATCATTAATATAAGATAATAAAACATTTCCATAATCATTTGACCCGTTTACAACCCAAAATGAGTATAAACACACATTATGCCAAACACCCCTTTAAACATGACTATAGACACTTAAACCACGTTATGACATACCGTTTGACGAGTCAATTACTTCAACAACCATAACATATACTTAAACACTTGACAATATGTTCACAAACCATTTTATACTTTCGGGGGTACAACATTGACTTGAGCTCGGTATCTACCTAAGCTCTACTTTCTTACCATCTTCTAACTTTCGCATAATCCAACCTTAGACCTTAGTCTAAGTCAAGCATCATTGCACAACCTACAAAACATTAAACACTTAAATCGTAAGCACGAGGCTTAGTAAGTAAAGCGGATATAATTCAACATCATATATCATTCATACATTACATATCATAACCATTCATTCTTTCACAACATTAATCGTAAACGCATACCTTAAGCCTCTTAAACATCATCATTCATTCTCAAATCAACTTCCAACCTATTGTATCATTCTTATGCTAGTTATGCCAAACTAGCCTGATAATCTACTAGCACATAAGCACATACACATTACGTATTTCATTAACCTTAACATCAACAACACATAACATATAATGCATTGAAATCTATATAACATTAACTTATAACCGGTTTACTTACCTTGATCCCAAGCTAAAGAAATCAAGGACATCATTTCCTCCATTCTTGACATCTAGGCCAAATCAATATTATCATAAACATATAATTAATCAATTATGTCATGGCTACCATAACCATAACCCTTTCTAACCATTACTAATTATCACATAATCATATGATGATTATATGATAATCAATCCTATTAGCTTATTGACTAAACTCAAAAATACTTAACCCATATTCATTAGAACTCCTGAATTTAGTTTATAACCATCATTTACCCAACTCCCCCAATTAGGGTTCATAAACCCTAATCTTCCAATCATCAATTAAACACTAATTAAGATACTTACTTGGGTAGGAACCATTACCAAGGCTTCATCTACGTGAATTAGAGCTTCAATCATTCATCAATTGATCACCAAAACCATCTTGCCTTTTCCCTCCATTTTTCTTCATGTCACACACACACTCACTGCATATTTCTGGAACTCTTATGATGATAAGAGAAGTCTTCAGATAATTAGTAGGTGGCATGTTTGCCTAATTGGCACATTAGGTCCCTCAAGTCCCCTTTCTTCCATTTTGGCCACAAGATACTTTATAACAAGTCCTTTAAGTACATTTTCTTTATAAATGTGACACATCATATTTTCTATAACCATTTACATACCATTTATACTTTTAGTTTGACTACCGGGTTGACTAACCAATCCCGTACGTACTTAAAACTTATAAAAGTCATAGTCAACTATTCAAATGGCATTCTTGTAATAAAATGCTTAGGCCCGGGTTTAGAGTGTTATAAGCAAGCACCAAAAGTTTGGTATGATCGACTTAAGACTTTCCTAGTTGACCATAAGTATACGATGGGCCTAGTAGACAACACTCTCTTCACTAAGAAAAAGGGATCACATATAATTATAGTTCAAATATATGTGGATGACATCATATTCGGATCAACATGTCAAGAGTTATGCGATGATTTCTCAAAAATCATGCATGACGAGTTTGAAATGAGTATGATGGGGGAACTAAACATTTTCTTAGGACTTCAAATTAAACAATTAGATGATGGGATATTCTTCAACCAATCTAAATACATCAAAGATATGCTTAAGAAATTTGGTCTTGAAGACTCCAAACCCATGAAAACACCCATGTCCTCTGAAACCAAACTCACAAAGGATGAAGAAGGTGAATCTGTAGATATCACTAAATATAGAGGAATGATTGGTAGTCTAATCTATCTAACGGTTAGTAGACCCAACATTATATTTAGTGTTTGTCTATGTGCACGCTTTCAAGAAGATACCAAAACATCCCATCTTGAAGCCGTCCAACGAATATTTAGATATATTAAAGGTACTACACATTTAGGATTATGGTTTCCCAAAGGAACGGGTGTCGAAACCATAGTGTATGCCGACTCAGACCATGCCGGTGACTATGTCAATAGAAAAAGTACAAGTGGTATTTGTAATTTTGTTGGGCATTGTCTCACCTCATGGTTTGCTAAGAAACAAACGGCCCTAGCAATATCAACAACCGAAGCCGAGTACGTGTCTGCAGGAATAGCATGTCAACAGGCACTGTGGATGAAACAAGCTCTCGTCGACTATGGAATTTAACTCAACGACGTTCCTATTCTTTGCGACAACAAAGGAGCTATAGAACTGAGCAAAAATCTAATTCAACATGCTAGAACCAAACACATAGAAATTCGTCACCACTTTCTACGCGACAATGTTCAAAAAGGAAACATCTCAATCGAGAAAGTATCCTCAGAGGACAACATTGCCGATATTCTCACAAAACCTCTTAAGAGAGTACCCTTTAACTTCCTTAGACTTGGTTTAGGATTAATGGAACTAAATGTGTAGTTAGAACCTTAGCTTAGACCTTAGCTCAACCAAACACGCCAAAAACAACCAATTGTCAAAAGGTTCCCACGGAACCAATCGATAACACGCACGGAACCCACATTTTGGCTCCGCCAAATCCGTGGGTTCCTGAGTCAGTTTTTACTATATTAAACAAACACCCATGTACTGTTTATCACATTCCCCAAAAACTCACAAGCTACTGGAACTCGACCCATAGCAAACCAATCTCAAAATTTAGGTCATCCTCCACAACCAATTTTTGCTTTAAACCTCTTTGTAAGTATCCTAACTATATCTACATTCCTAATCTGAGTCTAGGATTTCTATTTCTTGCGCAAAATCAAAACTTGGGGTTTATGCATATTTTTTGTAAAATCATGAAGCATATTCACTGAATTGCATAACAAATCATGTTTTCCATAGTTAGGAATTGCATTAGGCATTATCACAATTCATCAAAAACCCCATTTCAAATACTTGCAAAAATCTTCTCACGACTATGAAAAACGATTTTTGCACATTGTTCATAAAAATAAAAACGTTATGTTTTAAACATCACTTGCATAATGTCTCTTGAATGCTAAAGGGAATACATAACTAATATGTATTTTCGGGTACATTCAATCTAAGCTACATTGAAGTAGGAGCGTTTGGGTTATCTCTCGTTTTGTTATAAAATTTGCATAAACGAAATTTTCATGCATCAAAAGGACTCGAGATAACCGCACCTCCATATTGTCCCCATGTAGGCACACACTAGAAATTTATATACGTATTTTCAATAGTTTTAACTAAACTATGTAATTTTCGTGTCTAGGATAACATCATGCCTCCCGCAACATACTATGATCACAAAGAAACCCTCAATTACCTACCTAAACACCATAAGACAAAAGGACTCACAGATGACCAAGTCAAAAATTTTAAGGCTTTAAAAAAACGATACGTTCACGAGGGTAGAATCGTAGACCCCTCATTCTTAGAAAGAACCAATATCCGAGAACAACTAGCCGCCATCCAATTCGATTGTCTTCTAGAAATAGACGAACCCATAGTTCCTAGATTTGTGCTAGAATTCTATGCTAGCGTTGTTCTTAGTTCAAACGACTATGGTCTCATGAGAATCCATTTCAAAGTCAACCAACATGAATTCACCGTCCCTTTGAACCAATTCGTGAAAGTCCTAGGAATTCTGGGTCAAGGCACTTACCTTTATTCGGACAAATGGTCATTGTCCATCCTCGATTTTGTTCTTGATCGTATGCCTCCATACAACACACCATTGACTCCCAAAGAGACTATCCGTGATCATCTCTTTGTCCCTTTGAACATCCTCACTAGGACCAACCATAAAGGTCGTCAAGTAGATCGAGATCCGTTTGGCATGGAGCTAAACGAGCTTAGGCCTCAATTTAGAAAGTTGGAAGAGATTTGATCCGTGTGGAAGTATATATCAAAATATCAGATACGCGTAAGGCGCGGGAACTGACAAGCCAACCTTTTAGGAAAAAGGCCAACTTGCAAAACCCGCGAATACGATATGAGATACCGGGCAAGTGATACCCGGGTCGTTTCCCGACGAGGTGTTAATCAAGGATTTCAAAGTACTTGAAAGTTGATTTTCACATTTGTTTTAGTTTTCTAATTCTAATTAAGGTACAGAAAGCAAATATACAAAAAAAATAAAGCAAAAATCAAATTACGCTAAAAACGTAAACGGAAATTCAAAAAACGAGCCTAAAAACCAAAATCTTTAAAAATTAATCCTACGGATGCAAATCTAATTTTCTTAAGTACTAAATGATAAAAGAAAATTTTAGAAAAAAGAATTATATTTTTTTGACTTTTATATTTTTTATTATGAATTAAAAACTATTTTGAAAAGAAAAATATATAAAAAATTCTAAATAAAAGAGAAAAATTATGAAAAATTACAGAAAAGTACTTAAAGTAGTGGAGAATACAGGAAAAATAAAAAAAACTAAAAATAGCTTATGGGAATAAGCATATATTAAGCTAAAGAGAAAAATATGCAAAGGACTAAAAGAAGGCTTAAATAAAAAACTATGCAACTTAATACCCAAAGAAGACCCAAGGGCAGTTGATGATGTTGTGTGTGATAAGAGGGTTGAGGCTAGTTGAGGTCCAGGGTTCAAGCCTGGCTCACCCTGGACTTCCAAGCTTCCCCTTTTTATTTTTTTTAAATTTTTTTCTTTTGAGACTTGAAAATAAGCTAAAAATAAGCCTTTTTTGTGAAAGGATTATTTTTGGAACTGAGTAAATAAGCCAGAAATAGCTTTTTAAGAAAGGACTGATTTATAAGTTAAAAGGGCTAAGGAAAACTGAAAATAGCAATTAAGCTTATAAGAACTGAAAGCAAATACTGAAGTAAGCTGAGATTAACCAAAAGCAAACTAAATAAACCAAAGAAATCAGAATAAGCAAACCCAAAAGAGCAGATAAGCACTAAGAACCAATTAAGCAATTAAAGCAAAGTGTGCAAGCCTAAAACAGTCCAATGAGGCAATTTTAAGCTTAAGAATAAGCTTTAAGATCAAATGGAAAATCCACAAAACTGATTACACTAAAAGTTCAGATAGAAAAGAGCTTAAAGACCAAAAATCATACTAATGAGAGCTTATTTAGAGCTTATAATTGAGCTAAGAAAATGGTGATCTGGACATGAGATCCCCTGATGCATCAGAATACAAAATAGCTTAGAGGACCCTAACAAGCTATCAATAAGCTGAGAAAAGGTTCTACTGACTAAATTAAAACTTAAGAAGCAATTTAAACCTGAATAAGCAGTTACAATCAAGCAAAAAGCTCAGAACTAGAATAAGCTATAAGAACTGAATTTGCTATTTCAAACAGCCTTAATGGCACTTTTAAGCTCATGAAAAAGCTCTAAAAGCAATAAGCTATGATACTGAAACTAAGAAAATAAAAAGCTTAAATACCAGAGAGCTTAAGAATTGAAAGTCAGACCAAATTGAGCTTATCTAAAGCGTATAAATACACTGGTAGCATGGCTGCTTAGGGTGTTTAGAGTTCTGTTGACAAATTTTATAAAACTGATCCAAAATTCCACAAAACTAGGTGATATATGTTCAACACATAGAAATCAACTTTAACTACTTGAATGAACTCACAAATAGCAAAATCAAGGACTATTGCTGATTATCTCAACCATAAGCTAAAACTAGCATTTATGAACCTTAAAATGAAGAAATCCAACTTGAACTTGCAAAACCATTCAAATCAGCTTAAAACTTCTTAAATTCAACTAATATAACTCAAATTAAGCTTAACCAAAACATTCCAATGGGTCAAACTCAGAAAAATAGCCAAAAAGTCAAAGAACCAAGCTAGTGCCAAACACCCCTTAACTAGGACTGTTTTGGTGTAAAACCTGATTAAGCTAAGAAAACTGAGATATTATGATTGATACTTAGTTAATATTACTAAATGACTTAACTAACGCTGATTTTGATAGAAAAATAAGCACAACAATAAGTTGAAACTATTATGCAATATTTTTGGTATTTTTGAGATTTTAAGAACAAAACGATAACAACTAAGTAAAAGCTATCAAATAAGCATCAAATACAAACAAATAACAGATATAAGCTACAAATAACCAAATAAACACTTAAATAAGCAATAACAAGCTATTTAACACTAAAAGCTTGAAAAATAAATGGAACTTACAAAAGCCTTAGCACAACAAAGGCAAAATATGCTCGCGGAGCTACTCTACTAGCTCTGGCTTGTCAAATGACAAGCTAGTAACAGCAATAAGCCCTTCCAGGTCTAGCTTATCAAACACAAATAGCTTATTTGACTTTTGTTGACTCTTTTGGATTTTTGAAATTAAAACAGATTTAAACAATAATAAGCTCACAAAAAGCTATAAGAGCTTGTATGAGCTTAATAGATCAAAATTAAGAGCTTATAGAAGCTTTAATCAACCAATACTAAACATTTATTTAAAGCATTAAAGTAAAATTGCATATAGTTTTAAATGAAAAGGAACTTTATTAATAACTGAAAGTTGATTACAATGTTGAAAAAGAGATTACAAATAAGCTGAAAAAAACATTTGAAAACTTAAAATAAACTTGAACTTAACTAACTAAAAAACTACATACTTTCACTAACTCCTTTTTGGCTACAATAAGGATCATATTTATACTAAAGCTAAAAATTAGGGTTTCTTCATTCCATTGTGCTTCTTCTATGAGAGGAATGAGCTTTGTGTCTTCATTTGTGCTTTCTCAAGATATCATCTCAGCCCTTGAATAGCCTTGGTGACCACTTCTATTAATCTTCTCCATTGGTGGTTTTGGCGCCCAAACTTGTACACGGATTGCCAGCTTGGCAATGGTATCTTGTGACTGATATAGCGCATGGGGTGAGTCTGGAGTAGGTTGGCTGGAGCAGAGAAGTAGGGTGGGAGGTGCAGGTGATGATGAGTAGGTAGTAGGCAGGAAAAGGTTATAAGGATTGAGGGGTCGACTTTTTTTTTACCTGGGTTTATTAATAAAAAGGGGATGGGTTTGGTTTGTTTTTGGATTGGATTGGGTTTTTGATGTTTGGGCCGGATTTGGTTTAGTTTAGGAATTGTTATGATAGTGATTAAATGGGCTGACTTGGCCCATTAAATTGGGTCGGGTTGGCCCATGAAAAATGGTTTCGGGTTCGTTTTTCCATGCTCATTCCAGTGCCCTATCCTGAGGTTGACTTTGACTTCGTCTTGACTTGATGAAATGCACAAACGTTGTCGAGTCGATCCAAAAATGCCTGTTTTCGCTCTGTTTTAAATCCTTTGTACCTGAAATACATAAAAACATAATCCAAGGATATCTGCAGTAGAAATTGGTATATTTGGCTATTTTTAGTTATTTTTATGTATTAAATGGGCATAAAATGATGAGTAAATAGGCACTCATCATCCCCCTGCAATATCAATTGCTAGTCCCTAGCAATCCGATCATATAAAGTAATGAAAGGATCAAAAGAATACCAAGGATACCTCGTTTCGACTTTTTATTCAATGCAAGAAATTTAAACTAGAACAAAAATAGATAAAATGCTTGATTTTAAAAAATGGCATCATGGAACGGGATTCACACAAACTGGGTGTCTCCAGGGAATTGTTATCGTCATCCTCTTTTTATTACTCCCAACTAAGCTTAAACTCATTGTGCAAATATTTTTATAAAATGCTAACGCTACTTATACTAGTAATCTATGTAAGTCGGAACTTAACTTTTCACTCCCACAATTATTCAAGTTGTTGGGTGAGTGTGCTCATTTTCAAAATTTTGACCGCAAAAATCGACATTTATTATGGTTGTTATTTGTTTAAGTCAAATACTAATATACCGGGAACCTCGAAAATCTAAGGATCAAACAGGCCATTTCCATGTAGCGGCTTTCTTCTCGGCACATCCCAAACCAGTTGGTTTTAGGTGACCAGGCTTTTAACACCTCACAGAGAATAGTACCAGAATCAGCAGGATTTCGATTTCAAAGATTTTAGATATTCCCACTAATGTGAAAGACGTGTATCGCACACACCATCAGTCACCAAGTATAACAAGTAATATAAACAAGTCAAGTCAAGTCTAGGATACATCCATACGCCCCAGTAGGCCACAGGGTCTTCCTCCACGTAACAAGTCAAATCAAGTCAGGGACGGGACAGGTCATCACTCTCCTGCCCTAGAGTCAAGCCATCGGTGCATCAATGACAGGGACATGAAACCCTCATGCCTAGTGGGTGGCTCGTAGTCTCAAACTGTGGGTCAAGGTCAAGTATCAAGTATCAAGTATCAAGTGTCCAAGTTCAAGTTCAAGTTTCATATCAAGCGGTTCAAGTCAAGTTTCCATTTCAAGTGGTTCAAGTCAAGTTTCATATCAAGCGTATCATATCAAGTTTCATATCAAGGTTCAAGACAGGAGATCAATGCAAGGGTTAAAGCAAAGGTTCAACTCAGAAGGTTCATATCAATTTATTCAAAGGTTCATAATAAAGGTTCAATTTAATGGTTTATATTAAATGTTCATATCAATTGTTAAAAAGTAATCCTTTAATAATGGCTTTCATAAAATGGTCTTTCAAAATATGTCTTCATAAAAATGGTCTTTCAAAACGGTTTTTCATAAAGATAGTCTCAAAAATAGTTTTCATACAAGTTAGTAAAATTCCATTTAAAAGTGGTATCGCATCGTGCTCAAATACATCGTTTTAAAATAGCTTTTCTCAAACATTTTCATATATAATTAAGAAAGGTTTTTCATGTCTAGTTATAAAATCAAATGAATTTTCAAAGTATCCAAGGGTTTAAAAATTCATGTCACAGGGTAATGAACCAATTATATCAAGTATCAAGGGAACATAGCAAGGTTCAATTTATCAAGGGAAGCAAATCAAAGGCATAGATTCAATAAGGAAAGCCTCAAAGGGAAGGCTCAGATCATAATCAAACCAATATAGAAAGATGTAAGTGAAACCTGAAGAACGAATCCAAGTAACAGGGAACATAGCAATGGCTTAGGGAATCCTATAGTGAATCAAGATCAAAAGTCATGAGGACACCCTTACTGAGAAAGGGTAGAATATCTGTACCTTATTCAATAGCAAGCAAAACACAAGAGTAGCAAATACTGACAGGAATCAAATCACTCCTTCTTCGCACCTCAAGGAGTAGAAGACAAGATTACAATTGGTTCTTATTTACTGATTTTGGTTTATCTTTCCATTTTAAGTAACTTTCAAATTTTAGTAAGTTTCCATTTTTAGAAAGTTTCCTTATTTAGTAAGTTTCCATAATTAGCAGATTTCCATAATTAGAAAGATTTAAATATTATAATTTAAGTTAAATTATCAATTAATCAATATTATGGAAGATAGGGTTCATTTTAGCAAGTTATATTAGTTTAGGTTTAAATATGACAACTTTCTATATTTTAGGGTTTTGAATGCAAAAATGCCAAAGATAAGGTCTAAAGTGTAAATATTACAAGTTATTCATTTAATCCATAAGTTTCCCATAATTACAATCCCACCTTTAATTTTAACAATTTTACAAGTTAAACCCTTAAGTTAATTAAATTACAATATAAACCTTATAATTAAATAAATTGTCATTCGATCCTCATAATATTCATAATTACACATTAAGCCTTCAATTATTCAAAATTACACATCACACCCCTTAATTAAATATATGTACGAAACACCCTTCATTTTATATAATTTACAAAACAAGTCCCTCCACTTTAATTATTTACAAATCGAATTATATATTTACACAAATTTAACATTTAAACCTTTTAGTTTCAAAATTTACACATAGCACCCTCATATAATATTTTATACGAATTAACCCTAGTCTAAAATGTGTTACAAAATAACCCACAAGTTTATTTATTTACAAAACACACCCTTTTAGTTTTTATTTCCAATCGGTAAAACACAAAAACCATATAAACCCTAACCCTAAATTCCCCAATCATTACCAATCATTAAAACATCCTTAAAACACATTTATTACACCAGATCTATCATCATAAACCCAAACCCTGGTTCATTCGATTGCCTTTTTATTTTTATTTTCTTTTTCTTTTTAATCCGATTTAAACAATAATTCACCAAGAGAGATCTAGGCTTCAAAAAATACAATGATCATTTTTTGAGAGTCATATGGCACGTATAGAACCCAAATAAAACATGTTTGAAACCCAGAAAAATCATATGACTTATTTTAGGTTTTATTTGCATTTTTGATATCTATAATTTCCACGAATTATTTAACGTGCATGGATCACGATAGCTATTTTATGTAAATCATATATGATGCAAAGAGCACTAGAAAAATACCAGATGGATTTTAGAACGAGTGAACAAGGCGTGAGAGTTTTGTACCTCTCGGCTAAATCAAGTCAACACCAAACAAACTCCCACGATCAAACAAACGACCCAGCAACCTTAGCACTATTTTTCACACCTTCCTTGGACTTGGATAAACACCAGAAAAATAAGTAGCAGCCTCCAGAAATTCGTATGTGGTGTGTGTGAGTTTTTGTTTCGATTTAGGGATTAAAGAATGTATAAAAAGGAAACAATCATAAAACCGTGTATAGAATGGAGGGGAGGGCATGGATTTTGGCCCAAGGTGATAAAATGAGATCAAATTCTGATTTGTGATTGATTTCCTATTAATTGTGATACTTATCTTATTTTTATTTGATTTAAAATGATTACCAAAATAAATAAATACATTTTCGGCCCATGTATATTTTCTATAAGGTGACAAGTATTTTTAGGACATTTAGGATGTTAAAAAGTTCATGCAAAAATTGTCATACTTCATATGTTGCTAGTTTCCAAGAGTTTGGGATTTATTTGATGGTTTATTTAATCATTAATTGAAATTTTAAGTTGCAAGGGTATTTTGGTAATTTTGCATGTTTTGAAATTTTGGGTATTACAAATAGCATCAAACGAACATTTAGAGATTAGAGATTCAAAGGATCGATCACTCCATGTAACGACTTTCTTCTCGGCACATCGCAAACCAGTTGGCTTTAGGTGAAATCAACAATCTACCAAATTACCGTTTAACCTTTATGAAAAAACTGACCAATGCTAGTTCAACTCCCAATTTAAATTTAAAAAAAAGCAAGTTTCGTACATTTATTCATATAAACAACACATATTTTCATTTTTTTTTCCTCTTTTTTATGTCATACTTACATCTTTACTTTTGTAACATTATAACTTATTTCATTTTGCAATATCATTCCATTTTTTTTAAAGAAAGTATGCTTTCTCCAAAATTTAAATAAAAAGTTGAACTCGGACTCTATATCAAAATTGTATAAAAATTTGTTTTGCATAACAAAACGATTTTAATGTTCAAAAGTTTGAAAACAACACTTATTTAGTCAGATTAGGAGCTCCTGTGAGGAAAAGCCATAGATTACTTATATAAGCTCTAAAGAGAACCAACTACTCCATGCTTAGCATTTTCATTTGCACAATTTGTAAAACCTTAGTCTAATCGTTAAGGAAGTAGCCAGATCAACACTTTGGCAGAGTCGGGATTCCCCTTGTTCTAACCTAATCAAGACTAAACACTTTTTTTTAATGTGCAAAGCACTTCTTTTTTCATGCAATTTCTTATTTAAAAGCGAAAAAAAAAAATTAAAAATTTTGGTCAAAACCGGGGTACTAGGGCACTAGAAGGTACACATGTGATCAAATTCGCTAGAATCCCCCCCCCTCCCCCCACACACTTAGAATTGAATATTGCCCTCAATATTCAAAGTACCGGCTATTATGCCGACACTTAGAACGTAAAAAGGTAATACTACTAGCCAAGTGAGGGAAAGAAATCTTTTTTCACAAACAGGATTAATAAGATATCCCTAGATAATCGTTAGCAAAAAGATCGGATATTGGGCGGCTGGATTGAAAACAGGCGCTTCAATTATCACGATCTAAGGGAAACCTGAAAATAAGAGCAAACACACAAAAGCAAAGCACAGTAGAGGAATTCCCCCACCCTTAGTGTTAGAAAATAGAAAGAAGACAGAAACATAGGATGTCACCCATGTAGTGCTAATGTTTTTGTTAACTGAGTCACTAGCTTGACTCGACCCGAAATTCATTGGTCCATGGGGAAGCTAGTGGAAGAGAAAATCTTCATCGGACTTTCATTCAAGATGTTTGGATAATCATTGAATTTTAATGAAAGTTCCACACCGATGAGATACACCCGGCTCAAAAGAATGATAAATGGAGATGCCGGGGTCAAAAATGGTGTCATCACTCCCAAAGGAGAGAAGGAAAGGACAAGTCATCGTATAGGTGAAGAAATGTAGAAATATTCGAACGACATATGTGAAGTCAATATAATGGCGATCCTCAAAGGGAAATGTCACATATGTCGGAGAAAGAATGTCCTTTTGAATCTCGGGATTAAGAATTGAGGTCATATCATCAAGTTTATAAATAATAGAGTCCTTGACCTCATCGTTCTCTAACATTTCATCAAAAAGAGGATTTACGTTGCTAGAAAAGTACTCGTCATCAAATTCAAAAAGTGAGTTCGAATAGACTTTGATACTTTCATTTGGAATGTCCTCATCCGAAAGTGATTCGTCGTCACTAGAGGAAAAATCATCGTTGGAATTGAAACGAGGGTTAGAGAAAATCCCGGAAGAATCCTTCGAAGTGTCAAGAGGATAATCACCACAAAAAGACCAATCACATTCATTGTCGGATATATCCTCAGACTCACTTGGGATTGGAAAAAGGTTCTCAACACTAGACTTTATGAATTCGTCCGATTCCTTTTCAGGAATAGTGCTAAGATGTTCATCCCCCATAATGAGAGAGTCCTCGGAGTCCATAGTCGGTAAGATGGATGTGATTGCAATAGACTGAGGGAGTTGAGAAATGATATCGTTCAAAGGAATAGCACTCTCCTCGTCGTCCTCCTCATCATTGTTGCTAGCATAAATAGCTTTTATACGTTCCATTTGCTCTTCTGCTAGCAATTCTGCAATACTCTTGTCTTCCTGCTTTTTCTGGACGGGTGTGATTGCAGCTGACGAATTCTCATAATATTCCCTCATTTGAATAGTATCCTCATCATCGTCATCGAGAATGGAAGCCTTGAGAAATTTGGAACGCCTTTCCGCTGCTCGTTCTTTGGCCAGTAATTCGCCCATAGATTTTTCATGAGGATGAATGATGGAATACTGTGGGGGTTTGAAATTGTCAAAACCGGAAGTATTATACCAAGGATTAGGTTCTTGATTCCATGGTTGACATCGATAATCGTCATGAGGACCCCCACAATTTGCACAAGGAACATTCGGTGCATTTTGAAACGATGTATCATTGAAATTTTGATAGCACGGTTCTTGCTTAAATGAATTCTGAGGAGAGTGGTTGAAATCGTTTTGAAAATTTGGATAAGTGAATGTATTTCCGATTTCAGAAGTGCAACATATACAAAGTCCATGAGTAAACCTACGTTCCTTGCAAAAACACCGTTCACAAAGTGAATCATCTCCCAACGGATCTCTACAATTAAAGCAATTTTGCTGATCGAATGAAGATAGCTAGGATTGTGGAGGGTAGTCGGAAAAACCTTGAGAATTATTGAAAGAATTTGGATTTGGATTAATGAATGATTTGCACCAATTACAAAATCCGTCTTTACAATTACTTCCACACTCCTCACACAAACACTTGTAACAACGATGATCATCACCCACTGGACTTTTACAATGAAAACTGTGATAGTCGAGTGACGACATAAGAATTAAACATTAAAGAGGGATAAGAAGATAGAATTAAATGGTTTAAGAGGATAAAGAAGAAAAATAAAAGAAAATATTTTTGGGTTTTTTTTTTTTTTTTTTTGGAACACCCTCAACCTTTCATCACACACCTCACTACCACTAGCGCCCTTGGGTCTTTTCTGTTATAGGCTTCTTCTTTAATTCTTTTAACCACTTTTTTTCTCTTTTGCTTATTTTCTCCTCTTTGCTTAATAACTGCTTATCCGAATAAGCAGTTACCTCCGTTTTATTTTTTCTAGGATCTGCTTACCATTAAGCACTTTTCTGTAATTTTTCATAATTTTTTCTCATTAGTTTAATATTTTCTATAAATTTTTCTTTCCAAAATAGTTTTTAATTCATATTAAAAAATATAAAAGTCAAAAAAATAATTTTCTTTTTTCTAAAATTTTCTTTTATCAAATAGGACTTATGAAAATTAGATTTGCACTCGTAGGGTTAATTTTTAAAGATTTTGGTTTTTAGGCTCTTTTTTTAATTCCCGTTTACGTTTTTAGCGTAATTTGATTTTTGCTTTATTTTCTTTGTATATTTACTTCTCGTGCCTTAATTAGAATTAGAAAACAAAAACAAAAGTGAAAATCATCTTTCATGCACTTTAATTCCAAACCGTACACGAAATCCTCGATTCACACCTCGTCGGGAAACGACCCGGGTATCACTGCCAAAAATTGATCCGTGTGGAAGTATATATCAAAATATCATATACGCGTAAGGCGCAAGAACTGACAAGCCAACCTTTTAGAAAAAAGGCCAACTTGCAAAACACGCGAATACGATATGAGATACCGGGCAAGTGATACTCGGGTCGTTTCCCGACGAGGTGTGAATCGAGGATTTCATGTACAGTTTGGAATTAAAGTGCTTGAAAGATGATTTTCACATTTGTTTTAGTGTTCTAATTCTAATTAAGGTACGGAAAGCAAATATACAAAGAAAATAAAGCAAAAATCAAATTACGCTAAAAACGTAAACGGGAATTCCAAAAACGAGCCTAAAAAACAAAATATTTAAAAATTAATCCTACGGATACAAATCTAATTTTCCTAAGTCCTAAAAGATAAAAGAAAATTTTAGAAAAAAGAATTATATTTTTTTGACTTTTATATTTTTTATTATGAATTAAAAACTATTTTGAAAAGAAAAATATATAAAAAATACTAAATAAAAGAGAAAAATTATGAAAAATTACATAAAAGTACTTAAAGTAGTGGAGAATACCGGAAAAATAAAAAAAAAAACTGAAAATAGCTTATAGGAATAAGCAGATATTAAACTAAAGAGAAAAATAAGCAAAAGACTAAAAGAAGGCTTAAATAAAAAACTATGCAACTTAATACCCGAAGAAGACCCAAGGGCAGTTGGTAATGTTGTGTGTGATAAGAGGGTTGAGGCTAGTTGAGGTCCAGGGTTCGAGCCTAGCTCACCCTGGACTTCCTAGCTTCCCTTTTTTATTTAAAAAAAAAAAAAAAAAAAAAAAAAAAAAAAAATTCTTTTGAGACTTGAAAATAAGCTAAAAATAAGACTTTTTTTGTGAAAGGATTATTTTTGGAACTGAGTAAATAAGCCAGAAATAGCTTTTTAAGAAAGGACTGATTATAAGTTAAATGGGTTAAGGAAAACTGAAAATAGCAATTAAGCTTATAAGAACTGAAAGCAAATACTGAAATAAGCTGAGATTAACCAAAAGCAAACTAAATAAACCAAAGAAATCAGAATAAGCAAACCCAAAAGAGCATATAAGCACTAAGAACCAATTAAGCAATTAAGGCAAAGTGTGCAGGCCTAAAACAGTCCAATGAGGCAATTTAAAGCTTAAAAATAAGCTCTAAGATCAAAGGGAAAATCTACAAAACTGATTACACTAAAAGTTCAGATAGAAAAGAGCTTAAAGACCAAAAATCAGACTAATGAGAGCTTATTAAGAGCTTATAATTGAGCTAAAAAAAAGGTGATCAGGACATGAGATCCCCTGATGCATCAGAATACAAAATAGCTTAAAGGACCCTAACAAGCTATCAATAAGCTGAGAAAAGGTTCTACTGACTAAATTAAAACTTTAGAGGCAATTTAAACCTGAATAAGCAGTTATAATCAAGCAGAAAGCTCAGAACTAGAATAAGCTATAAGAACTGAATTTGCTATTCCAAACAGCCTTAATGGCACTTTTAAGCTCATGAAAAAGCTCTAAAAGCAATAAGCTATGATACTGAAACTAAGAAAATAAAAAGCTAAAATACCAGAGAGCTTAAGAATTGAAAGTCAGACCAAATTGAGCTTATCTAAAGCGTATAAACACGCTGGTAAGATGGCTGCTTAGGGTGTTTAGGGTTCTGTTGACAGATTTTTATAAACTGATCCAAAATTCCACAAAACTAGGTGATATGTGTTCAACACATAGAAATCAACTTTAACTACTTGAATGAACTCACAAATAGGAAAATCAAGGACTAATGCTGATTATCTCAACCATAAGCTAAAACTAGCATTTATGAACCTTAAAATGAAGAAATCCAACTTGAACTTGCAAAACCATTCAAATCAGCTTAAAACTTCTTAAATTTAACTAATATAACTCAAATTAAGCTTAACCAGAACATTCCAATGCGTCAAACTCAGAAAAATAGCCAAAAAGTCAAAGAACCAAGCTAGTGCCAAACACCCCTTAACTAGGACTGTTTTGGTGTAAAACCTGATTAAGCTAAGAAAACTGAGATATTATGATTGATACTTAGTTAATATTACTAAATGACTTAACTAAAGCTAATTTTGACAGAAAAATAAGCACAACAATAAGCTGAAACTATTATGCAATATTTTTGGTATTTTTGAGATTTTAAGAACAAAACAATAACAACTAAGCAAAAGCTATCAAATAAGCATCAAATACCAACAAATAACATATATAAGCTAAAAATAACCAAATAAACACTAAAATAAGCAATAATAAGCTGTTTTACACTAAAAGCTTGAAAAATAAATGGAACTTACAAAAGCCTTAGCACAACAAAGGAAAAATATGCTCGCGGAGCTACTCTACTAGCTCTAGCTTGTCAAAAGATAAGCTAGTAACAGCAATAAGCCCTTCCAGGCCTGGCTTATCATCCACAAATAGCTTATTTGACTTTTGTTGACTTTTTTGGATTTTTGAAATTAAAACAGATTTAAACAATAATAAGCTCACAAAAAGCTATAAGAGCTTGTATGAGCTTAGTAGATCAGAATTAAGAGCTTATAGAAGCTTTAATCAACCAATAGTAAACATTTATTTAAAGCATTAAAGTAAAATTGCAAATGGATTTAAATGAAAAGGAACTTTATTAATAACTGAAAGTTGATTACAATGTTGAAAAAGAGATTAAAAATAAGCTGAAAAAGACCTTTGAAAACTTAAAATAAACTTGAACTTAACTAACTAAGAAACTACATACTTTCACTAACTCCCTTTTGGCTATAATAAGGATCATATTTATACTAAAGCTAAAAACTAGGGTTTCTTCATTCCATTGTGCTTCTTCTGTGAGAGGAACGAGCTTTGTGTCTTCATTTGTGCTTTCTCAGGATATCATCTGAGCCCTTGAGTAGCCTTGGTGACTACTTCTATTAATCTTGTCCATTGGTGGTTTTGGCACCCAAACTTCTACACGGATTACCAGCGTGGCAATGGTATCTTGTGACTGATATAGCGCATGGGGTGAGGCTGGAGTAGGTTGGCTGGAGCAGAGAAGTAGGGTGGGAGGTGCAGGTGATGATGAGTAGGTAGTAGGCGGGAAAAGGTTATAAGGGTTGAGGGGTTGACTTTTTTTTTACCTGGGTTTATTAATAAAAAGGGGATGGGTCGGGTTTATTTTTGGATTGGATTGGGTTTTTGATGTTTGGGTTGGATTTGGTTTAGTTTAGGAATAGGTATGATAGTGATTAAATGGGCTGACTTGGCCCATTAAATTGGGTCGGGTTGGCTCATGAAAAATGGTTTCGGGTTCGTTTTTCCATGCTCATTCCAATGCCCTATCCCGAGGTTGACTTTGACTTCGTCTTGACTTGATCGAATGCACAAACGTTGTTGAGTCGATCCAAAAATGCCCGTTTTCGCTTTGTTTTCAATCCTTTGTACCTGAAATACATAAAAACACAATCCAAGAATATCTGCAGTATAAATTGGTATATTTGGCTGTTTTTAATTATTTTTATGTATTAAATGGGCATAAAATGATGAGTAAATAGGCACTCATCAAGATTCTTAGAGCTAACGTTTTGTGCACCATAGGAAATTGGGATCATCCAAATGCAAGCCTTTGCTACATGCTCTATTGTGTGTCCACCCATCAACCCTTCAACTTAGCTTACTATATCGCCTAGAGAATGGCTGACATTCCGGTGTTGGGTACCACCGCCATGCCCTACGGGATGCTTCTTACCCGTCTCTTTAGAGCTTTTTCACCCATTCCTCCAAATGCTAGAGGTTTCCTTCCTGACTACTCTGAAATTCCACATACTTTTTTACCTCTTAGTAACCATAGAGTAGCCGTGTCAAAAGGTAAACGTGCTCATCCTCCAACCTCATCATCATCACCATCCGTAACACTCTGTTCCCGAGTATAAAACGGAAAGAAGAGAAATGAAGAGATGAAACAAGAGAGAAAAGAAGAGGAGAGGCAAAAAAAATGATTTTTAATTTTGTGTTCTTTAGTTGGAGAGAAAAGAAAGGGCATTTAAGAAAAAATGGCTTTAAAACCTCCTTCTCTCAAAATCATCCCAATTTGGGAAGAAGATTAGGAGAGAAGTTTTGCCATAATTTCCTCTTATCTTCTCTTTTCTTCAAAAAAAAAACTCGGGAACGTGATTTTTTTCAGTTTCATCTCCACTTCTCTTCTGTTCTCTCCAAATAAAAACTCGGGAACATAGTGTAAGTGAGGATGATGGTTTGCCCAATTCTAGGATTCCTCCACTCGAATACATGAGCCAACTTCCACCTATCGAGAACCAATCCGCGAATTCCGACAAACAAGAGGAATGATGAAGAATATTGGGCGTTGAATAATGAAGCTCAACAAGAAGATCAACAAGTAGTGAGGAAATGTAGAGTGTTTGGTATAAACAATTTCAAACAATGATGTGGTGAATTTTTGTGTTTTTAGGATATTATGTTGGTATTAAACATTTATGTGAACTAACTTGACAATGCAGGATGATAACATTTGATGTTATCGATTTTCCGTGCTTAAGCCACCGTTTAGCTTAACATCCATTGGTATGTGCTTAAACACATACCTTTTCTTGACCAAATTAAGACCAAAAACTAACCAAAATGCCAAAGATATTTGTGTTTTTGTGTTTGTTAATATGCAGGTACGGATATCTCGAAAAAAGGACAAAATCAAGAAAAAAAATCCAGACAAAACGAGCACGAGATATGGAAAGAGGATTAAAGAGCTGAAGCCGGGGAAGAATTCGTCAAAGAAAAATATATTTGAGCTCTATTTGAAGAACAGCCCTTGGATTATTTCAGATTGCCAAAAATAGTCCTTGAGTAACTTTTCTGTTTTGGCAGAATTAGCCCCTAAAATTTAATCCTATTCCAAATCAAATCCTATATCCCAAAAACTATATCCCATTTAAATATAAAAAACCCAAAACACAACTAAACCCAATCCACACTCCAGCCTAGCCCAAGCCCACTTTTTTAAACCCACCAAATCTGGATCCCCAATACCCGGTCAACCCACAATACCAGTCAAACAATAATAAGAAACTTTACCCGCCCCCTAATTTACCCAGAAAATAAGAACCCTAATTTTACCCGTACACCAAAATTACCCCAACACCCAAATAATTACCCAATGACTAATTCTTCTAGAAGCTGACGTACGTGTCAGTGAATGTCAGACGCATAGGGATTGCCAGCATGGACAAACGAAGCTATCTCATTGGACGGGACACCTCACGAATTTAATCCAAGGGTTGAGATCGATTTTGATGATAAGATGACAATTAAAGGGTTGGGATTTATTCTGAAGAAACCCTAGAAGTTTCCAAGCTCGGCTATAAATAGCCTCTCCTCATCCACATTTGAAGCTGTTAGATTTTTAGGATTTAGCTTTTAGGAGTAGAATAGAGTAGTATAATTTAGCTTATTGTAGCTTAAGGTTCCAGCTTATTGTCATTTACATTTTAGTTCTCAAATTGTACTCTATTCAAGTTTTAATGAAAGTCAACTTTAGTCAACCTACTGTTCATCTGCTTATTGGCTTATTTCTGGTACTATTCTTCCTTTTCTAAGCTTATTTGATCTTATTATGCTTTTATAATGATAGTTCATTAGTTAGTGTTAGCTTACTTTTTTTAAGTTTTATTTTCCCATGAAAGCCTTAATTAGTCAACTTCTTATCTAGCTTTTAATGTTGCTTAATTGAGATTGCTTATTGTTTTTTCAGTCTTAATATAGTTGGTAGATCATTAGTTCTCAGAAAACCTAGCATTGTTCTTGTCTTACTTAGTTTAAATAGGCAAAACAGTCTTCATAAGGACTGTTTGGATCAGGCTCATTTTTGGTCAAATAAGTATATTACTGTTCATTTGCAACTTAAGTCAAGTTTGATCTAGATTATTGTAGTTTAAAACAGTAGTTTGTGGAAGTTTTTGAGCTAATTTGATAGTTTTTTAGGAATTGCATCAGTAAGTGTAATCTTAGGAGTGGATCTGTCCAATTAAGCTTCTGATAAGCTCATCCTTTTAAGCTCTTCTTTGTGTGTTATTTTTGGTCCCATTTAGTGCATTAAGTGTAATCCCTAGAGATGGTCTCATTTCAGTTGGTTCTAAGGAAGTTTTGGTCAATTTCATTATTATTGGATCACAGAACAGTCCTTCATTGCTGTCTGCATCAGTTTTTCTAGTCTTCTCAGTGTCTTATTTGATTCCAATAGTACTTGTTTTCTTTTGTTCTAGATAATTTGCTACTTGGACTTTGATTATTCTCCTTTTCGAAGTCAGTTCTTAGCTTATTTGAGCTTATAAGTAGGCTCAAAGTAACCCCTAGTTAACTGATCTGCAGCCAATTGCAGACCTGCACAGATCAGTCCAAAATATCCCCTTTTCATAGCTTATTTTCTGCTTAGTTACCTGAGATTATTTCATGATTTTTGTTTACTTTAGTAGCTTATAGTACTAGCTTTATG
This sequence comes from Artemisia tridentata subsp. tridentata, assembly GCA_021014915.2. Taxonomy (NCBI): domain Eukaryota; kingdom Viridiplantae; phylum Streptophyta; class Magnoliopsida; order Asterales; family Asteraceae; genus Artemisia; species Artemisia tridentata. The sequence continues at coordinate 106,156,694 of CP139501.1, read as the reverse complement.
GTTCTAAGCTTATTAGGACCCCTAGAACTTATTTAGTGGCCTTATTTAGGCCCGCAAAGGCACCTAAGTGACCACATCATGCCCTACACCTCAGCCCTTTTTGCTTATTTTATTATCAGTGCTCATTGGCTTATCTAATTAGCTAAATCTGTTTCCCCTAGCATTAGTTAGTTTTGAACTTGTTATGTTTCAGCTTATATAGTTTACTTGTAGCTTAATAGCTTATTTGATAATTGCCTTAGTTTCCTTTCTTCATTTCCTTCATAATCAGTTCTTTTCACCTTATTTCTGAGCTTATTATCAGTTTTAAAAAATAGTTGAAGTTATCAAAAGTGCTTTTTGTCTTGTGCTTATTCAGTTTCTAAAAGAAAAAAAATTAGTTTGGCAAAAAGCCAAAGCCAGGGTTCGAAACCTGGACCTCTTGCTTTGCACACTCACACACAACACCCTCACCATCTGCCCTAGGGACTTTTATTGGTAGAACCTTGCATTATTTTCTCTTTATAATTCATTTCCTTTTAAGCTTCTATACTTATTTGCTTATTCCCAGCTTATTTAAATAAGCTGGGACCTCAGTTCTATTTTTCCTAGGTTTGTCAGTTCATAAAGTAATTTTGGAAAATTTTCAGAATTTTCAGCTCAGTTTTAATATTTTTTATGTAATTTTCTTTTAAAAATAGTTTTTAATTCATAAAAAAAATTATATAAAAATCAAAAAAATATAATTCTTTTTTCTGAAATTTTCTTTTATAATTTAGAACCTAGGAAAAATAAATTTGCAACCGTAGGATTAGAATTTCACTATTTTGCCGTTTAGGTTCGTTACTTCACGTTTTAAACGCGTTATTAGGATTACTTTTGCGTCTTCACTTATGTTTGCCTTAGAATAGCCTTTCCCTTGCATTATTAATCATTTTTAGGTAATTTTTCAATATCTTAGTTTATAAATCCAAAATCACTCGCTTTTATTCACCATTCACGGCACGTTTCTCGAACCCAAATCACATATTCCATTCACACCTTCGTCGGGACAACGAACCGGGTTTTGCATATTTCCTTTGCAATTCCTTTGGAGTATAATTGTAAAAATCAAATTTTTGGCGCCGCTGCCGGGGAAGGTTGAAGTGAATTCGTGATTCTCGTTTATTGATTCGTGTTTTGAAGACCCTTCTCCCGGGAAGTTATCGTTTTTCATTTGTAAATATTTTATTATTATAAAAACCCAAAAAGATTTTCTCCTCCAAATTATTTTTCTTTTGTGATTTTCAATGTTTTTAAAATTTAAAAAATCCAAAAATATTCTTCTTATTCCTCTTATTCGTTTGATTCTTTATCTCTTACCCTCTCATACCGTTTAATTCTTATCTTCTTATCCTCTTAACCGTTTAATTCTTATCTTCTTATCCCTCATATTGTTTAATTCTCCACCATGTTCGATTCTTTCCCATCTCATCCTCATGATCCAAGGACCATGGAGGATTTCTATCATCCAACACTCATCGGTAGAGGACGACCGATCGCTCCAACAAACGATTTTGTTTTGAAAGATCATATGATTGAGTTTATTCAACAAAGCTGCCAATTCCATGGATTTGAAGATGAAGATGCTAACTTTCATTTAGACAAATTTCTATCGATTACTCAATTCCTCAATCAAAACGGATTTTCTCAAGATAATATCCGTTTGAATCTCTTCCCATTCTCTTTAACCCACGAAGCTGAATCTTGGTTTTACACTCTTAAAACCCATTCAATTCATACTTGGGAAGAGATGGTCCTCAAGTTTCTCTCAAAATACTTTCCATATTCTAAAACGTTGCAGTTTAGGAGAGACATTCTTAATTTCTGACAACTGCATAAGGAATCAGTATTTGAAGCTTGGGAGAGATTCAAATATTTGCTGCAGAAATGTCCAGATCATAGAATTTTACTTCTTGATCAAATCCTCACCTTTTATCATGGCATAAATATGATTGATCGAGACAAAATCATGTTGGCTGTCGGAGGCAATCTCATGCGGAAGACTCCTCAAGAAGCTTATGATTTGATCGAGAATATGACACAACATCACTATCAGTGGGATATTGGAGCCTTTTCTGAATCCACCATTGTTTTGAGTAATCAATATTCCGATTACATTCCCGCTGAGATTGCACAAATTGGGGTCCTTGGCAATTACAAAAGCTATATAAATCAATATTTCCAGCAAGGACCAGGTCATCCTAACATTATCCACTTTTCATACTCCGATGAAAGTGATGAGGATGAACCTCTTGATGAAGAGAAATCAGATGAGGACCCTTCAGATACCTTTTTAATGGGGGACAAGGAAGTTGAAATCAATCCTCTTAAGGAAATTGATGACCTTGTTCCAATCCCAAGGGTATCCGAGGAACCTTTCGATCTTCCTGATTCTACTTCCCAAACATTCGATATGACTATCACAAATCCTTTGTTTGATTTCGATTCTAAATTTACTCTAAATTCAGATAATCCTATCTTTGATATTCAGAACGAGGAGAGTGATGAGTCCGACACGGAGACCGATATGGACGAGGTGCACATTTATAGCCCACGAAGTACCGCACAAGTCCCACCTCCATATATCCTTCCGGAGCCCATGTCCAAAGACGTACTTCATAAACGTGATTATTATCTCGAGGAGTTCGCCGATGAACTCGCTCACATTGATCCAATCCCACCGGGGGATAAGGACAATGACTTTGATTTTGAATCTAATTATACCTCTAGTCTGGGGGAGTTCTCCAGTGAACTCTCTTATATCATAGCTCCGCCGGAGTATGATTGTTTCTATTATGATCTAGAGGGAGATCTTGACCCGGGAGGAGGTGTTCTTTATAATAAGAATTTGCTTGATGATAACATAATCCCAACCCTCCCTCCCGAGGTTTTTGTTGCTAATGAACATACGAGCTTTAATGCTGATATTCTAATTCAAGGAAATGAAAATTTTGCTTTTAAGGATGAAGAGTTCATCATGATTATCATAATCTTCTTACCATCCATCACATATGATGTGACTTCTCCTCTTCTTCACTCCTACAGGAGTGAAGATACCATCTTTGACCTTGGCATCTCATTCATATCTTCTTTTTAAAGCCGCGGGTATCCCATCGGAGTGGAACTTTCATATGCTTCAATGTTTCTCCAAACATCTTGAACGAAAGTCCGATGGAGAGTTTCTTTTCCACCTGCTCCCCCAAGAACAATTAAATTCGGGGCGAGTCTAAGCTATACGACTCGTTAAAAAACAAGCGCTTCGTGGGAGGCACCCCATGCTTATCCTTCTATCTTCTTTCTTATTTCTAATAAGTGACGTGAGGAGGGTTGCCTCTTCCATTTCTTGTGTTTCGTGGTTTTTTGTGATGTGTCCAGGATTTGCCGAATAATGAAGACTCTCGTGCTCGTGGTTGTGTTTCTCTCCACTCGAGTTTCAGCATTCGTTGCCCATCCGATATCCTTAATCTTATCGTTTTACGTTTATCTTTGGCATAATTAATAAACGGCCTTAGATTTATGTAGGAGAACCCTTACCTTTAAGACATTGAGGACAATGTCTCGTTTTAGTCTGGGGGGGGGGGGGGTGATCTTTCGATCTGATTTTTACCTTGCATTTTTGCCGTTTACTCATGCAACCCCGTTTTTCCTATAATAATTAAAAAAAAAAAAAAAAAAAAAAAAAAAAAAAAAAAAAAAAAAAAGAGAAAAAGTTAAATATTTTGTGCAAAAATATAATAAATTTTGACACTTTGTTGACTTTCCGCAGGTGAGAGTAGGAATAAAATTCTGACTTGATCGGGCGTGTTGAGCCCTATCTTGTCTCCTTAACCATTCGGCTAAGCATTCGCGGATCTTATTATTTAAGATTTTAAATTTGCGAAGAACGAGAAATGATAGAGTTGTTTATAAGTTAGATTGCTAAACGTAGAGTAGTTGGTTCTCTTTAGAGCTCATCAAAGCTAATTGTGGCTTTTTGTTCCCATCAGCTTGTTTCACCCTATAATAATAATAATCTAATTAAAAGTGTTTTGGTTTTGTCAATAATTAGTTTTTATTCCTTCTTAAAAAAAATCCTTGCTTGTAAGAGTTGGGTACACATCAAGGTTACTTAATAAATACATCTAATAATAATAAGTTAAGTGCTCTAAGCTACGGAATCGAGATCGGGCCTTGGATCCTTATTTCCGGAAGGCGTTTAGGTCTTGGCTACCCTCTTCCACCGGCCCTTGGACCTCTAGTTCAGGAATGTGTGAGGTCTTGGTCTAAACACCTTGGATCCTCATTTCAGGAATGTCTAGAGTCTTGGAATACTCCATTGTAACGGCCCTTGGATCCTTTATTCCGAAAGGTGTAAGGTCTTGGAATTAAACCGTGAAGCTCCGTCGTTTAGAGTACGCAAGTGAAAAGTCTTAATCTTAAAAAAAAAAAAAAAAAAAAAAAAAAAAAAAAAAAAAAAAAAAATTACAAAAGTCCAAAATATAAAAATAAAATAATAAGCCATTACCTTGATGTGGACCTCATTTTTATTTGCAACGATTCTCGAGAGAAGGAATTTAAACTATTTAGCGTCTAAACTAAAGTGCTTTTATCAGACTAAAAATTATCGAAACAAGAATATGAAGAAGTTCATGTCTCACCAAAAATAAAATAAATAGAGGAAAATATGAACTTGGGGACAAAGAGTTCTACACAATTAACTTCCATGAGTAGTGTTGGCAATCTAACTTGTAAATAACAATGATTTCGTTTTTAAGCTTAGTTTGGGGACTCGTGAAAAATCAGGAACGACGAATTTTATCCTTATGGTCACTTCTTTATGAGTCGTGTTTCCTACTCGTTGACCCTAAAAGTTATTGATAGATAATGATTGTCAACAAAGTCGTCACATGATTATGAGAAAATACAAAAATAGAATAAAAGGAAAAATGGGGAGTTTTTTAGAACCTAAAGATTTCTTAATCTCTTTTGAAAATTTTGCTACTTTTCAAAGTTAGTAAAAAGAGATTGGAAATTTTTGGTTTTGAAAACGTGTTTTTATAACATTGCGTGAGGACACTGCAATATCTTAGTCTGGGGGATTTTGGTATGTGCTTAAACACATACCTTTTCTAAACCAAATTAAGACAAAAAACGACAAAAAACTAACCAAAATGCCAAAGATATTTGTGTTTATGTGTTTGTTAATATGCAGGTACGGATATCTCGAGAAAAGGACAAAATCAAGAAAACAAATCCAGACAAAACGAGCACGAGATATGGAAAGAGGATTAAAGAGCTGAAGCCGGGGAAGAATTCGTCAAAGAAAAATATATTTGAGCTGTATTTGAAGAACAGCCCTTGGATTATTTCAGATTGCCAAAAATAGTCCCTGAGTAACTTTTCTGTTTTGGCAGAATTAGCCCCTAAAATTTAATCCCATTCCAAATCAAATCCTATATCCTAAAAACTATATCCCATTTAAATATAAAAAACCCAAGACACAACTAAACCCAATCCACACTCCAGCCTAGCCCAAGCCCACTTTTTTAAACCCACAAAACCCGGATCCCCAATACCCAGTCAACCCACAATACCAGTCAAACAATAATAAGAAACTTTACCCGCCCCCTAATTTACCCAGAAAATAAGAACCCTAATTTTACCCGTACACCAAAATTACCCCAACACCCAAATAATTACCCAATGATTAATTCTTCTAGAAGCTGACGCACGTGTCAGTGAATGTCAGACGCATAGGGATTGCCAGCATGGACAAACGAAGCTATCTCATTGGACGGGACACCTCACGAATTTGATCCAAGGGTTGAGATCGATTTTGATGATAAGTTGACACTTAAAGGGCTGGGATTTATTCTGAAGAAACCCTAGAAGTTTCCAAGCTCGGCTATAAATAGCCTCTCCTCATCTACATTTGAAGCTGTTAGATTTTTAGGTTTTAGTTTTTAGGAGTAGAATAGAGTAGTATAATTTAGCTTATTGTAGCTTAAGGTTCCAGCTTATTGTCATTTACATTTTAGTTCTCAAATTGTACTCTATTCAAGTTTTAATGAAAGTCAACTTTAGTCAACCTACTGTTCATCTGCTTATTGGCTTATTTCTGGTACTATTCTTCCTTTTCTAAGCCTATTTGATCTTATTATGCTTTTATAATGATAGCTCATTAGTTAGTGTTAGCGCCTTTTTTTTTAAAGTTTTATTTTCCCATGAAAGCCTTAATTAGTCAACTTCTTATCTAGCTTTTACTATTGCTTAATTGAGATTGCTTATTGTTGTTTCAGTCTTAATATAGTTGGTAGATCATTAGTTCTCAGAAAACCTAGCATTGTTCTAGTCTTACTTAGTTTAAATAGGCAAAACAGTCTTCATAAGGACTGTTTGGATCAGGCTCATTTTTTGTCAAATAAGTATATTACTGTTCATTTGCCACTTAAGTCAAGTTTGATCTAGATTATTGTAGTTTAAAACAGTAGTTTGTGGAAGTTTTTGAGCTAATTTGATAGTTTTTTAGGAATTGCATCAGTAAGTGTAATCTTAGGAGTGGATCTGTCCAATTAAGCTTCTGATAAGCTCATCCTTTTAAGCTCTTCTTTGTGTGTTATTTTTGGTCCCATTTAGTGCATTAAGTGTAATCCCTAGAGATGGTCTCATTTCAGTTGGTTCTAAGGAAGTTTTGGTCAATTTCATTATTATTGGATCACAGAACAGTCCTTCATTGCTGTCTGCGTCAGTTTTTCTAGTCTTCTCAGTGTCTTATTTGATTCCAATAGTACTTGTTTTCTTTTGTTCTAGTTAATTTGCTACTTAGACTTTGATTATTCTCCTTTTCGAAGTCTGTTCTTAGCTTATTTGAGCTTATAAGTAGGCTCAAAGTAACCCCTAGTTAACTGATCTACAGCCTATTGCAGACCTGCACAGATCAGTCCAAAATATCCCCTTTTCATAGCTTATTTTCTGCTTAGTTACCTGAGATTATTTCATGATTTTTGTTTGCTTTAGTAGCTTATAGTACTAGCTTTATGGTTCTGAGCTTATTAGGACCCCTAGAACTTATTTAGTGGCCTTATTTAGGCCCGCAAAAGCACCTAAGTGACCACATCATGCCCTACACCTCAGACCTTTTTGCTTATTTTATTATCTGTGCTCATTAGCTTATCTAATTAGCTAAATCTTTTTCCCCTAGCATTAGTTAGTTTTGAACTTGTTATGTTTCAGCTTATATAGTTTACTTGTAGCTTAATAGCTTATTTGATAATTGCCTTAGTTTCTTTTTTTCATTTCCTATATAATCAGTTCTTTTCACCTTATTTCTGAGCTTATTATCAGTTTTAAAAAATAGTTGAAGTTATCAAAAGTGCTTTTTGTCTTGTGCTTATTCAGTTTCTAAAAGAAAAAAAAAATTAGTTTGGCAAAAAGCCAAGGCCAGGGTTCGAAACCTGGACCTCTTGTTTTGCACACTCATACACAACACCCTCACCATCTGCCCTAGGGACTTTAATTGGTAGAACCTTGCATTATTTTCTCCTTATACTTCATTTCCTTTTATGCTTCTATACTTATTTGCTTATTCCCAGCTTATTTAAATAAGTTGGGACCTCAGTTCTATTTTTCCTAGGTTTGTCAGTTCATAAAGTAATTTTGGAAAAATTTTCAGAATTTTCAGCTCAATTTTAATATTTTTTATGTTATTTTCTTTTAAAAATAGTTTTTAATTCATAAAAAAAATTATATAAAAATCAAAAAAATATAATTCTTTTTTCTGAATTTTTTTTTAATAATTTAGAACCTAGGAAAAATTAATTTGCACCCGTAGGATTAGAATTTCACTATTTTGCCGTTTAGGTTCGTTACTTCACGTTTTAAACGCGTTTTTAGGATTACTTTTGCATCTTCACTTATGTTTGCCTTAGAATAGCCTTTCCCTTGCATTATTAATCATTTTTAGGTAATTTTTCAATATCTTAGTTTATAAATCCAAAATCACTCACTTTTATTCACCATTCACGACACGTTTCTCGAACCTAAATCACATATTCCATTCACACCTTCGTCGGGACAACGAACCGGGTTTTGCATATTTCCTTTGCAATTCCTTTGGACTATAATTGTTAAAATCATCCATATATGGTAAGTTCAATATCCTAGGTTTGATTTATATGTACACATGTGTTAGAACCTGTGTTTCTGTTTTTAGTCTATCCTAACTAAGTTGTTACATAGACAATTTTCGGGAATTGAACAGGTTTCAGAAATTTTGACATGCTCTCTGTTAATTTTTTTCCATTGGCGGAAATGGCGGAACCAAAATCTGGGTTCCATATGTTGAAATTTTTGGCTCCGCCAAAATTTGCCTAGCGGATTCCGTGGAACCAAAATTTTGGGTCCGCATTTGTTATCGTTTGGATCCGCTATTCAACAATAACATTTTTCAAATTTTCCCTCTAATCCTGCTCCTTAGATCATTGATTCTTGTTCTTAGGATTCTATTACTGATATTTAGGCACATTAGGATCATTTAGGCACACTTAGAACTATAAGAAATTCATTTCCCACCAAAATTTGAAAATTCAAATTTTCATCCAAGTTACCTTTCTGTAACAAGCAAGGAACCCTCAAATTGGTTCCTTGCAATCCATGGATCAATCAAATCACTAGAATCCCACTTACCCTTGCATTTACTGCATATCTTCATACTCTTACTCAATTTCAATCTCTATGGATTGACTTTGGTAATATGACAAACCCCTTTTTCTTGTTCCAAGTCATTGGAAACCAACATCTCTTTATGAATCAACATCCAAACACACTCTTCCATAACACTTAGAGCCTATAAATTAGAAGCTTTAGATAATCACAATTCACATCTTCACCTTCATTTCTAAGAAATACTACCTTCTTCCTCACAATGTCTAACTCAAACAACTTCCCAACATCCAAACCACATAGAAGGACAACAAGAATAAGTGTCAGACCATGTTGCTTCATCAATCCCAACTTAACTCCAACACCACCTATCATCGTCACCACTTCAACATCTACCATCACACTTGTGGGTACCATACCACCACCCGCTCCATCTCAACCAACAAGCTCACCATCACCCACCATAACACCAGTGGCTAACAAACCATCACCCACACCATCTCAAGTGACAAGATCATCATCACCTCCTCATTCACCCAACTTTCATGATTTATTTGCCACACTCCAAGCCATTGATGAGTCAATGTGGATCAACCAACCACAAACTCAAGGCAATGAGGAACTTGATCCTCTCTACGCCTCTTCAAACATGATGGACTCTCACCTAAGTGATGCAAAGGATTTACAATCCATGTGGCTTGCCTCCATCATGTCTTCACCAAATCCAAACAACCCACCACAATAACTACTAGGAGTTTCCGTATCTTTAGGATCCTTTTATAGGACTTTTTAGGACTTCTATTTTTAGGTTATTTTTCTTTTGTAACACCTTAATTTATGACTTTGGTCATAAATAATTTTAAATGGAAGGATGTTGTGTTAATGTTTGTGTGTGATCAATAATTGTTCATTATATTTGGTTGGGTTGAATTACTAACATTTGCATCATTAGATGGTTGGTTTGAAGTATTGTCTTTGTTTGACCTTTGTGCTTGGTTTAAACAAAATGTACTTAGTTGACTTTTTTAGTCAAACGGGTTGAACTACAATGCTTGGTTGAACCTTTACATATGCATCATATTTCTTGGTTGGATTGAATCCTATTCAACTAACCTTTGTTTTGTAGCATTTCTCATCCTTGAATCATATACGGTGGTACCCTAGCAACGGGGAGTATTGATCGAGGGGGAGCATATCATGTACTAATCCTTGTTTTGTAGCATTCATAAACCTTGCATCATATACGTTGGTACCCTAGCAACGGGGAGTATTGATCAAGGGGGAGCATATCATACACTAACTATTATTTTTGTAGGTTCATTCATGCATCATAACCTTGACACTCCAATTAGGGGGAGTATTATCCAAGGGGGAGATATTAAGTTCTCAAAATCCATGCATCATACTTGGTACTCCAAATTAGGGGGAGTAATCACCAAGAACCGTTCACCACATTCCGCTATGTATTTCTTCTTTTTGTTTCGACAAAAAGGGGGAGATTCGATTAAGCTCATACTTAACAGTCAGTACATGTTTTATGCCTAAATAGATTTCAAAACTTGCATAAAACTAGTTTAATCTATATTTTTAAAAGACTTACACTTTACTTATTCCATTGCTTAAAAATAAATTTTATCTTTTATCATCAACAAAAAGAGGGAGATTGTTAATACAAATATCGTCCTAAAAACGTTATTTATATTTTACGATCTTTGCTATATTTTTTTTAATGACAATTATAAAGTTTATCTTTAGCAAAGCATAAATATAAGTTAAAGTCTTTTACATTTATAGTAATAAGCTTTTAAAACTCTTCATATACATGCTACATGATCACTAGGATACATGTTACATACATATATACATTTACATTATTTACATTTTAATTCTTAAAATGGAAATATGTTCATGACATCATTGCATACATCATTTGGATATCTTGTAGATTTAGTAAATATTTTGGAAAGATCTTCAAGCAAAGAAATGGATTGTGTAAAATCTTGGCAAGATATGGAAAGATTTGTAAAGATATAGCTGTCATGTCCCGGCGGAACCAAACAGCATAAAGGGCGGAACCCTGGATTTGGTTCTGCCAAATCCGTGAACTGTTTGATCAGTTTGCCTATAAATAGCAAGCTGATCATTCAAGTTCACTCATCAGTCACATATCATAAATTACATATACATTCTTTCATACATTACTAACCCATTCACTCATTCATTTCATTTGTAGTGATCTTTCTTTTGTAGCAAAGAGATCAAGCATCAAGGTTCAACATACTGTTGCAAACCTGTTAGAATAGTCACTGTGTGATTTAGTTGTAGTTCACACATCATTGTTATACCAAACATTCAATAGTGATCGGTTAGTATTTTAGTCCTCAAAACACATAGAGTGTCGGGAGTGGTTGTACCCTTGTAAAGAACTCGGTATTTAGCTTAGTATCAGAAAAAGTGTAAGCGACATTATGTTGGTTCTACTTCGAACTAGAACTCGGTATTTAGCTTTGTACCGGATAAAGAGTAAGTGATGTGTAAAGGTTTTCTCCGCCTAGAAGGGAGCTTGTTTCTTAGTGAAGAAAAACTCTCGAGTTAGAGGCTCGAGGAGTGGAGTAGGGCAAGGAAGAGAGTCCTTGTAGACCGAACCATTATAAACATCCGTGTTGTGGTTTGATTGTTTCTTTCCTTACTTGCTTTACTTATATTGTTTGATTATTTGCATTAAGTTGAAATCACGTTAAGTTTTCAAAGCGAATTAATTTTAAAAACGGTAAAAACTATTCAACCCCCTTCTAGTTTTCCACAAATTTTATGATAAGAAAAATCACAAAAGAGTTTATGTTGCACCCTCTCATACCAAAAAGATTTTTGTAAACACGAAGAGGGTGGGAAAAGACTTTTCTGGTAAAGTAACACATTTGTTTTCAACAATGGTGGCACTAGCCCAAAACCAACTGGTGAAGGTTCATGAATCCTCACTGATACCCATCACACACCCACAATTTAACCATCATCATCACAACCTCAAAAGACCTATAAACACAGGATCACAAAAAGAAAGGGCACCGAGATACCTCAGTTTAGTGCTGGTATGGTTGCAGATGAGGCTGTGCATAAGGAGAGGGGCCACAGTTTGGAAAGGGCTGCTACTACTGCTACTAGCTTAGATGCAGAGCAAGAAAGTAGTAACATAAGTAAGACCCAATCCAAGGTAATATCTAATGAGTCTAGTTACCATGAAACTGATTCAGGTGATGGTCCCAGCCAACAGGAAACCAATGGGGTATGGATGCTCAAACTAGGTTTGAGGCTATGCCTAACATACCCAATGATTCACCTCTTGGGATAGGTAACACAATACGAAGTGATGAGGGTAGTATGCAACTAAAGGAATTGATGGATACATGTACTAAATTACAAACACAAGTTCTTGATCAGCAGAAAGTTACCTCTTCTCAGCAACAGGAAATCACATATTTGAAGAAGAGGGTAGCTATGCTTGAAGGGAAGAAGAGGTCAAGAACACATAAGCTCAAAAGATTATACAAGGTTGGTACTTCTGCTAGAGTTGAATCCTCTGTTAGTGCTGAGAGTTTGGGGGAGGATGCTCCCAAACAAGGGAGGAAAAATTTGGAGCAAACAGGGGAGGATGAGATGGTGATGAATGATGGTATTGACTTTGTTGTTGAAAATGTACATAATGATGAAAATGTTGTTGGTGAAAGTGTTGAAGTTGCTAAGATTGATAAAGAACCAGTTGTTGAGGTTAGTACTGCCAATGAAAAGGTTAATGCTGCTAATGAAGTTACTACTGTTGTGACTAAAGTTACTACTGCTGAAGTTACTACTGCTACAACAACAACAACAACAACAACAACTGCTCCTACAACAACAACCACAATTACTGATGATGAACTCACTTTTGCTCAAGCTCTTGCTGGTCTGAAGAATGCAAAACCACCAACTAAATGGGTTAGCATTAAAGAGCCAAGTGAAATCATAACCACAACAAAAATGGTTCAACAACGTGTACAAGAAAGAGGAAAGAGCATTCTGATTGAAGAGCCTGTGGTAAAGCCTTTGTCAAAGAAAGAACAAGAATTAGCTGATGCTAAAGCTGCAAGATTATTACATGCAGAGTATGATGAAGAGGAAAGGCATGCAGCTGAACAAGAAAAAGCTAGCATTGAGCTTATCAACACATGGGATGATGTGCAAGCTAAATGTGAGGCTGATCAAATGTTGGCTCAAAGGATGCTGCAAGAAGAACAAGAAGAGTTATCCATGGAAGAAAAAGCCAAATTATTTATGGAACTCTTATAGAAACAGAGGAAGTTCTTTGCACAATATATATAAACGTTTTGATTTTCTCTTCTTTTTTCTTTTTTTGATTTTTCAAGTGCGAAGTGTGTGTACAGGCGAAAAAGAAGAAGATTTTTTTTTTTTTTTTTTTTTTTTTTTTTTTTTTTTATTTGTGGTTAGATGGGCTGGAATGGAAGTGGGTTTGGTTTTGTAATAAGTCAATTTTTTTTTTTAATTTTTTTTTAACTTATTTTATAACAGTTAGAAGTTTATTTTATTTTATTTTATTTTATTTTAATAAAGCATTATTTGTATTATTTGAAAGAAATGTATTTTATTTTATTTATAAAATTGAATAAAAAAATAAAATAAGAAGTGGTGGGAACCAAATGAATAAGTTGTGGTTAGTTGTGATAAGAGGGGGTTATAGAAGGGGGTTTGTTATAGTGATTTGGCATGCCGTGAGACCCAAATGTGTAGTTTTGGTTACTCAACATACCTACTGCTCTTATATATAAGGGGGCGTTTGGTTGGGGAATTTAAAATTCCGGAAATTAAAATACCTTCGCATGTTTGGTTGACAGAAATTTATAAATATTTTTTTATTTTTTTAATATAAATTTCATAAGTATTCTATTTAAAAGTTTATAAAAAATTTATAAAAAAAGTTTATAAAAAAAATTTTAAAAAATTTATTAAAAAATTTATAAAAAATCTATAAAAAAAATTATAAAAAATTTATAAAAAAAGTTTATAAAAAAAATTATAAAAAATTTATAAAAATTTATAAAAAAAGTTTATAAAAAATTTATAAAAAAAGTTTATAAAATTTTTATAAAGAATTTATAAAAAGAGTTTATAAAAAATGTTTATAAAAAATTTGTTGATCCCATTTATGCACTTTATCGAATTCCCTTAGCTTGTAAAGGTTAAGTTATATTGAATAAATTCAACACAACTAAGTAGAAACTGTATTTGAATATATAAAAGTTTATGCGGAATCTTAACTTCAATCTTAAGAAGAACTTTGTATAATGAAACAAATATGAACACAAGATTAACAAACAAACAACGCTTCAATATTATTGACTATAATACGAATACTCTGACAAGTATTAGGGTTATACAACCTTGAAGCTATAACTCTATCAAAATTACGTATCTATCTCAATGCCCTAGGACCTCCTTTTATAGACCAAAGAGTCATAGTCGGCTTACAATAACTTGTTCTCTAAGATAATCTTTTCTATAATTATCTAAACATATCAAACTGACTATACAATGTATATCTTTTAAGCAGTTGTAACATAACCACCTAAATACTCTAACAGTCTTAACTATGAAGCAACAACATTAACTCTTCAGCAGTTTAAACTTTGTACTAGCAGTACTAAATTTTGTTCTAGTAGTACTAACTACTTAGTTTATTTTCCTTGAAGTTCAGCAAAAGTTGTAACCTTCTAAGTGCAGTCTTAACTTACACCATCAGTCTTAACTTTTGCATTAGTAGCTTTAAACACTTAGAACATTATCCTTAAAGTCGAAGAGCAGTTTTAATTCTTTGAAGCAGTAGTATCTTCCATAAGAGCGACAATATCATGAAGAAGCTTTAAATCCCAACAATCCTCCCCTAAACTTGATATTTTCTTCCAAAATCATCAAGTTTCTTCAATCAAGGCTTCATGTTCACCAGGAGGATGCTTCCAAACACTTCATTTTTGATTCTTCAGTTGTATAATAAACCAAATAAGATCCAAACACATCTGACTATCATATTCAACTGAAATCTTCTCATTCAACATCATTGTCATTGTAGCTTTTGATAAGGGATATTTCTTCTCAACCAACATGTAAATATGAAATCCTTCCATGGCCAAAGTATGAACTCCATAGGAGTCATATAACTTCCAAAATAATACTTTGTTTCCAACCTGAGCTCTCCAGACTTCATCTTCACAATGTGGTTCAAACATAACTTTCAAATCTCCCCATAGAACTCTATCCATGATGTCAGTTGGCCTTGTAGATCCATACTTAGCCTTAACCAACTGCCATAGAGTTTCTAGGTCCTCCCTATCAAAGCTTTTGAGCATATGTCCAAAAGTAATAAACTTCTGAGACTTTCCATCAGCTCTCGCTATCTCCCAATAAGCTTTCTTTCCCTGATAGTGAACTCTCCAATCAATAATGCTAGGGGGCTTTGTAGCCAAAGGTTCACCATCTATAGGTATCTCTTCATCATCTGATTTGATTACCATATATTGTTGTAGATCAACTGTTCCTTTGTCACTACTATCTCCTTCATTCTGCCCTTCATCCACCTTTTGTTTCTTACTGCTCTCTTGTTCTAGCTCTGTGCCTACCCTCCTAGAACTTCTTTCTTCCACCACCTCTATCTCCATATCAATGAATGTATTGACCCTCTTAAAAACCTTGTCAAATACTTCTTTTTTTTTTCAAAACTCATGTTCTTGAACTGAGCAGGCTTCCATCCATCCATGTTTTTCAATTTGTTAGTGGAATTGGTTCATCGTCTGCGTGAGGAGGTGACTTTTGGCGAGGGGTGGTGAACTCAACCGGTATGGTGGCGAGGGGTGGCGATATCGCCATGTCTCCGTGGCGAGGGATGACATGCTCTACACCGATTGCTCTAATACATGTATCTTTTATGGTTAATGTACAAATGTCCCTACACCTTTCAAAAAAGTGTGCCTAATGTAATGAATTTTCATTTTGTTCATTTGGGTTGCTAAACTTATAATTTAGATTGCTTTTCAGATATTTAGGGTTATTGAACGTATATTTTTTGTTGGTTAGGTAACGTGTTTTTATAAGTTCAATGAGTTTATGTATATTTTTATATGTTCAATGACCTTAAATGTCATGTTTCATAAGTTCAGTAATCCAAATGAACATAATGAAAGTTCATTACCTTAAACTTTTTTTTTTTTTTTTTTTTTTGAAAAGTTTACTTATATTTGTATATTAACTAGTATTTTTTATAAAGAGTAAATTACACCGTTAGTCCCTAAACATATGCCGGATTTCATACGACATCCAAAAACGGGAATTGATTCCTTTTTAGTCCATGATCTCGAAAATATTACATCGCTGGTCCAAATTTCTAACGCTCGTAAGTTTCGCTCATTATCTCGGTCCTCACGTGCAGGTCACACAAGGGCAATTTTGTCCGATCACTTTTTGGTACTTTTCCAGCTACCTTCTGACTACTTGTTATATCAATGTTCCCGCCTATTATATCTCCATTTTTCAACGCATTTTCACATAATTTCTTTCACAAAAATCATCTCACAACTTCTCTCAATAGCACACAGATCAACCCCAATCTTTTTCCCCAATTGTTGGTTCGTAATTTTGTTATTATTGTTCCCAAAATGGGTACCCTAAAATGGAAGATACAGGGTACAGAATTTGTGATCAGTGATGAAGATCTATATTCGTGTGCAAAGGAGGATTATAGTAAGTGTCGTATGTTAGTTTTTTTGTTTTAATTTTGTTCCATTTGGTGTAATTTGGTTAACATTTAAAAGATTAGGTTCTAATTATGGTTTGACTTTTTGTAGAAAATCACCCTACTGTGTTTACAATGAGGATGCACCATGGTGGTGAGTTTCACTTTTTTCCTGGAAGGGTATACCGTGGGGGTAGGAAAAGTATTGTTGATGTGGTCGATATTGAGACCTTCTCGATTCACGAGTTAGATGATATGGTTCAGGACCTGGGTTGGACAGATAGAAAGATAATGTTTTATAACTTTCTTGAACTTGGAAGGAATCTTGATGTAGGCTTGCATTCTTTATGTAGTGATGATGATGTACATTATTTAAGTCAGTTTATAGGTGAGTATAAGGTCATTGAAGTGTACATCGAACATGTTGTGTCCAAAGTAAGAACTTACTTCAAGCCAAAGCAGACATTAGGTGTTGTTATTGATAAAATAGATGACGACAATGATGTTGGCGCTGGTAACCCTAGTCGTATGGGTAGTAGTACTTCTAGAAGAAATCGTTCAAAGATGCTACTATTGGAATACGTTATACCTGAGCAGCCAGTAGTAAGTGATGAAATTAGTAGCTTTACTGACTTACCTACTCAAGAGGCAAGGGTAAATGAAATACCTACTCAAGAGTCGAGGTCTACTGAGTTACCTACTTAAGAGGCAAGGGTAAATGAAAGACCTACGCAAGAGGAGGTGACATTTGGCGAGGTGTGGCGAGCTCAGCCGGTATGGTGGCGAGGGGTGGCGAAATCGCCATGTCTCCGTGGCGAGGGATGACATGCTCTACACCGATTGCTCTAATACATGTATCTTTTATGGTTAATGTACAAATGTCCCTACACCTTTCAAAAAAGTGTGCCTAATGTAATGAATTTTCATTTTGTTCATTTGGGTTGCTAAACTTATAATTTAGATTGCTTTTCATATATTTAGGGTTATTGAACGTATATTTTATGTTGGTTAGGTAACGTGTTTTTATAAGTTCAATGAGTTTATGTATATTTTTATATGTTCAATGACCTTAAATGTCATGTTTCATAAGTTCAGTAATCCAAATGAACATAATGAAAGTTCATTACCTTAAACCTTTTTTTTTTTTTTTTTTGAAAAGTTTACTTATATTTGTATATTAACTAGTATTTTTTATAAAGAGTAAATTACACCGTTAGTCCCTAAACATATGCCGGATTTCATACGACATCCAAAAACGGGAACTGATGCCTTTTTAGTCCATGATCTCGAAAATATTACGTCGCTGGTCCAAATTTCTAACGCTCGTAAGTTTCGCTCATTATCTCGGTCCTCACGTGCAGGTCACACAAGGGCAATTTTGTCCGATCACTTTTTGGTACTTTCCCAGCTACCTTCTGACTACTTGTTATATCAATGTTCCCGCCTATTATATCTCCCTTTTTCAACGCATTTTCACACAATTTCTTTCACAAAAATCATCTCACAACTTCTCTCATTTGCACACAGATCAACCCCAATCTTTTTCCCCAATTGTTGGTTCGTAATTTGGTTATTATTGTTCCCAAAATGGGTACCCTAAAATGGAAGATACAGGGTACAGAATTTGTGATCAGTGATGAAGATCTATATTCGTGTGCAAAGGAGGATTATAGTAAGTGTCGTATGTTAGTTTTTTTTTTTTTTTTTTTTTTTTAATTTTGTTCCATTTGGTGTAATTTGGTTAACATTTAAAAGATAAGGTTCTAATTATGGTTTGACAATTTATAGAAATTCACCCTACTGTGTTTACAATGAGGATGCACCATGGTGGTGAGTTTCACTTTTTTCCTGGAAGGGTATACCGTGGGGGTAGGAAAAGTATTGTTGATGTGGTCGATATTGAGACCTTCTCGATTCACGAGTTAGATGATATGGTTCAGGACCTGGGTTGGACAGATAGAAAGATAATGTTTTATAACCTTCTTGAACCTGGAAGGAATCTTGATGTAGGCTTGCATTCTTTATGTAGTGATGATGATGTACATTATTTAAGTCAGTTTATAGGTGAGTATAAGGTCATTGAAGTGTACATCGAACATGTTGTGTCCAAAGTAAGAACTTACTTCAAGCCAAAGCAGACATTAGGTGTTGTTATTGATAAAATAGATGACGAAAATGATGTTGGCGCTGGTAACCCTAGTCGTATGGGTAGTAGTACTTCTAGAAGAAATCGTTCTAAGATGCTACTATTGGAATACGTTATACCTGAGCAGCCAGTAGTAAGTTATGAAATTAGTAGCTTTACTGACATACCTACTCAAGAGGCAAGGGTAAATGAAATACCTACTCAAGAGTCAAGGTCTACTGAGTTACCTACTTAAGAGGCAAGGGTAAATGAAAGACCTACGCAAGAGGAGGTGACATTTGGCGAGGTGTGGCGAGCTCAGCCGGTATGGTGGCGAGGGGTGGCGAAATCGCCATGTCTCCGTGGCGAGGGATGACATGCTCTACACCGATTGCTCTAATACATGTATCTTTTATGGTTAATGTACAAATGTCCCTACACCTTTCAAAAAAGTGTGCCTAATGTAATGAATTTTCATTTTGTTCATTTGGGTTGCGAAACTTATAATTTAGATTGCTTTTAATATATTTAGGGTTATTGAACGTATATTTTTTGTTGGTTAGGTAACGTGTTTTTATAAGTTCAATGAGTTTATGTATATTTTTATATGTTCAATGACCTTAAATGTCATGTTTCATAAGTTCAGAATCCAAATGAACATAATGAAAGTTCATTACCTTAAACCTTTTTTTTTTTTTTTTTTTTTTTTTTTGAAAAGTTTACTTATATTTGTATATTAACTAGTATTTTTTATAAAGAGTAAATTACACCGTTAGTCCCTAAACATATGCCGGATTTTATACGACATCCAAAAACGGGAATTGATGCCTTTTTAGTCCATGATCTCGAAAATATTACGTCGCTGGTCCAAATTTCTAACGCTCGTAAGTTTCGCTCATTATCTCGGTCCTCACGTGCAGGTCACTCGAGGGCAATTTTGTCCGATCACTTTTTGGTACTTTCCCAGCTACCTTCTGACTACTTGTTATATCAATGTTGCCGCCTATTATATCTCCCTTTTTCAACGCATTTTCACACAATTTCTTTCAAAAAAATCATCTCACAACTTCTCTCATTAGCACACAGATCAACCCCAATCTTTTTCCCCAATTGCTGGTTCGTAATTTTGTTATTATTGTTCCCAAAATGGGTACCCTAAAATGGAAGATACAGGGTACAGAATTTGTGATCAGTGATGAAGATCTATATTCCTGTGCAAAGGAGGATTATAGTAAGTGTCGTATGCTGGTTTTTTTGTTTTAATTTTGTTCCATTTGGTGTAATTTAAAAGATTAGGTTCTAATTATGGTTTGACTTTTTGCAGAAATTCACCCTACTGTGTTTACAATGAGGATGCACCATGGTGGTGAGTTTCACTTTTTTCCTGGAAGGGTATACCGTGGGGGTAGGAAAAGTATTGTTGATGTGGTCGATATTGAGACCTTCTCGATTCACGAGTTAGATGATATGGTTCAGGACCTGGGTTGGACAGATAGAAAGATAATGTTTTATAACTTTCTTGAACCTGGAAGGAATCTTAATGTAGGCTTGCATTCTTTATGTAGTGATGATGATGTACATTATTTAAGTCAGTTTATAGGTGAGTATAAGGTCATTGAAGTGTACATCGAACATGTTGTGTCCAAAGTAAGAACTTACTTCAAGCCAAAGCAGACATTAGGTGTTGTTATTGATAAAATAGATGACGACAATGATGTTGGCGCTGGTAACCCTAGTCGTATGGGTAGTAGTACTTCTAGAAGAAATCGTTCTAAGATGCTACTATTGGAATACGTTATACCTGAGCAGCCAGTAGTAAGTGATGAAATTAGTAGCTTTACTGACTTACCTACTCAAGAGGCAAGGGTAAATGAAATACCTACTCAAGAGTCGAGGTCTACTGAGTTACCTACTTAAGAGGCAAGGGTAAATGAAAGACCTACGCAAGAGGAGGTGACATTTGGCGAGGTGTGGCGAGCTCAGCCGGTATGGTGGCGAGGGGTGGCGAAATCGCCATGTCTCCGTGGCGAGGGATGACATGCTCTACACCGATTGCTCTAATACATGTATCTTTTATGGTTAATGTACAAATGTCCCTACACCTTTCAAAAAAGTGTGCCTAATGTAATGAATTTTCATTTTGTTCATTTGGGTTGCTAAACTTATAATTTAGAATGCTTTTCATATATATAGGATTATTGAACATATATTTTTTTGTTAGTAAGGTAACGTGTTTTTATAAGTTCAATTAGTTTATGTATATTTTTATATGTTCAGTGACCCTAAATGTCATGTTTCATAAGTTCAGTAATCCAAATGAATATAATAAAAGTTCATTACCTTAAACTTTTTTTTTTTTTTTTTTTTTTTTTTTTTTTTTTTTTTAATTATTTTTTTGTTGTTGAAAAGTTTACTTATATTTGTATATTAACCTGTATTTTTTATAAAGATTTAATTACACCGTTAGTCCCTAAACATAAGCCAGATTTCATACGACATCCAAAAACAGGAATTGATGCCTTTTTAGTCCACGATCTCGAAAATATTACGTCGCTGGTCCAAATTTCTAACGCTCGTAAGTTTTGCTCGTTATCTCGGTCCTCACGTGCAGGTCACACGAGGGCAATTTTGTCCGATCACTTTTTGGTACTTTCCCTGCTACCTTCTGACTACTTGTCATATCAATGTTCCCGCCTATTATATCTCCCTTTTTCAAAGCATTTTCACAAAAATCATCTCACAACTTCTCTCAATAGCACACAGATCAACCCGAATCTTTTTCCCCAATTGTTGGTTCGTAATTTTGTTATTATTGTTCCCAAAATGGGTACCCTAAAATGGAAGATACAAGGTACAGACTTTGTGATCAGTGATGAAGATCTATATTCGTGTGCAAAGGAGGATTATAGTAAGTGTCGTATGCTGGTTTTTTTTGTTTTAATTTTGTTCCATTTGGTGTAATTTGGTTAACATTTAAAAGATTAGCCTCTAATTATGGTTTGACTTTTTGCAGAAATTCACCCTATTGTGTTTACAATGAGGATGCACCATGGTGGTGAGTTTCACTTTTTTCCTGGAAGGGTATACCGTGGGGGTAGGAAAAGTATTGTTGATGTGGTCGATATTGAGACCTTTTCGATTCACGAGTTAGATGATATGGTTCAGGACCTGGGTTGGACAGATAGAAAGATAATGTTTTATAACTTTCTTGAACCTGGTAAGAATCTTGATGTAGGCTTGCATTCTTTATGTAGTGATGATGATGTACATTATTTAAGTCAGTTTATAGGTGAGCATAAGGTCATTGAAGTGTACATCGAACATGTTGTGTCTAAAGTAAGAACTTACTTCAACCAAAAGCAGACATTGGGTGTTGTTATTGATAAAATAGATGACGACAATGATGTTGGTGCTAGTAACCCTAGTCATATTGGTAGTAGTACTTCAAGAAGAAATCGTTCTAAGATGCTACTATTGGAATACGTTATACCTGAGCAGCCAGTAGTAAGTGTTGAAATTAGTAGCTTTACTGACTTACCTACTCAAGAGGCAAGGGTAAATGAAATACCTACTCAAGAGTCGAGGTTTACTAAGTTACCTACTTAAGAGGCAAGGGTAAATGAAAGACCTACGCAAGAGTCTAGGTTTACTCAGTTACCTTTTAAATAGTCTTATTTTCCAGCTTTAGATGCAGAACTAGATGAACTCGATGGGCTATTTGGTAATATTAACTTAAGTCAGTTTGGAGATAATGTTAGTCAGGAACATGAAGGTGAAGATTCTTTGAGGGTAGAGGATTATGAGCTAAATAACATGGTTGTTGATGATAACGTGAGGGTCTATGAAAATCAACAAAACGTTGATAATGTAGATCCTATGGTAGTTGATGATCATGGTATTTTAGATGAAACTAATGATCAAGTGAATGCTAATAATGTTAGTGTTGACTCTACGGGTTTAAATAGAACTAGTGATGAAATGAATGATAATGTAGGTGTTGATTCTGCAGGTTTTGATAGAAATAGTGATGAAATGAATGATAATACAGGTGTTGATTCTGCGGGTTTATATGGTTTACAGGATAGTTATGATGATGTGTTTTCACCACGTGGTCCCTTAGAAAATGATGATGAGAGTTGTGTTTATGATGGAGACAGTGAGGAGGATGATACTGAAAGTGAGGAGGATAATGAGATACTGAAAGTGAGGAGGATAATGAGATCTTTTATGATGAGAATAACATTATACATGAACCTCATGTTGATTTACGTTTTTGTTTTGGTGCAGCTTCACTTCGTAATGAATCACCTGATCTTTTGGCATGTTTAAATAAACAAGTTCCAGATTCCATGTTTGATGATACTGTGTTAGATGTTGTTGATAACGAAGAATTTTATAGTGGAGATGAGGATGGCCTAGATAGTAATTTACAACAGAAACTTAGGCACATAAGAAAGGAGAAAGAGAAAGACGAATTTGTAGTTAAGAAGTTTAGGTTTTTTGCAGGACAAAGATTTAGTACAAGTAAGGAGATAAAAGATAGAGTTTACAAGCATTTCATAGAAACTAGAAGGAAAATCAAATTGGTAAGGAATGACAAAGTTAGAATTAGGGCCAAATGTATTGGTACCATCCCTGTTTTTGACCTTAATGATGATGGGTTTGTTAATGATGGGCCTTCCAACGAATGTGCTAGTCACTCTACTGGTCCAAGAACTAGGTCTAAGTCAAAAGTTGGTTCTACAGACAAAGACAAAGGAAAGGGAATAATTGAAGATGCTAGAAATCAATTGTAAAGACCGAAATAAACAAGAAACACATATTTTAGGAGTCGGGGATGCTCAAAATAAAGGTTAAACATGGTTTATTAGATTAAAGAATGGGAAGGTGTGTGTGTTTTCTATAGAGAGAAAGTAGAAAACAACACACACCTTGAAATACAAAGAACATCCACCCTTCCTTGTTGACACAAGGAAGGTATTTATAGCATCATATGTGACGCCCTAATTCAATCAATGGGCTTTGGTTGGGCTTTTGGCTCATGGACCTTACATTGGACATTAATACAATACAAGCTACTTATCTATTCTAGTCCAAAAGCCCAACTATATAACTAAATTCAATTCCCGAAAATGACAAAACTTTAAGTCTAACAATCTCTCCCCAAAGTGATATCATACGGGAATTGCTTACAATGTTCCCTACAAGTAAAATATTAAACCATAAGCGCAGAGAATGGTCTTCAAACTTCATTACTTTGTTCAGCTTGCAGATTCTTCTCAGCTTTCATTTCTTTACTTGCAGAAGAACAATGTGAGCAAAGCAAATTAGGTTTTAATTCTGGTTGCCCTTAGTGCTCTCCCCTAATTAGTGCTCTCCCCCAAACTGACAACCATACTTATAAGTGCCAGAAGTGCCCTGCTGTTCGGGGGAATATAGTGTCAACATCTTTTTCTCACCACATGCATCCCAGTTATTTTTCCCATGAGAGATCAGCCCGTACATTTCTCTCCCCTGCTGGTTACGATTAATCGGAATCAGCATACTGATGTGTACGTGAAAGACAAACTGGAAGCCCTTTATCAGGAATCATATCAGCCCGTGAGAAGATGTCGATATACCCAATCTACTAATAATACCATTTGAAATTGTCTAACTCTTTATCAACCCCCTGTAAAATGAAAAACAAAATGTTCCAATAATCATGCTCAAAATGTAAAGACCGAAATAAACAAGAAACATATATTTCAGTTAAACAGATTTAAGGGGGAGTAGAAAAACAAAATGTTCCAATAATCATGCTCAAATCCGTCTATCTCTCCAAAAAGTTTCATTTTAATCAGTTGATATCAAAAATATCACTTCATGCTATTTTTGAGGGGGAAAAGATGTGATTAAAATGTGATCAAAAGAGAATCTCAAAAAGAGTTCTTCAAAAAGACTCAGCATGAACCCTCGAATTGACGAAAGATAAATGTCAGTAATCGAAAAGACTAGTCCGAGACGGGTAATAATTTCAAGATGGTTATCCATTGATGTAAACGTGTCTCGCAAAGGACTTGTCTGAGTAGAATGTACCAATTCGAGAGATGAACTTTTGATATGACCGGGACGGGTAATAACTTCAAGCTAGTCTAACTAGTGATGTAAACGTGTCTCGCAATGGTCATATTAATTGAAAATCGATCAGTTCAAAAAGTGCGAACTCTACCCATCATGTGCAATTCTTTCTTAAATCTCATATGCACATGTGAAGGGGGAGTATTTCAGAAAATGCAAAACTCTCGAAGTATTAACAAAATGTGTTTATTCATAAATACTTTGAGAGATTTTCACAAATGGTTTTATGGCATGCGATCAACAAATCTAGGATAATCATGGTGTTATAAGGTGATTATGGTTAGGTTATGTCCAATGATCCGCCAGAACCGGAGGGATCTTCCCAAGGACAATTCCAATAGCTTAGAATTAGAAGTCCTTAGGTATGATTGAAAAAAGGAGCAAAATGAGAAAGGAGAAAGAAGGGGTTGAAGAATTAAAAAGAAAAGTTTAATGTAAGGGTGAAAAGAAATAGCCCTCCATGAAAACTTAGGTCAGAAACCGGGTCAATACATCTGCTATCGGTATTCACTAAGGTGATACTGGTATTGAAGACAAGACGTCATGGACCCAGTGACGCAATGCACCACCCCTCCTATCCACTCAGATATCTCTTAAAAGATATTTGTTTCATTTCTCATGGAGAACACTGCATAATCTATCGACCTCTCACTCCGAGATGTGTTGATATTGAAAAGGTGGCACTCTGCTCCATGCCTCCGACGACTAAAACCAAAACGCACATAATTGAATCTAGAGACATGAGATTCATCAAAGATCTCTTAGGAACACTTCCTATGAAATACACTTGTGTTCACCACAAAGGATACAAGTTGTAAGAGTCTTAATGAGATCTTCGGATTCTTGCCTTATGTCATGATGGTAACTCGCTTCAAACGGTCTATAGTCTTGAAGTGATACTTCGGTATACTTCAGAGGCTCTCAACGGCCTTGGTAAAGATTTGAGAAAGTTTTCACACTATGCTGATAACGATCTCAAAATCTGAACCTTTAAGCGCTGGACGATTTATTTCTAACTGTCTTATGCAGGTACTGACGAAAGTCCATTCACCATCATCATCTACAACGTAGACGCATCTGATCAGAAGAAGTAGATCAAGGCAAGAACATTCAAAGTCAATACTTTGAATATCACAGAGCATGAAGGAACAATGAATCAAGTATATTATACATTGACACACAGAGTTCAAGTCGTCAAAAGCAAAAGACCAATCACGGGAGCATCATTGAAATGACCATCCTTTAGGGGGAGATTGTTAGCATTCAAATTATGCTATTCAGGAAGTGATGGTCATTTATAGCTTTGAACTTTAGTATCATGTATAATATGTATTAAGTAGTGTGGGCTTATAGCATTAGTATTGATAGCATCTTAATTATATGTGTAGTGCAACAATAAGCCCACATTTGGTCCATTATGTAAAGCCCATCCAATGTCTTTGGATGGCTGCCATCGTACAAAACCAAACACTCTCTCATTTAGCAAAGTGTTCTTTAGAGAGAGTAGGACATTTTGTTAAACAATTTCAATAAACAGCTTTAGTTATATAGTGTTGCACTACACATATTTCATATCAGCTCTGATACCAATTGTAAAGACCGAAATAAACAAGAAACACATATTTCAGGAGTCGGGGATGCTCAAAATAAAGGTTAAACATGGCTTATTAGATTAAAGAATGGGAAGGTGTGTGTGTTTTCTAGAGAGAGAAAGTAGAAAACAACACACACCTTGAAATACAAAGAACATCCTCCTTGTTGACACAAGGAAGGTATTTATAGCATCATATGTGACACCCTAATTCAATCAATGGGCTTTGGTTGGGCTTTTGGCTCATGGACCTTACATTGGACATTAATACAATACAAGCTACTTATCTATTCTAGTCCAAAAGCCCAACACTATATAACTAAATGCAATTCCCGAAAATGACAAAACTTTAAGTCTAACATCAGTGCTGTCCATGGGAACTTTATTGCACTAAAGAGTTAGGTAAGGAAACTTGGGTATGCAAGACTCATAGAAGTGAGCATTCTACAGACAAGGGACATTAAAGCTTGCAACTACAAGTTTCTATCACTTCAAATCATGGATGAAGTATCAGTGGATCCAGAAATTCCTACAAAAGCAGTTCAAGATGCACTTTAGAAGAAATGGGAAGTAAATGTTTCTCGCATGAAGGCATTCAGAGCTAGGGCAGCAGCTGACAAAATGATAATGGGTGATCACAAGGGTTAATATTCTATGATAAGAGATTATGTTCAAGAGTTGGTAACCCAAAATCCTAGAACCACAATCAAATGTCAAGTAGAAATGCCTGAAGATCATAACAGTCCTACTAGAGTATTCAAGAGAATATATATCTGTCTTGGTGCATTAGAGCAAGGCTTTAAATCTAGTCGAAGGGAACTGTTGGGGTTGGATGGGGCTTTTATAAATGGGCCATTCCCTGGCCAATTGTTAACAGCTGTGGGACTTGATGCTAACAATGGCATCTATCCGGTTGCTTATGCCCTTGTTGAAGCATAATGCAAAGATTCGTGGGTGTGATTTTTGAACATGTTGGGGGATGACCTAGATCTATACAGACACTCCAATTTTACTTTCATATCAGATAGACAAAAGGTACAATACAGTTTTATTTACTTTTTTTTGTTTTTTATATTTTCTTGTTGTTGGTTGGTTTATAGTATTCTATTTGTCTTTTAATTGTTCTAATTTTATTTTACTTTATTGTTATAGGGTGTCATTCAAGCAATGAATGAAGTGTTTCCAAGTGCAGAAAATAGATACTGCTTAAGGCATATCCATGAAAACATGAAGAGCAATGGAATTGACTTGCTTACAATTAACTGCTATGGAGATGTGCTACAGC
Organism: Artemisia tridentata subsp. tridentata; assembly: GCA_021014915.2. Classification (NCBI taxonomy): domain Eukaryota; kingdom Viridiplantae; phylum Streptophyta; class Magnoliopsida; order Asterales; family Asteraceae; genus Artemisia; species Artemisia tridentata. The sequence continues at coordinate 106,129,138 of CP139501.1, read as the reverse complement.
TACAACACTTACTGGATATGAAGTTGCAGTGAAATCACTTAAGGAATTATCTGTTGCTGCACATCAATGGTTATCAAAGATTCTACCAGAATATTGGTCCAGATCACACTTTTCAGGTAAGTTGTAATACCTTATGTCAATTAATAATCATGAAGCATTCAATTAATTCCTTATTATACTATATTATTATTGTTTTTAGAAAGAGCTCATTCAGATGTTTTGCTTAATAATATGTGTGAAGTGTTGAATGGGAAGCTTGTCCTTGGTAGGGATAAACCTATTATCACTCTGTTAGAGTTCATCAGGGAGTACTGCATGAAAAGATTTGTTCATGTTCAGAAAGCCATTGAAAAATGTCCTGGTCCTCTAACCCCTACTGCAACAACTATGATGTCAAAAATCAAAGAAGATGCTAGTAATTATAAAGTTCAGTGGAATGAAGAACATAAGTACTAGGTTAGTGGTTGTTTTGGGGAACAATGTGTAGTTGTTGTTGATAGGAGAACATGTAGTTGTAGGAGATGGGAGATTACAGGGATTCCTTGTAAGCATGTAGTTGCTGTAAACTGGAATATGGTTGTCAAGGGCCATCCTGTTCCAATACAAGAGGCATGGACTGATAAGTGTTATTGGTTAGAAACATGGAAAGAAGTTTACAGTTTCAAGATACAACCACTTAATGGGAAGGCATGCTAGAAGAAATCTCCATGTCTTACAACACTAACTCATCCACATTATCACCCTCAAGTAGGTAGGCCTAGTAAGAAGAGAGTCAGGGGAGAAATGGAGGACAAACCATGTGTTAGAAATGGGAAGTTGAGTAAGAAAGGGAGAAATATAAAATGTTCTTCTTGTGGAAACGTGGGTCACAATAAGCAATCATGTAAGGGTCAAGGTGGTGCAACAACTTCTGGGTCTAAAAAGACAAGCAAAGGAAAAGGGAAACATGTTGAAGATTCTGGTAGTGCATCTGCTAATTCAAGACCCCAAAAGAAAGTTAGGTTTTGTTTGGATGATGACATACAAGGTTCACCATCTGCAAGAGAAAACGAAGGTAATAAACTTCTTAGTCTTATTAAGTTATTTTTTTATTATTATTTTTTTCATTTGTTATCAATTTTTATGAATGTTGATAATGCAGTTGGAAGAAACACTGGTGGAAATGACAGTCATCCTACTGCAAATCAAAGTGGTTAAAGGTTAGTAGATGGTGGTGCAACTCACATTGACTTAGGTGCATCTGCTAGTGCAAGACAAAATGAAAGTCATCCTGCTGCAACTCCATATAGTCAAAGTTCAGTGGTTGGTGATGCATCTGCAAATAAAGTGGAATTGCTAGTGGAAGTAGAAGTTCTTCATCACCAAGATGGAACAGAAAGTGCAATAAGGAGTGACAGATTTGGAGCTGGTGGAATAAGTAAAAGAGTTGGAGCTGCTTCACCAAAAAAGACTTGAGCAGGATTACATTTGTGTTTGAAACTTATGTGAGATGTTTGAACATGTTTAAGACCTGTTTTATTTTTGTATGTGGATATATGTTTAAGACTTGGTAACTATGGTAGCCAATGGCAATTTTCAAGTCAGTGCAACTTGTTGCATTGACAATATGCAATTAAAGGCTTTTATGACTAATATTCTACATGTTTAGGTCATTTTTTTTGTGTCAATTACTTGCATCTGCATTATGTGATTGAAAAGATGCAAATTCTTATGACTATTTTAACCAAAACAAAGTCAACATGCTTTAATAGTTCCATTAAGTTGGCTTTTAGTATGCAAAAACCTATATTTTTCAATTTTGTATGCAAAAGTAGATCAAACTTAACCCACTGACCAACTGGTCAACTACAACTTTTAAATATATTCCATTATGTTGGATTTTAATATGCCAACTTAACCCACTGAGATAATGGTCAACTACTTATGTTTACCCAAATCAAAGTCAATGACTAAAAGTACTAGATTAAGCAAGACAAAAAAACAATAAGAATGACAATTTCACAACTGAATCAATGCTAGCATTGAACCAATATTTCATAACCAGCAAACAATTACACCCGTGATCAAATACATCAGATTAACAAAAACAATCATAACCCATCACCTAATGTCTTCACCACTGCTAACGTATACTGCTTCACTTGAAAAATAACACGAAAAGTACAAAAAAAAAAAACCAAACTTAAGATAAAGTATTTCTTCATTTTAGCAACTTCACGTCTTGTTTCCTCTAGTGAAGCTTGGATAGCATTCCTTGACCTTAATAGACCAGGGATGATTGTAAGTGATCTTGCACACATTGGCGGATCGTACCAGTCAACAAAGTCGCAACAACCGTAGAACCTATGTCCTAGATTTTGATTTGTCTATGATGTACGAATTACAGCGGTTTTTCCACACCAACACACCACCATTTTTTTTCTTAAGCTTTTGGGGAAGAAATAAAGAAAGCTGAGTAGGACTAGAGAGAGGGAGTGATGGAAATATTTGAGAGAGAAGATTGTGGAATACGCTTGCATGCAATCGAGATATGTACAAGATATATCGGGATATGTAAAAGCATTTACACGTGTGTGGACAGGGAAATAGTGAACAGTAAGCTGACAAAACTAGGCGGTGTGACAAATAAGTACCAAAAAGTGATGGGACAAAATTGCCATCGTGTGACCTGCACGTGAGAACTGAGATAACGAGCGAAACTAACGAGCGTTAGAAATTTGGACCAGCGGCGTCATATTTTCGAGATCGTGGACTAAAAAGGCAAAAATTCCTGTTTTTAGATGTCGTATGAAATCCGGCATAAGTTTAGAGACTAACGGTGTAATTTACTCTTTTATAAATTTGAACCTCTTAATGTTCAATAAAAAAAACTATATTTACTAAATTACCCTCACATCCAAATTTTACAATACATTCAGGGAATAACTTTATATTACATAATCTTGTTTTAGAAAATAATTATAATACAAACTATATAAGCAAATCTTATTTTATGTATAATGTGTACTAAAACTTATCGGTGTATGCTACTTATTTGAGACTACAAGTATGAGATCTATAGATCACATTCTTTCTAAAGGTTAAAAGAATAAGTCATCACTTTCCATCCCACTATCAATCCAATAGTTTCAATTAAAATTGATATGTTTTAAAACCTGTTTTTTTTATTGACTCGGCTGATTCACTGGTTTACCGGATCAGCGGTTTAACCGGTTTAATCACCAGGTCAAACCGATTTTCTACAAACAAAATAACTGCAGTATATTATAGATATAATTAACTAAGATATTATAGCCCATATTTAATAGTTAAAACGGCTAAGATACAGTTACTACAACATTATTTTGGTGATCACTTAGGTGATAACCGTTGCAAAAGACATAAAAACGTGAGCAAATCTATTTTAGAAGGCATAAGTGCACAATTAGTTTAAGTCTCGCATTCTATTTCGATTCTAACCTTTGATGGATTTTTCTTCTTTATTCTAAGGTTCTAACTTATTATAGTTTAGTAAAAAGTATATCTCTATCGAGACACTCGAGTATAGTACACATTGATTTCGCAACTTAATTAACGAAATTCACTATCACGACCATCCTCATCGACAACAACCACTATATAATTACATGTGATTTTCAATATATCACATGTGATTTTCAAACAGAATCACACGTGAAAAGATACCATTACTCCTCATTTAATAAGTATTTTAATTTAAGAGTAAATTACATGGATAGTCCCTGTGGTTTGTCAAAAGTAACAATATTTATCCCTCGAAGTTTGAAGTTGCACTGGTAGTCCCTAAGTTGGTACACAAATAACACGACTGGTCCTTTTCTCTAACTGGTGTTAAGTGAGTTCCTTTATAATTTACACGTTAGCCTATTTAGTTAAAGATCGTTGCATCGTTTATCCTTAATAATAACGGTTGTTTATAATTTAAAGTTTCTTATGTTTTTATCCGTTTTCGACCATTTTTATACAGTTTTTTATGTTTTTATCTGTTTTCGTCCGTTTTTATACGTTTTGACCGTTTTTATACTTTTTCGTCCGTTTTTCTTACGTTTTTATACGTTTTCGTCCGTTTTTCTTACATTTTTATATGTTTTCACCCGTTTTCTTACATTTTCATATCTTTTATCCGTTTTCGTCCGTTTTTCTTAAATTTTTATCCGTTTTCGTCCGTTTTTATATGTTTTCATCCGTTTTCATACGTTTTTACCTGTTTTTATACGTTTTCGTCCGTTTTTCTTAAGTTGTCATATGTGTTTATCCGTTTTCATACGTTTTCGTCTGTTTTATACGTTTTTATCCGCTTTCTTTCGTTTTTATACGTTTTTGACCGTTTTAATATGTTTTCGTCCGTTTTTCTTACGTTTTTATATGTTTTCATCCGTTTTTCTTTTGTTGTTATACGTTTTCACCCGTTTTCTTACATTCTCATACCTTTTATCCGTTTTGGTATGTTTTTATATGTTTTCCTACATTTTCATACGTTTTTATACGTTTTCGTCTGTTTTTCTTAAGTTGTCATATGTTTTTATTCGTTTTTATTCGTTTTCGTACGTTTTCTTTTAATTGTCATACGTTTTTATACGTTTTCATCCATCTTTATACATTTTCGTTCGTTTTTCTTACGTTTTTATCCGTTTTCGTCTATTTTTATATGTTTTATACATCTTCATCCGTTTTTATACGTTTTTATACATTTTCGTCAATTTTTATATGTTTTCTTACATTTTTATCTGTTTTTAGACTTTTTCATCCCGGATAGAAAGGTATGAAAACATACAAAAACATATGAAAATGTAAGAAAACGGTCGAGAACGTATAAAAACGTATGAAAACGTATGAAGACGTATAAAAACAGATAAAAACATAAGAAAAACGGACAAAAACGTATAAAAACGAACAAAACTGTATAAAAACGGATGAAGACGTATAAGAACGGATAAAAACCTAGGAAAAACGGACGAGAACGTAAAAAAATGGACAAAAACGCATAAAAACGGATAAAAATGCAAGAAAACGGACGAAAATGTATAAAAACGGACGAAAACGTTTAAAAACGGGAAAAAAACGTATGACAATTTAAGAAAAATGGAAGAAAACAGACGAAAAAGTATAAAAACGGACGAAAACGTATAAAAACGAATGAAAACGTATGACAACTTAAGAAATACGGAATAAAACGTATAAAAATGGATAAAAACTTATGAAAACTTAAGAAAAACGGGCGAGCACGTATAAAAACAGATAAAAAGGACGAAAACATATAAAAACGGACAAAAACGTAAGAAAAATGGACGAAAACGGATTAAACGTATGAAAATGTAAGAAAACGGGCGAAAACGTATAAAAACGTATGGAAACTGTATAAAAATGGATGAAAACGTATAAAAACGGACGAAAACGTATAAAAGCGGTAAAAAACATATAAAAACGGACAAAAATGTATAACAACGGACGAAAACGTGTAAAAACTGATAAAAACATATGGAAAATTTAAATTAGAAACAGCCGCTATTATTAAGGATAAACGATGCAACAATCTTTAACCAAAGGGGCTAACGTGTAAATTATAACGGACTCACTTAACACCAGTTAAACTAAAGGACCGGTGGTGTTATTTGTTTACCAACTTAGGGACTACCAGTGCAACTTTAAACTTCGAGAGACGAAGTTTGTTACTTTTAACAAACCACATAGACCACCCATGTAATTTACTATTAATTTAATTAATTTTTAATAAAAATTGCTTTCAATCTGAACTCTTGGATCAAACAGATTGGATGGTGGAGAATTGATAATTTGATCTTTAGGGAATTTGTGATTTTTAAATAACCTTTCTCTATGACCATAAGCCAACAAGTGCAATATCCGTGCATTGCTCGGACATTCGTTTTGAAAAAAAGAAAAAGTATACTTACCTTCTCCTTTGGTCTCTAAATAATTGTTCCCCAAACAAAATAACACACAACTTAAGATAAATTCAATATAAATTATTGAATTATAATATTTAATCTCTAAAACCCATAAACCTGTCATATCAGGCATTGAAATGCCCAAAGTTTAATATACGCAAATTTATCATTTCTATTAGTATCTAAAATTTATAAAAAACTCAGAGTATATACAGAAATAAATCAAAGTTTCCATAATTTCTTATGCAAAAGAGTAATACAAACAGAATAAAAGACTTGAAACCATATCTCATAGAACTTGAAGTTTGAAAGCAACGTAAATCAATTTTGCTTTTCCATGAGTTCACAGCAAGGTAAAATCATTAGTAGCTTCATTAATTTATTAAACTTATATAGAGTTTTATATCTGATTATTAAATCACGTGTTTTGTTTTGTTGTTGTCGTATGAAAGATGTAAATGATCTACTTAAGACAACATTTATAATTAAGCATATATACAATAAGAACTTTTGCTTGATAGTTTTGTGGATTAGGTATTCTATAATCTATTTCAATAACAACAATTGAAACCTTGTAGTATCGAGGAGGATGAAGAAAGAGGATTTAGAAGAGCCAAGAAAATATGATTATTTTGTTGTTTTAGTTATCATCATCTTAATGAATTTTGCCCCTCGGCAATATATATTATAATTTAAACAGCAATTTAAACGGCATATATTGCATCATCATAGCCATTTCTTAGGTTGATCCGACAACAATTTAAACGGCATATATTGCATCATCATCATAGCCTTTTTCTGTGAATAAATTAGTCAAAGTCAAACAGCAATTTAAACGGCTCAGATTAAATCTTAGGTTGATCCGACAGTTAATATATAATGTCATGTCATCATTTTTTCTCTCTGCTCCGTCGGCAATATATATTATAATTTGAATTACTTTAACCTAGCTACTACCTCCATCATATAAACGACTACCAGTTTATATATTGCATCATCATAGCCATTTCTATATGAATAAATTGTTATTGGTTAAATTTATTCCAAGCTAAAGTTAGCGTCATTCGTAAAGTCCGAGGCACCGTAAAGTTTTTGTCATGCATGGAAAACGTATAACTGATAAGTATTGCTCGTATAGATTTAAATTACTTGATATTCGCCATCACAACACGCGAGTATCAGGCTAAAAAACAATGATCTACGAGAAATTCTACTTGCGACATTCACAAATACGTTTGAAATTAATGCAAGTCATTTTCAAATTTCTTTTAAAATGTATTCTTACACAACTAGAACAATCCTTTTGTTTTTCGTGATAAGTTGTACATCAGTTACTAAATACAAATGTATCTATCTTACATGGAGTGTTAGCGTTGCATATGTTGATCATATATGCCTGATAACTTAGAGATCGAATATATCCACAAGTTTGAACATATACTCTAAAAAAGAATATTTAACTTACATTTTTATTTTATTTTATTCTATTTTGTTGGTGCAACATTTACTATGTCTTCTCTATGTTTTAATGATGACAAATAAATTTTCGCAACACATGAAATCACAAACGTTAGCCAAAAACCAAAACGGCCCAAAACTGGGTCTGGGGTGCTCATTGCATTCTAAATCAAGTCCTTTATTCTTTTCTAGCCATTTTATTTTTTCTTCTAGTTCGAACACTTCATTATATAAGAGTTCATTTTTATTTTTCTAAGTGTTTGTTTTTATTAATGACCCTAAGACTAATCTTGCATAGTTTGTTATATTCTAAATGTAAAGTTTCATCATTTAAAGAAGAACTACTATAGTAAAGGGTGTCAGAATGTACCTCGTTGGATGCTTTACCATGAGACAGATCACGTCCTTCTCTTCTTCACTCATGAGTCGCTTACAAAAGCCTTTTGCTCACTATTTAAGTGTTTGAGACAATCACCAATGAAGTGATTTGGATCACCACACTTGAAACACTTTCGATCAACTTTTCCCTTTTTGTCTTCCTTGAACTTTCCGAAAGCTTTCTTGTCATCATAGGATTGTTTGACGAACCTTCCTCTTCTTCTAAAGAACTTTTTAAAGTCCCTTACCGCCATAGCGTATTCTTCATCTTCGCTATCCGAAGAAGTTTCTTCATCACTAGACTACTTTTTGGCTTTTAGAGCTAGTGACTTATACTTTTCTTTCTTGTCTTTAGAAGCCTTAGAGTCCTTTGCCGACACCACTTCATAGACCATTAGGCTGCCGATAAGTTCATCGAGAGAAAGAATCGAAAAGTCCTTTAATTCTTCTATGGCCGTTACCTTCGGTCTCCATTTAGCTGGAAGTGCTCTTAGAAATCTCCTAACATGATAACGACTTGAAAAGGATTCATCAAGTGCTTGCAAAGAAGAAATGATACTGTTAAATCTAGCAAACGCATTATCATTACTATCATCATCCGATATTGAAAATTGTTCCGATTGTTGAACAAATAAATCTATTTTATTATTCTTAACTTTCTTATTCCTTGATGAGTAATCACTAAAGAATTCCAAATATCTTTAGCCGTGTTATACATAAAAACTCTTTCATATTCCTTTTTAGGTAAGGCATTATATAAAAGCATTTTTCCCTCATTATTTTTCGAAAGCATTTTCTTTTGATCAACATTTTGACGTTCGTAAGGAACACTTTCATCTCTACTGGTATTAGTATTTTGAATGACAGGTTTATAATCACCATCAACAATAATATGCCAAAGATCAATATCTTAAGATTTCACATATGTCTCAAATCTAGTTTTCCAATATATCAAACTGTTAGCTTCAAATAGTGGTGGTCTTTGCATAGACTGCCTTTCTTTGTAGTTTTCGAATTCCATTAGACCCTCAAGAAAGCTCATCGGGAACACCCTGTTCTGTATAATTATGAATTGCCATGTTTGCATAATGTTCAATATGTTAGAAGTAATGATATTAATCATCCATTCATGTGTGAACTTGAAGAGTCATTGAGACAAGCTGACCAGAGTCGATCAAAATACAAACACAAAGAAACCTCAAGCCCAACACATGGGGCATTTGATGTATAAGAGCACAAAAATACCTCATTTGAAGAGTGTGTGAGAATATGTTAGTGTGTGAAATAATAAGAATTCTCTCCACCATTTCTTTCTCTCTCTAGTTCTCTCTCTTTCTCTCTCTAGACTCTCTTATATGATTGTTATGTGATTGATAACCTTGGTTCCTACAAGTGGTATAAGTCGCCTAATGATGATTTAGGAGTGATTTGTGTTTGAAAAACCTTTAAAGATCAAAATTTTAAGCTAAAAATTGGTTTCAACTCCATACGTGTCCTTTTTCTTCAAAATTCGTAATTTTAAGTGTTTAGATGTTAAAGTTGTTGTTTTTCAAGTTGCTATAGTGTTTCTAAGTAAGATTTTGCAAAAAGAACAGGCTAAAACGGTCGATTTTTGAGTCTTTTAGGCATTTTTTACTTTTTTTTCTCGACAGCAAGCAATTTCGGTGTGAACGACACACACAAATCTCGGTTCGACACCGATATCGGCTCCTATACGTGATTTAGTGGAAAGCTCCGAGAAAATAGAAACTCGATTTCAGTGCCACCAATCTCGGTGCCACCCAAAACCGATTTCGGTCTCCCAATTGTAACACCAATTTTGGTCTCCCAATTGTAACACCGATTTCAGTCTCCCAATTGTAACACCAATTTCGGTCTCCCAATTGTAACACCAATCTCGGTCCCCATTTTAGACACCGATTTCGGTACTCAATTGACACCGGTTTCGGTCCCAATCCAATCCACCTCAATAGCCAACACCGAAATCACTTCACCCCGAGATCACCTCACCTCAAAGTCACTCACCCCGAAATTGGAGAAGCCGAAATAGCACATCCTGCAATCCAAACTTTGCAACACCGAAATTGATCATTCCAAAATTCAAAGTTTGACTTTTGATCCTGAGATTTGACCGACAATTTTGAAGCCGAGTTTTGACTTTTTCAAGGCTGAAGTTTGACTTTTTGCGGCAAAATATTAAATCATCATAACTTTTGAACCATAGCTCCATTTACAACGAAAAACCTGTCAAAACGTCCGTAAGATCGTGGAGAACGACATGCTCCGAAAAGTAGTTATTGAATATTTTAGATTTCCAGCATAAAAATTTGACTTTCAACAAATTTAATCACAATCACTCTTTTTCGTCTTTAAGATCCATTAATGTTATCACACAAAACAATCTGTTGATGCAAATAATGTTCTAAAAACGTTATGTATATCTTTCGATAACTTCACGTTTTGAGGATAACAAAATGTGAAAACAAGTTACGTTAAAATTAACGTAAACAAGTTTTTAGTCGAAAGATCCCATTTCCACGCAAATCACTCTAAGTATGAACTAACAAATTTACAATTTGACAAATGATCAAAGAAGTGAACTTGTGTTTAAAATTTCACATTTTTAATGTGACAAAATATTTTTTCAAAAATATACTTTACAAGTTATTTTTGAATATTTAAGAAATGTTTTATTGAAAAAATATGTTCAAATAACATAACAGCTATTTTTCCCCCCAAAATCAGCTCCAAACTTCCTCAAATAAATTTTCACCACTAAAGACAAAAAGAGGAGCATTTTTGTCTGGCACGGTACCACGGTACCACTAAATTTAGTGTTACCGTGGTTGATTTAGCGGTACCACTATAAATACCTGCCCTCTTCACAGTTTTTGGGCATCCTTTTTCACACACAACTTTCTGAGTTCAATACTCTTATCACATTTTCTCTTCTAGATCATTTAGTTTAGTTTTCTTTTATTTAAAGAGTGATCCAATCATCCAACCAAGTGATCACCTTCATTCCTCTACTAGTGCAAGAGAAGAACACAAGGTATCCAAGGAGATACAAAGTGTTGTAGTTGTAGTTAGTGCACTTGTAACATTTGTTACACACTTGTTGTATCTTGTATACATCAAGTTCATTTTTCTTTTGAGAGTTTGCGAGAGAAAATCATTGTGATCTTATAGAGATATTGAATATCTCTTGTAGCTTGTGAGCTAGTGTGTTGATCAAGTTGATCAAGGGTAGATAGGGTAGATTGAGTCAAGTGAGGGTTGATCATTGTGATATTGTCGAGATCTTAGAGATCTCTTGTAGCTTGTGAGCTAGTGTGTTGATCAAGTTGATCAAGGGTAGATAGCGTAGATTGAGTCAAGTAAGGGTTGATCATTGTGATCTTGTCGAGATCTTGGAGATTGTGGGCTAGTGTATTGATCAAGTGGATCAAAGGTAGATCGGGTAGATCGAGTCAAAGGTGTTGATTGTGTGAAGTAGAAAGGATCAGGTGGATCATGGTAGATTGGTGCTAGCTAAGATTAGCACTCGACATTTAGCTTAGTGTCGGAAATTAGAATAAGCGACGTTGTATGGTTTTCTCCGCCCGAAGGGAGGTTTGTTGACATAATGCTTGAAACTATCGAGTGTGGTACTCGGGGAGTGGAGTAGGGCGAAGAAGAGCTTCGTGATCGAACTGTTATAAATCCCTTTGTCCCGGTTTGATCTTTCCATCTCTTTCCTTTACTTTCATTATTTACATTAGATAGTGTAGTTTAGTGTTCATTTTGGTGTTGATTGATTACACATAAGATTCGAATCAAAGTTTTTCAAAAGCAAGGTTTTGAAACAAATTAAAAACTGGTAAAACTATTCAACCCCCCCCCCCCTTCTAGTTTTCCACAATTGGTACCAGAGCCACGTCAGTCAAGATTTTAAAGTAAATTGTATTTTAAAACTTGAATCGATCACTGGATTCCGACAAATATCAAGAAGGGCAATCTATGCAAAAACCACCACTTTTTGAAACCGATTGTTTTATATATTGGAAAACAAGATTCGAAACGTATGTGAAATCAAAAGACATTGATCTTTGGCATATTATTACCGAGGGTGACTTTCAACCGATTCAAAAGAATCCGGAAACTAAAAGGGATGAAATAGTTCCTTATAGTAAGCAAAGTGATGAACTTAAAAGAAAATTAGCCAAAAATGATGAGGCTAAAATGATGATTTATAATGCTTTGCCGAAAAAGGAATTTGAAAGAATTTTTATGTGTAATACGGCAAAAGATATTTGAAAAACCTTGTTAGTGACTCACCCAGGTAATAATCAAGTCAAAGAGAACAAGATAGATCTTCTTGTGCTACAATATCAACAATTTTCCATTTCGGAAGATAAATCTATTGATAATGCTTTTACTAGATTTAATAATATTATTACTAGTCTTAAAGCTCTTGATGAAGGTTACTCTAGCAAGAACTATGTTAGGAAGTTTATTAGGGCTTTACATCCCAAATGGAGAGCAAAGGCCACTGCCATTGAAGAGTCAAAGGACTTGGCGACATTATCTCTTGATGAACTATTAGGAAACTTGAAGGTTCATGAGATGATAATCAAGAAAGACTCCGATATAGTCAAAGGCAAAAGCGAGAGAGTTAGATCTCTAGCATTGAAAGCCAAAAAGGAGTCTAGTGATGAGGAATGTTCGGATTCAGATAATGAAGATGAAGAGTATGCGTTAGCCGTTAGAAACTTTAAAAAGTTCTTTAGGAGAAGAACCTCGTGATGATAAGAAGCCGTCACAAAAGAACAGATATGAGAAGAAAGGAAAGAGTGATAGGAGATGTTTTAGATGCGGAGATTCTAATAACCTCATAGGGGAATGTCCTAAACCATCGAAAACCAACAACCAAAGAGCTTTCATAGGAGGCTCTTGGAGTGATAGCGGTGAAGAAGAAGAGAAGAAGCCCAATGATGAAACATGCCTTATGACTAAGGCTTCGAATGAGGTACATTCCGACTCTTCTTATTATAGTGATGATAATTCGTCAATAAATGAAAATAGATTATATGACGAATATAATAAATTATGTGAAGTAAGTTCTAAAATCATAACTAGAAACAAAACACTAAAAGCAACATTGCATGAACTAGAAGTGCAAGTTTTAGAACTAAAGGATCAAGTAAAAAGACTTGAGAAAAATAAAGAAATAGATGTAGGTTGTAGGTAATGCATATGTCTTCGAGTAGAAAATGAAAAAATCAAAGAAAATGCGTTAAAGATCATTAAGTTTGAAGAAGGAACAAAGGTACTTAATGATATGCTTGAAAACATTAGGTTTAATGAACATGACCTTGCATGCTTAGGATTTGACCCAAACCAAGCTTCTACAAGTGGTACTAAACAAGTAAAATTTGTAAAGCCTGGAGAATCTGGAATATCATACTACGGCACCACTAAAGGTACAGACGACATCACTAAAATTAATGGTACCGTGGTACCGTCGGGTACTAAAGTCAGATCTGGGTCAATTTTAAAAAATAACTTAAGTCCTAAACCGAGTCACATAGTTATTGATAATGTAGAAGTACCTATAGCTAGTAAAAAGGAAGTCAAAAGTTTTCACAAACCCTTGTCAACCCCCAGACTTGGTTTTGTCAAACCTGATATTAGATCGAAGACTCCTTCACCTAGAAGAACAAATGTTCCTAAACCTCGGTCAAGAACTCCTCTACCGAGAAGTAACTTTAGAATACAAAGTTATCCAAGTAACTTTCACGTAACTTGGAATAACCGTCAACCACAAAGTTACTTACCATGGAAAATGTGTCCTCCATTCCAACATCCCAATCAAATGCGACAAATGCATTGGATGTTTAACACTAACAACTTTGGACCCATGAGATATTGGGGACCAAACGTTTGAGCTTCTTTTTTGCTAGATGGATATGGTTGTGAAGCAACTTGAAGCCCGACGAATAATGTATGATTAGTGATTGCACTAATCTTGTTACGCAAAGTCAAGTCTTGTCTCGTCTTGCTTAACTTTCAACAAAGGTAGTCTAATCTTCTAGTTTTAAGGGCAACACCTCAGGCTAAGGTACGCTTTCTTAAAACCCCCTTTGTTAGTAGACATGTTAAGCATGTAGTGTTCTTAGAATCTAACTTAGTAGGCACTAACATAATGGACATGAAAAATGCATCCCCCAAAATGGTTTTGTCAACAAGGAGGTATATGTAGTACAACCTCCAGGATTTGTTGATCCATAAAAACCTTGTCATGTTTATAAACTCAAGAAAGCATTGTATGTTCTTGAACAAGCCTCTTAAGCTTGGTAAGACATATTAAAGGCTTTCTTACATAAACATGAATATACCATGAAAATGGTTGACAACATGCTTTTCACAAAGAAACGAAATTCACATCCTATCATGACTCAAATATTTGTCGAAGACAATTATGTCAAACTTAACTTGTCCTGAAATGTACAATGATCGCTCAAAGATCATGCGTGACAAGTTTGAAAATGAGCATGATGAGTGAATTAAGCTTCTTTCCTAGCCCTCATATAATATTACTTGAAGATTGTATCTTCTTAAGTCTAAGTATACTAAAGTATATATATATATATATATATATATATATATATATATATATATATATATATATATATATACAGATTTGCGTTCAAGTGGTGAACACTTTGAAGTGAAAAACAATAGGCACTAATAGAAGAAGGGCACGTGGCATTGTCAATTAAAAAAAATCATAATTAATTTAGAAATGTTTAGGGGTATTACGGGTATTTGGATCCTACTAATTACAAGTAATAATTAAATATAAATGCAATCTCTTTCTACCATAACCACCCATTTATTTCTATCTCGTTCTCTCCGGTAAAAACACAAACCATTTCATTTTCAAGATCTGAGAAAACAACTCATTCAATAACTTTCAAGATCTGAGAAAACACAAACCATTTCATTTTATTTCTATCTCCTCTCATTCTACCAAATAAACAAGCACTACTATATGTCTTTCTCCAAGGGATGCCGTCAAGGTGTCGCCGTTAGTTTTAGCCGCCAACCCACCGTCCTCCCAAAATCTATTAAACCTACCATTGAAAGAATAAAATGAGACCAGTCAACCCTCCCTAATATCATTTCTCTTTTTGTGAATCGCTGCACAAGTCAAAGATTCCATTTTTGTTGCTGGTTCATCATGATTGTTTATTAAAGTAGTATTAAATATTTTGTATCATGAAACTCAACATCGATGGTGTACAAGATTAGGGATATTGGGTTAATGAGAGCAGCCGGTGTGGCTTGCTCGTGCCTCGCCGTGAGGCTTCACCGACCCTCGCCGCCACACCGGCCCTTCTACTCGTGGCTCGCCGTTCACCATCTACTCGTCTGCACGAGTAGATAAAAGTCTGACACTCGAACGTATATACTGCATATTTAATTCAATTGAATTGCATATTTAGCTTTGTGTATTAATTGGTCAATAAAATTGTGTTAAGAAATTAGTTTTGTGTATTAATTGGTCAATAAAATTAGTTTTTGTGTATAACTTTGATATTTAGCTTTGTGTATTAATTGGTCAATAAAATTAGTTTTTGTGTATTAACTGTCCAAGTGATTATAACTTTGATATTTAGCTTTGTGTATTAATTGGTCAATAAAATTGTGTTAAGAAATTAGTTTGTCAATAAAATTGTGTTAATAAATTAATGTGTCACTACAAATGTATCAAAAGACTAAGTGTGTCACATAAAACGTGTCAAAAAATTTAGTATGTCACTAAAAATGTATTATGAAACTAAATATGTTAAAAGACATAGTTTGTAAAAAAAAAAATGTGTCATAAAAACTAGTGTGTCACTACATATGTGTCAAGAAAATTTGTGTAATGCATATAATGTGTCCCTAAAATTTGATAATGTGTCAACATTTAAAATAGAAATTTAAAAATTGAAATTAATAAATTAAAATAAAATAGAAACGAATTGCGTCCAGATACATCTATGATTTGCACTGTTGCACATGTATTATTTTGCATTACCCAAAATGCCCTCAATCTTCTATTTATTTACAATAATGCCATTAAGTACATTAATTATGAAACATATATAATTAATTTGAATCTCATCCATAATACTTGATCCAACGGTCCACAAGTGTACCTATTGTTTTCTATTTTAAGGTGTACACCACAATAACGCCACCCTATATATATATATATATATATATATATATATATGATATATATATATATATATTAGAACAATATATATATATATAACGCCACCCTATATATATATATATATATATATATATATATAAGATATTTAGCTTAGAACAATCTTAATCAATATAAACGCCCATGTCCGCGGAGACGAATCTCACAAGAGACGATGAAGGTGAGTGCGCGGATAGTACTAGGTTAGGGGCATGATAGGTTACCTAACGACAAATAGGCCCAATATCATGTCTAGTGTCTGCACTTGTGCTCGCTTGTAAGAAGGATCCCAAAACTTCTTACTTTAAAAAGCGGTTAAGTGAATATTCCGATGCATTAAAGGCACTATACACTGGGGATTGTAATATCTCAAGGGGATTGGTGTAGAAATTGTTGTCTATACCAACTCTGATAATGCGGGAGATAATGTGGATTGAGAAAGTAAGAGTGATGTTTGTACCTTCATAGGTTGTTGTCAAACTTCTTGGTTCTCCAAGAAACAAACGACTCTTGCTATCTCCACGACCAAAGTCGAATACGTAAGCGCCGGAAAGGTATTACAACAAGCACTATGGATGAAACAAGCTCTAATCGACTATGACATCCATCTCAACGACATTCCTATGAAGTGCGACAACCGAAGTGCAAATTGACTTGACCAAGAACCCAGTGGATTGCTCATGTACGAAGCACATCGAAGTACGTCATCTCCTCCGTCGCGATAATGTCCAAAGAGGAATCATTTTCTTAGAAAAGTTTCCCTCAAAGGACAACATCGTTGATATTCCAATCAAACTTCTCAAACGAGAATACTCTTACTATGTTCGACTAGATCTAGGAACGATGGAACACATTCTGTGAATTTAACAATTCCCATGTGCTCAAATTCGTCCTTCACATCCCTCTTATGACTATTTGAATATTTCACTGGAAATATTGAAGTCATTTCCTTCATCTCGTCTTATGACTTTTAGATATTTCACTGGAAATATTAAGTCATCCTTCACGTTCCTCGTATGATTACTTGAATATTTCACTGGAAATATTGAAGTCATCTCTTTTACCTCGTCTCATGACTTTTAGATATTTCACTGGAAATATCAAGTCATCCCTTACGTCTCGTCTCATGACTTTTAAATATTTCACTAGAAATATTAAAGTCATCCCTCGTACTCCTCCAATGGCTGCTTATGCATTTCCTCGGAAATACTAAAGTCATTTCTTGTCATCCCGCCTAATCGTTTTCATTAAAAGAGTCTATTAGGTATAAACTCTTCCCTCGTGTCAAAAAGTCTTACTAATTAAGTAAGATTAATTCTTCAAAATTCAAAATGGAACAAAAATGGGTCTCAGACATGCACGACTCTACTAAAGTGGCACGGCACCACTAAACATTAGTGGTACCGTGTGTCTGATGAAGCCCGTTTTCTTTCTTCCTTCCCTCTGCATACACATTCAAAACATAATACCCACTTTCCTTTTGCTGTCAAAACCGAACACCACATCCAAATCCTACTACACTCTTGTAAATCAAGATCGAGGCATTGCAATTAAAGAATCTCAATCACTACAACATCAATTGTAAGTAAATTAACCTTAATTTCTTTCTAATTTGAGTCTAGGGTTTGTTTTTATTCATAAAATCGAATTGGAGCTTTTCATTTTTAGTTGATTTTTTTATGCAATTAGGACTAGGATTAGACAATGTATAACATACATGATTCCCTAATCATTGGATTTGCATAAACCCACTTATTACATATTTTCTAGTCTAAAATTTACTATTTATATTGGATTAAGATTAAATATTTTTAGTGGAAGCATGTCTAGGATACTTGAAATTGAATTAGGAGTCATCAACATTGAAGCTTTTCAACTTTAAGAATTTTGGCGCCAAATTGTCGCCTTTGCCAAACACCCCCAATTCCATTGTTTTTGAAAAATCTCACGAAACTAGGATCATGAAATATTTTTCGTGCATTGTTGATGCAAACTAAAAACGTTTTTGCATGCATACATGATCTCACAAATATTGATCAAATTACATAATTAATGTGTATTCTTCGACATATTTGATTGAACAAAAGTGAAGTTAGGAGCGTTTGGGTAATCTCATTAGTTTTGTTTTAGAGTCAAGATTACCGCACCTCCACATTGTTTGCATTTAGGCACACACACTAGAAATGTGATCATAAAAATGCAACAAGTTAACATATACATACTTATATTTTTGTAGGTAACAATGCCTCGTGTCGATTATTAAATACCAAATCTTACATCCCTTCTCTCATTGATGACCCAAACATTTCCGATGAGCAAAAAGCTTATCTCCTTAGAGTCCAACATCGATATATACACGAAGGTCGTGTAGTCGATGCTTATTTTGTACCTTTGAATGGCATACAAGCATGTTTTCCCACTATCCAATTTGATTGTTTATATAAAATAAATGATCAAATTTGTCCTCGTTTCGTCCTCGAATTCTACAGTCGTGTCCGTGGCTTTAGTGATCTTGAGGGTAATGTCTTCCTTGATTTTTGGATCCAAAACCAAAATATCATGTTGTCTATCACCGAGCTTGGTGATATTCTCGGTGTTCCTTCATATGGTCAGTGTGCATACACAGAAGACCATTCTTTAGAGTCACTTCACTATCATCTTGAAAGTGAAGGTCCATACCTTACCGATATTCCTGACATGGAAAGCATAAAGCAACATGTCCAAATTCCTCGACTGGCCAACATGCATCAAAAGAGTGATGGTTCCATAGTTCATCTCGACCCCAATCGCATCTATCTAAAAGAACTCCTTCCCGATCTCAAAAATTGGGAACTCCTTCTGCGTGAAAACGTTTTGTGTCTTGCGGGCAACCGGGATCATGTTCCGGCAAGTCTTGCCCATATGCTCTGTTGCCTTAGTACCGAGGAGCCATACAACCTCGCATACTACATGGTAAAAAGAGTGGCAAACATTCAAAGTCGGACTGATAAGCTTATGCCATACGCTATGTTGCTTACGCGTCTCTTCCGTTGGGTTATGGAAAATTACCCACATCTCAATAGTGTCGACTACTTTCTTGTCAATCCCGTCATGAAACCTCTTGGTGGACCACAACGCCGTACTAAGCCACGTAGTGACAAAGGGGCTAAACGTGGTCGTAAATCCACCTCCGATGCTACTTTCTCCTCTTCCTCCTTCAGTCATGGATCATCATCTCGACCTATGGATGAGGATGATGATGAGGTGAATGAAGAAGGAACGTCTCGTACTGGTACTCCCTCTCCCGACACTTTCTTTCGTAATCTTGACACGTCATCATTCACACCAACAACCGACCTTCCTTACAACCAAACCAATCTTAGTTCGGTGATGAGAAGGCAAATGACGATGTACAACCGACAAGTATCTATGCCTGAGCAAACGATCGGGGGGTTCAAGTGTTGGGAACACGTTATTAATTATCAAGTATTGATTATAGATTGTAATAGGTTGCTTAGGCCTTTATGTTAGTTTTATGACTCAGCCTGTGTAGAAGGCCCATGGGCTGTGTCTATTTAGTTAGATTAATTAATATTGTTAATTAGGGCAAAAGCCCATCCTTGTAAGAAAACTATAAATACCCCCTCCCTTGTAGGGAGAGGGTTGGTTGGTTAATTGAGATTATCATTTCATTATTATTAAGTAAACCTTCCACTCTCTTTCTCTCTCTAACTTTCTCTCTCTAGATCTAGGTAGCTTGTGTGATAAATCTAAGTAACAACACGTGGTATCAGAGCCAAGGGGTAATTTAGGATGTTTTAGATTAGATTTAGTAGGTATTTTAAAGAATTTGATTTCGGTACTGTTCATGTGCGTGTTTCTCCGAGTTTGGAGCAAACACATCGAGTAACTCTTCGAGTTTGTAGAGTTCTTCGAGTTAGAAGACTTCGAGTAAGTACCTGATCCTTCGAGTAACTAAACTTCGAGTTAGAAGTTTATACTCCGAGTAACTAAACTTCGAGTACGGAGTTATGTTTTTTAAGAAAGTTTGATCCTTTGAGAAAGTATTCTTCGAGTTTGAATAAATATTCTCCGAGAAACATAGCTCCGAGTTTCAAGTAAATCCTTCGAACAAGTTATTCTTCGAGTTAGAAGAATAACTCTCCGAGAAACTAATCTTCGAGTTAGAAGAATACAATCGCTCTTCGGGAAACTTGTCTTCGAGAAACTTATCTTCGAGAAACTTGTCTTCGAGAAACTTATCTTCGAGTAACTTATCTCCGAGTAACTTTCTCCGAGTAACTTTCTCCGAGTAACTTTCTCCGAGTAACTTTCTGACTTAGGTTCTAAATCCTCGAGCAAAGAAAATTTTCAAGTAAGGGTTTACTCTTCGACTTAGGCTTCGAGTAACGTTACTTCGAGAATGGGATTTAATCTTCGACTTCGGATTTTCTTGGATTATTCTTCAAAGTTCTTCTATTTACAAACCTAATCTTCACCAACAACCTTCGTTATCCTTTAAAAATCCTACATCCACAAGTTACTTCAAGATGTCTCAACCACCAAACTTTAACTACTTCTATAATCAACAACAACAGTATCGTCAACAACAACCATATCAATAACAGTATCCTCAACCCAGTATCAGTAATAGCACATCTTAATGCAGCAACATTAATTTCTTCCTCAGCAACAAGTCCCTCAACAGCCAATGCAGAATTACCAACTTCCTCCTAAACAACCTCACTGGTTTGACCAAATGTGTGAAGCAATCAGTAGTCAACAGTCTAGACATGAAGCAGGATCCTTAGACACACCTCCAATATTAACACCAGGGAATTACGTGCAATGGTCAAGTCGTTTTCTCTGATTTATTGAACTAAAGAAACCCCATGGAAAGTATCTGAAGAAGGTGATCATTGAAGGACCGTATCCAGTTCCTACTACAACGATTCATGCATATCCAAATCACATTCCTCCAAGAGAAGCAACTACAACTCCTATTCCTGTTGCTCAGCTCACAACCGAACAAGTACTTCAGCAAGAGGCTAATGAGCTAGCAATGTCTTACATCCTCCAAGGAATTCCAAATCCTATCTTTTGCAGTATCGATGCACAAAAGACTGCAAAAGACATGTGGGAACATGTACATCTTCTCATGGAAGGAACAAAGTTAAATCAGGAGGATATGGAATCTAAGCTTTATCTAGAATATACTATGTTTATGATTGAGGCCGGGGAATCTTTAGAGTCGTACTACCACAGGTTTACTAATATCATCAATGAATTGGACCGTCACAACATCGTATTACCAAGGATTGCTGTGAATACTAAGTTTCTGAGTTGTCTTGGACCCGATTGGCAGAAGTATGTCACTTTTGTTCGACAAGCAAAAAATCTACACAACGCCTCGTATGGGTTGCTGTACGATTATTTGAAGCATCACCAATCAGAAGTTGACAAAGACAGAGCAGCAAAAGGAGGTTACTCACCATCATCAACTCCAAATTCACTTGATTTGATTGCTCAGTCTCACTTTGCACCACAACCAAATCAGAGTTATTCTTCACCTTATCCCTAACAAACTTCATCTAGTCAACTCGTTCCATATGAAGCATCTCCACAACAAGCTGATAATCAAATGGTTTCATATGACAACACCGATTCTATGTTCTACTCAAATGACAACAACGATGAAGACGATGCTTTCAATTCGTTGAACGAGGGATTTGCTTTGATTGCTAGAGCTTTCAGCAAATTTTCAAACAAATCCAACAACCGTCTAAGGTCTTCATCCAACACACAGAATCAGGCAGTTGTTCATGATGGCAGAGTTGAAATTCAAAACAGAGCTTCTGGGAGATATGGTTCGGGCAGTTATATGGGGAATTCAGGTGGACAGAGGTTTAACTCAGATGGGAATAGTCGGAATAACGTTGGTAACACACAGAGGAGGGCATAAATTATTGAGACTGGGAATTCTGGGATTGGAAACACCATGGTCAAATGCTATAATTGTGGAGGGAAAGGTCACCTAGCCAATGCATTCCCCAAGCCAAGGACCAGAGGAAGTGCATATCACAAGGAAGCTCTTCTTCTAGCTCTGAAAGATGAAGCTGGTGGCACTCTGACTGAGAAGGAGCACAACTTTATGGCAAATGCATACTCAGACGATGACATGGAAGATTTGGAGGCAAATGCAGCTGTAATGTTGATGGCTAACATGCAAGAAATGCATATGGGTGAAACAGGCCCGGTCTATGATACCGATGGCTTGTCTCAGGTACCTGAATCTGAATGTCTTATTCATGAAATTGTGTCACCCTCTGCATCTTCATCTGCACAAGAAAATATTGGTCAAAATGATTCATCGTTATCCTCTCAAGTCGATGACCAAATAAACACCGTCGTTACATTTGATAAAGATCAAATAAACACTGTTGTTTCATTTGATGATCCTCTTGATGATGATCACCATGATCACATTGAACAAAATGATCTTTTGCATGATACATATCCAGAGCTCATGACCTTGCTTTTGACCACCCAAACACAATTAGATGCACAGAAATCCCAGATTGACAAGTGCAATGAAATTAATAGGAACTTAAAAGCAAAAGTTGCCTTGTTAACTAAGGATCTTGAGTGCTACAAACTTCAACTTTCAAAATTGGAACATAAAGAAAAACGGGAGAAAAGTTTTGAGGTTGCATTCCAACAATCATATGTGAAAGTACAAAATTTAGAACATCAAGTACGTGAATTGACCGTTTCCAAAAATGAATTAATTTCACAAAAGGAATAAGAAAAATTAGATTTTCAAAAACAAGTTGACATTCTACACTATGATCTTTCCAAAACAAAAACTGAGTTGTCAACTTGTCAAGATAATTTTTTTGAACACCGACAAATTTCAAGGAAATGTGTTGATTCATATCTTGAGGAAATTGTTGCGTTGTAATCCAAACTTAAAGAATTTCAAAACGTTGTGTATAAAACTGGTGAATCAATAACAAACATTCAAAAATTAACTGTAAAACCACATCCCCATGGATATGGCTTTGCTATTGGGAGTGACAAACCAAGTTTTTTACATAAAGCACTCACGAAAAATCCAAAGTTATATAGTGCAGAACTTTTTTTTGATGATTCTTTCATGCATGTTGTTGTGTATAATAATGAAGAGGAAATGGAACAAGAGGATTAGAGTCGATCTAAAATGAGTAATGTCCACTTTAATAAACCATATGACTACTCATGAGTACCTCATATTAATGACACTTTTGTACCTCAAAAAGATAAATCAGAACAAACATGGTCTTTAATTGAAATGAATGAAACTTCTGAAGTTGTCACTGTGACCAAAGTAGCAAAAGCTAATGGCCCTTTACCAAATCCAGGTGTTATTGCCCCAATTCCAAAACAATGTTGTGTCCTTTGATATCTTAATACATTCATGGATGATATAAAACTTTTGGAAGATGCAATTGAACGAAATTTAGAAATAAAAGTCTCTACTTTTCTTTCTCCCTATGAGAAAGAAAAGAGAGAAGTTTTTCAAAAGCAATTTTTGCCACATGTTCAACACCTACGACTTTGTGCTACACATTGGGAACAGGAACTTCAAACAGAGGTTGCATCCATGATGAATATTTTCGAAGCAATGGAACAAAAGATCTCGAAACAAAAATGTCAAAACAAAGATTTGAAAAAAGAAGCAGATCGACACTTGGAGAATGTTCTATGTTCTGATGTGCTATCTGTGATTATGAATTCCATTTATCTGTCGTGTAATGAAATTCTTGTTGATGATCACTCTGTTGATGTTGAGATGTTGAGATTTGAGATTGATAATTTGAAAAGAGAAAATGAGAGACTTCGACAAGTCAATGGTGATGTGGAAAACAAATTTTCCAAATAAATTTTCCAACTCAAACAGAAATTCCAATGGTGTCAAACTTAGAGTCTTAACTTTGAGTTAAAATTACAAAACCAAAAAGAGTCATTGTCCTTTCAAAACAGTAAAGCTTCTCAAATTCAGAATATTGAAAAAGAAAACGCTGTTTTAAAACATCAAATTTCTGAATATGAAAAGGACATTGATGAAGTTTGTCAAAATAGAAATGACACTGTTCGATTGAACCGTGAATTGGATTAAAAAATTCAACAACAAACACACATCATCATTGAGTTAAAAGAGAAACTCAAAGTACTTGAAAAAGGAAAATTTGTACAAAAGAATGTGATTGCACCAGGCATGAACAAAGTAGATGAGACACCTAAGAAAACATCTTCACAGACTTCTAATGTGCAAGCTTCGACTTCTACAGGACTAGGCACTTCTCCTAAGGTTAGCATATCCAAGACCAAAAAGAGTAAAAAGAAGACTAGTGTCTGAAAACCTAAGAGCAGCTCACCTAAAGATGAAGAAGTAGAAGTTCACACTAGGAATTTGAATAAGACGCATGTTATGTCTAAAATAGAATCCAACTTTACAAAGTGTAATTCTAAATGTAATGTAACGAATGCTAAATCTATGAATGTTCTGAATGATGTTATCGTTGATGCTTATTGTGTGTTTGGTCATACTAGTATTTTCTCTGGTAATTATCAAAAATGTGTTTTAAAAACCCTTTTGTCTCATACACAGAAACGTACTAATGGCATTTCCTCTAGGCTCACTACCGCTGCTAAGTCAATCTTAGAAAAACCGCCAAAAGTAGTTTCTAAATCCACTGTTGACAAGACCATAGTTGCACCTAGAACAATCCGAACACCTAGTGCATTTACTAGGAAGAAAGCAGAATATAGTTGGACATGGCAGCGTTGGTTACAGCATAAACCTACTTTTACTTGGTTACCAAAGATGCATAACAACTGTGTTACTAACCCAACGGGATCCACCGTTACCAACTCTCCATCTGTGTCATCTTCTTGTGATGCAGGTGATTCAAATCGTCCTTTGGATTGTTGATAGCCGATGTTCCCGACACATGACAGGCAATTTAAAACTTCTAGTAAACTTTGTCGCAAAGTTCATAGGAACTGTCAGGTTCGGGAATGATCACTTTATCGCTATCATGGGCTATGGGGACTACGTCAATGGGAACATCAAAATCAGCCGTGTATACTACGTTGAAGGCCCTGGACATAATAATTTCTCCGTAGGGCAGTTTTGTGATGGTGACTTGGAAGTTGCATTCAGAGAGAAAACCTTATTTGTTCGTGATCTTCAAGGAAACGACCTAATGTCAGGAAAACGCGGAACGAGTCTTTACACCATCTCCTTCTCAGAGATGACCGCTTCTTCTCCGATCTGCTTACTCTCTAAGGCACACGCTACAAAAGCATGGCTATGGCATAAACGTTTATGTCACTTTAACTTCAAAACTATGACGGAACTTGCACGTCATTAGTTAGTAGACGGTCTTCCCAGATTCCGGTATGCCAAAGATCATCTCTGTCCAGCTTGTGAACAAGGGAAGAGTACTCATGCTCACTTTCCTCCTAAAACCGAGCACAGTACGGATCATGTACTCCAACTTCTCCATATGGATCTTTGTGGCCCAATGCGTGTTCAGACAATCAATGGGAAGCGGTATATATTGGTAATCGTAGATGACTTTTCGAGATGGACTTGGGTCTACTTTCCTCGCACCAAAGATCAGGCTCCTTCGATGATCATCACCTTTCTCACCAAAATTCAGGTTTAGCTCCGCAACACTGTCAGAAAAGTTTGAACAGACAACGGAACCGAATTTAAGAATCACACTCTTCGTGAGTTCTATGAGAAAGTTAGGATTGAACACCAAACATCAATTGCTCGCAGCCCAGAATAGAACGGAGTGGTCGAAAGACGAAACCGAACGTTAGTGGAAGCCGCAAGAACGATGTTGATAAATGCTCAATTACCGGATTACCTCTGGGCTGAAGCTGTCTCCACCGCCTGCTACACCCAAAACTGCTGTATGATCACCAAAAGGCACAACAAAACCCCATATGAACTTGTTCACAGAAGAAAACCGAACATAAATTACTTTCATGTATTTGGGGCTCTCTGTTACCCAAATAATGATCGTGATGACCTTGGAAAGTTAAAAGCCAAAGCTGATATAGGGATTTTTGTTGGATACTGCGAGAATTTGAAAGGATTTCGAATCTGGAACCGTCGAACCCGAGAACTTCAAGAGACCATACACGCTCATTTTGATGAAGTTACGGATATGGATTTTGAGCAAAACAACTTAGGACCCGTTTCTAACCGTCTAAACTTCCCTAATCAATCAGTTGCACCTCTCTCTCTTAATCGCAAGGACTTGGAAGATTTGTTTGCTCCGCTATTTGATGATTCTCTCGTTACTCGTGCTTCTGAAGTATCCACCAGTTCCGCTGCACAACCCGTCAATATTCAAGCACCTGATACACCAGTAACTACTACAATAGCAGTTGCTGAAGATGCACCTCCAATAGAAACATCATCATCAGTCGAACAAACAGCTTTTAATACTGTGACTGCAGCTATTGATCCCTCTCTATATTCTGAAGTACCCACACCTGCAAATTATGACGGATACTCATTTTTCAATCCATTTGCTCCAGCTCCCACCATTCCAGATGTTGCAGAATCATCAACGAGCAATTTGGATCCGTCATATATGCATCAAAATTTTCAACACTACCCATCAACCCACAAGTGGACTAAGGATCACCCTTTAGTGAACATCATTGGCAATCCAGATAACCCGGTCATGACACGAAAAAGACTCCACACAGACGGTGAAACTTGCATTTATGCACTCACCGTTTGTCAAGCAAAACCCAAAACCATTAAAGAAGCCTTAACCTACGACAATTAGATTGAGTCGATGCAAGAAGAACTTGAACAATTCAAGCGTCTTGAGGTTTGGGAATTGATAGAAAGACCAAATGGGGTATACGTTTTTGGACTGAAATGGATCTGGAAGAACAAGTTAGATGCTGATGGCACGGTTATTCGGAACAAATCTCGATTGGTTGCTAAAGGATTCAGTCAAGAAGAAGGCATCGATTTTGAGGAATCTTTCGTACCAGTGGCAAGACTTGAGGCCGTTCGAATGTTTCTGGCATACGTTGCTCACAAGAACATCACTGTTTACCAAATGGACATGAAGACGACATTCTTAAATGGACAACTCCGTGAAGAGGTGTATGTCACACAACTAGAGGGCTTCGTCGACCCAGAACATCCGAATCATGTGTACCGGCTAAAGAAATCCCTCTATGGCCTTAAGCAAGCCCCGAGGACCTGGTACGATAGGCTATCTGCATTTCTAATTGCTAATCATTTCACAAAAGGCTTTGTTGACCCAACTTTGTTTATATAAAAACACGGGGAGGACATCTTAATAGTCCAAATTTATGTGGATGACATCATTTTTAGTTCAACCCATAAGAAATACTCGAATGCTTTTGCTAAATTAATGAAACAAAACTTTGAGATGTCCATGATGGGTGAACTGAAGTTCTTCTTAGGACTGCAAGTTCATCAATCACCCTGTGGTATTTTCTTAAACCAGTCCAAGTATGCTCAAGAGATTTTGAAAAAGCATGGTATGACAAGTTGTGATATATATAATACACCAATGTCTGCATCATCCCCTAAGCTAGATGCAGATTTAAATGGGACACCTATTGACCCTACCAAATACCGTAGTATGATTGGGTCACTCATGTATCTCACAGCCAGTAGACCATATATAGTATTTGCCACTTATCTTTTCTCTCGCTATCAGTCTAGACCAACTGAACGACACCTCTCTGAGGTTAAGAGAATCCTTTGATACATAAAGGGAACCATTCACTTGGGGATCTGGTATCCGAAGGATTCTGGTTTTGAACTTATTGCCTTTTCAGACGCTGACCATGCAGGATGCTTAGACACAAGGAAAAGTACATCTGGGGGAGTGCAATTCTTAGGTGACAAGCTTGTATCTTGGCAGTCAAAGAAGCAGGACTGTACATCACTGTCATCAACCGAATAAGAATACATAGCTATGTTAGCATGCTGTGCTCAAGTCATCTGGATAAGGTCACAACTGATGGACTATGGATACGTCCAAGAGCGCCATTGCTATCTCGTGCAACACCGTTCAGCACTCAAAATCCAAGCATATTGCTCTTCATTACAACTTCATCAAAGAGCACGTGGAACAGGGTACAATTGAACTTACTTTGTGGGTACAGAATACCAACTAGCGGATTTATTCACCAAAGCCTTGCCTCATGCAAGATTTGTGGAATTGGTTCACCAGATTGGTATGCGATGTTTGACTCTAGACGATTTAAACAATTTTCTTAAACAAAGCTTATTGAGTCAAACATCAAAACTATCTTTGTAAATAATTTCACAAAAACACAAAAAGATTTTCCAATTTTCATTATTAAAAAAAAATATGTTCTCGTTATTTCAAATTTAATATGTTCTTGTTATTTCAAATTTAATCAATTTTAAATCACGAACATATTTTGAGGGGGAGAATTTTTTCTAACTTTTGCACGTTTTGTCTTAAAATCTTCATCATTATCAAAATCTTCATCGAACAATATTTCTATGATCTCTTGAACTACAAGTTTGTCAAATTTTCAAAAAATATGTCTTAGTTCAAGGGGGAGAAATGAAAATAAATCAAGTTTACATCAAATTGGATCAAGGTTTTTAACCATATTAAACCTCAAGGGTTAGTTTTGTTAAGTTGTCAAAAGCATTCCACTTCAGGACTTTGAGTGAACTAGAGAACAAGTTAAGGGACTGGAATTGTCAAATGGTCAAACCAATTTCATTATTAGTCAAACTCAGTTTAATAAAACACACAGTATTAACTCCTCCTTGCAAAAACCCGCCAAAAACACTCTCGATATCAAGATTTTCTGAACTTGCTCTATAACTCAATTTGTAAGTGTTACTCAGTGTCAACTATGCATTGTAATCACTCGCTCAAACGTTTCTGTGACTAAAATTGATGTTTAGCGATTTAAGGTTTATACGATCGATTTGGGTTTTTCTTGTTTTTAGGTTTTTGATCTAATTAAGTTAGTGAAAAAGCTTAACAACATGTTCTTATGTGTATTTCAATCGTTTAATTGATACCAATAACATCAATTGATCTAATTCGAGTAAGTTAGGGCTTAGATAGTCGAAGTTCTTTTGCTGATGCGTGTTGATGCTTTGTCTGAGTATTTGAGTGATGGGATATGTTTATATGTATGCCGAAAGTATGCGCTTTAACTGTTATTACTTGAATATCACTCATAGGCTTAGTTGAATGATTACATATGGTTGAATTTATCTGAGATGATTAATGTGTTGTTGTGAATGGAGTTCTGAGTGTTTTACTATGATTAGAACATGGTTAGGATGGTATTTGATCGTTGCTTATAACGTATATCTGATTTACATGAAATCTGAATAAAACATGTTTAAGTCAAGAAATTTCTTCGACTTTGTCTCCGAGTATGGAGGTTGCTCTTATTCTTCGACTTAGTCTCCGAGTTAGGAGGTTAATGTTATGCTTCGACTTACTCTCTGTTAAAGGAGTATAGTTAGAATATTTTACAAAAATCCTTCGAGTAACTATTTATTCTTTATTCTCCAAATATTGAATAAATTCTTTGACTTAGGATTTTTATTAAAATTTTCTGTAGCATATTCATAAGACATAAACACACATAAGATGAGATTTGGGCTGAATAGAATAAAGAGTTTTAGAAAGAGAAAGATGAGAGGTTGTATTGAATATAATGAGAAGTTCCAACCCTCTCCCTAGGTGGAGAGGGGTATTTATAGTGCTAATATTTGTGCCCTTGAGTGGGCTGTGGAGTAAGCTGACAGTAGGTAAAGACCCGACCCTCTCCACGAGTTCTACAATAACTAAACTATATTAACTTACTAATATAATCCTACGAGCTATGTAATGCTAATGAGTACACGGGGTGACCGAGTCTTCATTAGAATATTTATATTCCTAACAATCTCCCCCTAAGGGAGATCACCTCGGAAAATACATTTTGAATTCTAGCATGCTATCCTCTGATCTTGACTTCATAGCTCGTAGTCCTTTGATTCTTCAAATTCAGCACTCTTTGTACTTTCAGGAGTAAACTCATTTGACGATTGATCTTTTGTCTTGGATGATCTTTGAAGATTCTTCGATGATATCATCCAACATATGTCTTCTAGTCATCTTGTTTCAGCATCGTCGCTATGTGAAGTTGTGATCTTTGAGCATTCTTTGAGATCATCAGTCACCGTAAATCTCCAAGCTCATCCGTTGTAATATTGCCTTCATGTGATATGTTGTGACCGTTGAACTCGCATGCTCACACTCTTCTGGATCATGATAACTATCATCAGAGTTACAGAAGCTGTGTTATAGGTCTTTCTTCTATCATGATTTCTTTAATAATGATTTGAAATAAAACAGTTAGCAATGTGAAGACCGACCTGTGATCAGGTAGAATCCCCTTTAAAGAAGGTTCTCCTTGATAGGAATTTCCAGCTTGTAGTAATGAGTCTTCCAACAAATTAATTTCAGAATCATCATACTAAGCATGTTCTCATCCCGGAACGTCTCAAAGCAAACAGCACGGTAGAGTGAATCAGTGAATTAAATACCCACTGATTGATGAAAAATTGATTTAGAAAAATCAATAGCGTGTCACTGGATAAACATTTTATGCAACACGACAAGAGTTTTATAAATTGTCTCACATTTTCATCATATACACTTTAGTTTGAAAATTTTCAAAATCAATGTGCTCGAAACTCAGTTTGGTGAGCACATTGAAAGGTTTTCCAAAAGCATCCATCAATCCATTTCCTGGAACAAGGTTGATTCAAATGAGAATCGCCCCATCGTTTCTTTCCAGTTGTCACAAGCTTGATCCATGACGGATCTCACATGTCACCCACCAAGAGCTTGTTTGATGTTGGCTCTAGAAGGATTTCCATCTTCATTGTGAATACTTTACGTATCACTCGGATGTTCTGGCAATACCACGAGGATAATGCGTAGGACTCTTCATATACATTTTCTTGCTTTTCAAGGTGTATGAAACAGCAAGCATATTGGAAGTGTGTCCTAATGAGATTTATTGATGATCTCTTGACTCTAGACTCAATAGTGCGTTTTTGATTTAGTGAACGGAGGCTGGAGAGGACTGCCACCTTTTCAATATCATCTAACTCGGAGTGAGAGAGACGATAGACATGTATTGATCTCCGTGACAAATGAAACAAGAGTCCTTTGAGGAACCTTGAGTGGCTAGGGAGGGTTGTGCAGCGTATCACTGGGTCCATGATACTTGTCTTTAATGCCAGCAATCAACTTAGTGATTCTGACAGCATATGTATTGACCCGGTTTTTGCCTAAAGTGTAAGGAGGGCTTCTTTCTTTTCACCCTTTATCTTTACATTTCTTTTTCATTCTTCAACCCCTTCAGCGCTTACCGAGACTTCATCACTAGTACCTTGTTGGGTTTGTTCCAGTACTAGCTCCATCTCAGTCGGCACTTTTCCCTTATTCACTTGTCTACTTTTTTAATCATACCTAAGGACTTCTACACTAGCTAGTGGATTGTCCCTGGGTAGATCCCTCCGGCTCTGGCGGGATCGTGGGAACCTATACCTAACCTTACCATCCTTATAACTCCAGTACATTAAATAAAGTGGTCGGTCTTTGGTGTTCTTCCACAATTGCCATCACAAATCATTTGCTCCCCCTCAATATGTTCATCGATATACGAAAGAGTTTAGCACATATTTGGGAGCCTACAGATGAGTCCAAAAGATCACATTTTATCAGATTTCATATTTAAATCACATTCTCTCCCCCGATCAAAAATTTCAAACCTTTTGAGATTTGTGATCCCAATTGATTTAAATAAGTTTAGAAATTATGGGAGAAAATGTGGTCAGGTTTAACATGTATTCTGATAATGGAACATTACGATGCTTCCCCTCAATCTATGAGGGAGAATGTTAGTGTCAGGTATGATTAGTTTAGAAGATTTTGAATTTAACAAAAATCATACACTGACACACAGCAACAAGTTTCATAAAATTCACTGCTTATTTGGTACAAAGTAGCATGTTTTGATGATATAGTATTTTGAAAATCATCACTCTCCCCCTCAATCGATGAACCGTCTTCTAATGGAATAGCTGTAGTCATTGATTGAGTGATAGAATTTTATGAAAAATTCAATTCTGATTGATATTCAAAAATCATGGTACCACCAAGTTTTCATACAACTACTTTCTTGAAGAATCATAGATTGGAAAGTACTTGCAAAGTAAAGAAGACTTCTCTTCTTATACGAGGAATGATGCACTGAAACGTACATCAAATCGAAGAAACATGGATATAAAGTAATCCTTGCCCAGGTGAACATCACCCAGTTGGAGGAACAACTATCTTTTTGGCGACATGCTTTCCCCATAGTAACGCACGGGTTGCAGTCTGAAGTAACTGCAAGCCGATTAGACATGTTTTAACCAGTTAATATAACTTCTGATCGAGCTTCATTTAAAGACCCGTGTCATTATTGAATGACATTTCTAGGACCGTAAATGTTATTGATAAACAGAAGACATGCCTAGAAGAACTATTTTTGGTATTTTTTGTTTTTTCTGATTTTTAGGATTTTTATTGGTTTTATATTTTTCTATTTTCTTTTTGTTTTAAGATATATACAAGGATATGTGACGCAAATCCTTTACTCCTCCTTTTCTTCTTGAAGACACTTGAGTGTTTCAGGTGACAAACTCTTCATGCCAAGCCGCGGGAGAATAAATTGGAACCGTTCTCTCGGAAGTGCCTTAGTGACGATATCAGCCAACTGAAACTCCGTCCTTACGAAGTAGAGTTCAACAATCCCTTTCTCAACCTGTTCCTTTATGAAGTGATGCCTGATATTGATGTGCTTTGATTGGGAGTGTTGGACATTGTTACAGCAATGAGCGATAGCACTTTTGTTATCACAATACAGAGGAATCTTGTTGTATGCAAAACCATAGTCTGATAGTTGTGATCTCATCTATAGGATTTAAGCACAACATGCAGACATGGCAATGTATTCAACCTCTATGGAAGATATAGATGTACTCATTTGCTTTTTAGAAGACCAACTAACCAGCTTTTCCCCCAAAACCGAGCACCTCCTGAAGTACTTCGACGAGTATCTTGACACCCTGCATGGTCAGCATCTGCATATGCCGTGAGTTCCATTGTGGTGTCCTTAGGATACCAGAGACCCATGTGAACAGTGCCTTGAAGATATCTGAAGACCCTTTTTACCACTTCCAGATACTTTTTCGTGGGCTTGGGCTGGTACCGAGCACACATACATACTGCGAACAAGATATCTGGCCCAATAGCGGTGAGGTACATTAAGGATCCAATCATGCTTCTAAACTTGGTTTGATCAACCGGGATCCCAGAGAGGTCTTCATCCAACTTAGATCGCTCAACCATAGGAGTGTCAACAGGATCACTTGAATCAAATACAAACTTCTTCAATATTTCGTGTGCATATTTGGATTGATTAATGAAGATGCCTCCAGGACTTTGAGAAACTTGCAAACCTAAGAAGAACGACATTTGTCCCATCATCGACATTTGGAACTTAGAACTCATCTCTTTTGAAAACCGATCACATTCACTAGGATCAGAAGAGGCAAAGATAATGTCATCTACATATATCTGAACGTGAAGTAGATGTTTGCCCGACTTCCTGGTGAAAAGAGTAGGATCAACAACACCTTTGGAGAATCCGTTTGCCAGAAGAAACTTGGACAACGTATCATACCACGCTCTAGGTGCCTGCTTCAAGCCATAGTGGGCGTTCTTCAAGCGATAGACATGAGTAGGATGATCGGGGTCCACAAATCCTTCAGGTTGACTCACATAGATTTCCTCTTTTAGGGCACCATTTAAGAATGTTGTCTTAACATCCATCTGGTAGACTATCATATTCTGACTGGCATCATTAGCGAGGAAGATTCTGATGGCTTCAATTCGGTCAACCGGAGCAAATGATTCTTCAAAGTCTATGCCCTCCTCTTGTCTATACCCGTTTGCAACAAGCCGTGCCTTATTCTTCAGAACATCACCGTGCTCATCGAGTTTCACTTTGAAGATCCACTTTAGAGCAATAATCATTGCACACTCTGGAGGAGGCACTAATTCATATACTTCAAGTCGATCAAATTCATGAATTTCATCTTGCATAGCATTAAACCAACAGTCTTTGGACATGGCTTCTTTGAAGTCTTTTGGCTCGACTTTGGATAGTACGGAATTGAAGAAACACCACAGTGCATCAGTAGCAAGTTACTTTCGCGTGGATACCGGACGGGAAGGATTACCAATGATGTTGTCAATTGGATGATCATTGGTCCATTTTCTGATATGATCATGTGGTTGAGGGTATTGAACTGATGTTGCCGTGTTGTGATCTCCTGAAGAAGATCTATCAGTGGAAGACTCTAGAGCAAATACATTTTCAAATGGAACATCATCAACAGGAGCAAAAGGATACACGTCAAAAGAATTGTCTTCTGCAGAACCTTGCTGTACCGAAGAAGATTGAATATTTGATGATGAGGGCGATTGACTGGTAGATGGTGCATCTTGATTGATTGAGACAGATATCGATGAACCTTTTGAGTTTTGTGGAATTTGAGCATCAGCAACAGGAGGTACAGGTGGAGCTTCAGTTGTAGCATTAACTGTTGGTGGCTCAAAGTATTCGTCAAACATCGAATCAAATAACTTCTTCAACTCTTCACTGGTGGGAGGTACATAAGGAACTGCAGGCGTAGGATACCGTACAAGACCTGAACTAATTGGTCCAGGTGTCAATAGATTAGGTGCGGGTCCAGAACCGGTTTGTTCAGGAGCCGTTTGCTCAGTCAGCTCATTGAATGTCACGTGAATCGTTTCCATGATTTGTCAGATTCTTTTGTTGTAGATTCTATATCCCTTGCAATCTGGTGCATACCCAACGAAGAACCCTACGTCTGCTTTAGCCTTTAGCTTTCCCAAATCTTGACCGTCATTTTTCGGATAGCACAGAGCACCGAACACTCGAAGAAAGGAAAGATCTGGTTTCTTGCCATGTATCAGCTCGTAAGGAGTTTTGTTATGAAGAGTGTGTATCAAGGAACTGTTTTGGGTGTAACACGCAGTAGCAATTGCTTCTGCCCAAAGAAACATCAGAGCCTTAGAATATATTAGCATAGTTCTTGCAGCTTCCACTAGAGTACGATTTCGTCTTTCAACAACGCCGTTTTGCTGAGTAGTGCGCGCAACACTTTTCTGATGAGTTATGCCAATACTTTCATAAAATTGACTAAGTTGTTGGTTAACAAACTCAGTTCCATTGTCCGTCCGGATGATTCTGACAGTTTTGTTTAGCCTTACTTGTAACTGCTTGATTAGTTTAATGATAACCTCTGGAGTTTCATCCTTGGTTCTCAAAAACTTTACCCATGTAAACCGAGAGTAGTCGTCGACCACCACAAGAACATATTTCTTTCCATTGATACTCTGCACTCTCATTGGTCCGCATAGATCTATGTGTAGGGTGTGAAGAACTTCCATGATGGTATTGACGGTTTTGGGTTTGTGAGTATGTTTCTTGCTTTTGCCCAGTTGACATGCAGAACAAAGATGATCTTTCTCGAACTTTAGTCTGGGCATGCCTCGTACAAGATCCTTACAAGAGAAGTCATTTATGGTGCCGAAGTTCAAGTGATTTAAACGACGGTGCCAAAGCCAAGATTTAGTCTTTGAGGCCTTTGAAAGCAAGCAAATAGGAGAGGACCTCATCATTTCTTCAATAGAGATGGTGTATAAATTGGTGCCACGACTGCCTTTGAGAGGATCAACACCATCCAACTCTCTGACAAAACAAGTGTGTTTTCTGAAAGCAACTTCAAGATCAGAATCACAAAATTGACCAACAGAAAACAACTTATGCCCTAGTCTTCCACATAGTATACCCGACAAATTACACTGTCGCCGAACGCATAATCTCCGTAACCCATAATCGCCCCAAAATGGTCGTTCCCGAATCTAACTGTCCCGATAAACTTTTCACGAAATTCTTGAGCCGTGAGTGATCCCCACTCATATGTTTTGAGCAGCCTGAGTCCAAATACCAAAGGACGATTTGTACGACCTGCCTTTGAAAATAGACAACGATGGATAACTGAAAAATGTGGATCCCCACGTGCAGCTGGGGTCCATTTGGTTAGCACATACAAATTCTAGAACTACAAGATTCACAGATGCTACTGTATTTTCATTGGAAACTACACTAGAAGTAACAATTGACCTAGTAGCAGGGCATTGTATCACTAAAGGCAAAATTCGACCAGTTGGTTTCTATTCCTTAACCTTCACAACTTTATGGTTATTCAATCTAGTTAAGGGGCACTGATCTCCTAAAGTGAGTTTCCTTCCAGTGGGTCTCCATTGATACTCGACATTAGGAAACATTTTTCCTGTTGCTTTCCCAATTTTCTTACTTATTTCAGTTTTCCTAAGATTCTTAACTTGGGGTAGTGCAGGAGACATCAGAAATGACACAACGCAATCATCATAATTACCAGAAATTAAACATTCGTTACATGTTTTACAGACAGAATTAGAATTCGAATTAATTACAGTACTTTTAATACTAGAATCAACACGATTCTTTCCATTCATTGCAAACTTATTGTTTATAGGTTGGGCTTCTACTTTCTTCTCGTGACCACTCTTAGCCGGAGTAGTCCTATCTTTCCTTGCATTGCCTCTAGGCTTTGACCCGCTAGCTTTGGTGTAACCATTTACTCCTGTAGAAGTAATGATGGGAACATTAGTTTGTTTTACTGTCATTTGCTTTCTTGATTTTGATGTGCTTGGTTCTGATGTTCTCAGTGGTAGATCAAAGGTTACGTACTTGTTCTTAGTCATAGATGATGATGCAGCAAATCTATCTCTTTTGTTATCATTCTTAGGATTCGTGCCAATGACATACTCTAAAAGCTCCTGAAACCGTTTTGTGAGGAAACAAGCATCTACAACTGCACTATCAAGTGGTTTATCTATCCTATCCTCTTTAACTATCTCACGAAGTGTATCAAGACTATCCTTAAGGTGATTGAGATATACTTGATGGGCAGACCTATTGTTCCTAAGGGGAAATGGAATAGGCACAACATCAACAACATACTTACTACAAGCAGAAACCTTTGGAACAACATTTTCACAAGTGATAATTGGTATTTTCCCTTTCACCTGAGTCTTAAGATTCTCAATTTCATTTAGCAAAGAAGTTACCTTTTCATTGTGACTGTTTCGTGTGACTTTAATTGAGTCACATAACTCTTTGTAATGCTGTTTGATTTTTGAATTTTCAGCACGAAAACATTCATTTTCATAGTGTAACTTATTAATGGTGTCTTGATATTGAAAATTTCGAGAATCTAAAGACGATGGTTTATGGGTGCCAGTTGCATCAATCTTATTTGTCTTTAGTTGGGCAATTTGAGCCCTCAATTGTCGAATCGTGTTAGTGTAAGCTTGGATTTTTTCATCGCGTTTGCTTAATTCAAAATATGTATCAAATTCAGGAGCATCCAAAGATGTCTTGGCATTTGATAGTTTAAATCTTTCTTCTAAGTGTTGATATTTTAATTGCAAATTAAGATGATCAACCTCTAGTTTTGAAAAACGATTGACCATGTTATCATGGTCATAATTTTGAATTTTTTCTTGCAATTTCAAATTCTCCCCCTCAAGCTCAACAACACGATTCTAGGTAACATTCAATGTAATAGAATACTCATGAAATTGACAAGCAGTTAATGTAGCATCAGTAGCAGTATAAAATATATCCTGTGCAATACATCTAGCAATCAAATTCTCATTGGTGATGAGAATATTCTTTCTCTCAATCTCACGACTCTTAAGTTCTATCGCATGTTGAGCTACCTCATTTTCCATATCTTTAAACACTGCTTTTATCTCATTAACTTCAATTTTAAGGGTTTTTTGCATCCCTTCAAAATGGTCTTTGAGTAGTTTAAAGAATGGAATGACCTCAGTTAAATAACACCTTTTTGTTTGTTCAAAACCCCTTTCCCCCTCAGTAATTCCTGTTGGTGTAATTCTCTTCTTACATGTTTTATCAAAATCCGCAAATAGTTGACAAAGTAGTGTAGATTGGCAGGGACACCTCAACCCTGTGTACCTACTAGGTACCCACCAACCCTACCCGGCAAAGGTGTGATGCCTGTGAAATGCCTAACTATGGTACCCACAACATGCTGCGAGCCGGAATCGAACCCGCGCCTTTAGAGCATACATGCATGGATCCAAGCTTTAACTGGCAGCCGGTGGCCATCTGCGCTAAGCAGATGGTTTCATAGTTGACAAAGTACATATATGCTAATTAGAGTTTTTCATTCTGTGGGAAGAGTTAAAGGAACTAAATGCCTAGGTGTATTGGGATGATACACCGTTGCAATCGCAATTTTCCTAAGGAGAGGAGTTTTGGCTTCAAGCAATTCGGCCTTTCACTTTTCTATATCTAGAGACCAAAATATTTGTTCAGGCGTTAACTTCTTTTGAGGTGCAAACACAGTCAATCGATTCTCCTCATAATAATCATGTGGTTTGACTATGATTCGATTGTCTATGCATTTGGGATCCTTCATTTTCTCAAACATTCTTTCTCTATTTCTCACTTCTATCTCGTTACTCTCTTCTAATGATGAAACATCTGGAGGAGCATGACCAGGGATAATCATCACATTTGCATCATATAAGGCAGGTTGGGCTACTTTAGCATTCCTAAGGAGAGCTAATTTAGGTTCACCTACGTTACTTTCACTGTGCTTATCACACAACTTTTTGTGCTTTTGAATCATTTGAGCAGTTTGTCTGGTCTGGTCTTGTGTGTACAACTTGTTTTCAAGCTTATTCTTCAACATTTTAAGTCTGGAGAAATCATCTAAGAGTTACGTTTCTTTTTCTTTGAAATCTTGTTTTAGTGTATTTAAATGCTCTTGGGCCTCCTGTTTTTGTTTAACAGTCTGATCCAGCTGTTTTTTCAAAGAATTCAACTATTGTTTCAATGTTTCTTCCCTTACATTACGTTCTGTTATAAGTGTACACATTTGAATTTCCATTTTCTGCTCACGTTCAGTTAGTTCAAATTTAGCACGTTGTTCATATATGGCCACCTGATCTTTATATATGTTTAGTCTAGTGGTCAAGGTGTCATCAGGGACAAACACAGTGTTCTCATGCCACTCACAAGCATTATCTACAACACAAGTATTATCTACAACACAAGCAATATTTTTAACAGAAGATGCACAACCTGGTACATCAGACACGTTGTTGTGAATCACATATTGTTCATCTACTACGTTATATGTGTCATAAAGCTTTAGTACCTCAGAAATCACAGATGCATTGGAGGGACCAGCTTGTTGAGGTGATGAGACAACAGAGGACAGATTAGCCATGAAGATAGTTTGAGCAGTTGGTTCATCATCCACATCAGAGTCAAAAGCATCACAGTCATCAGCTTTGAAGATGTTGGGATCATTTAGTGCAAGGTCCTGAACTGGCTGCTCGTCCACATCGGCATCAAAAGTATTTCCCTCATCACCAGCAAGAAACAACAACTCTTCTTCGTCCAACACTGCTCCATTCTCTTGAGCTTGCATCAACAGCATCTTGTCCTTGAAATAGTTAGAGTTCTGTGGACGCTTTGGCTGATTGCAGTTTCTGGCAATGTGTCCAAGTCCACCACAGTTGTAACACTTGGGTTGCTTCCGCTGGGCTTGATTTACATTCACTACTCTGATATGCACATTACCTCGACCCATGTTCCTTTGATTCAAGTTCTGCCTCCCCTGAACATTCTGAACCACAATTCTTCCATCCTCCACAGTTGCCAGATTGCGTGGGTTTGATGAAGTTCTGAGTTGATTGTTAGTCTGAGGGAGTGTTGCTTTGAATTGTTGAACAAGTAAGGAAACTTGGTTGGTCAGGTTATCACTCATTTTGTCAGTGTGAGTGTATCCTGAATCCAGTTGTGGATTCATAGCAGATGGTGATGAATAGGGATGATGATAAGCTTGATCAGATGAAGATAGGTTGATTGGCTGAACATTTGCAACAAATGCAAGTGGATCATTTGGTGCAGTTGGATTGAGTTTTTCTCTCAACAGACGATCATAAGCAGCATGTTTTTCATGTTGTTGTAGGTAAGCATACAGCTGTTCATAATTTGTATCTCTCAATCCTTTGTTGAATTTCATTGCAATAACAAATCTGTCCCATTCTGGTGTCATGTTGTTCACAAACTTTGAGTTGAGTTGGATGTTAGGCATGGTCATCTTGATGATCCTCATGTCATTCACAAGCTTGTGAAATCTTACAGAGTAATCAGTGATTTTCTCACCCGGGTTCATCTTGAAATGCTCAAACTCATCATATAGCTATGACTTACGATCTTATTTTGTAAGTTCTGATCCAGCCAGAAGCATTTTGATATTGTCCCAAACAGCTTTGGCTTCTGTGTTGAAGTTGATGAGTTTGTAAACATCTTTGGGCAGGCCTTGAATTACAATATTGGAAGCTCGGATGTCAGCATCATACCGCTTCTTTTCTTCCTCATTAAGATCATTGTAAGTACGTGGCCTGTCAATTCCAAGTGTGACAGCTCCATTCTCATCGGTAGTAACAGTATCTCTCGTGGTGCCCATCTGAAACAGTCCTTCATCAATGGATTTGAGAATGTTAACTCCATTCTCTTTTCCCAAGCAGTAGAGTCGAATTCATTGTGCCCACGACTCATAATCCGTCCTATCAAGCATAGGAGGGTGGGTATCAGACCCGGCAGCTTGAATGTCATCTGAATCAGTGCTTGGTATGCTAGCCATAATGTATACGGGATTTTACAATTCTTTGATTTAAACCGATAAATTGAATCTTTCGCGGGATTTTCTAAAATCAAGAATAAACTGTGATTGGATTACCTGAGTCAAACCGCAGCTAAAAGTATTATGTCAATATCAAACCGAAATGCTCAAACCGCAGTCACACAAACCGCAACGTTTAGACCTAAACCGCAAAGAGTCAAACCGCAAAGACTCAAACTGCAAAGAGTCAAACCGCAAAAGATCTAAACCGCAAGGAATCAAACCGCAAAGACCAAACCGCAAAGAGTCAAACCGAAAAAGATCTAAACCGCAAAGAGTCAAACCGCAAAGATCTAAACCGCAAAGACCTACCAAACCGCAAAGACCAAACCGCAAAGAGTCAAACCGCAAAAGCCTAAACCGCAAAGAGTCAAGCCGCTATACCTTGGTCAAACCGCAAGACTGGTCAAACTGCAGGACTGGTCAAACCGCAACTACTAAACGACAAACCGTAAACGGACAAGAACAACAAACCGCAGTAGCAAAGGACAAACACGTCACTTTCAGTACTATTTGTCGTGTTTCCCTTTTTAGGTTAAACGCCAAACCGCAAACCCGATAATCACCAAACCGCTGTCAAAAATTTCCCAAAC
Source organism: Artemisia tridentata subsp. tridentata (assembly GCA_021014915.2). NCBI lineage: Eukaryota > Viridiplantae > Streptophyta > Magnoliopsida > Asterales > Asteraceae > Artemisia > Artemisia tridentata. The sequence goes on along the minus strand of CP139501.1, from coordinate 106,087,540 downwards.
TAGCACAAACTGCAAACAAGAAACCTTTATCGAGAGGCAAACCGCAGCGAAGAATGCGCGTCAGAAACTCAAACCGCAGTGAAGAAAATCCTTAAATCTTCCACGAAACACACCAAATCAACCATAGAATACCAAGAAACTAAACTAGAGAACTATGTAAAAAAAAGAACAAAGTTTTAACGATTTGAACCCCAAACAAAGCAAAACCAATGACTTTCTTGGCAAAACTATACGACCCACTATAATAACACAAAAGTGCCAAGATCTTAACACCAATCGTGAATATGCAATAACTAGAACCTAACCATGGCTCTTGATACCATTTGTATCATATTCATAACACATAAATACACATAAGATGAGATTTGGGCCAAACATAATAAAGAGTTTTAGAGAGAGAAAGTGAGTTGGGAACTTTAGAGAGAGAAAGATGAGAGGTTGTATTGAAAATAATGAGAAGTTACAACCCTCTCCCTAGGTGGAGAGGGGTATTTATAGTGCTAATATTTATGCCCTTGAGTGGGCTGTAGAGCGACCTGACAGTGGGTAAAGACCCGACCCACTCCACGAGTTCTATAATAACTAAACTATATTAACTTACTAATATAATCCTACGAGCTATGTAATGCTAATGAGTACACGGGGTGACCGAGTCTTCATTAGAATATTTATATTCCTAACATTTTCTAAGTTTACTTTTTCCTCCGAGTAAGTCATGGATTTTTCAAATCCTTCGAGTAACTGTCACTTTCTCCGAGTAAGGATCAAAGTTACAAGTTTCTCCGAGTAACTGTCATTTTCTCCGAGTAACTGTCACTTTCTCCGAGTAAGGATCAAAGTCACAATTTTCTCCGTGTAACTGTCATTTTCTCCGAGTAACTGTCACTTTCTCCGAGTAACTTTCAAAACCTTCGAGTTTGCCATTTTTCAGACTTAGAAATTTTTTTAAGATCAGAAATCATTGAATGGAAAATGTGCTTGCTTCAGTATGGATTTCTTGTTTGATATGTAAACGTTATTCATGATTAAGCTTTACTATGTGATGAATCATATTAGTTAGGATTAGATCGTGCAATAAGAAACTTACACTAACATAGATATGCAATTTCCATTGTGTGTTGTTGTTTGTATTTGTGTCTCACAGGTTAATCATGTCACAAGCATCCATTACTAGAAAGGATATGATCCAAGAAGGAGATAAGCGAAAGATCAGTGACTCCAACTCAAGAGTCGACTTTGAGACACTACCATGTCATCAGTCATGTCAAATAATGGAAATACTCAAGAGGCACTTCGCCGGTTCTGTTATGACCAAGTCGGCAAGTGTACCTGAAGTCTACATGAACCAGTTCTGGCACACCTTGTTCATAGGCAGAGACAAAAAAAACCATGACAGTCACCATTGATAGCACAGAGATCCAGTTAGGTGTTGACACTCTTTGTAATGTTCTTGATCTTCCTTTAGAAGCTTCAGGCCCTAAAGGTACATATCATAAAGACCCTGATTTTGAAACCATGGCCGAGACATTAAGACCCATCGGTTATGATGATCCGGATGATGAGCTGACATCCCACTCTAAGGTAGATAGGAAGCATATTCCTCAACCTTGGTTATCCCTCTACACCATCATTATCCACTGTATTACCGGGAAGGAAACTGGCCTTGAACACCCCAGACTTGAACATCTAATGTTCTTTTGGGGTGTCATCAACTTCTTTCATATGGACTTTGCTCAGTACATATGGAGAGATATGATCTACCAAGCTCCACAGTTCAACCAGAAGAAGGGATACAAGATATCCTTCCTACGATTCATAAAGCTGCTGATTTCACATTTCATGAAAAACCATCCAGGAATTGACAAACAATTAAATGAGAAAGCTCATACAGAACAGATGGATCACTTACTCACTAGGGTGAAAGTTCACATGACCAACACCACCAAAAAGGGATTGAGAATTCCACCAAAGATGTTATCAGAAGCACTGATGGGAACTGAAGCTTACACATGGTACGATGATGCTGACAAGGCAGGAAACGTGGGTATTACGGTTAAGGGAGCAAGTTCAACCAGAAGCAGAGGTAGAGGAAAAGGCAATACTGTTCTAGCAGCTTCTTCTAGAACAAAGAAAGTCGCAAAAACTGAGAAGAGGAAACTGAAGCTCATTGATGAACCTACTGACGAGGATGAAGAAGAGGAAGTAGATCTCAAGAAAGAAAGGAAGAAAAAGAAAGAGCTTGTAACAATCAAAAGGGAATTGGCAAAGCAAGACAAAGGATTGGGCAAGGGCAAACGAAAATCGATCAAGATGACAGATGAATCTTTTGAACCTATTGAACCACCAATGACTAAAGAAGAAGAGAAAGCACAACTCAAGAAAGCTACAAAGGAAAACAGAGCAAAATGGTTGGCTGATCAGGAGAAACGTGAAAGAATGAAGAGAGGTGAAGGATCAACTTCACATGTTGAAGAAGACCAACCACAAGATCTATCACAATTAGAAGAGGATTTAGAGGCCACAAGATCTATCACACTTGGTGAATCTGAGGGTCAATCAGAAGAGTCAAATGAAAGTATACACACACCCTCACCATCAGGATCTGAATCAGATGAAAATGACGACAAAGATGAAGAAGAAAAGGATGATGAAGACGAAGACAAAGAGGATGAAGATGATGAGGATGACAACAACAATGAAGGCGATGAAGAAGATGACTACCAAGATGACAACCAAGGTGACAACCCTATACCTTGTCCACAACCATCATCTGTGGGTCAATCCTCCAGTGAGCTTAAAGGCCTAAAAGAGCAGCTTACTGCACTGAAAAATCAGGTAACCACACTTCAACAACCAGACGAAAGTAAGCTCAACGCCTTGAAAGAGCAGTTCACCACTTTACAATCTCAAGTGACAGCACAACAAATAGACATCAATAAGTTGAAATCTTATGATCATGAGCGAGCAACAGAGCAATATCTTAACACTCACCTGCTACAAGAAGTCAGCAGACTCCTTAATGAGACGCTTCCTGATTTCCTCAATGAATATGTCAAACAAAAACTGGATAGGATTGTAGCTAACCAAATGCAAACCACACCAATCACGATTCAGACTCTACCATCCAAGCCTTCTACTGCTGAACTCAAAAAAAAGTTGCTCGAAGCTATCATCGATGATCCCGAAGAGGAAGAACTTTGTCAGGTCTTGCTTGACTCAATCACTAAAGCAGAAAAGAAAGGTGAGGCATGCAAGAAGGATAAGCCAAGCAAACGTCGTTGTGATGATCACGAAAAAGACGATCAAGCTAAGATAAGAAAGAAAAGTTATAAATCGACTGGCCCTTCTACTAAAGCACCTTCTTCCGGCATTCAAAAAACAAGCAAAGAAAAGTTCGTACCTCTAGAAACCGGAGCATTTGATGAGGCTGAACCTCATGAAGACTTAAGCATCGATCAAGAAACTGCTGCTACACCACCAAGAGCTGCAAATGTACCAGCACCACCAGCCGATGCTCCACTCAAACCAGCACCAGAATGGGTCAACCCTAACGACGCAAAGTTCGAATGGTTTGAAGCAATAGTGGATGCATATCCAAATGTTCCAGAAGAAGATGAAGCACCTGCAGAAGGCTCTCTTGTAGACTTCACCAAAAGATTGAAGAAAGCGATGAAAGTTCAAAAGCTGCAATTGTCTGATATCATCAGAGTCCGCAAAGAAGGCTTCTCTGAGTTTAAAACTGTAACAACTTCACTACTGGAATTTGAATATAACTTGGAACAAGTGGCACGGGCGTTGTCTGAGAATGTAAACTTTGAAGACGCTAGCTCTTCTCATCCATCTGATAACTTTCAACTTCATGATTACTCGCAACCCCTACCCCTCGTTGGTCACACTCACAATCCGAAGATACCCAAGGCATATTTCTTCAACAACTACTTGGAGTATCTAATCTATGGTAACACAAACCCAGAAAAATGTTACGCTACTTCCCTCACCAAGTACCAGGAAGCATCTTATGTGTTAGAAGGTTTTGAAGAACAGATTAGCGAATTGTTCGTCAAATCAATTGAAGAATACAACGATGAAGCTGCTCTTGGAATCTATCACTGACCTGATATGAGGAAATGGTTCTACAAATGGAAGCTCACTTTTCCTTCGAAGACCGAGGTTTATCAGAAAAGTAGAATTCTTTCCATAACAAGTGCAGAAACAGAATCAAAGTATGGATACAATTTTCTGACAAAGATCACTGTGAGGAGGGAAGATAACAGAGAATACACGTTCAATGAAGCAGATTATCCCTACCTGAACATCAACGATATTGAAGACATGTCTCTCCTCATAGTTCAAGGGAAACTCGAACATCTTCCTGGGCGTCTCTAGTATGACATCATCAACTCTGTTCTGCTTTACATCCGCAATATCGTAATCAGATCAAGAGTTGAAGACGTTCATCTCAGGGTGGAAAGCTATCAGAAGAAGTTGAACTTAATCAAGCCAGATATAAAACCTCCAGGTGTAGCAGAAAAGAGGCCATACACTTTCGGTGACAGACCATTTGGAGTAGTGTTCGTCAGAAGAAATTCATCGAAGTTCAAGAAATTCAGCGATGAAACATTGTTACTAGTCAAGTCTAAACTTACTCAAATTCTGGAGAACCATAGAAAAGGAAAGAAGCATGGGTGGCTAAGGCATATGACCTGGAGTAAAAATGATGTGAAGCAAGCCATCAAGTTTCGGGTGCAAATGAGAAGGCTAGAAAGCTACGTAGGTGGACGAGCAAGAATTCCTAACATTATCACTTTCCGTCGTCCTGAGCAGTAATCACTGGTATCACTGTAACATTTCATCATCATTCATCATTTGTTATATTTGACAATGGCTTGTGCACACATCACAGTGCACAACCCGTTCTTGTAAAGAAATGACCCTGAGGTACACTTCAGTGCCTCAATCCTAAAATTAGGAGCGAAAGCTCCTTACTTTTGAGTAGAATTAACCAAAAATTTTCAAAGTTTTTTAAAATTCTGCTCAAAAGAACAAGTATTCCCTTGTTAAGGGGGAGTATTTGAAAAATATAATATTTGTTCTAAAACTACAAAAAGTTCTTGAAATTCTTCCCTTAAACCTCAAAAAGCATATTTTAATCAAAAGGTTAACAAAAACAACATGAATATGCTATTTTTGAGGGGGAGAATAAAGATGTGATTAAAATATGGTAATAAAAAGTTGAAATCTCGGATGAGCTCGACTCAAAATTGAACCCTCGAATTGACGATATCAAAAGTCAGTAATCGAAAAGACATGTCCGGGATGGGTAATAATTTCAATCTGGTTTATTCGGTGATGTAAACGTGTCTCGCAAAGGACGTGTCTGAGTAGAATGTACTGATTTCGAGAGATTTTCCTTGAATATGATCTGGACGGGTAATAATTTCAAGCTAGTTTTACTAGTGATGTAAACATGTCTCGCAACGATCATGTTCATTGAAAATCAATCAATTTAAAAAGTGCTAACTCTACCCGACATGCGCAAATTTATCTTAAATACTTATGTGCACATGTTAAGGGGAAGTATTTCTGAAAATCACAAAACTCTCAAAGTGTTAACAAAATATGTTTTTACGATCATAAGCACTTTGAGAGATATTTCAAAAAGTTTGATTTATGGCAACAATAGGATAGTCACGGAGATATAAGGTGACTAAGGTTAGGAAAAACCGTCCTATGATCCGCTAGAGCCGGAGGGATCTACCCAAGGACAATACCAATAGTTTAGTACTAGAAAAGTCCTAGGTATGATGAAAAAAGGAGTAAAGAAATGAAAGGAGAAAGAAGGGGTTGAAGAATGAAAAAGAAAAGTAAAGTAAAGGGTGAAAAGAAATATCCCTCCATTTGATCAACCTTAAGGCAGACACCGGGTTCAATACATATACTACTGGTTGCTACTACGGTAACACCAGTATTGAAGATTAAGTCGTCATGGACCCAGTGACGCAATGCACTAAACCTGCTAGCCACTCAGGTGTCTCTCAAAAGACACTTGTTTCATTTCTCACGGAGAACCGTTCAATATCTATCGACCTCTCACTCCAAGATGTGTTGATATTGAAAAAGGAGGCACTCTGCTTCATGCCTCCGACGACCAAATATAAGCACTTAATTGAGTCTAGAGCCATGATATACATCAAAGATCTCTTAGGAACACTTAGAATTTCTACACTGGTTGTTCTACGTTATGGACGCCAGTTGTAAATTATACGAGTGTCCTACGCAGATCTTAGTAATCTGCCGAGAACATTCATGAGAGAATACACAAATTGTGATTCTCAGTGATTGAATGGAAATCTTGCCAGGGTCAACATCAAACAACCCTGACAGCAGGTCACTTCGGTAATCCCTTGTGGATTACGCTTAGTGTTAGCTCCAAAATGGTCTACAGTCGTGGAATGATACTTCGGTATACTTCAGCGGCTCACTAAATCATTGATGCACTTCGGTGTGTCTGTGTAAGCCCTTTCGAGGGTATCCGGTTTAGAACGGCCTGGGATAGGATCAGAGAAAGTCTTCACACTATGCTATTGACGATCTCAAAGTCCGAATCTGTAAGTGCCGAATGATTTATTGCTAACTGTTTACCTGCAGCTAATCATGGAGACCTGGAGTTCCATCATCACCATTTCATCATGCTCATATTCCAAAAAAAAGTTCTCACAAAGACTAAGAGATAACAAAAGTTCAAAGAAGCTAAAGAAAATTCAAAGTTCAAGCATTACAAACTTTCACAAGTCAAATATGGAAGCTTATGAAGTGAGAACCGTTTGAAGAACAAAAGTCAAAAGACATATGAGCATGGTGGAAAAGACGTAAAGACACAGTCATCAAAGAACGTTGGTGAAAGGCAAATCAAGACGTTACCATATCATATCATAACAAGAACAAAAGAACAAAGATGCCAAATGACGTCGAAGCCAAAGAAGCAAAAATGACGTTAAGCAACCTTGATGACCAATACTTAGGGGGAGATTGTTGGGAACACGTTATTAATTATCAAGTATTGATCATAGATTGTAATAGGTTGCTTAGGCCTTTATGTTAGTTTTATGACTCAGCCTGTGTTGAAGGCCCATGGGCTGTGTCTATTTAGTTAGATTAATTAATATTGTTAATTAGGGCAAAAGCCCATCCTTGTAAGAAAACTATAAATACCTCCTCCCTTGTAGGGATAGGGTTGGTTGGTTAATTGAGATTATCATTTCATTATTATTAAGTAAACCTTCCACTCTCTTTCTCTCTCTAACTTTCTCTCTCTAACTTTCTCTCTCTAGATCTAGGTAGCTTATGTGATAAATCTAAGTAACAACATCAAGTCTATTGGAAAGGCACTCAATGGATCGGGAACAAGATTAAGAAGTTGGGGAAGTCAAGAGATTAGTCAATGCTAACTTAATTAGTATCACTAACTCAAGTAGTATTAAAGTATTATTAATGGGGTCTTGGCTACGACCATCTAACATTAACAAGTTTGAATTAACTTAGTATTTCTTACATGGCATTGATAACTTTGATTGGTTAATTAAGCTTAATGCTTGATTATTTTTATGGGCTTTATCTAGTTCATATCTTTTATTTTACATCTTTCTTGCATGCACTAGATGATCATATCTCTTGAAATATTGCATGCTTAATAGTGGCCTAAACTTAGATAATCACATGATCTTATTATTTGCTAGTTGTGGCTAGTGTTAGGAAAACTATGTGATTATTCTTTAGTGAATTGAGGCAATAGGATTTGTTGCAAATAGTTTCCCTAGGATTACCCATTTTGGCAGCCTAGATCCTGCAGAACTGGAAAAAATGTCAACTGCAGGTCACGGCACCACTAAATTTAGTGGTATCTTGGGTGATTTAGTGGTATCGTCCCTTGGGAAGACGTTTTTAATTGTTTGCTTCCACTTTTTGACCTTCTTTTCCTCAGAATCTGCAAATATGTGCTGATTCCAACACTCCCAAATCCCTAAACTCACCATCCTATCCATCCTTGCAAGCTTTGATTTGGCTATTTAAGCCCTTATCATGCATTGATCTTCATCAACATTCCACACTCATCATAAACTCACCATGTCTTCCACCATGGCTACCACCTCTCACAAAGCAAAGAAACCTAGGCTAAACATTAAACCATCTAATGAGATACTTCTCATTGATCTTATATTGGATGATGATGAAGATGTCCACACACCACTACCCTCAACCAATTCAACCACATCAATCTCTACACCTTTGGCTCCATCAAAATCCACTTCAACCAAGCCTACCTCATCATCATCTTCCACCATTAGGGCTACCACACCTTTACCTCCACCTAGTCCTCCTCAACCGTTAGCACTAACATTTACACTATCACCAATAACTCCTTTTGAGTTTGGGTCCAACTCCTCATCATCTTTCGCCTCCCGATCACCACAACCATTAATGGGTCATCCCATTTTTTATCCCTTAGAGCCACATAGCTTGAGTTGTGCATGCTGTCATCACAACCGAAATCTCATCTTCAACCTTAGGGATGAGTTGCACTTTAGGTTCTCCTACCTTTAACACCTCCTCACACCACCACAAGGACCCATCATACCACCTCCTCCACCAACCAATAACCCAAACAACTAAACATCTCCATGTTTAGTTTCCAAAATAAAAACTTAGGATCCCTTTTGTCATTTGAAGCAAATCTTAGGGCCTCATGACACTAAAGATTTCTGTATGCTTCTTGTAGTTTGTTTTCATTATTTTGTTGTTGTAGCCATACTTATGTATGACATTTATTTGTATGAATGAATGGGCTTTTTATGTGGTTGCTTTATTTTTTGGTGCTTGGCTACTTAGTCAAAAAAAATTTATTTGTGGTTGGATATTTTTCGTGATTGCTACATATTGTATACATGTCATCTAACTTTGTTTTGTAGCAAGAATCATTGCTAGATTCCTTGGTGTCCTCCAAACGAGGGGGAGTATACATCAAGGGGGAGCTTTGGCAACCTTTTTGCTTCGACAAAAAGGGGGAGAAATGGGATGTAAACTCATTAAAAACTTGTTAAAATTAATTTTATTTTAAAATGAGTTTAGTTTTTGTCATCATCAAAAAGGGGGAGATTGTTGATGCAAATAATGTTCTAAAAACGTTATTTATATCTTTCGATAACTTCACGTTTTGAGGATGACAAAATGTGAAAACACGTTACGTTAAAAATAACGTAAACAAGTTTTCAGTCGAAAGATCCCATTTCCACGCAAATCACTCTAGGTATGCGAAAACATATTTACAGCTTGACAAATGATCAAAGAAGTGAATATGTGTTTAAAAATTCACATTTTTAATGTGAGAAAACATTTTTTCAAAAATATACTTTACAAGTTATTTTTAAATAATTAAGAAATGTTTTATTGGAAAAATATGTTCAAATAACATAACAGCTATTTTCCCCCCTAAAATCAGCTCCAAACTTCCCCAAATAAACTTTCACCACTAAAGACAGAAAGAGGAGCGTTTTTGTCTGGCATGGTACCACGGTACCACTAAATTTAGTGGTACCGTTGGTGATTTAGTTGTTCCATGTACACATAACGGCTAGAATTTTTCTGCCTATAAATACCAGCCCTCTTCATAGTTTTTGGGCATCCTTTTTCACACACAACTTTCTGAGTTCAATACTCTTATCACATTTTCTCTTCTAGATCATTTAGTTTAGTTTTCTTTTGTTTAAAGAGTGATCCAATCATCCAACCAAGTGATCACCTTCATTCCTATACTAGTGCAAGAAAAGAACACAGGGTATCCAAGGAGATACAAAGTGTTGTAGTTGTAGTTAGTTCACTTGTAACATTTGTTACACACTTGTTGTATCTTGTATACATCAAGTTCATTTTTCTTTTGAGAGTTTTTCAGAGAAGATCATTGTAATCTTATAGAGATATTGAATATCTCTTGTAGCTTGTGAGCTATTGTATTGACCAAGTTGATCAAGGGTAGATAGGGTAGATTGAGTCAAGTGAGGGTTGATCATTGTGATCTTGTCAAGATCTTGGGGATCTCTTGTAGCTTGTGAGCTAGTGTGTTGATCAAGTTGATCAAGGGTAGATTGAGTCAAGTGAGGGTTGATCATTGTAATCTTGTCGAGATCTTGGAGATCTCTTGTAGCTTGTGGGCTAGTGTATTGCTCAAGTGGATCAAGGGTAGATCGGGTAGATCGATTCAAGGGTGTTGATTGTGTGAAGTAGAATGGATTGAGTAGATCGTGGTAGATTGGTGCTAGCTAAGATTAGCACTCAACATTTAGCTTAGTGTCAGAATTTAGGATAAGCGACGTTGTACGATTTTCTCCACCTGAAGGGAGGTTTGTTGACATAACGCTTGAAACTCTCGAGTGTGGTACTCGGTGAGTATAGTAGGGCGAAGAAGAGCTTTGTGACCGAACCACTATAAATCCCTTTGTCCTGGTTTGATCTTTCAATCTCTTTCCTTTACTTTCATTATTTACATTAGATAGTGTAGTTTAGTGTTCATATTGGTATTGATTGACTACACATAAGATTCGAATCAAAGTTTTTCAAAAGTAAGGTTTTGAAACAAATTAAAAACCGGTAAAACTATTCAACCCCCCTTCTAGCTTTCCACACAATCATGACTTCACAACCAAATTCACAGATCAAGTTACAAATGCTATCCTCTCAGTCCGATGTTGCTCAAGCCAGTTCCGACAATTGTCCGCCAATGCTCGTCAAAGGTTTGTATACTCAATGGGCAAATCGAATGCAACATCTTATCAAAGACAAACCCGACGGTGATCTTATCTAGAACTCCACTTAGAACGGTATGTTAATACAAATAATGTCAAAAACGTCATTTACATTATTCGGCCTCTATACGTTTTGATAATCATAAAATACAAAAACACGATACGTAAACTACATTTGATAAGTTCTTAACCGAGTAAAATCGTTTCGACAACGTATCGACTACAACATCACTTCATGTATGAATAAACACAATACCGACATTAGTAAAGTGATCAAAGATTTTATTTTCCCAAAACTTCACATTTTTATGTGACAAAACATTTTTAAAAAAGTATTTTTGTAATTAAAAAGAAATGTTTTATTAAAGAAAATAAATTTGAATTTCAAATTTTGCAACAGCTAGTTTTCCTGCCTAAAACCAGATAAGTTTTTCACCGGATAAACTTTCACCATATCAGGACAAAAATAGGAGCGTATGTAGGAACGGTCTCATAAACATGGTGACGGTCCCTTATATATACGGGAATCGTCCAACTTTAAGGGACCGTCCCCCGCTCCTCCTAGTGCCTATAAATACTACACTGTTTTCTTAGAAAAACCAACCCTCTTTGCACAAAAACATTCTGTTCTTTCTTCCTCCTTTCTTTGATCACTATAACGTGTCGGTATGTGTTTATAAGTGATCCCTTTACCCTCTATATCAAAGTGCAAGAGAAGAATGCTCGTATTCATCAAGAAACGAAGTGTTAGAGTCATCACACACAAACGTAACTTGTGTTACGATTCTCTTCTTCCCCCAAACTCTCTAAGTTGTATATATTATGGATCTGTGTATCCGACTTGTGTGTGAGTCGTGATTAGGTGTGTTAGGAGAAATACGGACAAAGTGTAAGTCTGTGAAGGGTTGTATCTAGATTAGGACTTTGTGTAAGTCGGTGTGTCGGCGTGCGTGAAGACTTGGACTTGGTATGAGTCCGAGAAGTGAAGACTAGGACCTAGTGAAGGTTCGTGAAGACTTGGATCGGGTGAGGATTCAAGTGGACGGGGTGATTTTCCGTGTGAAGATTTGGACGAGGTGATCATCCGTGTAAAGACGTGGATTGTGTGTAAATCCAAGTGGACATGAGTGCTTGTTCGTGTAGCCACATGGGCTTTTTGTAGATTGGTTCTAGCTAGGATTAGGACCCGACATTCCGCTTAGTGTCGTTAAACTTGGTGTAAGATTTGTGTACGGTTTGCTCCGCCAGAAGGGAGTATATTGACATAGTGATTTTGAACTCTCGAGTGTGGTACTCGGGGAGTGGAGTAGGGCGAAGAGTGAGCTTCGTGCCAAACCACTATAAATCTTGGCGTCTCCGTGTGGTTGTGTTTTTCCTTTATCCCTTGTCTTTACTTTACTTACTTTACATATTACTATTGTGTTTATAGATCTCACATAACTATTGAATCTAATGGTTTTTCAAAAAGAACTTAAAAGAACTAAAAATCTTTTAAAACGTAATTCTAAACGGTGTAACTATTCAACCCCCCTTCTAGTTTCTACAATTGGTATCAGAGCTAGGTTACTCAAGAGATTTAAAGTATATTGTACTTTAAAACTTGAATCGATCTATGGAGTCTGAAAGATATCTAGAAGGTCGTTCTTTGAAAGAACCACCATTTTTCGAGAACAATAATTTTATTGAATGAAAAATTATAGATTTGAAAGTTATGTGAAATCAATAGATCAAGATCTCTGGCATTTCATTTCAATTGGTGATTTTCAAATTTTGAAAATCAAAGTGATTATTTCAAAAGAAAGTTTTGTAAAAATAGTGAAGCTAAAATAATGATTTTTAAAGCCTTGCCGAGAGTTGAATATAAAAGAATATTTTTTTGTCAAACGGCAAATGACATTTGGAAAAATCTTTTAAACTTTCATCAAGGAAATAGTCAAGCCAAAGATAACCATATTGATCTTGAAAATACACATGAACAATTCGTCACTTCTGAAGACGAATCAATAGATAGATATTTAGATAGATTAAATACAAATTCTACTAGTTCAAGTGTTTTCAATGAAGGTAATTTCGCCAAGGACTATATGAGTAACTTACGAAGACAACTCATTGAATAATCTTGGAGTGATACGGATGAAGAAGACAACATGCCCTCTGAATGCGAAATATGCCAAAAGGTTGATACTTCAAGTGAGGTACACTCTGAAATAGAACACTTTTGCTATGACCCATTTATTCTAGAATTTTCAAAATTAGAAAATGAGTTTAAACATCTATGCAATATAAGTCGAAAAACATTTTCAGAAAATGAATCTCTAAAATCTTTTGAAAATAATTATGAAAAAGAAATCATTATGGTAGATAAAATGTCTAGACTTGAAAGTGGTATAGAAATTGATCTAGAATGTAAAGTGTGTCAAGACTACAAAAGTAAAAGTGAAAAGGTTAATGAAAGGGCTAATATACTAGCTAAATTTGAAAAGAGTTCTAAATCTCTTAAAGATTTAGTAAATAGTTAAAAGGCATTCGGAGATAAAATGGGCTTAGGTTTTAATTCATGTGAGTCATCAACAAGCAAGTCAAAGCAAATTAAATTTGTAAAACCTCTTAGACAAATCGAAAACTAGTTGTTTAGAAAACTAAGTGTCTTTAAAATAATGGTCATCATTAATGAAAGTCAAGAAAACCATCTCTAATTGAAATTGTCTATAAGTTGAAATAAAATGTAAAGGGATACTTTTGTTCTTTGTCGACATCCTCACCATGTGCATGTAAATACAATGGATGTCTTTGACTAACCATCTCGGACCCATGAGAAACTAGGTACCAAGTTTTCTTGCAAGTTATGTCTTTAGATGCACGAGGGAAGCAAACAATGGATATGAATGTAAGTTCTTATTCTCGACGTACGCGTGAAGACTCATCAATACTCAAATCTTGCATCACGCACAACACCTCTCATGGTAATGTATCCTTAGGAATAGCTAGCAGCAAAGGTACGCTTTCTTAAAACCTTGATTGTCTTGTTTGCTATATGCCTATCTGCTATGTGCTTATTTGTTATGTGTTTGCTTGCTATATGCTTATGTGCTACATGATGATTAAGTGTTAATAGTTGTAATATAAAAAATTTAGAATTAGACCTTATGTCTAAATGCTTATCCCCTTTGGGATCCAAGCAAATCTTTGGAGATAATGGTCTTACCACAACCATTATCAATATCCGACTACGCACGTCAATCAATCACTATGGATGATGCACACTCTTAACGTCCTCGACATCTCTTCTCTCTTCTATTTCTCGTCTACGACTTTTTCTTGTCTATTCTCGCCATAAACATGATTGACTTCTAGCCTACCCAATGCAAGTCTCGTATTTGATCCTCGTCCCATCTACATCTCTTCTATTACTTCTGTTTCGACTCTATTCCTACTCCACATTCAGCGTGTCGTCAACCTCCTTACTCGAAATGAGTCTCTCCTACTTCTTCTGTCTCGATTCTTCCCAACACACATTCCTCTAAACTACTCGTGCGTATTGTGTCTCCTCCATTTCCTCTATTCCGTGACTAGATTTCTAAATTCTTGTTTCTGAGAGTCCTCAACAAAATACCTTTTCTAAAAACTAATAATTGGAAAACCAGTCAAAATTTTCTATCTCTCAAAAACCCCTTATTGACGACGGTCCCTTAATAGGAGACGGTCCCATCAACGATCTCCTATAATTGAAGGACCGTCCCATGTTTTTCAAGGGTAACCCGTTTTCTTCACATTTGCAAATAACTAAAATCAATTAACTCTCCCTACAATAGCAGTGACGAAAACAAACCAAAACCACCCAAATCCTAAACTACCTTATTATAACTAAAATTAAAGATTTCAAGTTCAAGCATCATTAAACCATCATTTCTTCAAATCAACTATTGTAAGTCATTTCATCAAAATTTCTTCATAATTCAATTTTAGGGTTTACTAGAACATGAAATTTTAATTGGGGATCTTTAATTTTTCATATAATTCTTTGAAATTAACAACTAAACTTAACAATGTATAACCCTTATAACTCACCTAGATGTAGGAATTGTTCAATTGCATGAATTTTGAAAAAGGTCAAAACATTTGATAATCCCCAATTCAATTTGATGTAGTTAATCACATTTAGGAACGTAACAAAAACGCAATTAAACATTGTTAATACATATAAAAAACGTTTTCATAACCATGCATTAACACGGGTCAAATTTTTACAAAGTTTGGAATGACAAATAAAACTTAACTAAACCTTTTTCTATTAGTTTAAAACCGAAGTCATAAAATATGTTCTAACACACATTTAGATTCCAAAAGTTTCAATAGAATCATACCTACCACCCGACTTTGTCCAAAGCTTCAAAGATCTTGAGTCGGGCCACATTCATGAAGGTCGAACTATTGGTCCCTCATTTGCAGATAAGGAACGTATTGAGAGAGCCTTTCGAACAATAGGTTTTGATTGTCTACTCAATATTTATGAACCTATTTGTCCTCGTTTCATATTATAATTCCTTCGTGAAATCAAAATCAAACGTATCCAAGATAATTCAATATATCTTTGGTTTTAGGTATGTAACACCCCCAAAATTATCGCAGCGAAAGATTGTGTCACTGGGGTAGTACTCCATGGGTTACAGTACAAGTTACAGAAAAAGACTCTAAATGAGATGTTTTGAAATAAATTATCATTCGACTAAAATATCAGAGTTTACAAAGAGGTCCCACAAGTTTACAAAATGTACAACATAAAAGTTGTAAAGTTTTTCGAATGATAATATATGCATCGTCTTCAAAATATTTTTCCGTGCGCCTTCACATGCCAGCGAATTCCTTTTGAACCTGAAATAAACATGCTAAAAAGTCAACACAATGGTTGAGTGAATTCATAGGTTTATAGTAAAGCAGTTGATCACAAGATTGCAAGTTTAATAGACAGTGGATTATGTTGTTATAAACCCATAATTAGAAAAGCAGTATATTATTGCATCTAAGCTCATGGCACTCAAACTGACGGTATATATCAAAAATGATATATAGGATAATAATGGCCCCGTGAAGGTACTTGCCATATACCCAGAGTTACAAATATAGTACGTTTGGTTACTTATCCAGCTAACACAAACGGGACTCGTCAATCCCGACAGGCCTATCTACTATATTCGCGTTCACTCGCAAGTGATTAATGGTCCATGATGTGGGGGACTTATTGCATAAGGGAACTTAGACACAAGCAATAATACATTCAGTTCAGAGCACAGTTTTCAAACAATTGTGATCATAATAAAATTAGTAGCATGTGTCTCCCCCAAAGTAGTTCAAAACGAATAAAAGTAGGGGCTATGAACTCACCGTAGTGTTCAGTAGTAGATTATAGCAACAGATAGTGTATGGCGAGACCACGATCTTTAACTATGACCTACGAAAGTATAGTGATCGCGTCTTAGTATAATGTACAATATGAGTGTACAAGTATATGTAAAGTCACTGACTTGATTAAGATGTTGTACATATATCTTATGTTGAGTAAATGAGTGAAGCATCATTAAAATATGGTTTGGCTAGTAGCCTGTTATAAATAACTTCGTATTACCGTTCGGGCTATCCGAATCTAGAGGTCATGTAGTGAACGTATGAGGAGCCAGGACACTTTAATTCGTAAATCCACAACTCGTCGATACAACACTCCGAAGAGGCCTCTTATGATAATGAAACTCCCTACTATTGTAGTACTTATCATTTATAAGTAAAAGTATTTGACGAGACAAATGTCGTAGAAAAACATTTGTCGTGTATAAGTAAAAGTATTTGGTGTCAAAATGGTTTAGCGTAACACTTGTCAAGTATGTTGTGACGAAATTGCTAACGGCATTTCATAACTTTGTCAAAGTCAAGAAAATCAGTCAATTATTTGAACAAGTCTCAATGACAAGTTTCAGGTCATCAAACCCAAGCTAGCCGTGCGGCTAGACATACG
The DNA here is from genome assembly GCA_021014915.2 of Artemisia tridentata subsp. tridentata. NCBI lineage: Eukaryota > Viridiplantae > Streptophyta > Magnoliopsida > Asterales > Asteraceae > Artemisia > Artemisia tridentata. The sequence continues at coordinate 106,070,737 of CP139501.1, read as the reverse complement.
ACCTTGAGACAACAACCAAGGCCATAGCCATCGCTATGTCTCGGTTGTAAGGTCTTGAGACATCATCCTTGGCGGTGTCTCGGCCTCAAGAGGTCAAAATGCCATAAAGACTCTTGAGTCATGGCTACTTTTATAGTCTTAACATGTCCAGTTGGTTTTTATAGTCTACAGCCTTCGTTTTTCACTTTTAGGTTACGTGCTCGCGTGTTTTTGTATAAACATCATTCTGAGCATCTTTCTGGTTTTACACTTTCAGTGGTTAGGACCAGAACAAGGTGAAAATCGCATTTTAAAATCAGATCAGTGCACTATTTTTAAACTTGTGATTAAGTGCATAAAGTTGGGCAGCACTCTGCAGTCCCGCGGAAAAGGCCATATCTTGAGTTCTACAACACTTTAGGATGCGAGGCTTTTTCCTACGTTTAAGTTTATGTCTTAGCTTCATATCATAAAACTACGACAAGTTCCAGAAACGGCCAGAACTGTCCCGTTTTGTCCAATGAATTCTGTTAGTAAGATTTTGACATGTTTTACCTTTTTAGCTCTAGTTTATTCATCGGGATGAGTTATGAGGTGCGCCACCCGGCAAAACAACCACAAGACATAGCTCTACAGGCTTATCTTGTTTCCTTAACCTCAAAGTTTACTGAGATGATCTGTTTAATCATTCTTTGGGGCTGTTCTAATTTCCAGTTTCATAAGTCATACCTAGAGCTTGTCCTATTTTATATTCATGATTAAAACTTTATGTACAACCTCATATCTTGTCAAAATACATATAAGAATTTTACAAGGTATAAATTACATCAACAATAATAAAAGACTTAGGGTAGTGGTTCTTGGTTTTTAAATAAAAAGGTGTCCCAATCCATTTAAATAAAGATATTATAAATCATCCTACTTAAGAATTCCCGACAAAACACTCATACTTAACCAATGAGTTATGAGACGTCATAAGTGTTTTCGAGAGTACGGAATGAATGTTCACACTCATCTTCAGCGACGAGGAGTAAGATAATCAGAGAAAGCCAAAATAGCATTCAAAAGAGTTGATGAGTTCATAGTTATAAAATAGTTTTCTCACAATGTTTTAGAAATAACAGAGAGATCATTGTGCAACTCACAATGTCAGTAAAAATAAATAAGACTAATGTGTATTTCTCAATGTATGAGAAATAAATAAGACAATTGTGTGTCTCTCGATGTCTGAGATATATAAATAAGCAAGTTGTGTATCTCACAATGCCTGAGATATATGAGTAATCAAGTTGTGTATCTCACAATGTCTGAGATATATGAGAAATCAAGTTGTGTATCTCACAATGTGTGAGATATATGGGAAATCAAGTTGTGTATCTCACAATGTCTGAGATATAAGAATGGTAATTATATCAATTACAGTGTCTCGAGTAATTTCGTAGATCATCAAAAATTATGTATGATCGGGGAAATCTGGTTGTGCCGTAATGCCTTGGAATAGGCATACGCAGTCATATTTAGTCAATCGTTCATATAAACAGTCTGTATATAAAAAATACAGTATTGTGTTAAGGAGTAAGCATGGCGCACGGAATGTTGAAGACGATAATGAGTAACGCGAGTCTTAATGTAAAGAGTAATTATAGTCTAGGTTTAAATGCAACCTGGTTCTCTATAACTGTAGCTCTGATACCAATCTGTAACACCCCCAAAATTATCGCAGTGGAAGATTGTGTCTCTAGGGTAGTACTTCATGGGTTACAGTACAAGTTACAGAAAACGACTCTAAATGAGACGCTTTGAAATAAATTATCATTCGTTTAAAATATCAGAGTTTACAAAGAGATCCCACAAGTTTACAAAATGTACAACATAAAATTTGTAAAGTTTTTCGAATGATAATATATGCATCGTCTTCAAAATGTTTTTCTGTGCGCCTTCACATGCCAGCGAATTCCTTTCGAACCTGAAATAAACATGCTAAAAAGTCAATACAATGGTTGAGAGAATTCATAGGTTTATAGTAAAGCAGTTGATCACAAGATTGCAAGTTTAATAGACAGTGGGTTATGTTGTTATACATCCATAATTCGAAAAGCAGTATATTATTGCATCTAAGCTCATGGCACTCAAACTGACGGTATATATCAATAATGATATATAGGATAATAATGGCCCCGTGTAGGTACTTGCCATATACCTAGAGTTACAAATATAGTACGTTTGGTTACTTATCCAGCTAACACAAACGGGACTCGTCAATCCCGACAGGCCTATCTACTATATTGGCGTTCACTCGCAAGTGATTAATGGTCCATGATGTGGGGGACTTATGGAATAAGGGAACTTAGACACAAGCAATAATACGTTCAGTTCAGAGCACAGTTTTCAAACAATTGTGATCATAATAAAATTAGTAGCATGTGTCTCCCCCAAAGTAGTTCAAAACGAATAAAAGTAGGGGCTATGAACTCACCGTAGTGTTCAGTAGTAGATTATAGCAATAGATAGTGTATGGCGAGACCACGATCTTAAACAATGACCTACAAAAGTATAGTGATCGCGTCTTAGTATAATGTACAATATGAGTGTATAAGTATATGTAAAGTCACTGACTTGATTAAGATGTTGTACATATATCTTATGTTGAGTAAATGAGTGAAGCATCATTAAAATATGGTTTGGCTAATAGCCTTTTATAAATAACTTTGTATTACCGTTCGGGCTATCCGAATCTAGAGGTCATGTAGTGAACGTATGAGGAGCCAGGACACTTTAATTCGTAAATCCACAACTCATCGATACAACACTCCAAAGAGGCCTCTTATGATAATGAAACTCCCTACTATTGTAGTACTTATCATTTATAAGTAAAAGTATTTGACGAGACAAATGTCGTATAAAAACATTTGTCGTGTTTCGTTAAAGACTATTGGTTGAACTAAGTGTGGTGTCGAAATGGTTTAGCGTAACACATGTCAAGTGTGTTATGACGAAATTTCAAACGGCGTTTCATAACTTTGTCGAAGTCAAGAAAATGAGTCAATTAATTGAACAAGTCTCAATGCCAAGTTTCGGGTCATCAAACCCAAGCTAGCCGTGCGGCTAGACACACGACCTTGAGACAACAACCAAGGCCATAGCCATCGCTATGTCTCGGTTGGAAGGTCTTGAGATATCAGCCTTGGCGGTGTCTCGGCCTCAAAGAGGTCAAAATGCCATAAAGACTCTTGAGTCATGGCTACTTTTTTAGTCTTAACAGGGCCAGTTGGTTTTTATAGTCTACAGCCTTCGTTTTTCACTTTCAACTTACGTATTGGCGATTTTTTGTATAAAACATCATTCTGAGCAACTTTCGTGTTTTACACTTTCAGTGGTTCGGACCAGAAAAAGGAGAAAATCGCGTTTTAAAATCAGATCAGTGCACTATTTTTAAACTTGTGATTAAGTTCAGAAAGTTGGGCAGCATTCTACAGTCCCGCGTTAAAGGCCATATCTTGAGTTTTACAACACTTTAGGACGCGGGGCTTTTTCCTAAGCTTAAGTTTATGTCTTAGCTTCATATCATAAAACTACGAAGAGTTCCAGAAATGGCCAGAACTGTCCTTTTTTTCCAATGAATTCTATTAGTCAGATTTTGACATGTTTTACCTTTTTAGCTCAAGTTTATTCATCGGGATGAGTTATGAGGTGCGCCACCCGGCGAAACAACCACAAGACATAGCTCTACAGGCCTATCTTATTTCCTTAACCTCAAAGTTTACTGAGATGATCAGTTTAATCATTCTTTGGGGCTGTTCTAATTTCCAGTTTCATAAGTCATACCTAGAGCTTGTCCAAGTTTATATTCATGATTAAAACTTTATGTACAACATCATATCTTGTCAAAATACATATAAGACTTGTACAAGGTATAAATTACATCAACATGAATGAAAGACTTGAAAACTAAATATAATCTTACAAATTCTTGGATGGAAAACACCGAAAACCAAGAACCACTACCCTAAGTCTTTCAATCACCAACAATCTTTCAAGTCTTCAATCCAACTTGTTGTAGCCTTAATGAAACCTTGTACTAGTCTTCTACTTCAGCCTTTGGTCTTGTGTAACTCTTGTTGTGAGCTTGGAATCACCAAAGTAACTCTTGTATCAAAGTTTACATAATAAATTAGGAGGGTGTTTGGCTGTTGTTCGAAGCACACGAGAGGAGAAATAAAGTCACCAACTTTGTCTTAAAACCTTCACACAACTTGCTATAACCTTAAGAAAATCTTGTACTTGGCACCTCCAAACAACTTATCTTCAGCCCTAACTCTTGTGTAAGTCTTGTTTCAGCCAAATAATCATGAAATAAACCAAAGTACTATATAGAGGATATCAAGGTCTTCATCTTTCTTGAATAACTTGTATCTTGAATTCAAATAATGATGACAATGATAGTGATATGGTGTGCGGTGGGAGAGAAGAGAAAGAGAGATATTTCTCTTGTTTTCTATATGTTTTCTTTGTACTGAAGATAAGTGTGAGGTTTACATATGGATGTACATGTGTCTAATTGTAAAGATTTGAAGGCTTATCAATGGCCACGTGGCCTTTGTAGCTAACACATACACGCCACCTCAAAGCATAAGGTGGTTAGTGTATAACTTACATACTAAATATTGTTTCTACGGGGTATACTTTGGTCCCGTTAATTACTAATGTTAAGCCATTAAGTCCCAAAACTTAAAACATGGCAACACAAAAATGTAATACTTATAAAAATGTCAAAACTTATCAATATACTCTAACTAAGTATATTAGATGTGTGATAAGTTTAATGGAGAGCGTATACGTTGATAAAACCTAATAACGTAGGTTTGAGTACGCGTATTACGTAAAGAGTATAATGTTTACGTAAAAATAACAAAGTGGCAATAGTTCATATAAAATATGACTATTGGTGAAAATAGGGTATATTGGACACATAGAATTATCATAGTCTTGTGTTGGTCGCGAGGAAAGTTTACACGATTAAACTTTCATAATTAATAGAAGTAATAATATTAAATAATAAAAGTAATATTATTTAATACAAAAGTAGTTATAATTAACATTAAATAGTTAATTATAGACAGAGGTGAACGAAGACGTTCAGAGAATAATAATTCAAAGAAGAGTGAATTATTTAACTTGGAATATTACCGGTTACAATACTTTCTTTTAAGTTACGGTAAAAGTTAAATAGTCAAAAGTCAAAAGTCAAAGGGCAAAATAGACATTTTACCTTATGAAATTTTTATGGGTTGCTACAAGGTAGGTCAGTACACATTATCCTTGACTCTTGAGCAATTTGCTCAAATCCTTGGACTTCCAAATTGTGGGCAATGTGCCTACACGGAAGAACCTGAGCTTGACACTCTACTTGAAAATCGAGAAGAGGATGGTCCATATCGCTCATACATTCCTTCTTCAACTAAGCTAATCAAGTCACTCTATAATTCATCTAATACCCTTCATCCTAATAAAATTCGTATAACTGAACTTCGTCAATCCCTTCAACCTATGGCAGTCATCTTACGTGAGAATGTATTTTGTCTTGTAAGGGATAGTGAGTATGTACCGGCATGTTGTGCTCACATGCTTTACTGCATTCTTACTAGACAACCTTACAATCGTGCATACTTCTTTGCTATGCGAATTATACATCTCAAGGACCATAACGATAAGTTAATGCCCTATGGGATGTTTCTTACTCGGCTCAATAACTACTTCATGAGCTCCTACCCATACCTCCAAGGTACTCAATATCGCTATTTTGATCGAGTCATGGATTCTGTAACTGAATCAAATATATCATCATTCCTCAACCCCGAAATATTACCAATTGATGATATACTAGATGAGGAATTAATTTTGTATCGAGAGAGACACATCAGGGGAGACTGAGGTCAGTGGACAAAGACATCTTAAAGTTGCTTAATGAATATAGGAGACAAGATGAATAAAGAAAAGATGTTTCTTAAGCATTTGTATTATGATTTTGTAGTTTATGTTATTACGTGATTACTCTAGTCTTGGTATGCATGCTTCTTATTTGACGTAGTTGAATTGTGATTTATTTGACATTTATTTTGATCATACTAAATGCTCTCTTCTTAATAGCATAATTATCTCTTAGTCTTTGTGTGAAATATAGTTATTCTGCAAAAATCTGAACTGATAGATAGTATGTTAGTTACAGGATTGCAGAAATGAAAAATAGGGAGGAAACCTGGCGACCTACTGGTGCCTAGGGACGACGGTCCCGGACATTTAAAGGACCTTCCCCTATTTAAGGGACCATCCAACGTAGGTCACGGGTTTCTGGACTATTTCTTCCATCCTGCAATCGTTGACCCTATTGCATGTTTATCACAACCATTTCCATGTTTAGTTATGTTAGTACAAATATTACGATACTTAAACTAAACGGTTTCTTCGGCTTTAATAATGACAAACATGTAACTTGTAATACATAACGTAAAATGTGCAAGTTACTTGTAAACACAAATCATCAATGCATACTTACATCAACACCTCCCGACGTCTCAAGTATGCTTCAACGAAGTCATAGATTTCCATCCCGACGTAAATCACTCAAGGTATGGACAAACAAATCTGCTACTTGACAAATGATCAAAGGATTATATTTTTCTAAACTTCACATTTTTAATGTGACAAAATATTTTTTCAAAAATATATTTTACAAATTATTTTTTAATTAAAAAGAAATGTTTTATTTTGAAAAATAAGTTTAAGAATCCTAACAGTCAATTTTCCCCCCAAAGCAGCTCCAAACATTCCCAAATAAACCTTCCCCACTAAAAACTAACGGAGGAGCGTCCACGGTACCACTAAAGTACCGACGGCTCCACTAAATTTAGTGGAGCCGTCTGACAATTAGTGGAGCCATGCCTTTGTAACGGCTAGTTTTCCCCTTGCCTATAAATAGTGGACCATTTTACACTTCCAACTTGTTTTTTCCAGTCAGTTTTTTCTGGTCTAATCCCTCCTCACTTAGATCACTTTCTTTGATCATTTAGAGAGTCTTAGTTTGTTTAAGATTGATCCTTTCATCCCACCAAGAGATCCTCTTCATTCCACTTCTAGTGCAAGAGAAGAACACAAGGTATCCAAGAAGATACAAAGTGTTGTAGTTGTAGGTAGAGCACCTGTAACATTTATTACACACTTGATTGTATCATAGTATACATCAAGTGTATCTTTTTTTTTGAGAGTCTGTGAAGGAAGATCATTGTGATCTTATAGAGATATTGAATATCTCTTGTAGCTTGTAAGCTAGTGTGTTGATCAAGATGATCAAAGGTAGATAGGGTAGATTGAGTCAAGTGAGGGTTGATCATTGTGATCTTGTCAAGATCTTGGAGATCTCTTGAAGCTTGTGGGCTTGTGTGATTGATCAAGAAGATCAAGGGTAGATTGGGTAGATCGAGTCAAATGGGAGTAGATCATTGTGATCTAGTCGAGATCTTGGAGATCTCTTGAAGCCATTGGGCTTGTGTGATTGATCAAGTGGATCAAGGGTAGATCGGGTAGATCGAGTCAAGTGGGAGTAGATCCTTGTGATCTTGTTGAGATCTTGGAGATCTCTTGTAGCTTGTGGGCTTGTTTATTGATCAAGAGGATCAAGGGTAGATCGTGGTAGATTGGTGCTAGCTAAGATTAGCACTCGACATTTAGCTTAGTGTCGGAAATTGGATAAGCGACGTGGTACAGTTTTCTCCGCCTGAAGAGAGCTTGTTGATTAGTGAAGTAACTCTCGAGTTGGGTACTCGGGGAGTGGAGTAGGGCGAAGAGGAGCTTCGTGACCGAACCACTATAAATCATAGTGTCCGATTTGCGCCTTCTTACTTATCTCTTTACTTTCATTTTATTCTTTATCGCTTTATATTTATATTTGCATTGCGTTTATGCTTGTGTGGCTAGTTGCTTATGTTATGTTGATTATGTATGTATCATGGTTTGATTGTGCTTGTGTTGTAGTTTAATTTATTCATCCCTAGATGTTATGTAATCATTGTTAACACTTTTCATATTACGTCACACATGATCGGGTGTTTGATACAAAAAGATTTTATGTTTTTAAATGGAAACGTATTCACCCCCCCCCTCTACGGTTTCCACAATTGGTACCAGAGCCACGTCGCTCAAAATTTTAAAACAAATGGTTTTCAAAATTGAGTACGATCCATGTATCAAATTACCTATGAAGGTGATAAAATATGAAAAGTATTTAGTTGCTTAATACTTACAAGTTTTGTTGTTAAGTATACTTTGTCATACTAGCTTGAAGGTTTTCTTAAACCACTAAAAGAATAGAGTTTGTAAGTGTCCGGTCATGTCTATAGAACGAGTCGTAAAATGATGCAGTCGGTTTTGTTCAATACTGTAATAACAGGTACGGTACCGTTAAATACAACGTATGGTACCATTAAATACGTACGGTACCGCTAAATTTAACGGTACCTTCGTTTGTTTTTCAGAATTGCGTAATTTTTAAAAATTCGTATAAAATCAACCGTAAGTCCGTAGGAGTCGTGCCACCTATCGTTTTAAACGTAATTGAGTCTACTTTCATTTAAAAATATTTTTAGAAAATGATTGTAAAGTAAAATTTATGAGAGTCTTTGATTCGTAACAGAGAGTCTTTTCCGGTCATGTCGATTGCACAAATTTTTTGTCAAATTAAAAAAAGAACATCACACATTGATGTATTCATATTTTTCAAAATGTTGATCAAATTTTGAAACGGGGTAGAAAATACTTCATTTTCAAATAAAATCAAGCTAAGTGTACATTGTTATACTTAATACACAAAATGACGATAAGTATTTTTGTGTGTTATGCTAAATGACTATTTGTTTTTCTTCGTGTCTTAGTATTGTTAGTTAATATTTTTGTATGCTTATTGTTATCTTTAGTTGAGCTAATTTTATCTATAAGCATAAGTGGCTTTCATGCCTTGTTGCTATTTGTTTATTATAGTTTTCCAGTTTATGCATTTATAAGTCTCATGCTAAATCACATGCACTATATTGAGTAATTAGTTTGAATTGCATATAGGCATAGGCCATTTTTCTTGCATATGTTGCAAGTTTTTAAAATAGTTTAGTAACTTTCTTAGGAATAGAAACTAAGTTGTTTGATCATGTGTGTCGAAAGATATTGTCTTACACAATTACTTTTCCAAAGGTTTAAGTATAAAAAGTATATCACCCCAAAATACTTAACTCTTTCATAAAATCCGTAACATGATCTCTAAAACTTTACATCATTTTGTCTTGCTTGACCATGGGTTGCCTAAACAAGATAAAGGATCATATTAATACATTAGTATTTAAGTAAAAAAAAATTGTATTAAACTTGTATTGATCCAACACACATACAAAATGTTTTAAACATTTAGTATTTTATGTATGTTGTATAAAAATAGTTAAGATAATTATTTTTATACTAATGAGGCGTCGAGAAACAAAGAATATTATACTTAATAATATGAATAGTTTTTCGCAAATAAAATTAAATGACATTATCGAAGTAGTAACTTAATATGTCATTAACCTCACACATACAGCTAGTATTAGAATAAATGGAACACATTCCCTAAAGTTTTATTTTCTTTTTAAAAGGAGTGATCGTGGGGGTTAAGAAAAATTTCGAGTACATATCAATTCATTATTCAAATTATGATTTATATCATTATCGAATCTAATTGACAAGTTTTCGAGTGTGGACATGAAATTAGAGTCATTATTTGTCTAGCTTCAAGATAACATCAAAATATGATGAAATATATTATCTTGAATCTACATACTCAATCACACTCGATTGTTATGAAAATAATGACGTCCTCTCAAGACGAAAATAATATGCATCGGATCATAACTCACACTTGTGTTGAAGATGCTATATTGAGTCTTCTTTTCCAATAGTTGTGTTCCAAACTTTAAACTAATATGTTTAAAAGATGCTTAAAATACACAACTAAGTAGGATTGACAACTTGGATGTTTCATCCGAAATATACAAATAATTTACATTGCAATGCAATTAGTAAATGTGTCATTTCCGAAAAACCAAACACGAGCAAACAAACAACATATGTAAACTTTGCTCATGAACGACTCAAAACTTAAAGTCACATGTCTAGTAAAAGTGTCACAAACAATATGTTATTAACTATTATGTAAGTCATCAATCTTTGAGAATATCACATGTATTTCTCTTATCAAAAGATTGACAAAGGATAATTTATATCCTATGCATCTTATTTTCTTTGTAACATGAATGGTTATGTTACAAGAGAATACATTGCATCCTGTTAACAAATGTAGGATATTAGAGTTGAATAATAACCTAATATGACATGTGTCATTGCATAAGCAAGTAAAATTGGTCATACACTAAAATACTTGTTTCACTAAGCATTCGTAAGAGTGATAAGTTTCCTCTTAGAAAAGCATATTTGTTGAAACATACAATATGTCTCATTTCAAATATAATACACACAAGATCTAATAAGGTAAATAACCTTTACTAGATTCTTTTCTCAAGATATGCAAAGGAGCATTCTTGAAACACACATGATGTAGTAGATTCTACATTGTATCACATTAGAGTGTCTCTTGGTTCTAGGAAACCAAATCATGTTAAAATAACATGCAACAACTCAACTAATAAAGTTGTTATCCAAGAGATCATAAAATGCACCATCTCCACCAAATAACCTCTAAATCTCAAACGTCGCTTGCCTTTGTTAGTAGTTATGTAAGACATGTCATTTCTTAACCGACTTTCAAACTATGGTTAGTTGAGTCATATTAGGCCATGTATTAGCGAAATAAGCTAATATAATCATTGCTATACTTCGATAGGCAAATATAGGAATTTGAATTTTTCTAACATGAGAATGACTACTGGAGAACCTATCGCACTAGAAATTCAATTTGACATAACGGTTGAATTGCTTACAGGAGAGAAGTTGGGTTCGTGGTATAACCCGTAAAAATGGTCGTGTTTAGCCTGAATTGAGCACCACTAGTGATCGTCTCATACTCATTCTCTAACTTGAAAATTTTTCATTCCTACATTTGACTAGAGATAGTTTACAATGGTAAACTTTATCTCCCGTTAGTATTTCATTTTGAACAAGCAGTAATTAGGATCTTCCTTAGTAAACCTAGATTGCTTGCATCCCACATATGTGTTTCAAAATGATAACATGTTCTCCTAAGATATGATTAAATGTCTTCCTGATCTTAAATCCTAAATGATTATCATGTCTTGCATGATGTTAGCATTTACTCCCTATGTGCATTTTACATGATTTGATCGTAAATTTTGCACCCACACTATGTCCTTTTGACACATTAGTAATTAGGTATGTCTATCACTATGAACCCTTGGAAGTCATAGAGTCATACACTAGTGTCAAAACCTATAAGTTAAAGTAGTCGCGAAGTTGTCCTAATTCCCTAGTCATCACTTCGCCTTCTTCCAAGTAATACACCCTTTTGTCATGGGAAGGTTAGATACAAACCTAGTAGAACTCGGAGTAGGTTTGACAACTTAAATATTTCATTCGAAATATTCAAGTAAGTTTAACTTGCGATCGCAATTGTTAAATGTCATATCCGAAACATCATATTCAAGCCTTTTAACAACATATGTTAAAATGCTCATCCAAAAGCTAAAAGCTAACATCAACCTTTGGGTGACAAAGGACTCACGAGTTACTATATAAGTGATCAGTAGTTCCTTTCATCCTCGTGTGATTATACACTTCTTAAGATCCCAAACCCTGCTGCTAATCAGCACCATAGGTCTTGCTTTACGCCTTCCAAAACCCCGTGAAACACTCGCGTGCGAAGCACATCAAAATCCGTAAATCAACCAAACCTCTCAAACAAGAATCCTCTAACCATCTTCGTCTAGGTCTAGGAATGATGGAACATATTCCATAAATCTTATGACTATTTAAATATTTCACTGGAAATATTAAAGTCATCCCTCGTACCCCTCTTATGACTACTTGAATATTTCACTGGAAATATTGTAGTCATCTCGTGCGTCTCGTCTCATGACTCTTTAAATATTTCACTGGAAATATTGAGTCATTCTTGAAATCCCTCTTATGACTACTTAAATATTTCACTGGAAATATTGAAGTTATCCCTTACGTCTCGTCTCTTGACTTTTTAAATATTTCACTAGAAATATTAAGTCATTCTTCACATCCCTCTTATGACTACTTGAATATTTCACTGGAAATATTGTAGTCATCTCGTGCGTCTAGTCCCATGACTCTTCAAATATTTCCCTGGAAATATTGAGTCATTCCTTACGTCTCATCTCATGACTTCTAAATATTTCACTGGAAATATTAAGTCATTCCTCACGTTCCTCATATGATCACTTGAATATTTCACTGAAAATATTGAGATCATCTCTTCTATTTCGTCTCATGACCTTTAGATATTTCACTGAAAATATCAAGTCATTCCTTGCGTCTCGTCTCATGACTTTTTAAATATTTCACAGAAAATATTAAGTCATCCTTCACATCGCTCTAATGACTACCTATGCCTTTCCTCGGAAATATAAAAGTCATATCTTCTCCTCTACCGTTCAAAGAATTTATTAGGTATAAATTCTCTCCACGTGTCAAAAAATCTCACTAAATCAGCGAGATCTATTCGTAAAACCCTCTTAAATTCCAATGACAACTTAAATATTTCATCCGAAATATTTAAAGTATATTTAATTTGTGAAATGCAACTAAATGTCATCCCTCGTTCCCGATCAACGTTCATCGAATCCCGTTGGATTCATTCATAAAAGAATTTATTCGATATAAATTCCTTTAATCTAATGTCCAGAAAAATCACAACATATGTGAAAATTTCTTTCTGGGTCAAAACTGACCTCAGTAGGTCACGGTACCCTTAAATAGGGGACGGTACCGCTAAATTTAACGGTACCGTCAGACCGTTGTCTGCTGAGATAGCTTATTTTGTTTTCAATTCTCACTGTTTCAAAAGCACTTTCGAAACCTACTCGATGTAGTCTTGAACCAGAACCGACTTCTATCATAATAGATTCTATTTATCTTCTGATTCCTTAGCCTTTTCCTTTTCATTTCTGCATGGTACTAAACACTACCAAATCTTCCACGTCCCACTCATCTTTCACACACTTCAAACGAAGAACCGCTAGGATACGTTGAGATAACCCTTCTTCATCAATATCGATAACCCCACCAGAACCTTATCACTAACCTCACAACCTTGAAGATTTTATCTTCTTATCCCTTAGGATATCTCCACGTGATCACATGCCTCATCATATGAATGTTCTATGAATATTCACAATGATTGAGAAGAGCTACGTGACTTCAAAGGTGAAGTTCATTGTATGCTATCCCCCACTTGTCATGACGTTACTAAGCTCATCGCTTCCGTCAACATTTGATCTTTCACATCTTGTCCGGATGGTCATAGATTAAGGGGGAGCGAAAACACACTCATACAGTCTTTCACCAAACACTTTCAAGAACACACAAATGTGGTTCTTATTCCCTAGAAAACTTCCCTTTAGTTGCCCAGAACTAGGTTGCACAGAAAAATTCGTGACCTCCAGGTCACGGTACCGTTAAATAGGCCACGGTACCGTTAAATTTAACAGTACCGTGTGGTATTTAGTTGTACCGTGCCTATGTTTAACGAATTTTCACTGTTTCCTCTAGATCCCTGCATCCCTAACCTTAAACCTGCAAAATTTTGCAAAGTCACATACACCCTAAGATTTCCTCACTACACCATAGGACACCACCACCAACTTTAGTTCGAATCCCACAACTCTTGCCTATATAAGGCCTCACCATTTCAAGCTTATCTTGCATCTCATCTTCACACTCAACCCTTATAACTAAACTTCACTTCTGACAGTGATATTTAGTTTCAAAACCTTCAACCCTTACATCAATCCAACTCAAACCCTTTAGCTACACTTTACTCTTGACGGTGATAGTTAGTCTAAGAACCTTCAACCCATCAATCATCACACTCAAACCTTACAACTATTCCTCACTTTGGATAAGTGATAGTTAGTTCAACAACCTTCAATCCTCACAATCACACGAAACCCTTCATGCACCAAATTATCTCTAACACACAACTAGGATCATCCAAACTAGGAATCTAGAACTTTGTTACCTCAACCCGTTAGAGATATCCACCCCCAATCCTGTTAGGATCACATACACATTTTCTTTTTCTCTTTTGAAATATATCATGCATCTCATTGTCAGTACAAATGATATATTAATCTAAATCATCCTTTCCCACCTTTCCTAAAAGGGAAAAACCAACACTCTCCCACCTTATGGAATCATTTCCATTCGCATCTAGGTGTTTATCATTCACATTTTCATTTCTTTTGGTATAACCTCTATCGAGTCTACTTTATGGCATGACTTGACATAATAGTAATCATTTAGAGTATGTCTGATCAACAAACTATCCTTTACATCAATCATCTTAGGTAGATGATTATCTTGTTCAAAATGTTTGATAGAACTTGCCTTCCTACTGAAAACTTGGAAGAAGTCATTTTGTGTGTCAGTCAACGAACGAATCTCGTTCTTGTTAGTGTGATTGATTGAACAATTACACCTTAGGTTGTCGGTCGGATTGTGACACTTACGTGTTAACATAGTTTAACCCTTGCATGTCTTGCTATGTGTATTCTATCCCTATAATGCTGCTCCTATTCTTTTATATATTATGTTGCACGAAGCTAACCCTTGATGTAGGAAAAGCCTTTGTAAAATTTGGTCCATGGATCCACTAGATACTAAGGTAAATAAACAAGGGGATTAAGTCACCATATGGGAGCATTGAGCTAGGGGAGCTCGGGAGTATTTGAATACATAGCACGGAGTCTTTCTAATGATGGTGATAGAAGACTTCACTGGGATGATGCAAGCTCACCTTTCTGGGGAGAAAGGAAAGTAGTGCAATAAGGGGGAGTAGGGAGTGAATTCAAGGGAGCGCTCGAGGCAACTACCTTTTTTATTCGAAAAAAGGGGGAGAAGGGAGTGTAAACAGGTAACTTTTAAATTTTACTATGTGTTACGGTTTACATATTTGTCATCATCAAAAAGGGGGAGATTGTTAGTGCAAATATTACAATATTTAAACTAAACGGTTTCTTCGGTTTTAATAATGACAAACATGTAACTTGTAATACATAACGTAAAATGTGCAAGTTACTTGTAAACACATCCCTCCGTTAGAAAAAAAAGATTTGGATGTATAAGAGATAACGGAGAAACGCTTAACTTTTATGGATATCCTGTTATTCTTTTGACCATTTATAAAAATCCATAAACGTTCAGACCTTGAAACCATTTTTAAATGAAACTATACTCAATTACCTTCGAAACGCCGGGTGGCACGACCCGTGATGACTTACGGTTTGAAAGATATGATTTTCCAAAAATTGCCAAAATCTGAAAATCGCTCCCAACCGCCGGTTGGGCTTCTCAGAAAAGTCCTAGCCGCCCGGCTGGAGTTCCAACCACCGGCTGGGCCTTCACAGGAATGGACGAAAACGAAAAAAATGGACGAAAACGTAAAAAAATGGACGAAAACGAAAAAAATCGAACAAAAACGAAAAAAATCGGACGAAAACGAAAAAAACCAGACGAAAACGTAAAAAAACAGACGAAAACGTAAAAAATCGGCCAAAAACGTAAAAAATCGGACGAAAACGTAAAAAATCGGACGAAAACGTAAAAAAACTGACGAAAACGTAAAAAAACTGACGAAAACGTAAAAAATCGGACGAAAACGTAAAAAAACAGACGAAAACGTAAAAAATCGGACGAAAACGTAACAAAGGACTAACGGTGCAAATAGACTTAACCATAGGACTAACGGTGCAAACATTTTCTATCTCGTTAGGAGATAACGGAGAAACGCTTTGCACCGTTCGTCCTCGCGGATGTATGGTGTTTAACTTTTACTAACGGAGGGATGTATAAGTTAGAAAAAAAAGATTTGGATGTATGGTGCGAAATTGGGCAAACCACAGGGATGTATTTTGCAGTTTACTCAATGTTTTATTTTGAAAACTAAGTTTAAAAATCCCAACAGTCAATTTTCCCCTCAAAACAGCTCCAAACATTCCCAAATAAACCTTCCCCACTAAAAACAAACGGAGGAGCGTCCACGGTACCACTAAAGTACCGACGGCTCCACTAAATTTAGTGGAGCCGTCTGACAATTAGTGGAGCCGTGCATTTGTAACGGCTAGTTTTTCCCTTACCTATAAATAGTGGACCATTTTACACTTCCAACTTGATTTTTCCAGTCAGTTTTCTCTGGTCTAATCCCTCCTCAGTTAGATCACTTTCTTTGATCATTTAGAGAGTCTTAGTTTGTTTAAGAGTGATCCTTTCATCCCACCAAGAGATCCTCTTCATTCCTCTTCTAGTGCAAGAGAAGAACACAAGGTATCCAAGAAGATACAAAGTGTTGTAGTTGTAGGTATAGCACTTGTAACATTTGTTACACACTTGATTATATCATAGTATACATCAAGTCTATCTTTCTTTTGAGAGTTTGTGAGGGAAGATCATTGTGATCTTATAGAGATATTGAATATCTCTTGTAGCTTGTGAGCTAGTGTGTTGATCAAGATGATCAAAGGTAGATAGGGTAGATTGAGTCAAGTGAGGGTTGATCATTGTGATCTTGTCGAGATCTTGGAGATCTCTTGAAGCTTGTGGGCTTGTGTGATTGATCAAGAAGATCAAGGGTAGATTGGGTAGATCGAGTCAAGTGGGAGTAGATCATTGTAATCTTGTCGAGATCTTGGAGATCTCTTGAAGCCATTGGGCTTTTGTGATTGATCAAATGGATGAAGGGTAGATCGGGTAGATCGAGTCAAGTGTGAGTAGATCCTTGTGATCTTGTTGAGATCTTGGAGATCTCTTGTAGCTTGTGGGCTTGTGTATTGATCAAGTGGATCAAGGGTAGATCGGGTAGATCGTGGTAGATTGGTGCTAGCTAAGATTAGCACTCAACATTTAGCTTAGTGTCGGAAATTGGATAAGAGACGTTGTACGGTTTTCTCCACCTGAAGGGAGCTTCTTGATTAGTGAAGTAACTCTCGAGTTGGGTACTCGGGAAGTGGAGTAGGGCGAAGAGGAGCTTCGTGACCGAACCACTATAAATCATCATGTCCGGTTTGCGCCTTCTTACTTATCTCTTTACTTTCATTTTATTCTTTATCGCTTTATATTTATATTTGCAATGCGTTTATGCTTGTGTGGCTAGTTGCTTATGTTATGCTGATTATGTATGTGTCATGGTTTGATTGTGCTTGTGTTGTAGTTTAATTTATTCATCCCTAGATGTTATATAATCATTGTTGACACTTTTCATATTAAGTTACACTTGATCTGGTGTTTGATACAAAATGTTTTTAAGTTTTTAAATAGAAATGTATTCACCCCCCCCCTCTCTACGGTTTCCACAAGTTAAACAAATATAAGTGCCATAATTTAAACTCCTCTTTTCTTCTTCTTCATCACCATCTTTCCTCTTCACTTCATCTTCTTCATTCTCCACAATGGGCTCTTCCTCAACCTCATTGTGTTTCCCAAACAAAAGGCCTAAAATCATTATCATACCACCACAAACCAACTTCATTGACCTCACTCAATAAGACACTACTCCTTCTCCAAAATCTCCACCATTATTTCCACAAGCACCAAGTGCACCAATGAAAATTTCATCCACAAATGGAACATCCTTCTCTTCTTCTAGACCATCATCCTCAATTCTCAACTTTCATTGGTAACTTCTCACCTTATCTTGGAGACTTGTCACCACAACCAAAAAGCTCACATCCGCTTCCACCAAATACCTCATTGTCTCTATCACCAAATGGGCCTTTGGATTACACTCCTTCTACCTCACCACCATCTCCAATCATGGGGTTTCACATTCCCTACAACTTTGTGAACAACCACACCATGGGTTGTGCATGTTGTTTTCACAACTTCAATCTCATCTCCTCCCTAAGAAGTGAGCTCCACTACATGTTTGGCCACATTGAGCACCTTATTTCTCAACCCAATGTGCAACCAACTCCTCTTGCAACCATGCCACCTTCGGCTCCACCAACCTTTTCACCATCTTATTCTCCACCTTCTAACTAAACATCTCTATATGTTTAGTTAAATAATCAAATGAGCATCTTTTGGGCCAAGCATGTTCTAGGAACTTAGTTGTGTCTCTATAAAATAGCTTGTAGTTGAGTTGTGTGATGTATGCTTTTAATCATGTATGCTTTGATGAATGAATGTTTTATGTTTAATGAAATCCATGCTATTATTTTGTGATACTTGTGATGGTTGTCTTTAAAATGTGTAATATTAACAAACCTTAAAATGAGAAAATACTAAAATCACAACATTTCGTCTAAACCACACCCACTGGTGGCGGTCCCTTATACAGGGACGGTCCCCAATATTTAAGGGACCGTCGGTGTATATTAAGGACCATCCCTAGTCAGTGTTTAAAACTCTGATTTTTCTTCTCTGCATTATCTGCTTCATGCTTAATCTATCTGATTTCACTCTCCTCTCATCATTTCTTCTTCTCCTATCTCCTTCTATCTATCTTAATTCTCTTCTCAACCCCTCTCATTCTTATATATGTATGTGTATGTGCATCATACTCTAACTTGTTTTTGTAGCACAACACCATAGCTTGATTCCCCGATGCCCTCATCTACGGGGAGCACTAAGCAAGGGGGAGCATTAGTACCATCGATTTCTTTCTTCTCTATACATTGACGAAGCCTTTTTGATTCTACAAAAAGGGGGAGAAGTAAACGAAAACTCATTAAAAACTTATTAACAATATAATTTTACCTAACATGAGTTTATATTTTGTAATCATCAAAAAGGGGGAGATTGTTAATACGAATAATGTCGAAAACATCATTTGCATTATTCGATCTCTATACGTTTTGATAATCACAAAATATAAAAACACGATACGTAAAACTACATTTGATATGTTTTTAACCGATGAAAATCGTTTCGACAACGTATCGACTACAACATCACTTCAGGTATGAACAAACACAATACCAACATTAGTAAAGTGATTAAAGATTTTACTTTCCCAAAACTTCACATTTTTATGTGGCAAAACATTTTTACAAAAGTACTTTTGTAATTAAAAAGAAATGTTTTATTAAAGATAATAAATTTGAATTTTAAATTTCCCAACAGTTAGTTTTCCCGCCTAAAACCAAATAAGTTTTTCACCAGATAAACTTTCACCACATCAAGATAAAAATAGGAGCGTATGTCGGGACGGTCCCGTAAATATGGTGACGGTCCCTTATATATACGGGACCGTCCTCCGCTCCTCCTCGTGTCTATAAATACTTCACTGTTTTCTTAGAAAAACCAACCCTCTTTGTACAAAAACATTTTATTCTTTCTTCCTCCTTTCTTTGATTACTATAAAGTGTCGGTATGTGTTTATAAGTGATCCCTTTACCCTCTATATCAAAGTGCAATAGAAGAACGCTCGTATTCGTCAAGATACGAAGTGTTAAAGTCATCACACACAAACGTAACTTGTGTTACGATTCTCTTCTTTCCCCCAAACTCTCTAAGTTGTATATATTGTGGATTTGTGTATCCGACTTGTGTGTGAGTCGTGATTAGGTATGTTAGGAGAAATACGGACAAAGTGTAAGTCTGTGAAGTGTTGTATCTAGATTAGGACTTTGTGTAAGTTGGTGTGTCGGTGTGCGTGAAGACTTGGACTTGGTGTGAGTCCTAGAATTGAAGACTATGAACTGGTGAAGGTTCGTGAAGACTTGGATCGGGTGAGGATTCAAGTGGACGGGTGATCGTCCATGTGAAGATTTAGATGGGGTGATCATTCGTGTGAAGACTTGGATTGTGTGTAAATCCAAGTGGACAAGAGTGCTTATTCGTGTAGCCACGTGGGCTTTGTGTAGATTGGTTCTAGCTAGGATTTGGACCCGACATTCCGCTTAGTGTCGCTAAATTTGGTGTAAGCTTTATGTACGGTTTGCTTTGCCAGAAGGGAGTGTGTTGACATAGTGATTGTGAACTCTCGAGTGTGGTTCTCCGGGAGTGGAGTAGGGCGAAGAGTGAGCTTCGTGCCGAACCACTATAAATCTCGGCGTCTCCGTGTGGTTGTGTTCTTCCTTTATCTCTGGTCTTTACTTTACTTACTTTACATACTACTATTGTGTTTATAGATCTCACATAACTATTGAATCTAATGGTTCTTCAAAAAGAACTTACAAGAACTAAAAATCTTTTAAAACTTAATTCTAAACGGTAAAACTATTCAACCCCCCCCCTTCTAGTTTCTACACGGTCCTTATGTATGAAAGCTTATCAATATTCCTGTAAATCCTAATGCTACACCTCTGACTACTGAGACTGTTCGAGAACAAGTCAATTTTGACCTCAATGATGAAGAAAGGGCTCAAGTTAAAGCAGACAGACATGCTTTGCATCTCGTATTTCAGGGACTACCTAATGAAATCTTCGTATCTATAGATAGCTACACGAATGCAAAGGCACTATGGGACGCAGTAGAGCTTTATATGCAGGGAACCGAATTCGGTCAACAGGAGAAGGAAATATTGTACTTATGGGAATATGAGAAGTTCACATCTATTCCAGGAGAGACAATTGAAGCATATTACCAACGATATTCAACCGTGGTCAATGACTTGAACAGAAACAACATTATCGTACCTAAACTCGAGTTAAATATCAAATTCATGCTACGTCTTTAACCCGAATGGAAACATTTCATCACTCAAGTCAAGCAGACTAAAGTACTTAAGGAATTAACCTTTCCTCAGATATTTGACATCTTGAAGCAGAATTAAGATGAAGCAAATGATTTTCGAGAATAGCTTGAAAGACGTATGATAGATCCATTGGCAATAATGACAGACACATCTTTGGCATCTCATTTATCCCAAGCACAAGTTAAAGCTCAAGCACCAGTACAGAGACAAACGGGGTATACTCAAACTGAATATGCTGCACCACTACCACCACCTACAACTTATCCTGAACAACCATATGCTTTTGTAGCACAACCTCCAACATACCAATCATCTGCTTATGTAGCACCTTTACCAACCTACACATCAACAGCATATGTAGCCCCCACACCTACTTATCCTACAGCAGTTTACACACCACCAGAGCAGAATTTTTCACCAGTTGACTATGTATCACTACCTCCAGAGTATTCCACACCAGAGGCAACAGGTATCATGCCATATCACACTGCTGAGGTTGATCCTATTCGTGAACTGAACACTGCAATGTTGTCACTTTCCTGAGCTATCACTCGATTCTACACAACCCCCACCAACAACAATCTAAGGATGTCATCCAATCTGAGGAACCCAGTCAAAAATTTCTGACCACCTAGAGCTCCAGCACAACAATGGAATTATGCATATTCAAGACAGAACAATGGGTATTCAGGAAAGAGTACGTATTCTGGAACTATCTGCTATCAAGAGAATGTTGGTTACTCAGGGAATGTTGGAATGAATGGGAACAATGCAGTTGTCGGGAATTCTTTGCAGAGGAATAATATTGCAAATGTTAAGTGTTATAAATATAGGGGTACTAGGCATGTGGCAAAGGACTGCAAAGCGCCAAGAAGGCTAAGGGATTCTGAGTATCACAGGAATAAGATGTTGTTGTGCAAGAAAGCTGAAATGGGAGCACAATTAACTACAAAGGAAAATGATTTCATAGCTGAGAATACTGATGAAGAAGAGGAATTGACTGCACACTACATTTTCATGGCCATTCTTCAAGAAGTTTCATCTGAGGAAGACTCTCCACCAATATATAATACTGAGAAGATTGCTGAGGTGATTCAGATCTGTCATTGGTATGTCGATTCTGGCTGTTCCAAACACATGGCCGGCAACAAAGCAGTTCTAAATAATTTTGTCGACAAGTTTTTGGGCACCGTTAGATTCGAAAATGATCACTTTGCACCGATTCTAGGTTACGAGGATTCACAACATGGGAACTACTTGATTACATGGGTATATTAGGTCAAAGGTCTGGGACATAATCTCTTTTCCGTAGGGCAGTTCTATGATTCAGATCTCGAGGTTGCATTCAGGAAAGATACTTGCTACATCAGAAATTTAGAAGGTGTTGAATTAATTAAAGGATCTCGCGTCAACAACAGTTCTACGCTCTACAAAACCAACCTTTTTGAACTCATTTCCACATCACCAATATGTCTCATGACCAAAGCCTCATCAACTAAGTCTTGGTTATGGCATCATCGTTTATCACATGTAAACTTCGATGCCATTAACAAGCTTACAAAAGATAATCTTGTCATCGGTATACCAAAACTCAAATATGAAAAAGAACACCTTTTTCCATCTTGTGAATTAGGTAAGAGAAAGAAGGCATCCTACAAACCAAAAACTACACCGAGTTCAGAGGAAAGGCTACACCTATTACACATGGATTTATGTGGACCAATGAGAGTTGAAAGCATAAACGGGAAGAAGTATATCTTGGTAATTGTAGATGATTAATCAAGATTTACATGGGTTCAATTTCTTTGATCAAAGGATGAAGCACCGACAATCATCAAAAATTTTCTGAAGCGTGTGCAAGTTCGGCTACAAGTTTCCATAAGAATTGTACGAACTGATAATGGCACTGAATTCACTAACCACCAACTAAAGGCTTACTTTGATGACGTTGTCATAACTCATCAAACATTTAATGTCCAAACACCGCAACAGAATAGAGTTGTTGAAAGAAGAAACCGCACATTGGTAGAAGATGCTCATACTATGTTGATTTTTTCAAATGCACCAAAGTTTCTATGGGCAGATGCAGTGAACCCCACGCGTTACACCCAAAATCGTTCTCTTATCCATTCAAGATTCAACAAAACTCCTTATGAGCTTCTCAACAACCGTAAACCAGATGTCTCATTTTTACATGTATTTGGCACATTATGTTACCCGCTAAACGACCGAGAAGATCTAAGGAAGCTCAAGGAAATTGGGGATACTGGTATCTTCATTGGATATGCTGAAAAGTCGAGGTCTTATAGAGTGTACAACCGAAGGACAAAGAGGATAATGGAGACCATGAACATCAAGTTTGATGAGATATTGGAAATGACTTCTGAATGACTCACGTCAGAACCCGCGCTAAACCTAATGACTTATGAACACATCAATTCAGGACTCATCCCTAACCCTGCTCAATCAACAACACCAATCATTACACCAACTGAGCGTGACTTAAATATTCTATTTGAGTCAATGTATGATGAGTACTTTGTCAATCAACAACGTGATGCTCCCATTTCAAATTCGGATGCACCTACAACTCTTAATCAACAGACACAAGCTGCATCTACAACCGTTGAACCCGAAGCACCATCACCGATAACAACAAATACATCGACAGAAACTCCAGATATTGCAAGTAGCTCAGAATGTTGATAATGAGCAAACCACACCAGTTCAAGAACAGATAGCTCAAAATGGAGATGATGCAGAGTTGGAAGAAAAAGAAGTTTTTGTTAACCCATTCGGCACACCACCGTCAACAGAGTCAATCGAATCATCAATTCGTTAATGAGATCCTTCTGCAATGCATACATTTTACCAAAAATATCCTGCAAAGTACAAGTGGACTAAAACCACCCACTTCAACAAATACTTTGCGAACCCTCTAAACCCGTACAAACAAGAAAACAATTAGCCACCGATCCAGAGTTTTGCGTCTATGCATATCAATCATGTATGCCGAAAACTATTGTCTTACACAATTACCTTTCCAAAGGTTCAAGTGTTAAAATATGTCACCTCAAAATATTTAACACTTCATCAAAATTTCAACATGATTTCTAAAACATTACAGGCTCTTATCTTGGTTGGCCATGGGTTGTCTAATCAAGAGAAAGGTTTATAATAATACATTAGTATTTAAGTAAACTTGCATGTATTTGAACACACACAAATTGTTTCAAACATGTAGTATTTTACAAAAGTTGTGTGTTGTATAAAAATGGTTGGGATAATAATTTTTATACACATGAAATGTCAAAAACTATGCATATTATACGTAATAATAAATAGTTTTTCAAACACAAAAATAAATGACAATCTTGAAGTAGTAAGTTAGCATGTCATTATTATTAACCTCACACATACAACCAGTATTAAATTAATGGAGCATATTCCATAAAACTTTATCTATTTTCTTTATTAAAAAGAGTGGTCGTGAGGGTCAAGAAAGATTTCGAGTATATATCAATTCATTATTCAAATTATGATTGATATCATTATCGAATCTAATTGAAAAGTTTTCAAGTATGGACATGAAATTGGAGTCATTGTTTGTCTAGCTTCAAGAAATAACGAAACATATTATCTTGAACATACATACTCAATCACACTCGATTGTTATGAAAATAATGACGTCCTTCCTAAGACGAAAAGAATATGCATCAGATCATAGCTCACACTTGTGTTGATGATGTCCTAATGAGTCTTCTTTTTCAATGGTTGTGTTCCAAATATTAAACTAATATGTTTAAAAGATGCATAAAATACACAACGAAGTAGGATTGACAACTTGGATGTTTCATCCGAAATATTCAAGCAATTTACTTTGCAATGCAATTTGTAAATGTGTCACTTCCGAAAAATCAAACACGAGCAAACAAACAACATATGTAAACTTTGCTCATGAACGACTCAACACTCAAAATCACATGTCAAGTAAAAATGTCACACATAATACATCATCAATTTTTGAGAAGATCACATGTATTTCTCATATCCAAAGATTGACAAAGAATAATTTAGATCCTATGGGTTTTATTTTCTTTGTAACATGAATGGTTATGTTATAAGAGAATACATTATATCTTGTTTGAAAAATATAGGATATTAGATTTGGAATGTCACCCAATACAACATGTGTCATTGCATAAACAAGTAAAGTTCGTTCATCATATTATACACTAAAATACTTATTTTCCTAAGCAATTCATATGAGTTAAAATCTTAACCTCTTAGATAAGCTTATTTGTTGAAAGATACAATGTGTCTCATAACATTCTCAAGATCTATTGAGGTAAGTAACCTTAACTAGATTGTTTTCTCAAGATATACTAAGAAGTATTCTTGAAATACTTTCTTTGCTCTAGAAAATCAAAACGTGTTAAAATAATAATTCAACAAACAAAGATGTCATCCATGAGATCATGTAATGCACCATCTAAACCAAACAACCTCTAAATCTCAAACACATGATTAAAATACCGTGATTTTCTTTGTTAGAATTTTGTTTGAGACATGTCATCTTCATTAACCGGCTTTTAAAATATGGTTAGTTGAGTCATATTAGGACATGTACTAGCGGAATTAGCTAATATCATCTTTGGAAAACTTCGATAGGAAAATATAGGAATTCCAATTTTTCTAATATGAGAATGACTACTAGAGAACCTATTGCATTAGATATTCAATTTGACCTAATGGTTGAATTGCTTCCAGGAGAGAAGTTGGGTTTGTAGTAAACCCATAACAATGGTCGTGTTTACCCTTAATTGAGCACCACTAGTGATAATCTCATATCCATTCTCTAACTTGAAAATTTTCCATACCTACATTTGACTAAAGATAATTTACATCGGTGAACTCTGTTTCCTAGAAGGATTAAAATTTGAACAAGTAGTAATAAGGATTCTCCTTAGCGAACCTAGATTACTTGCATCTCACATATGTGTTTTTGAAGTTTCAAAATAAAAATTTGTTTTTGTAAGATATGATTAAATGTCTTCATGCTTTCTTAAATACTCAATGACTATTTTCTTAATTAGTGAATGCATGTTTATTAGAAAGGTTTTGGTTTTGATTAGCTATTCTAATATTATGTCTCTTGATATATATATCCATGACACATGCTCTTAAGTGCTAAATGTTAACATGTTTAATCATTGCATGTTTTGTATGCATCTCTCTCTACATTACTTACGTGTTATTTGTCCACTCACACTATTTCAGTTTGATATCTAACGAACTAAGTATGCCCATCATGATAACCTTTTAGATGTCATATAATCTTATACATTAATCTCTTTGATTACTGTGTCGATGCATGCTTAAATGTGCTTACATGTTTAAACCTATGAGTCTTATACATCTAGGCATATATCTCCTGACACTAGAATATCGTTCTTAGGGTCTCTAGTGCCACAAAAGGTCATAATATTCGCATAATCCCTTAATCATCATCTCGCTCTTTTCAAATATTACACCTCTCTTCTTTCTTAACACTCTCTAATCATTTATAAATTCTCTTCTTACCCAACAAATGATTATTCACACCTTCCCGCACAATCCCAACATTCCTATAAATATTCTTTCCTTAATCATTATTGCTTAATTCTTTTCTCTCTTAATGACAATATGATTCTCACATAATCAATCCTTTGATTATTTCCATCATTTGACATAAACTGGGAAAAACAGAGAAAACTGGAAAGAATCCGCACCCCATTGGTGACGGTCCCAGAAACATGCGGGCGGTCCCTTATATATATGGGACCGTCCCCTATTTACAGAACCGTCCCTAGTAAATGTCTAAGGACTTATTCAATGTTTTTCTTTTTCTGCATCTTTGACTCACCACTTTCTTGACCAATTTCTTTCTCTCTGTTTAGATGAACAATATTGTGAACCTTCCTATATCATGCCTTGTCCAAAATAACAACGATTTTGATTATCTAGTCACCTCATTCTACATCACATCCTTCTTTTCATCTTCTCCATCTTTCTCCTCCTTAGGACTTCTTCTTCTCAACCTTGCAAAAAGCCTAGGATAACCATCATTGATCTCACCAAACAAGGTAAAACACGCTCTTCTACATACACACCTCTCTCACCACTAGCACCAAGTGCACCCATGAGAATTTCATCAAATAGAGAAACTTCTTCTTATCCACTTTCTAGACCATACTCATAGTCCGCACTACCACCTCTCTTCTTTTCTCACATCTACTTCTTCTTGATAAAACATCCAACAAAACAAGAATCGCATGCATCTTCTTTAAAGTCTCATATCTTCTTCACCTCTTTTCATCTTTACTCATTGTAAGTGCAAACGATTTGTTAATCCACAACGTCCTTTCCAACCTTGGCGCAACACCTTCCCTCTTCATTTTCGTTCATCCTTCCCCACTTTTTCACTTTATAGAGTCATTTTCATCCAGGAACATATCATCTTCGTTATCATCCCATATCGACAAGATGTTAGACACTTGTCTTGATTCCTCACTTTCCTGGAAGAAGTTAGAAAATAGTGTGTCGATCAATAAATGAATTACTTTCTCGTTTATTAAAGTTGGTATAATTGGTTAAACAATTATAACGAAGGGTGTCGGTCGAGTCCTAGTCCTTAAGCATGCATCTTGATTTAGGTTGTCATTGTAGAATCAATGATTGCATATGTCTAGTTTCAATTTCTTTCGTGTCATACTTTAGAGTACTCATATCTAAGCGTGGATATCTTGTTCTCCTATAGTGTCTTGCTATATATATAGCTATCATCATAATTATATGTGCACCTGTCTACTAACTTTGTTTTTGTAGCACTCCTTCATTGCTCAATTCTTTGGTGGCCCAAACAAGGGGGAGCATACACCAAGGGGGAACATTTGCAAATGTGAAACTCGTTTGCAATCGTTAACGCATCTACACACTTCTTGCTATGTGTATTCCACCTCTATAATGCTACTCATATCCTTTTACATACTTTGTTGCTTTAAACTAACCTTTGATGTAGGTTAAGCTTTTGCAATTTAATTGATTCATGGATCCGCTAAAGTCAATATGAAAGGATCACGAGGATGCAATGAGCTAGGGGAAGCTCAGAGGTATTTGGATACATGGTTTGGAGTTGGTTAAACCATGACGATAGGAGCAAGACTTCATTGAAATGATGCAAGCTTGCTTAATTTCTACAACCCTTCATTCTTCTAATCTCTACAGAACTTTCTTCTTCTAAAGTCTACAACAAAGTAATTTCTCCTACTCTAGTCGATCTTCTTTTTGTCTCTACATTGGTGACACCTTTTTGTGAAGTTTAAGAAAACTCCATGGATCGTTTAGAGCACTAGGGATTAACAATAACAATGATAAAAACATACGCAGCGGAATAAACAAAACATCATTATTATTGATACAAGGTTTCTTCGTCATCATCTCTAACAACTACATACAAAACTCACAGCCCCAATACTACGTGATCAAGTGTAGTACGGTTACCTAATCTAACAGGGATCAATGACCCTTGAGGCTGAACAAAACACTAAACCCTAGGCATCTACTTTAGGGGACTCACACCTAGGAGACACACACACGTTTTATGTGTTTACATCTTTGACACACATAAAACTAAAGACTTGTATTCTCTTTATATAATAGAGAATTAGGTTTACAAAGGATATATTCCTAATATTTAAAAGAACTTCTGTAATCTTTATCTTTTTGAAGAGTTTCATCCTTTCTCTTCTTAATTCCTTAATCTTTCATATGTTTTGTCTTATCAACTCAAATATATGACCCAACAATCTTCCCCTAGCAGATAATGACAAAATCAAATAAACACGAAGTTCCCCTGAAGCTAATATATATGAAAGAAACAAACTTCCCCTTAATCCATGCTATACCAGCAAGGATCTTCAAGTTGTAAAACTTCAATGTATTACTTCTTCCCCTTTTTGTCATAATCCACTAGGAAACTCTAAGTAAATGCAACTTTGATCTTCACAACCACGAACCACTATCATACTTCCAATCCAGTCTTCCAATGTCTCGAATTACGCACCATTAAAAACACCAAAAAGCTTACTATAAATGAACTCAAGACAAAAGAAACCTAAACCATCAGTAATAATAACAACTAGTAGTTGTAAAAACCTTCCCCTCGATGTAGCATATAAATGGTTAAATATTTTAACATTAAGCTTCCCCTGAAACCCATATGTTAACCATTTGAAAGAACTTTTAGAATAAGTAACCACCATAGCAACGAACACCATGTAGTACCATTAATGAACGAGCACCAAATAGCTTACGAAAAATGACTACAATAGCATTTGAAACCAAGCTGTAGTAACATGAAGAATAGTTCTTTATCTTGAACCTGATTCACAAGAGTATTCAATAACAATGAACATCAGGTCACAACCAAAAACCAAAAATCCTTCTTGTATGTGTCGTTTGATATCACAAATAAATCCGAGAACCATAACCATGTGTTATTCGATATCAAACAATACTAAAAATCATCTTGACTTCCCCTCACTTCTCATAACTCATGGCCATAATATCAACATCTGTGTGTGTAATATCCATGTACTCAAACTCATCCGCAAACTAAAAACATCTTCTGTGTGTGTCCAAAAACCTTCTCAGCCGACATCAGATAATAACTCACAAACTCAGCCGAGAATGAACCAAATATATGTACTTGACCCATAAAAATTGTTCCAAACGTTTTGTAAACCAGTCAGCATCCAATTGCAACAGCATGTTCATGATACAAATTAAATCAAACCTTAAAAGGATAATGATTTAGGACCTTGAATGAATCATCATCAAACATCAAAACTATATGCCAAGTCTTCCATCTTTTGGCACTTTCAAAGTATCACATTCTTCTTAACCAACTGCCCTAAATTCACGAATTTCAAAATCAACATAAAGTCTTCAACGAGCAGCTTTAGGCATTAAAATACACTAGCAGCACTAAGTAATTGATTAGCAGCACTAAAAATCCACGAGCAGTATTAATTCAAACACACAGCAACAAGAAGCATAGCAATATTAACGTAACATAACAGGCAGTACTAATTATCTTCGAGCAGTACTAAGTACAAAGCAGCAGTACTAATATGCAAATATAGCTAGCAGTACTAAAATCGTCGAGCAGTATTAAGTATTTTAGTAGCAGTACTAACTTTTGATAAGGAGCAGTACAAAGTGAAACGACTAGCAGTACAAACCATCAAATACGAGTAGCAACATTCATGAATCAGTAACAAGTAACCTCAGTCTTGTTCTCCTTCTAGCCTTACATATTTGCATTAGTAACCTTAGTATGCATGACATGAGTAGCCCTGCTTCCAACCAAGTAATATTACTGCTCTCATAATGATTGTGAAGCAAACCAACACTGCTTCTTGAACATCGACCAAGCCAACTTATTGACACAAGCTGCAATATTCAGTAGCGAGACACAATAGATCACCTCGGCTAGGGCTTCTAAGAACTTTGCTCACTTATCATTAGCTACAACCTAACACATCATCCAGTAGCTTATAATGATAGAGTAAAGTAACATCGGTTTGAGGTTTCATGAGAAAATAATTTGTAAACCCTAAAAATCAATGTTCTTGAAAAACATTAACCATAGATCGATTATACAACCAAAAGATCCATGTTTACCAATAAACCAATAACCTTTAAGCATAATAAACAGATCGACAAACAGCAGCAACACTAAATCGTTTCTGTAAATAAAAAATATAATTTACCAGAAAATCCTAAAATTCGAAAAAATTGCACTTTCTCTTAAGCAGTTTTCAATAATAAATATCTGACGATTGAAAGCTCAGATTGAAGATCCCTCCAGTGTGATTGTACCTTGATATGCAAAGAACCTTCAACAAAAATTTCATCTCGATCCAACGGTTAACGAATGGGCTATCTCCTCTTGAAAACAGCTCTGCAGAAAGTTGCAAAAATTGAAACCAAAATCGATTTTCTTCGTCTTTCTTCGACTAAAAACCTTGTGAATCCCTAGATCACGAGCTCCCCAAGCTCTGATAGCAATTGTGAAGTTTAAGAAAACTCCATGGATCGTTTAGAGCACTAGGGATTAACAATAACAATGATAAGAATATACGCAGTGGAATAAACAAAACATCATTATTATTGATACAAGGTTTCTTTGTCATCATATCTAACAACTACATACAAAACACACAGCCCCAATTCTACGTGATCAAGTGTAGTACGGTTACCTAATCTAACAGGGATCAATGTTCCTTGAGGCTGAACAAAACACTAAACGCTAGGCGTCTACTTTAGAGGACTCACGCCTAGGAGACACACACACATTTTTTGTGTTTACATCTTTGACACACATAAAACTAAAGACCTGTATTCTCTTTATATAATAGAGAATTAGGTTTACAAAGGATATATTCCTAATATTTAAAAGATCTTCTGTAATCTTTATCTTTTTGAAGAGTTTCATCATTTGTCTTCTTAAGTCCTTAATCTTTTATATGTTTTGTCTTATCAACTCAAATATACGACCCAACACTTTTTGCTTCGACAAAAGGGGGAGAAGGAGTGTAAACAAGTAAATTTTACACTTTCCTATGAGTTACAGTTTACATATTTTGTCATCATAAAAAAGGAGGAGATTCGTAGTGCGAATGTTACGACATTTAATCTATACAGTCTCTTTTTATTTTAATGATGACAAGCATGCAACTTTTAATACATAACGTAAAGTGCACAAGTTACTCGTTTACACAAATCATCAATGCATGCACACATCAACATCTTTCGACGTCTCAAGTCTGAATCACTTAAGGTATGTACAAACAAGTTACCAAACTAGTTAAGTGATCAAAGAAATATTTTTGTCCTTAAAACTCACATTTTTATAAATGTGACAAAACCTTTTTACAAAAATAAATTATACAAATTATTTTTGTATTTTAAAGAAATATTTTATTTTGAAAAATAAGTTTGAAATCACCAAACAACTATTTTTCCAACCCATAAGGGTAGCACCTTCACCAGATAAACATTTCACCTCGTCAGGAAAAAAAGAGGAGCGTCCTATGGACGGACCTTATAGGGGCGACGGTCCCTTATATATAAGGGACCATCCCGCTCCTCGAGCTGACTATAAATATTGGACCATTTAAACAGTTTTCTTCACCTCTTGTACAAACAAACTTTTTGTCTTCTTAATCCCTTTTCTTTGATCACATTAACTTGTTTAATCTTGTTTAAAATGTGATTCTTTCATTCCTTCCTCAAGTGAAAGAGAAGAACTTTCATTATCATCTAGATACGAAGTTATGCAGTCTAGTTTGTCCATGTGTAACATTTGTTACATATAGATCGAGTCCATGTCTTTCAATCTTGTGTGTAGATCCGGACGGTGTGTAAGTTCGAGTAATGTTGTGTGTAGATCCGGATGGTGTGTAAGTCCGAGTAGTGTTGTGTGTAGATCCGGACGGTGTATAAGTCCGTGAAGTGTTGTGTGTAGATCCGGACGGTGTGTAAGTCCATGTAGTGTTCTGTAGATCCGGATGGTGTGTAAATACGTGAAGTGTTGTGTAGTGGTTAGTGTCGTGTAGATCCGGATGGTGTGTAAGTCCGAGAGGTGTCGTGTAGTTGTTAGTGTTGCGTTGTGTGGTGCAGATTGGTTCTGGCTAAGATTAGAACTCGACATTTAGCTTAGTGTCGTAAATCGGTGTAAACTGCGATGTATGGTTTTCTCCGTCAAGAAGGGAGTTTTTTGATTAGTGAAGTAACTCTCCAGTTGGGTACTCGGGTAGTGGAGTAGGGCGAAGAGGAGCTTCGTGACCGAACCACTATAAATCTTCGTGTCCGGTTTGCATTTTCTTTACTTATCTCTTTACGCTTTATTTTTTGCATTTATCGCTTTACATTTATATTTGCATTAAGTTTATGTTTGTGTGGCTTGTTGATTATATTGTGTTGATTATATTCGTGTCATGGCATGGTATTTATATTGTGTCTATGTTTGTGTTATGGTAACATGCTTTACTTATTGCATTATACTATCTCTAGTTGTCGTAAGACTATTGTTGACATTTTTAATATTACGTCACGCTTGATTGGCAATTTGATAAAAAAAGTTTTAAGATTTTAAATAGAAACCCCCCCCCCCCGGTTTCAACATATTAGTCTCAATAAGACTACTAATTCTTACTGTTTATATAGTATGATATGAATATACCACATCAATTCGTTATGTATGGATGATGAGATTTCATTGATACAAAGCTAATTCCAATAGACTTATTGGAGGGTCCCATTGGCGTGCATCCAGTAGGAATTGAACCTACGAATTCGCCAATTATGAGTTGGTGTAACACCCCTAAAATTTAACAGTCGCGGAAGCATACAGAACATTGAGGGTGCTACTTGCCGATTGGAAATCACAACACAAGTTAAACAAAGAACGGAATACATACTCCGTTTTAAATAAATCAATATTTAGAGTTTACAAAGATGATTCTTTGTTTAGAAAAATAGACCCATAGGTTTCAATGGTCCCATATAAAAACAAGTCTTAATTATGTTTGCCAAATTCTTCTGAAGAGGGACTATGACCCTTGCCTTGCCGAATCCTTGCCATAAACAATCAAATTACACACCTGAGAAAACATGCTAAAAGTCAGCAAAAAGCTGGTGAGTTCATAGGTTTAAATTTAAAGCAGTAATAATAAAATTTGGACCAATAGTTTTATATATGACATTATGATATATATAAGGTCACATAAAGTACTCTATTATGCTAGCACTAAGTTCATGCAACCGAAGCTATAACAGTTTTGCATACTCTAAGAGTATGTTAAATATATAAAGGCTCGGCAAGTGTTTATCCCAGACACTTGTATTTTGATATGGTATACGTTCGTTTGCCTACCCAGTCAAACCAAACGGGGACGTTACTCCCAATAGATCTATTTATAACATTCACGCTTCCTAACGGGAATTAACGGCTCATGAATTTGGGCAGTAGGAGACATAGCAGGGCTTAGGCTAACCTCCGTAATAGTTTGATAAAACAGTAATAATGGTCCATAAAATGGTTTTGCATGTTTCTCACCCCAATTATAAAACAAGTATAGATAAAGTGGGGCTATAAACTCACCTTAATAGTCTGAGTAGTGAATGCTGTGAATTTAGGAAAAGTACGGCACCAACACGCAACCTAGATTAATAAGTCATGTTTTAGTTTCACGAACTAAATTAAGTTTCTACAGCATTTAATTTAAATGTTTTTAAAATGTTTATGTTGTTGTTGCTTGTGTGGCAGCAAGTGAGTTTAAGAATTTGTTCCTAGTATGGGTAGGTATTGGCTCTAGGAATGCTTAAACGTACTACAATGAAGACATGGGAGACTTATAGTATTTTGTTTGACGGAAATCAGAAAATGATGAAATGAAGGAATTTTGAATAAGGATGGATGTTGCCGGAATATTAAGAATGTGTAGTTTAGTTGTTAAAATCTATAATTAATTGTATGTATGGTTTGAATTGTAGGAAGATTACGTGTAAAAGATGAGTAGTATCCAAACGTTTAATGACTCGTATAATGTTTTGTTTATCCTATTTTCAATAAAATAGAATAGGTTCATCTATTTGATAATAATTAGACATGACTCGTGTTCATAAGTTGGTTTCTTGGTATTCATGATTATATATGTTTAGAAAACATTTATTTCTAAGATTCGCTATAAAACTCAAGTAAATTTTTGCTATAATCCCGTTTTACATTTTTCTAAATTTTGTTAACGATGTAAATAAAATGAATGTTTATTTGTTTAAATCCGAAACATTGTTTATAGTAGGTGATTAAACTTATTAATCCTTATATGTGTTTTCTTTCTAAATTGATAGATTTGTTCGGTCACTTGTATAAGAAGTTTATATATTGGCAACATGTTTATATATTTATCAACGTTCACTTTATTTGTGCCGAAAGGTTAACATTTTACAAATATATATGAGTATATGACGACGTTAGGTGAAAAGTTTTAAGTCGGAATTAAGTTGTATAGTAGATTGGTTCGTAGATCACACGATACCCGTTTTTAAACAACGATTTCGATATAAGTTTAGTGTTCTTAACTTTAAGTATTTAGATACGCGGCAAAACATATACATATACATTGCAATTTATTTTATGATTTACCCTTGTTGGGTTGTGGCCCAACCGAGTCAAAAAAAAAGCGGGGGGGGGGGGGGAATTACGACGTGGGCTGGACTAGATACAAACCACAAGGATCACTTGGGCCTGGTAGGCTATGAGGGCGTTAGGGCTTGCATGCTAAATGGGCTGGATTTGACATGTCAAGTGGGCTTAATACTTAAATGGAGTGGGCCGAGTTTTAGCGAAGTAGGCTGGATTTGTTTGCTATACATCAACATGCACACACAAGTCTAACCGAGACTTTGTGTATTTGCCTGGAACATCACCAGCTTATATGCTCGATTCAAATAGGTTTTTAGCTTCAAGAAGCTTAAGTCGTGTTCGAGTACGACTCGACCGTCCGACTAATTAACCAACCAGCTACACTAGATGGTGTCCTGCTTCGACACATGGTTTCTTAAATCTCGACACACTTAACCAAAGTCTCGAGAAGACCAAGGCCTCAACTCTTACTCAAGTTGTGGCCACTTACTGGGCGACAAAACATACCTTTGGGTTTTATAGAAGATTGAAATCGACACCCATTTTGGTTTTAGGTTCGAGCCGAGTAAGAGTCACACCCCATTGGGGTTCGACTGAAACTAAACCAAAGAAATCCTAAGCTTGTACCCAAGACATTTTGGACCAATCCTTTCTCAACTCACTTTTGACCACAACTTATGTGTGTTGTGAGGCTATTTCATTAGACCGAATGAGTTCTAAACCAAAGCTAGAACACCCGCCATTGTGGCTACCTGGTGAGTGTTTGGTTGACAGAAAGTTCGACCGCATTCCACCCCTTTTGGGGTGGTTTTTCCTCGGTCAATGATCACCACAGCACACCCTATTTGGGTGGCTGTTGGGTGTGTTTTGACTGGACTGAATATACAACCTCTCACACCCTTGTGTGGGGTGTTCCTTCATGATTTAAACAGCTTCAACACACCCTTACGAGGATGGTTTTCATTCGACCTAGAGACCAACACTATTACCTAACTTAGACCGAGTATTACGTTTTTGAGTATACTAACTCGTGAGGAGTTCTTGACATGGAATACAACCCATAAACATCCATCTTAGGACTTTTCCAAGGTCTTTTACTTAAGATTTACTAACGGCAATTGAGATCATTTGACCCAACAAAGATTTGATAACAATACTAACAACGATGGCCTAACCTATAGGTTTCTTAGATTCCAAAGCCACAAGGACAACAACAACAGCAATAATATTTTAACATAAACATCATTTCGGAATTACAAATCGAGTTAAGAATTAACAATTACTGATAAAACATTACTCGAATAACAGGAAATAGAGATGAAGGAGCTTTGAGTGTATAAATTTTTATACCCTTATGGTGAATCAACAGGAAGGCTTTCGGACGTAGAAACACCCGAACAATCCCAATCCGAACCCTAGCTACTCCAATCGCACCCCAGCCAAATCCACTCCAATCAAGTCGTTGCACTTCGAATTTCTTCGATTCCCAGTAAGCCTTTGAGTGAATGATTTGTCTTGTGTGGATTCGACTGGTTTGGAATGACTATTAAAAGGGAAGCTTGAGAATGGCTCCAGTCCTTCTTTCTGGGCTTCGATAATTGAGATGACCAAATCGAGTAATACTCGCTTTCCCTTGGCCTCCTTCAAGACACCTCCGTGACTTCCCTTGGGGAAACGGGAAAAGAAGAAAGTGATTTATGTTGACCGTGTTTTGACCTCGAAATAGGTTAAGAGCTTGATGGTGATGGATCGATGGTGTTCTTGGGTTTGTGGTATCGCAGACAAAAAAAGAAAAAGGAAAGGGATAAGGAGATGTGGGAGAGTGTGTGAGTAGAGGGTAAAAGAAATATTATACGCTGATTGTTTTATTAAGATGGTGGGTAATGTATACCCCGTGTCCCGCTGAGCTGAGGTGAAATCAGGTATTTTCGGGACCTGATATGAATGTGGAAAGCAAATTTCGGGGACGTTTTTATGAATTCTTACCTGAATTTAGAGTTTGTTGACTCAAAATAAATTTTTGAGATTAATTTGTTATTGTCATGATGTCGGTACGCGTGTGGTCTCGTTTTTGAGTAAAAGTGGGATAACCTTTTGCTTTTACTACATTATAGTTTATAGATGTGGGAATGGGGAAAATTCATTATCCCTGGTGAGATTAAATAGCTTTGGGGGAGTTAATGTATGCTAAAATGTGCGGGTTTGTTTTCCCGAAACAATTATGTAGGCACATGCATGCCTAATTTTTATTGGTCTGGCAGTAATAAATTAACATTTATTATTTAAATAATTGTGGAAAATTGCCGTTTGTCACAGTTGGGTGCTTTAACCATTCAGCCATGGATGCTTAGCGGGTCATAGTGAATGACGAGATTGCTGTTTTAGAAAAACTATTATTGGCCAATGATAAGGTTCAATTTTAAAATTGAGTTCTCCTATTAATAAATAAAAATAATAATTGTCACTAAATATTTTTCTCTTATATCATATAAAAATATAAAAGAAGTGTAATGAATCAAATCAAGTGCCCAACTAACCTCTACAATTCACATTAACCCATGATAGAATGTGTTTCCACCCGTTGTACTAGCAGTTTTATGTAGGTGTAATTGTGTTACCATCAAAGTGGTAACCCAAACCATTTACAATCAAAGTGGTAACCCAAATCATTTACAATTTAAAAATTGACTAATTGCACCAATTAACGTAAACATAAAAAATTTATAAACAGATGACTTGCCAACACCAACTCTGCCTTCCCTCCTCTATTTAACACCCTCCATGCATCACCATTTCAATCATCATTTCTCACTCTAAACACAACATAATGGTGAACTTAGTAGCAATACAAGAACCATTTATCATCTTCTTGATGAAACTAGCCGGTGTTCAAACCCACACCGTCCATATTGAGCCAGGAACCCACATGCGTTTCTGGCTTCCAAATGAAACCCTAGAAAAAAAAATTAACAAAAAAACCAAAACAAACGAGGTCACAACTATTAGTCCAAAACCGGACAAGCCTGTTGTTGTGCTAATCCACGGTTTTGCAGCCGAGGGAGTTGCTACATGGCAGCTCACTGTTGGAGGACTTTCAAAACATTATTCTGTTTACGTACCAGATTTATTGTTCTTTGGTGGATCATACTCAGATAATGCTGATCGGTCACCAAGGTTTCAAGCCGAGTGTTTGGCTAAAGCGTTGAGAAAATTAGGAGTTGAGAGATGTGTGGTCGTAGGGTTTAGTTATGGTGGGATGGTGGCGTTTAAGATGGCGGAATTGTATCCTGAAATGGTTAGCGCTATGGTGATATCAGGCTCGATACTTGCCATGACTGATTCGATAAGTCAACAGACGTTGAATGAGTTGGGAGTTTCGTCGTCTACTGAGCTTTTGTTACCTGATTCTGTTAAGGGTTTGAAGACGCTTTTATCTGTTGCAACTCATAAGAAGCTTTGGTTTCCTGATCGCCTTCATAAGGATTACCTTGAGGTTTCACTATTTCCACTCTTTAGCTATTATTTTATTTTAATTTTATACAAGTACGTACCTCCTCTAATTCTAGTGGTGTGCAACTAATCCAAAACGGGACAAGAAAAAACAACAACGAAAAGTATAAAAATGTTGTATTTGTGTGAGTCGTGGTATAGTATTGGTTCATGCTAATTAAAAACCAACTGGTTCGGTCTAAAACTGGACCGAAAACCAAGTATTAACTCCTTAGATAGTGGAAATGTAATATGTTACCCTACATGAACAATATCGTTTTATTCACACACCACAACCAAAAAAACAAAAAACTTGGTTGTGCACCGAGAATTTCAGCGATATCATACATAACAAGTCTAGTTTGATTCAGTTTCGTTTGAGTTATTGATTCTGATGGCTTAAATCAAGTTTTACACTCCTAATATATGATAACTTTTGTGTGGTAAAATTTACGTATTATATTATACTATATACTAAAGCCGGGAAAAATAACGGGTTTCAAAACAGTGAATTACGTGAGTGTTGTTGCATTGCTATTGGTTGATGGGCCAAAAGTGGGGCTGTGGTTGGCTGTGCAACATAATTTCACTATTGCTCTTGGCCACAAATCCGTTTAGATTAAAAGTCATTCTTGAGGCAAAACAGTTGAAAGCTAAAAATAAGTTGATGTACAGCTACGCCTAAGTTATTGACTTTTTGTCGATATAAATATTATAGTGTTTAATCAAATATAGTTAACCAACTCCTGCCAAACGAAACAATAGCTTTTGCATATATATATATATTATATTTATATATATATATATATATTAGCTATAATTTATTGTAGCTAATTGGCTACAATTTTGTTCTATAAATGTGGGTCCTTAATTCTTTTTGCGGTCCCTGATTCATTGTTAGTGTATTTTCTCTAAAGAATTGTAGCTAATTGGCTACAAAAATTGTAGCTAATCTATCCTCATATATCCTTCCGAAAATGCATAATTGCATATATATCCAAAGCATGCATAAAAATTATTGTACTATGTGCATCAAAAACTTGTACAAAGGATATATATATATATGCAATTATTCACTTTGAGAGGGATATATATGCAATTGTACCATAAATTTTTTATCTTTTCTGTGTTTCCGGATGTGTTATGCTTCACTTTCATTATGACAGAAAAATGGACACACATACAAATTCAATGTTAGAAACTCGCTTAATACATAACCATTAGATGATGGACCTAGCTAGGTGTGTAGAAATGAGTTGATGGATGATATAGAAACTACTTCAGCTCACATATTCCAACACATATTGAAATGCCAAAAGAATCTATTATTACGATATATCTGAATAAAATTTTATGTATGTAGTGAATGAAAATAACACGCACGATACTCACGCACTTTTATATGATCTCAGATGATCGACCAATCATTTACTGTTTGAATGATGAATTGTAGGTAATGTTTAACAATAGAAAGGAAAGGGCTGAGCTACTAGAGGGACTGATAGTTAGCAACAAAGATCTCACCATACCACATTATCCACAGGTATTACAACAAATTCAACAATGTGTCTACATGACTATCATTTATATAGTTTACACTCTTAACTAACAGTATGAGCCGATCACTTTTTTTTAGAGAATACATCTTCTGTGGGGTGAAAATGATCAAATATTTAAGATGGAGCTTGCTCAGAACATGAAATGGTAACTACTAATTATTATCAATCGTCTTGTATATATATGGTTTTAACAATAATAACCGTGAATGCATACTAAAATTGAGTGTATGAATGTGGTTACAGGCAACTAGGAGACAACACAACTGTTGAAGGTATAAGTAAGGCAGGACACCTAGTTCACATTGAACGACCGTGTGTCTATACACGATGTCTTAAAAAGTTCCTGGACTCGCTACCAGCTGATGAGCCAAAAAAAGTAACTAAGTAGCACCAAGTGGCTACCAAGGCATATATGTTGATTGTTTTGTGCTATAAATGTAGTTTGATTAATTGTTTATTGAAGTGAAAGCTCGATCTTGTATCACTAATAATGCATCGGGCAATTGTTATAAATAAAGTGAACGGTTTTTTGTAGTCTCATTCACGTTGTCTAGATTATTTGCTTCCTACCGTACTTATTGTAGGCGACGTTACTCGTGTGAATGTTAACTCTATTGTCTTATAGAAAAAACCATCCAAATCGATGGAGATCATTCATTCAGTCATTCATCAGTGATATGTGTGCCAACAATTATCATATATAGGGCCTGTTTGGGAGGGGGTTTTTGAGGGAGCTGTTAGCTTTTTATTACAAAATAATCTCATCTAAACTAAGTAGCTCCGTTTGGATACATTAACTTCAAGTTTTTATTTCAAACAAATAGCTCCTAAATGAAAAGCTGATTCATGAAGCTTTTTAAACATCTTGGAGCTGTTAAAACTTTAAATTACTGATATACCCTCCAAACATTTGTTTATAGTTATAAATATGTCATTTTATGTCATTTTACATCTTATAATTACATTTAACAGCTAACTTACCAAACACTTTTATTTATAAAAAAAAAAGATACAGTTTGTAGCTCATGTTAACAGCTTTGCAGCTTACAGCTTACAGCCTACAGTTTCCAGCTTACAGCATACAACTTAATGCCAGTTTTGCCAAACATACCCATAGTATATCAGTCAAGTGTCAACTACTGTTGCTTATTCAAAACTTGTGCTCCAAAATTCACAAAAACTACGTAAAATGCACATGGACATGAGAACATATCATTGCTAAAAAATCAAGAAGGGCGTATGAAGTTTATAAGTTAATTACATTTTTAAGGGATGGAAATAATTAGATATGTGATATTGTATCAAAATCATTTAAACACCTATCTCATATGTGTAAGATTAACGGCAAGTTAGTAGTTAGTGATTTGAGCCCACAGTGACATCATATAAAGGGGTATAATAGATGACTCACTTTGAGTGTCGATATCTCATACACATTGACTCCAAGTCGACAAACTTTAGCTTGTCGCAAAACTTTCTTCTAGAAAAATACTAAGCCACAATATACACTACAACATTCGACCCTTTTCAGAGGGGACATTTTTGCCCTTTCGGCGGGGACATGTTTCCACCGAAAGGTCCCCACCGAAAGCTCCACGCTGATACTTTTGGCGGGGACAGATGTCAACTTTGGGCGGGGACTTGTGGGTCCCATAGCCTTTTAGCTGGTCAAAGTTGGTCCAGCGTGGTAACACTTTTGGCGGGGACATGTCCTCGCTAAAAACTGTAATAATTAACCAGAAAGTTACTTAATTAAGCGATTATACAAATTAATTAAGCCTTTTGGCGGGGACTTGTGTTGACTTCTTTTGGCGGGGACACGTCCCCGCAGAAAGTGTAATATATTGTTGTGTTAAACGCTTTTGGCGGGGACATGTCCCCGCCAATAAGCTTAAACATATAAATCTGCTTCAACCTTTTGGCGGGGACCCGCCAAAAGCCTCTGACCCATTTTGCAGCATATTGCTGCAAAATGGGTAATTTCCAGATTTTTTCCGGAATTTTTCCGAAAAAAATCTACAAAATCCACTCAATTTCCAGAACCTGTTTTTACAATCCAACTATGCGCCAACTTCGCTAAACATACAACAACAACAACAACAACAAAAACAAACCCAAATTCGCTAAAAATAATATGAATCCAAATTCGCTAAACATAGAACCTGTTTTTACATAGAACCTTTTTTTACAATAACTATCCAAATTCGCTAAACATAATCATATGAGTCCAAATTCTCCAAAAACGGTTCAAAAACCGTGATCACATGATCATATACAAAACTATACATAAGCTAGTTATCCGCAAAATGGTCCAAAAACTATACATAAGCTAGCTATCCGCAAAATGGTCCAAAACAATACGCGGGGAACAATTTAGCGGGAATCATAACACATAAACTACATAAACACATAATAATCTATCTAAATCTACACAACTTTGTCCAATACCCCAAAACAAATATAAACTGACCCATCGGACCCAAAGAAGCCATACACTACTCCCCAGTCTCCCCACTACCCCCACTACCCTCCCTGGTACCTCGAGACTCGCCCTGTGAAGCATTTTGGGATCCCGATGTCCCTAGCAAGCCACTCGCTAGTTGCTCAGTAAAACCGGGCTGTCTCCTGGCCCAATCCAGCAAAATATCAATCTGTGTCCTTTGCGTGGACAGCTCCTGGGATTGCTTGTGCACGGTCTCCTGCAGCGAGGACGAGGATGTAAAACCCCAAAAGTAACATAATCCAAAATGACTAAAATGCCCTCAAATTTAAATTTTAAGAACTTATGAAAATTATGTAAGTAACATCATTATACTTAACCTAAAATGATTATGAACTAAGTTAACTAATAAATTAAGCTCCAAATAAAAACATTACACTATAAGTAAGATGTACAAAATAAAAATCCTATGTACCTAGCTAAGCTAGTCGAACCATGTATGTGTTACACATTTAAAATTTCGGCCCAAGCTATGAAGAGATAATCATGCATTCATTTTGATTGATTAAGCCCATAATGAAATTGATTCATTCCTTATTTGTTCCAATCAACAAACACGGTTTTCCTTGAAAACCTTATAACCGAAAATTGCCAAACCCTAATTCCCTCTCTCTATAAAAAAATTCGGCTGCCTCTCTTTTATTCATGCTGTTCGATCCAAAGGAAGGAGAAGAAGCAAGTTGTTGATCACTATTTTCTTGTTCTATTCGTGTCATTCATAAGGTAACCATACATGTATAATTTTCATCCATTCGAAACTGTGAACAAAATCTAATCAATCCATATATTTGTTTTCCTCTTCTTTTCGTTCGTACCACACAAGAAGAAGGAAGGAAGAAGAGTTGGTGATTCGATCGTCTGTTGTTCTTTTTCTTGTTTCGTTGATCACGCAACGAGGGTAAAGTTGTATCATCCTTCTTGTTTAATCCTTGACCTATTCGATTCATCTTTTGTCCTTGTCGAATCTAAAATCACATATGATAATAAGAATAAGTGATTCATAAAACCATGTTTTGATTACATGAAATAACGCCTTAAAGAAACCCTAAATATGAATCGACACAAATAAGTATTATGAATTCGATTGTTATGTTCATGTTTATGCTATGTAAGGGTCGACCTAGATATGTTCTAACTCCACCATAATTGTTTTGTATCAAGAAATAATCATTGGAATAATAAAACCCAAAAAAATCACATAAAATAATGAACATTACTGCTGTCCAGGAAACTTTGGTCTAATTGATTCGATTGTATCTTAATGATGGTAAAGTGTTTTTGAGTGTTTCTGGAGTCTAAAAATAAGTTTAAGAAAAGAGCTTTTTGAAAACTAAGCCTTGTAATTTTTAGAGGTCGGGAAGGTACACTTTTTGATTTTACAAATTCATGTGTCAAAACTAAATTCGTATGTCTGGAAAAAGAGTCCGTGTTTTCGATTTTTAATTTTCAAACCATGTCGAATTAGAAGATTCCCTTTTGCAGGAATAATATTTCATATGTCTAGTAATTACTGGAATTTTTGTAGATTTTTATAAATTTTCTAGATGGGGAAACGAGAGACAAACTTTT
This sequence comes from Artemisia tridentata subsp. tridentata, assembly GCA_021014915.2. Lineage (NCBI taxonomy): Eukaryota > Viridiplantae > Streptophyta > Magnoliopsida > Asterales > Asteraceae > Artemisia > Artemisia tridentata. Next base: position 106,026,454 of record CP139501.1, on the reverse strand, counting down.
CGTATGTTAAAACTGATCAGAAATCTGGACGAGTTGGCTTAAGCGATTTTTAGACTATAGTTATGCTACTCAATAAAATTTGGAAAAATTATGTAAAATACTCAAGACATATAGGTACATCTGGGTAAAATTATAGAATTTTATGTGCTCGTTTAAGGTGTGTAAAAACTAGCTAAAGTCTGGTCTGTTCAAGGTTAAAATCTGAGTAATAGTTAAAAGTGGCTAAATAAGGGTTTTGTGTATTATTAAGGGTTGAACTTATCTTTATTTAAACTAAAAGGACTTAACTTGTTAAAACATATAACTTTATGATATTTACATTTCATACCCTGATCTTACCATAATGACACTATAATCCTTAAACTTGTTATATTTGCATAATAAACCCTAAACTTATGAAAACTACACTATGAACCCTAAACTTATACAAACATCATTGTGAACCTTGAACTATTAGTATTGTCACGTTTGATACCTTAAACTTGAGTAAATGATAAATTTGAATGTTAATAACTAATGTTACTAAATATGAAAACTTGCTATTTTTGGAAAGTTACTAAATATGGAAACTTGCTATTTTTGGAAAGTTAACTAATATGGAAAGAAAACTAAAATGAAACCTTTATGACTATGAAACTTATAAGTAAACTTATGATTACTGTAGATCGGGTGAAGAAGGAGCGATCTTCTGCTTCTTTTCATTTCATTGCTTTGCTTGTGTGCTTGTTAAGGTACAGATATTCTTTCCCTTCTCAGTAGGGATATTTCCATTGATCCTATGCCTGACATGATTCCCTTTATTTGATTCATGACTTTCATTGTATGATTGTCATTCTTGTTTATTCATTCTGACATTTATTTAAATGTCACTGCCATGCTATGCTTATGTTTGCCATGCTTACTTGAGTTACTATCTTGTTTCGCTTGCCATGCTAGATTATATTGTTGTATGCTATGATAGATCTGTGCCTGAGCTTACCTAGTTGTGGAAGTACCATGACCATGTCTTTGATGGCACCTTAGGCATGACACTCCCGTAAAGGTGTGATAGATCTACGGCGTTCCCCCTTATGTTATGATTTATTTTGCAAGCACTATTGGCCAACCTTATATGTGTGCTTAGTCTAGTACTGACATATATACTTATGTTAGGGAGCGTATGGATGCATCCTAGGTTTTATATTTTATGTGATTATGGTGACCAGGTGGTGTGTGCCTTGCACTCCTTCTCACATTTTTACTTTTATTTACTTAGAGGTCTCCCCTCTTCGTATACTTGTATTGTTTTAGTATGATTTGATAGATTATGTATGGAGTTCTTATGGCACATCCTTAAATGAACCTTTCTTTGTTTTCATTTCATTTCCTTGATTCATTTTCTATTCAATTCTCATGCACTCTTGATTCTTAGTTCTTGTTCATGATTATGCTTTTCGTTTTGTATTCTTACTTCCTTTGTTGCGTATGCTTATTTTCCTTTATGTTTATGTTTCATATATATATCTGTTCACTGGGCTTTTTAAGCTCAGCCGCATGTTTTTCTTTTCCTATGCGGCAGGTAATAAGCGGGGCGAAGAGCTTGGGAATGAGAGAGAGTAGGACCTAAAAGACCTATTTAATTATCATTTCGTTGTCCATTGTTTCGGACTTTCATTTATTTCTGTACTTGAATATTATTTCTTTACTTTGGTTTGTTTTGTTTAACCCACTATGCATTTGGGATTATCTTTTGGATATTAGTCTTGATGTTCGAGACTTAGTTATTTATTTAAAAGACTTCCGCTTGCGTTATGTATGCTCTGTATGACACCATAATGTGATATCTTGACCTTGTCGGGTTGGGGTATTACAGAGGAGGCTTGCTCGCGAGCTCGTGAGGAGCTGAGAGTCGTCTTCTGACCACTGCCGGGTAAAACTGGACCTACGCCAGGAACATGACCGCGCTGCTTACCGCCAATCACCTGGCGCATAATATCCAGGTCAGTCATACCCGTCCCGGAAGAGGTGCTCTCTGTCCGCAGCCGTACCATCTCATTCTGTTTAGTTTCAAAAAAACAAGAAAAGTAATATATATAAGTTGTGATTTATTATATTGCATTAATGTCGGTGAGTTTTTGGAAAAAATTATACTTACGTATCTGGCCTCGGACACTGGAGACTCAAAGGCGTCGCCTCTCGTATGGTTGCGTCTGTAAAGGTCGATCAAGTCTCTACGATCCGTGGAGTCGGTGGGGAGGCTCAACTGTTTATAAATAAAATCAATCAAGACTCACCCAACACTATATATATAAATAAAATGATTAAAAAGTGTCTTACGAAGTTATCGCATATAACAGCTAGCGAGTGGGATCCATGAAGGCTAGAACTCGTGCTCTTAAGCCGGTTTTGTTTGTTGATCTCCCCGATCCTCAACTTCTTTGGGTCTGACCAGTGCTTCACCTGCTTATTATAAATAATAAAAACTATTATATAAGATAAAAGATCATTTGAGGACGAAACATTACTTACATACAAAGGGACCAATCCCTACCTTCCATTCATTTTGATCTAAAGGCTGAGATTAAATTCATTATTTACACTAGAGGGGTATAATTGTCACCTATATAAACACAAAATTAAAAAACTCATCTTCTAATCTCTCACAAAAAAACACACAAAACCGTGTTTCTCTCTTCCCTAACATGAACTTCCACCTTCCAATCCACTTATCAAATCCCTAAATCCAAATTGCCGCTCCACCCTAACACCTCTGCAATACCACAACTACTTTACCGCAACACCACCGCAACACCTCCGCAACTCCATCGCAGCAACCGCTACACAACGAGACACCACCGCGACTCCTCCGGTATTCACGTTTTTAATAGAGTTGCTTTAATCTGATGCTTTAGTCATGATTTTAATTGATATATCTGCTATGATTTGATTTGAGCAGATTGATCAAATTACAGGTTAATTTTCTTACTCGCATAAGGTAATCTCGATGGGAACAATAGACAGGTTAATTTTAAAAATACATTTAGTAATGAACAATAAATGTGTTTAATATCAATATGATTGATCAAATTACAGGTTAATTTTAATTGATATATCTGCTATGATTTGTAGGAGCGATGTTTTGTACGTTTGTTAGGAGCGATAGTTTTTCTTTAGAATGCAACATTAGATTGAGACGTCTAGTAATATGCTATTGAAATGGCGCATATTCAGTTTTACTTTAGATCTCGCTGGTTCAAATAAATGTGACTTGGTTTCTCACTGAAAAAGGACGTTACTTGTTTTAATCGAAAGGTGATCAACTATAAGGTAGTGATAGGCCGAGATCGCACACATTGTCACACTAAATGGAGAAACATATTTGGTATTTGTAATATGAAAATAATAGGTTGGTTGTTCATTACTGATAGTAACAAATTGCATACAAAATCCGTGGTTCATAGGCACTCTGCTCTTTTTATAAGTGTTTAGAAAAATGTAAATTTTGTAGTTATTGAATTTTGGGCAAATATTGTGAAGAAGCGAGAGTGTTGAGTTATTATTTGTTATTGAGTACATGTGATTTTCAAATGAATGAAGTTGTTAACATTTGGTATTGTGCTTGTGTGGATATTAGGACGAGAAGATTGTTGTGAATGAAGGCTGGTGGAGAGTGCTTGACTTTTGATCAGTTGGCTCTTCGAGCTCCTCTTGGACAGAACACGGTATGCTTGTCTTTTACTTTTTGCATAATGGAATTAGCAAAGGTTATTGGATTATGAATAATTGTATATGCATGTATTAGCTGTTATCGCATAATTGTCTGTCAGAAGATATTGATTGCATTACGAGTACACAACTTAATTAATATTTTTCTTTATGTGTCTACTTATGCTCCTGTGTCTACTTAATTAATATATTCTGAATATCACAAGTGATATTCTGAGTATCACAAGTGATATTCTGAGTATCACATGTGATATTCTGAATATGGATATTTATTTTCTATGCATGATCAGATGTAGGAAAACAATATGGTACTTAGATATAAACATGGGTTTCATGTCGTGCTATTCTATTTCCGGTTCATTCATCTGATTCGATACCAGAATTTTTTTTCATAAAGAACCAATCTACTTATTGACGCATCAACTGCTAAGGTATCTTGTCCAAATGCTACAGAGCCGACAATTCATAGAAAAGAAAGTTTCATGTCCCTTGCAAGTTGGGGTGTAGAACTGCTAGATCCACGGGTGAGTATGTGACTGGTGAAAAGTTGTCAAACATTTAAAGTATGTTGCAATTTTGCGTAGTTTAGAAAGTTGGGTTGATTAGCAGAAGTGTGAAAAACATGTTGCTATTTTACTTGCGAAAATCATATCTTAAATGATATCTAAAGTGGTTAAATAAGTTCAAGATTCTGAAACAAATTTTTAGTTTTTGAAACTGAAAGCATGCTGAAAACACTTGAGAGGTATGAGAAAAGTAGTTTTGGACCGCCTGAACAACGAAGGCCCGCAAAGGAAGATCTTCAGGTATGATGGCTTGTCGATTAGCATTGGCTTTTGATTCAGTTAATACTTATGTAACTTACATTTAGTCTGTGCAAATCGTTACAAATTTTGTATTCTTGTTTAGGAACAAAGCAGCTACCAGGAATACATGAGGCTAAAAGAAAGCTATGATGCCTAGAAACAAATTGAAAGGCAAGAGCCTTAGTTTGATAAGTGACAATTAAGTTATAATCAAGTGTCAAGTCTGAACTCGGTTTTAACTGTTGTAACCTATAACTTTCAGGAATTACTATGGTGAGGAGATTGACAATTTGAGTACCAACGAGCATGAGTCACTTGAAAGGCAGCTTCATTGTTCATTGAAACAAATCAGAACAATAAGGGTACATTTATAATCTTACAAGTTATCCTTCACTCTCACATGTTAAAATTTGATTTATGACAGTCCCACCTTTGACTGTAAGTCTGTAATATAGCTATATGAAATCAACAGAAACCTGTATCGTAATAACGTTTTTCGATATACCACATGTTTCATTATTTCACAAGTCACATAAAAATATTACCTTTTTGTGTTGTTTGCCATCACATAGTATCTCAAATGGTACAATTTGACTCTTAAAAGTCAACACATTGACCTCTAATAAAGTCAACCAAAACCAGTATCCAAATCATTTTGTGGATATAATCATATAACCCATGTTTTTGTATTATCAAATAGCACAAAAAATGTTACCTTTTTTGTGTTACTTGTATTTGGCTACTAAGTGTACTATCTCAAATGTTTTAACTTGACCTTTGAAAGTCAACACCGTGATTGTTTATGAAATAAACAAAAACCTGTATCTAAATCACATTTTTGGATATAACCCATGTTTCTTTATGTTTATCCGGCTAATCGCGTAAATTAGACTAAATAACATACTATTTTACAGAATATAATAAAATTATTTATGGTTTATGATAAAGTATTAATCTCTATGGTTTTTTTATGGCTTTTAATTATTTGAGTGAAAAGTTGCTATTTAGCAGAAGACCCTTTCAACATTATAAATAGTATAGACATTGTATGTTTCTGTGTGAAAAAGGTGGGAGGAAAATGGTCATGTTTAAAATAAATTATGGTAAAGTGAATTAAGCTTAATTTGCACTCCGTAAGTTGTAACACATCATCATGTCATTATACAATAGTTTTATTTTACTATTTTCTCCCTCGATAGGCATTTCAGTTTCATAAATACAACATATCCCCATTGCAAATCCATTTTTTGTGTACCCTGCAGCGGAGTTAGCTTGGCATGAGATGAGAAGAGCATGGGTTGGTGATAGATCTCAAACATCACATAACAACTGTAGACAACCAATTATGAGGTTTGACTTTTCACTTTTTGTTATTCCATTTTGATATGCGAGTCCCACTTGTTAATATAAGAAAAAAGGGACAAGGCTCACAAAAGAAAATATAATGTTTGATTAATAAGTTGTCTAATGAGTTGGTTTTTTATATGTTACGCTACAGTTGGACAAGTTTTGAAGATTTTCTCGTATCTGGTGAACCATTTCCTGAGCCAATTTCATTAGTTGTATGTTCTCCTTCTCCATGTTATATATGCGCCACTTTAGACAACTGTTTGTTTGCTAAAATGAAGGTTGCTTTTTGCACGATATTGTGGACCTTTTAGTTGACATTTGGATCGATGAATGCAACTAAATTGCAGAAGACATTAATTTTGACATCAAGAATGTTACAAGTGAACTGCTCCCATTCTTCCATTGGAACAATAGTCTCCTATTATACAATAGCCTGAATTCATCACGACATCGTTAATCATTGTAACGAATGTTATATCCATCTATTATTCTTATTTTTGTTATATACAAATTTAGATACTAAAAATTTGCGGTCGTATTAGCGGCTACCTAATATCAAATTAGCATTTTGATATCAAATTAGATTTTGTTATATTATTCTGTTTTCCTTGTGTGTATATATTTATTTCGAAATTATAAACGATGTATAAGCTATTTTCATGTTGCTTATTGTATAGACTTTTAAGCTTATTTTTTTTCTAAATACTTGTTGTTACCTACTAACATTATGAGGTATCACCAGTGATACAAAATAACTTATTAGGTATCACCTGTGATACAAAATAACTTATTGGGTATCACCTGTGATACAAAATAACATATTATGTAGCATCTGTGATAGTTAGACTGTAATTAACTACTTGTTTTTTTAGATACAAAATATGAGGTATCACCTGTGATACATACAAAATCATAGGTGATACAAAATAACATATTAGGTATCACCTGTGATACAAAATAAGTAAGAAATGGATATAAAACAAAAGATTCAAGATTTGCAAAAGAAATGGAATGATAATTGTTTGTGAGTTCATCCGAATTATAATCAGTCTCCGAGATTGGATAGAGTTGTACCGATGGCGATGTCTGTACCTTTGACCGGAGGCTATAAACTGAATATGTTATGTAATGTTTTTATTAAAATATTAAGAATTTGATAAGTTATTTTCATGATGCTTATTGTGTAGACTTTTAATTTTATTTTTTTTGCTAAATACTTGTTACCTACTTACATTATGAGGTATCACTTGTGATACAAAATAATTTATTATGTATCACCAGTGATACAAAATAACTTATTAGGTATCACCTGTGATACAAAATAACATATTAGGTATCACCTGTGATAGTTAGACTATAGTTAGCTACTTGTTTTTGTAGATACAAAATATGAGGTATCACCTGTGATATATACAAAATCATAAGTGATACAAAATAACATATTAGGTATCACCTGTGATACAAAATAAGTAAGTAAAACACAAATAAGCAAAAACACAAATTACATTGTCTTTGTTTGCCAGCAAAGAAGCTAATACGCATGGGTAGTTAGTTACATATACTGAAAATAGCAAGCTGACATGTGAACGACGAATCGAAACACATGAGTTATACAGTATGTTATTTTGGATTTCTATCAGCATGTGAACGATGAATCGAAACACATAGTCAACGACACCAAATTCTGTTTTAAATTTATACCCAATGCCAGTCAATTACAAACAATTCCAATACATCCTTTCTTGCTATCAAAATTCACTTTACAATAGAAAACAATAAAATTTACAAAGTCATTTCATCTGGCTATTGCATAATACAATATAAATTTCTGGCAGCAACGAGCCGAACTCATTTTCACCTGCAAACGCCGAAAAAAGAGGATCTGTTCAACCCAGTGCAAAATAAAATAGAAAAGAAAAAACAATACATGCAAAAAACAATAGCAATGTATGTGGATAGAACCAAAACAATGATAGGTTTTCCTTTTTAATCATATTACCAGCCTTAGTTGCAAGCAAACCATTATTAAAAAGTGAATGGAAGGATAAACCTGAAAAAGAAATTACACACAAATACACCTATCATAGAAGAAATCTACCTACTCATATTATGCAACACAGATAACATACAACGACTAAATTTGTTTAGGGTCAACTGTTAAGTGCCAAACTACCATAAGCAAAGCAGGTAGACTGCATGCAGATCGCATCAGCCCTTGTGAGGACCAGGTGGAAGACATCCCCTCGCCTCTCACTTTGAGGGGTATATGAAATTTTCTCCATCTCCTAAAGAAAGGCAGAAAACTATCTACCACACCCAGGAATATCAAGATTAATGTTACAGTGACGGCAATTGGCAAGTCTGTTCATCTATTGCTTAATTCATAGTGTTGTCATCCAAAGATATATAATTCACAGGACATTGTTATCTAAGATAAATTTAAGCATATGATATGTGTTGCACAGCATAGCAATCGTATTGGTACTCTGCTCCCCTAACCACATCATCACTTCACCCAAAACCCGACACTCAAACAAACCAATCGCCCACCATCCTGTCAAAAGTTTGTAAAAAAATTCCGGATATCACATGTGATACTCAGAATATCACATGTGATATTCAACGCAGGAACAAGCATCTTCTGTGCCTTAGCCGCAGCCGACGCCTTTGGCAAAGCCAAAGGCGTCGGGTGAGGCTTAATTCTGAATATCACAAATGATATTCTGAATATCACAAGTGATATTCTGAATATCACAAGTGATAGTGATATTACTTGTGATATTCAGAATATCACTTGTGATATTCAGAACATCACAAGTGATATTCTTGTGATATTTTTTTTTAATGATGAAGTTTATGGTAAACCAATATTCAAAATTTTTTAATGAAGTTTATGGTTTACCTAATATGTATCACAGGTGATAAGTAATATGTATCACAGGTGATACCTCTTTCGTCCACCACGCCTCACACGCACACGGTAGATGACATAACCCTAAAATCACAATCAAATTGTTACAAATTTATGTTTTTCTTTTGATACACTATTGGCTGACTGCCAATAGTGTTCCAGCTAATGATGTCCCATTTTTATGTTTTTCTTTTGATAATTGATAGCTCTGCAATTGGCCTTTTACATACTTAAGACTTGTTGTACCAGTTAGAGAGTGGCCTACACCATGCCTCGAAGAATTTATATATTCAATCAAATGATCTCGGATTTTACTGCCGCTAAGCATATTGAACTGCACGAGAAGTCTAGAAGAATGTATTCAAAATCGGCGGTGTTTATAATAAGGAAAATAGTCAAAATAAAGGTAACAGATGATACCAAAAGTATCCGCTACTTTCTCACTGCTAAAGAGGACTTAGATATCCAGCTTATAACAAGAAACTAATTTGGGTCAATTCTGAACAAGTTTGAAAAGAAAAAGAAAAATGTGTCCTTTTTATTGGCCAAAAATATAACTTTCATTCCTTTATCTGTCAAAAATTTAAACATCCGCTGTTGGTAAAATAATGAGCTTATGTTATATTTTCATGAGCAAGAAATGGAAAATTGGGTATTTTATGTTTACCTTCCTTCGCGAAGGTATTTATGTTAACGACTGAATGCGAATCCACATTTCCCAAGACACCTATAGATAGTAAACAAAATCAAATCCATGCACAGATCACTGTCTACTTAATGTAACAAAGTAATATTCATTAACATCCAACAAAAATAAATTCTGGGTCAAGATATATTTGGGAATACATCACCATAAAGGCATGCAGTGAACTTAAAACCACCAATGTACTATTAAGTATTACCTGACTGAAACCCTTCAGGGTAGTTTCTCTTTTTAGACAAACCAATTAGATTAAGAATGGCTCCAAGAGAGAGCCAAAAACACCCGTCATTACTAGCAGCAATATCCATGAAGAAAAATAGTTGATAAACTGAGTAGCTGTAATGAATACAAACAAAACAAACAACCAGAAAAGTAATCAGTATGCAATCAATCAATGGAACTTCAGAGCACTATTAATAGGCTAGTAACAAAATGGGATGGCATATAAGCCAATAGTATCATGTTTAAATAGTTCATTCCTTATGTTACAATCCGTGTTCTGGCCTTAAAGTAAGTAAAAGAAAACTGGTTTTTATGGTAGCATCAAAATTATCGAAAAGCATGACTAACTCACGCAATGGAGCGTGTGTTCCAAATCTCTTTATTATAAATTTCCTTCCATTCCGGCTAAAAGTTTCTCCACAAATAGAAAAATGAAAGTCTGAACAGTTCGCAAAAATCCAACAGCTTGAACATTATTCAAATCAAAATTGAGCATAGTAAAATATCACATGAATCGTTTATTCAATGAATCGTTTGATTGAATATTTAAATTCAATCAAATGCTAAATATCACATGTGATATATTTAACAAATAAGCTCATTAAAAACATATATTTACCAAACATATATTTAGATTGAAAAATGTGAACTCTTGTCTCAAATGATACAAGCCTTATCAAAATTCATTCAAGAGGTAGGAACATATTGGTGATTTTCAGAATATCACTTGTGATATTCAGAATATCACTTGTGATATTTTGAATATCACAAGTGATATTCTGAATATCTCTGAATATCACTCGTGATATTCGAATATCACTTGCACTACCTTTAAAATATATCTGATCTAGGATCATTACACGTTAAGCCACCGTTACCGTGTAATGAACAAAACTTAGAGTGCAATGGATGAAGTTATGATAACAAGTTGTACCAATTATCTAAAGATTCACATATCATAAAAATCAAAGTATTCTGTCACGTCTACTCCTAAACTGATCATCCATACATTTTGACAAAAAAGAGCTGAAGAAATGGTGCTTACATGTGCTTCAGCTTGAAGTTGTGATAATCACATAATACACTATTTGAGTGTAAAAATGACTAGTTTTGTAAAGTGATCCCGTATATTCAAAATCAGTTTTGTTGCACCTACTCAACGGGGATCTCCAGTAATTTTTAAGTGTTTTATCTGCTTCAAATAAAAGCATGCTACAACTCCTTAATTAAGTGTCATTCCTTCTAAACTAAGCACATAAACATTTTTAGATAAAGTGATTGCAATTGCTTATATGCTTATTCGCCAACTCAGCATCAAGTGTGTTTGGTACACAACTTATAATCTGATTGTTCAATCAAAATATCTTCTATGGCTTAGCCGTAGCTGACGCCTTCGGCTGCGGCTAAGCCGAAGGTTTAGCCGCATAAGACGCTTTCAATAAATGCTTCTAATATGTCTAAAAACTGAAATCCATTCTATTCCAACAATCACAGTGCTTAATACTAGATATATGATTCTTATAATACTAGATATAGCTTAGTCATCCATTCTATTCCAACAATCACAGTGCTAAGTTTTTTATTATACTGAAATCGTAATATTTTCAGTATAATCTGAATCAATAGTACGCATTATTATCTAATCGTATGTGATAGTAAGAGATAGTTAAATATTTGTTTCATGAGTTTCAGTATACCTGAAATTGGATTGTTGACTGGTGTTTCCGTCATCCTTTTCGCCGGAGATTTCATTTTTTCCGATGAAGTGATGAAATTCGTATAGAAATGGCGTTTTTTAGGGCTTATGTTGATCGGTATCTGAGTAGTGATTAGTGTGTGTTAGTTGAGAGAAATTATGAATGGAAGTAGGAGTAGGTGGTGTGTGTTTTGTTGTAATTTTACGAAATTACCCCTCTTTGTATTTTTTTAAGTAGTAAGTGGATGATCTCAGCCATTGATCAAATCTAAATCAATGGATGGGAGTTGTCCCTTGGTATGTGAGGTTTTTATTGTTTGTAGAATAACTCTACTCATTATATAAATGAAATATTATTATTATTATTATTATTATTATTATTATTATTATTATTATTATTATTATTAATGATAATAATAATAATAATGATGATGATGATGATGATGATGATGATGATGATGATGATGATGATAATAATAATAATAATAATAATAATAATAATAATAATAATAATAATAATAATAATAATAATAATAATAATAAAGTACGTGTCGATCCAGAAATTAACCTGTTTCTCCCAATCTTCAGTCGTCTTGTTCGCCGGATGCTTTTCCTTGATCTCGTCCAGTTTCTGAACCCCACCTTGCTGTGTAAAATTTTTCTTTTTGAATTTGTACTTGTTGTCATCGTATCGCTTTCGGAGGTAAGCTTCGATACTACTGACAATATCGTCTCCATCCGGACCGGCAAGGTGGGGGCCGAGATCAAAAAAATGCTGCAATAAAATATAATTAAAATAAATATACAAATTTAAATAAAGAGAAAAATTTTAATAAATAAACACATTTAAAATAAATAAACACAAGAATTAAAAAAATAAAAGATAAAAAAACTTACGTGGAGCTGGTTATCAATGTGTGCCTTCGTGGTCTCGGGAACCTTATCCCATGAATCGTAATACATGGGAATCGATTCCCGTAACAACGTCCCGACCATGTTCGAGAACCACGAAGCGTGAGTGCCAACATGCTCCCACATCCCTTTCACGTTCTTCTGGAATCTGATCGATACCGGACAACTAGTCTCATTCCTCATTTGGTGTAGTTTCGCGTTCTTTATAGGACCACGCACCACCTTCCCGCCTTTGCCAATTTTGGCATTAGGCTTGGGAGCTCTGGAATTAGACCCTGCAAGTAATCAAATTCAAGTGATGGTGACTGTCACACCCCGAAAATCGGGTCCAGCGGAAGCATACATTTCCCTGGGTGCAACAAAATTGGTATCACAACACAAGTACAAAGAACGGTCTTTCACCACGATCATTTAGAAAATAATTGATTAACAAAGTATTAAATTTACATTGTTAAATTCTTGTGCGGAATTAGGCCCATAAAATAAGTAAAACGGTCCCCAAATGAATATCAGAGTGTCTAGGTCCTATAACCATGCCATGCCATGCCAACTGCCGCCAAATGTGAGCTAACACTTTAAGAACCTGAAAATACATGCTAAAACGGGTCAACACGAGGTTGGTGAGTTCATAGGTTTTAGTTTAAAACAATTTGGTTGAACCACACGGTTCTGAGTTCAAAACATCTTTCACAAACAAGTTAAATTCAACGTAGGCTCACACTGCCTAAATCACAGTACAAAACCCAATCCGCAAACAATATCATAATTCAAAACATCTCCAGCCATAATCAATCATACAAATACTACAGTCATATAGTGGTGCACGAACTGAACCTCAGACTACAAACATACATAATGGATCCACACACAGGCTAGGTACCATATTCCCAAAATGATCTACTGGGTGCCATATTCCCAAAATGATGTACTATCAATGCATCACTAAACAGTTTCACACGTTCAAGCCAAGTCACACAAATTGAGTTCACACAATAAGGCACATATTGCAATCAAAAAACACTTATTGTCCAAAATCATGAAAACAGTATATCACTGCATTAAAACATTCAAAAGCATTGAGTTTAGTTAAAAACGAGCATGTATTCTCCCCCGAAACAGTTATAAAACAAGTAAAAGTAGGGGCCATGAACTCACCTTAGCCACAGCAATGCAAAGATCACAACTGACACGACTGGCATCGAGAAGCAAAACACGACCGTCTCAAGACATGTGGCATGACAATTCCAAGATATAAAGCCCCAACGGTAGCTTTGACACACGGCACAACGGACACGGAAACTACTCGCAACCTAATATGAATGACATGATTTAAGTCATGGAATGATGCTACGCATGCAAATACGTATATTATCGATACCACTTGTGAAATTTGAAAATAACGCTTATCGTCGAAAATTACATTTTTGACGTCTCGTTAAGTTAATAAACACTTTTCGTGTAAATATGTTGAAACGATACCCCACGATCCTCGTTTGATGGTCTATCGGTGAATATTGTGTTTCCGTCGTAAAAATAGCATTTTTCATTACTTGAAAATATGACCAAATGGCCTCGCAAAACTAGCCATAAAAGGGTGTTCGTTAAGAATTAGTGAATAAGCTTGGCATTTTTGGAAACCTTATAACAATATCTTAAGTTCGTAGTTTTGGCATTTTGTCCATACGCGTCTCGATCAATGAGAAAAATGGCTCTCAATATGGTGTCTTGCAAAAACAGTTTTGGATTTAGTATTATTTTTAAGTACAAAAGCTGATAAAAATGTTTAGTGTTCGTCGGTGTTCAAACTCGTGTATCTTGGTCGTTATAAGCTCGTTTTCTACGTTCTTTATATCCATGGCTTCGTATTAATGTAAACTAACATATTTTCAGTAGGTCGGCTCTTCTAGATCACGTTCAATGCCTCGTTTTACCCATTGAAATTCGTGGGACAGCACGTATATTTTCAGAAAATTAGTTTTCGTCGTCAAACTTAGAATTAACATATCTTTTTCGTCGTAAGCTCGTTTTTGTTCATTCCAGCGGCTACGGTTTCGTTTTTGAAAGTATTTTCTAAAAATGTAAGCCAAAATGGTCCATGACCTACTGAGTTTTCCAGATTTCACGGAAAATGGACAGAACCTCTTTTATAACTTGTTAAAACCGACTTTTCTAGTTCAAGGCTTGTTCTAAACACTTCCAATCAACGCCGTAACTAGTCTAAGCCTACCATACACCTTCTTAGGGTTTCATGGGTTCCTAGTCTTCACCAAAAATGGTGGATCTCATGGGATTGCAAATAAAATCTTTAGATCTATATTTTTAGGGAGAAAAGTAAACAATAAGTGGTATGTATAACATGTGTATATTATATGATTTGCTACTAGAACATGATAATAGATCAAATGAGAGTATAAAAGATTAGAAAAATTATGTAGATGCTTACTTGAAGATTTGATGATTTTTGAAGCAAATACTTAAGAAACTTTGAGGTTTTTAGACCAAATCCTTAACTAGTAACACAAATGGAGCTTGGATAATACTTGTTCTTAAAATTTTTATGGATTCTTGCTTGTTCTTGATGTTTGGCCGAACCAGCCAAAGGAGAGGATGAGATGAGAGACTTTTGTTATGTTTTCTTGATGTACATGGATATTATGAGTTGATTTTGTGTGTACACCTTGTAGCATTAATTTTTGTCAAGTAAAACAAGTGATTTCAAGACTTTAGGGAAGGGGGGTATGGGCGGCACACATGGGGTGGTTTGGAGTATGTAAGTATCTCTTGACTTTAGTGTAAGATTAAGCTAGATATTGTGTAGTTTTGGTGTCAATGGGTACCGAGTTAGCTAGAAATGAATTTTAACGGAACAAAATAAAATATGATGATGTTGTAAAAATTATAAAATCACATTCCTTGCAAGAATCGGGTGTTCAAATAGTTGTCGTGTTGAGATTTCGCAAACCGACGTAGTTATAAGCGTTTAACGGAAAATATAGCAGTTGATTTCAAAACAACGGGTAAACTAATAACATAGTTTTTATATCATTATAATGAGTGTGAAAACATATTAGGATCATAGCCGGGAGTGTCGGGTATATTGTTCAAAATAAATGATTGAGTGATAGCGTTTATTTAATAATTAAATATGCGTGAATTGAAAATATGCAAACCCTTACGGTTACGCGAATTTGATTCCCGTAAACCTAGTTTACGAAATGATGAATGATGACCATGAATAGTGATTTTCCTCTGTGAAAGAATAGTGTTTCGTGAATAGTAAATTTTTTGAAAACATCCCAAAGTCGCAAACTGACTTCAAAAATGATGAATAGTGAAATGATGAATAGTAATCCATGAATAGTAAATTTCGAAGTTTGGAAAACTAAATGTTGACGTGGAAAATTACGGGTTGCTACAGTGACATAAAATAACAAGTTATCAATTTCAAATAATGATCAAGTTTAATTAAAATAATCGAGAAATTCTTACGCTGGCAGTTAGTTCCTATCCTCCTCGCGGGACCATGGGGTGGCTCATTACCTCCATCCCCATTGTGGCTCGTAGCTACAACGTCTACCATCTGTAAACGTACTGGTACAAGAATATAGAAATTAGTGAAGAAACACATATACGCATATATATACGCACATTCAAATAAATAACAATATCTATCAAATTCCGAAACAAAATATTATAATTCTAAGCAAGTAATTAACCAAACACAAACAAAAAAACATACTGATTGTGGTCTTGGCTCTCGTCTAGCTGGTCTTGACAGAAGGATGGTCTCGGCTCTCGGCTGGTCTCGACAGGAAAAAAAATCAAAAATATTACAAACGAATTATAGTTTTGTTTTAGTGATTTATTTTACACGGAATAATCATTCTAAGAAGTGTTACAATCTGTACATTTCTAATATGGTTTTAAGATTGTTTGCGAGAATATAAGAGTCAAAGCCACAGATCGTGTCTAAAATGAGAGTGGCCACGGTGCTAAATATTGCTAATATGTTGCAGTATATGCATACAAATGAACACTTCATATTTTCTGTGTTGCGAATATTAGTGACACATAATGAAACTTATAATCAAACAATACATAATGAAACTTATAATTCTCCTATTGTTTCAACGACACTCGAAGCCTAGGCTGCCTAGCCCCAGACAAAGACAAAAACGAAGGCTCAGTGCGGTTAAGCACATTGCACACGCTCAAATCTGGCTCTCAAATGACTTTCATTTATTCTATGTTGGTCTGTATGTGCAGCTCAATGTTGAGTTTGTTATTGCACATGCTTACTCTCTAATAATACATCAAAAAGAAAGGTAGGTTGCTAGTTTTGCTTAGTCGTTGTCAACCGAGACAACAAATAAGTTGTTTATAAACAAAGCCGTTTGGTACAGCGTTACAAACGAATAAGCAGTTTATAAACAAAGCCAAATCCACCCTATGGTGAGGGCTGCTTTGGACAGAAACCAAAGAAACCAACAGCACCCTTGCGGGTTGTTGTGGTACGACACCCACAAACGAATAACCACAACGACAATCCCTTCCTTCGGGGCTGTCGTGTAGCAAGCCAAACAAACACCACCTGTGGTGGTTTTCTTTCCAACCGAGGGCAAAACAAACACAAATTAACAGGTTTATTCTAGCCAAAAAAATACATAAACACAAATTAATCACTATAAACTTTTGGCGGCGACATGTCCCCGCTAACACATAAACACAAATAAATAAATAAATAAATAAATAATACCTCTTGGTCTCAACAGTGGGCTTTCGTTTGTGGTTTCAGTTTGGTCTCGATTGTTCTCGGCTGAACTGTGGTCTCGGCTGTAATGTGGTCTCGAAAGGAAAAAAATCAAAAAAATTAATAAAAATCAAAAACTAAAAACAATTAACACAAAACTAATAACAAAAATTAACAATAAACAGAATTAACACAAATTAACAACAATTAATAAAAATTGAAAAAAAAACTAACAAAAATTAATGTTTAAAATTATTGGTGGTGCTGTGGTGAGATGATGGTGATGTGGTGGTGCTCGGCTGTAATGTCGAGAGTAAGAAAGGAGAAGAGAATAGAGAGAATCAAACAATAAGGGGAGATGATGGTGCTGTGGTGAGATGGTGCGAGTGTGGTGATTAGTGGTGGTGCTGTGGTGAGATGGTGGTGATGTGGTGGTGCTGTGGTGGTGATTAGTGGTGTTGGTGGAGATGGTCGTGATGTGGTCGATGGTAGCAGCAGCGATGAGTTTCTTTTTTTTTTTTTTTTTTTACAAAGTGTAAAGCAGATCTGATAATAATGGAGGCTAGGTTTTAGCGATTACATTCGGCGGGGACATGTCCCCACTAAAAGAAAATTTGTATTTTAGCCAATCTTTTGGCGGGGACAAGTCCCCACTAAAATAAGATTTATCTTTTAGCCAGACTTTTTGGCGGGGACACGTCCCCGCTAAAAGTTTTAATTATTCGCCAAAACCTTTGGCGGGATAAAGTAAAAGCTACGAGGGAAAAACAATTTTTTAGGTGAAATCTTTCGGCGGGGACATGTCCCCGCCAAAAGAATTTTAATTAAAAAAAAAAAAAAAAAAAAAAAAAAAAAAAAAAAAAAAAAAAAAAAAAACTCTTTTATATCATTGTAACTAACTCAAATCAATATACTCTTTTATATTATTGTAACTAACTCAAATCAATATTAATTCTTTTAAATTTAACAAAAAATTTTCAAAATCATATTTAATTAATTTAAAACTTTTTAAATGAAGGCTCTGCTGGGTTGTTGTAACTATGCTCTTTATTTAAGTGTGGCGGGATGTTGTTGAGTATATTTGATGTCTCTGAAGAAGTAGTTGGCCATAAATTGAATTACGTACTCTCGTAACAATTGAAATAAAGAGCTAGCGAAACCTTTGTGTCTATTGGTTCGCCTATGCATGCAGTAGGACTCTAGCTATCTAGGCTGATCTCTCATAAATGTACACGAGATGTTTAACGAATGAGCCGAGATGATATGGTTGTACATGAGATGTTTAACGAATGAGCCGAGATGATATGGTTGTACATGAGATGTTAAACGAATGAGCCGAGATGATATGGTTGTACACGAGATGTTTAACGAATGAGCCGAGATGATATGGTTGTACACGAGATGTTAAACGAATGAGCTGTCACAACCCGTAATTTCAGGTCACTTTCCTAACCTCGACAAATCACCATTCATGATCATCATTCATTTCAGCGTAACCAGTTCGGTTTAGCTGTGAATTCATAACATTGTCAGTAAGGACACATCATATAGACTAGAGGAGTCCGCATATCATCAGTATTTTAATTCATGCACGGTTATGCATTATTTAAATTTACGTATGGTTATTTATTTAATTAACGTTACCACTCAGTCAGTATTATTAACAATTATACCCAGTACTCCAGACAATGATCCTAATAAATTTTTATACTAATTTTAATAATATAAAGTTTATATTATTATTTTACCCGGTGTTATTACACCAATTGCTATATTTTTCGTTAAGGGCTTATAACTCCGTCATATTACGAAAAATTAACCCGATAATTATTCCGACACCCGATTCTTGTCAGGAATATATTTTTACCATTTTTACAACTTCGTCGTATTTTACGTCACTTCGTGGATATTTATTTCAAGATAACTCGGTACCCGATAACACTCAAATTATACACAAAACAATCAAGCACATGTCATAATACACAAAAATCTTGCAATTGCTTCTCATTTTAGTCCTAAAAATCCGCCTCTCCCATTTCTATACCATACTCTTTCATTCATAGTCTTGTCATCATAAATGGAGTTAGTAAACTTGCCTTTTGAATTATTTTAACACAACCTCAACTAGTTTCATTTGTTAAACACAAAGATCAAAAATATTTTCTTCTTTCTCCCTTCCTATCTCACGGCAACATCAAGAACCACAAGCAAAAATCATAATTTTTCCAAGCTTTGGTAATCTACAAGTCCCATTTGGTGTTCTTGTTTAGGTTTTGCAATAAAAACCTCAAGAATCACTCTCATTTCACTTCAATCCTAACCTATATTGTAAGTAACTCAAGAACATTTCTTTTTCATGTTTTTCCTTCCATATGATCTTGATATTTATGTATTTTCATGTGATCTTGTTTAAAAATGCAAAATACTTTAGTGATGATACCACTTTTTTTTATTAAAAACTCTTGAAAACACTAGATCTATAGGTTTTACTATGATCATCATGAATCACACTATATTTAGTGAAGTTTAGGACCCCATGACACTTTGAGAAGTGTATGGTAGATCAAGAGTGTTGGTGGAGTTGTGTGGAACAAGTTTGATCAAGGTTTTGAACTAGAAAAATGTATTATTAACTTGTATAAATACCTACTGTCCCAAACGTGTGGATCTGGAAAAATCAGAAACATTTGAAATATTTTGGCCTAAATATTTATAAAATACACTCAAAAACGAACCCGTGAGCGCAAGAATCATTAAAATCCGAGTTATAACGAAGAAAATATGAATTTTTAAAGTTACGCGACGAAATATATAGTTTTCAGAAAAACAGCATGCTGTTGGCCGGATTTCAGGAGCAAAACGAGTCGTTAGCCGTGATCTAGATGAGCCGAGACATTGAAAATACGTTAGTTTAGGTTTATACGAACCCGTGGATATCTAGAACGTTGAAAACGAGCTTGTAACGACCGAGATACGAATTTTTAAAGACCCGACGATACATATATAATTGGACAGCCTACTTTTTATAAGTAAATAAAGTGTTAAAACTATTATTTTCATAACTTGAAACATTGATAGCCGTTTACCAAATCGATCGAGGCGCGGTTGATTCAACGTCAAAAGTAACGATATTGAAATATTGTTATAAGGTTTTTGAGAACGTCAAGTCGGAATACTAACATGTAAAGTATATAATTTTCGCGACTAGTTTTACACGGCCAAATTGGTATAATTCAAAATTAGTAAAAAGTATTGTTTTGCGGCAAAATTAGTATACTTGACTATATTATACCAAATAAGGATCATTGAGTACCATTTTACTATATATAAACGAGAAATGTTTTATAACTTGACGATATGTCAAAAACGTATATTTTGACAATAAATGGTATTTTTAAAAGTATCAAGTGGTATCGTTAACATAAGTATTTGCATGAGTTGAGTTGTATCATTGTTCACATTGGGTCATATCATTCATAATAGGTCGCGTTTAGAGACCGAGATACATTTCATCACTACTCATCATTGTCATTGTTGATATCATACCAGGTGAGTTTTCATAGCCCCGTTTTTCAATTTATTATTTCATTTCAAATCCCACGGGGGAGAATACATTGCAACCATTTTTATATGCGAGCCCTAGTATCAAATTCCTTGTACATAGATTAAGTTACCTTGTTGCCATATGAAAGTCCCCTATATCATGAACCGTTAATTTACCTGTAAGCGAGAGTGAGTGGATAGATCTATCGAGGGTGACGCCTCCATCCGTGTTGGCTTTGACCAACAACCGATAGCGGATGCATTTCATGTCTTTTTATTAGAGTGCCTGGCAAAACACTCTGAGGGGCACCATAGATTCAGTCATAGTTTCGGGGTCATGAGCTTAAGTCTATTGTACACCATTTTTATGTGACTTATGTCATACACTTTATACTTGTGGCTATCGTATACCTTCATTTTATTAAACCTATGATCTCTCACCAACTTTATGTTGACCGTTTTTAGCAATGTATTTTCAGGTAATTAGCTAGCGTGTGGACATGCATTTGGCTATTTTGGAGTCGCGGGGTCGACTTGCATCACTTATTTTCATGCACTTATGTAAACGTTTGATCTACTATGGTTTTGTTATATAAACTTGCAACATCATTTGGGACCTATGTTTGGTAAACTCTGATTTTATTTATGATCAAACGTGTATTTTCAAAACGACACTTTAGGTCGTTCAATATATCCATTGTATGAGACGCCATGAAAGTCACACCAAGGTATTCATATCCGCTGCCATTAACAGGTAAATTCAGGGTGTGACAGATTGGTACCAGAGCAATGGTTATAGCGAACTAGGTTGTCCTTATACCCTAGACTATAACTACCCCAACGGTAGCGTCTCATCATTTCATCATAAGTGCATATTTATTATTTATGAGTTTCATTACATGAGTTATTCATTTCATTTTGCATTGTTGCCACAGAGATATGTCTTCCAATTCCCACCCTATGGTTATATTTTCTGATGTTTACATCGAGGACACTATGTCTTCTACTACTCCCATTGTTGCACCTATTCCTCAGATTTCATTTATTGCACCACCTTTGGTTACTCGTGCACCTACAGATTCATCATCCCATACTATTCCGGTTTCCACAGGATCCAACTCTTATGTTCCGACGTCGCAAGACGATCGGGGGTCCTAGGAAGAGCGTACGTTTTGTTGCCTCTACTCCTAGGGTGCCCATTACTCATACATCACATCGTTCTTTCACCAGTTGACCTTACATCATACTCACTATGGATAACATCCGATGCCGAGACCGAGCCCTTGAGGAGGGTAAAGTCGCATCTACACCATCATTATCACCATTAAGGTATCTTAGGAACAGGGATGTCCCTATTACTTCAACCCATACAGAGTATACCATTTGATAAGACGTACATGCTTAGTCCTTATGGACCTATTAGGATGTTTATTGCAAGAAAGATAGTATATCTTCATTCCCTCATTATTAGAACACTCACCACTCATGTATTACCACCATTATCAGCTACTCATACCACTATTGGTCGTCCCATAGTGCATACTCCAGTTTTACCGCTTAGACATCGCAAGATAGCGTAAAAGAGGGTAGTGATTCCTTCAGTATTATCACCATCGACTTCATCATCATCATATGGAACCCCATTTATACCATCACATCTCAGGGACTCTACCCACATACTTAATTTACCGCTTGAGAAGCGTACGTGATTTGATACACCATTACCATATACCACTAAGGACACTACACCACCTTATAGACTAAGGTTGATGAGAGTTCGAGAGCCCTTACTGTTAGACAACCTACTACTCTTCATCGTTAGATGATGATCTCTAATTAATTGAGACTACACGTGAGGGTTTAGATGCCCCACAAACCAAACAAGAGTAACAACAAATCGCCAAAGAGTGACATTCCTCGCAAGGACTCTATACTATCTCAGGTATAACCGACTCATACTTCCATGACATAATGAACCAACAAGATGCTTTGAGCGATATTACACCACCACAAGAGAACTCTTCACAACACCCTCTTCATTACCAAGTTTGATTACATCACATTCTAAGCCGATGAGTTGGATTTCATCATTGGTCATCGTAACAACACCCCACCAATCAGATACGACACCGAGACCTTCGAGATTCGGGAGTCTAACCTTGCCTTTCAGTACGACCATTGTCATTTCCCTTTTCCCATTCTCATTTGACATGAATTAGATAACATCTTGTGGATAACACCAAGATCACGGACTCAACAGGAACATCAATAGATTCCTCAAGAATGGATTGGAATCTACATTATCTCGGACATGAATCGATGCACAACCCCGGACCTCACTTCAGGACTCATCTTAACCTTATGACGCCACAACTCTGGATTCATTGAAAAGGACATCATCCTAGCTTTTACCTTTACTCGCTTTTACTATCATCCTAGCCACGGGAAGTGTGGCGTAGTTCAAAGAAGCTTGTGGTATTTTGATTGTTGTACAACGAGATCCCCAAGTATTGACTTTACTATATGGGTATGGTTGTGCTATCTATGACACCGGTCAATGTAGACCGAAATTTTCAAGTGTTGTATTCATGTGTTATGAGGATATACGCATGATTGTGGTGGTATACATAGTGAACAATGATCGTTGCTATTACGAGTACTCATGGTTGTATTCTTTTATGGTTTAGAAGAAACATGGCACCAAGGAAAGTTAAGACTACATCGGCTACACCGAACATGACGCAAGCAGCTATCCAAAAGCTTGTTAAGAATAGTATTGCTGAAACACTAGTGGTTGAAAGAGCCGTTGAGGCTGCTCCTCAGATAGAGACATCTGGGGAAGCTAGTAATGGAACTAATGGAAGAAAGTGTACGTATAAGGACTTCAAAAGTGGTAATCCCATCAAATTCAAAGGTACTGAAGAAGCCATTGCTATGATTCATTGGTTTGAGCATACCAAATCTGTATTTCACCTATGCTATTGTCCTGAGGAAGCTAAGGTAAAGTTTGTTGCTAGTACACTCCCTGATGAAGCTATATCATGGTGGAATTCCTACACCGAGCTCATTGGAAAGGATAATGCATACAAGCATACATGGGATGAATTCAAGAATTTGTTGACGAAGAAGTTTTGTCCACGCACGGAAGTGAAGAAGTTGGAGGTCGAGTTTTATGAACTAGTGACATTGGGTAATGACATTGAGACGTACCTAAGAAGGTTTCAATAGTTGGCTGCTTTATGCCCGTCTATGGTTCCTAATAATGAGAAGTAGTTGGAAAACTTCATTGGTGGTTTACCTAAAAACATCTGTGGAGATGTGATCTCTTCTGACCCGCAAACATGTGATGAGGCAAACAGGATGGCTCAGAAACTGATGGCACAGGTTCTAAGGAAAGGAATTCCTGCCTTATATCATAAACCGTATTTCGAGCCCTTAGGGTCGTATCTATCCATTGTAATTTTCCGTTGGTACGTTGACCTGACCTAGTTGTATAAGCACTCTTCTATCCAATGTAATAACTATCTTTTGCTATTTCCCTGATACTCACAACCTTGGGTTATTCCATTTCTATTTCAATTGCTCCATTTTCAATCGTTCCACAACAACATACCACTATCCTATTAGGGATTAAACTGATTTCACTCTTGGCAGATTAGTAGACTATTACCATTTCGAAAGATTCATCCATGTATCCAATGAACCATTCAACAAATATAATGCAAGTTATTTTACTACCCTACGGGAGAATCGTTTTTCAGAATTTTCAAAATAAGCCATTTTGTACCACCCTATAAATGGATTTTCTGTCATTTTATCAAGTATTTACTACCGCTACGCGAGACAATTTTCATGTTACTTTCAAAGGAAATATCTAGAAAACCATTTATCAAAACAACACGTTGAACACCATCTAAAACTTTTGGGAAAAAGTAATACCGTTTCAATTTAACCAAGCAACGCATCGTTGGTCCTCAATTATACATAGCCTGATCACCTATGTATAATTCAGGAGGAATTATGCCGTGAAGAAAATAGTCACATTTTCAGGAATTATTAATAACAATCTTCATTCAAAAGCTTTGTAAACAAATGGAATCTTTCATGAACCCCCTTTTTAACAAACTTCCACCGGATACTTACACCACTCATCACTCACTCAGCCATTAAGTTGAATTTTACCATTGATTTCTCTAGGAGAGACTCTACATTATGAAGGATATTTCATGACATAGAAACGACGAAAGGATAGACGATACCCCTCAGATTTCTAGCAATTCCTTTAAGATATTCCTTTTCTAATCAGATATACACGCTCTACCATCGTTAGCCCGACGAATCCTTAAGAGAACTACCTGAGCACTATAGGATGTATTCAACACCACATAACCAACTTTGAATGGATTAGGATAACCTTTCGATTATTGACGAATTTCATCATCAGCAAAAAAAAAAAAAAAAAATAGCCATCACGGGAATATATAAAGGCACCATTTAAGACACCCTATGGCCGAAGTGACCATGTACACATTTACATATCGAATTTGGAAAGTTAAATTCACGGGCCTAGAACTAAACCGGGAAACAACAAAGGGAATTTCACAAGTCAAGAATCAGTTACAAGGAATGAGAAAACAATGGAAGTTAGGTTGGTGCATGATGCACATCATTCGGATTTGATATCCTTGAACAATGAACCTCCTAGATTCAAGTGGAAGCACGAACTATGATTGAAAGCCTTGCCTTGGAAAGGCATGATAAAATTTTTTTTTTGGTAACCCGATAGATTGAGCTCTCAGTATTGGACCATTTCAGATTCTAGTTAGAACCGATCAGTTGGCATACAAACCTAAGTTTCCGCCAGAGTTCAGCAACATATATACTACTCATCTCACCTTTCAGACCTCAAGAAGTACTTTCCTAATGAAACACACAAAGTCGAAGTACTTTATTTATCCAAGTTCTAATAAGATATATCAGGACCTCAAGAGGTTTTATTGGTAGCCAAACATGAAAGTAGAAGTAGTTACTTATGTCAGCAAATGCCATACTTGTGCTAAAGTAAAAGCCGAGTACCAGAAACCAACAGGATTACTTCAGCAACCAGAAATTTCACAATGGAAATAGGAACACGTTACAATGGACTCTGTTACTAAACTCCCCAAGATTTCAGGTGGTTACGATGCTATTTGGGTTATAGTAGATCGTCTCACCAAATCAACCCATTTCATTCCAATCAAAGAGACTCATTCCATGAAGCAGCTTATCAGACTTTGTGACAAGGAAATAGTCTTAAGGCACAGTGCACCAATTTCCATCATTTCCGATAGAGATAATCGCGTACTTCAAACTTCTAACAGTCATTGCAGGATTCTTTTGGGTCTAAGTTAGACATGAGTACTGCGTACCATCCTCAGATCGATGGTCAGAGTGAGAGAATAATCTAAACACTGGAAGATATGCTTAGGGCATGTGTGATCGACTTTAGAAATGGTTGGGCGAACCATTTGCCATTGATCGAGTTTCCTTATAACAACAAGCTTCCTCAATGGATATTCAAGATAAAGCAAGGATATCGATGTAGATCCTTCCTAAGGCCCTACTACCTGTAGAAATTTCGGATAACCCCATTTCCATGTCAAGAACAGCAACATGCCCGAACGGATTCCCCCATCCGCATAGGAAAACGAGACAGGCATTCCTCGACGTATTATCAGCCGATACCTACATTTTTGCCATCATGGTAACAACTTCAATGATGAACCATTTCAGGACTTAAGTAAGGTTGAATACCCATGCCGTTAGTTTTGCCTATTGTCAACCAATGGACGTCATCCAACATCAGAAACCATGGACCGCGAGGTCAAGCTATTAAAGCAAAGTCGAATTCCTATCGTGAAGGTTCGCTGGAATTCTCGAAGAGGACCCGAGTTTACTTGGGAACGAGAAGACCAAATGCGACGCAAGTATCCACACCTTTTTCCCGAGCCTGCTTCTGAAACCAACAACAATTGAATTCAGGGACTGAATTCCCTTTTGGAGGGGCGACTGTCACAACCCGTAATTTCAGGTCACTTTCCTAACCTCGACAAATCACCATTCATGATCATCATTCATTTCAGCGTAACCAGTTCGGTTTAGCTGTGAATTCATAACATTGTCAGTAAGGACACATCATATAGACTAGAGGAGTCTGCATATCATCAGTATTTTAATTCATGCACGGTTATGCATTATTTAAATTTACGTATGGTTATTTATTTAATTAACGTTACCACTCAGTCAGTATTATTAACAATTATACCCAGTACTCCAGACAATGATCCTAATAAATTTTTATACTAATTTTAATAATATAAAGTTTATATTATTATTTTACCCGGTGTTATTACACCAATTGCTATATTTTTCGTTAAGGGCTTATAACTCCGTCATATTACGAAAAATTAACCCGATAATTATTCCGACACCCGATTCTTGTCAGGAATATATTTTTACCATTTTTACAACTTCGTCGTATTTTACGTCACTTCGTGGATATTTATTTCAAGATAACTCGGTACCCGATAACACTCAAATTATACACAAAACAATCAAGCACATGTCATAATACACAAAAATCTTGCAATTGCTTCTCATTTTAGTCCTAAAAATCCGCCTCTCCCATTTCTATACCATACTCTTTCATTCATAGTCTTGTCATCATAAATGGAGTTAGTAAACTTGCCTTTTGAATTATTTTAACACAACCTCAACTAGTTTCATTTGTTAAACACAAAGATCAAAAATATTTTCTTCTTTCTCCCTTCCTATCTCACGGCAACATCAAGAACCACAAGCAAAAATCATAATTTTTCCAAGCTTTGGTAATCTACAAGTCCCATTTGGTGTTCTTGTTTAGGTTTTGCAATAAAAACCTCAAGAATCACTCTCATTTCACTTCAATCCTAACCTATATTGTAAGTAACTCAAGAACATTTCTTTTTCATGTTTTTCCTTCCATATGATCTTGATATTTATGTATTTTCATGTGATCTTGTTTAAAAATGCAAAATACTTTAGTGATGATACCACTTTTTTTTATTAAAAACTCTTGAAAACACTAGATCTATAGGTTTTACTATGATCATCATGAATCACACTATATTTAGTGAAGTTTAGGACCCCATGACACTTTGAGAAGTGTATGGTAGATCAAGAGTGTTGGTGGAGTTGTGTGGAACAAGTTTGATCAAGGTTTTGAACTAGAAAAATGTATTATTAACTTGTATAAATACCTACTGTCCCAAACGTGTGGATCTGGAAAAATCAGAAACATTTGAAATATTTTGGCCTAAATATTTATAAAATACACTCAAAAACGAACCCGTGAGCGCAAGAATCATTAAAATCCGAGTTATAACGAAGAAAATATGAATTTTTAAAGTTACGCGACGAAATATATAGTTTTCAGAAAAACAGCATGCTGTTGGCCGGATTTCAGGAGCAAAACAAGTCGTTAGCCGTGATCTAGATGAGCCGAGACATTGAAAATACGTTAGTTTAGGTTTATACGAACCCGTGGATATCTAGAACGTTGAAAACGAGCTTGTAACGACCGAGATACGAATTTTTAAAGACCCGACGATACATATATAATTGGACAGCCTACTTTTTATAAGTAAATAAAGTGTTAAAACTATTATTTTCATAACTTGAAACATTGATAGCCGTTTACCAAATCGATCGAGGCGCGGTTGATTCAACGTCAAAAGTAACGATATTGAAATATTGTTATAAGGTTTTTGAGAACGTCAAGTCGGAATACTAACATGTAAAGTATATAATTTTCGCGACTAGTTTTACACGGCCAAATTGGTATAATTCAAAATTAGTAAAAAGTATTGTTTTGCGGCAAAATTAGTATACTTGACTATATTATACCAAATAAGGATCATTGAGTACCATTTTACTATATATAAACGAGAAATGTTTTATAACTTGACGATATGTCAAAAACGTATATTTTGACAATAAATGGTATTTTTAAAAGTATCAAGTGGTATCGTTAACATAAGTATTTGCATGAGTTGAGTTGTATCATTGTTCACATTGGGTCATATCATTCATAATAGGTCGCGTTTAGAGACCGAGATACATTTCATCACTACTCATCATTGTCATTGTTGATATCATACCAGGTGAGTTTTCATAGCCCCGTTTTTCAATTTATTATTTCATTTCAAATCCCACGGGGGAGAATACATTGCAACCATTTTTATATGCGAGCCCTAGTATCAAATTCCTTGTACATAGATTAAGTTACCTTGTTGCCATATGAAAGTCCCCTATATCATGAACCGTTAATTTACCTGTAAGCGAGAGTGAATGGATAGATCTATCGAGGGTGACGCCTCCATCCGTGTTGGCTTTGACCAACAACCGATAGCGGATGCATTTCATGTCTTTTTATTAGAGTGCCTGGCAAAACACTCTGAGGGGCACCATAGATTCAGTCATAGTTTCGGGGTCATGAGCTTAAGTCTATTGTACACCATTTTTATGTGACTTATGTCATACACTTTATACTTGTGGCTATCGTATACCTTCATTTTATTAAACCTATGATCTCTCACCAACTTTATGTTGACCGTTTTTAGCAATGTATTTTCAGGTAATTAGCTAGCGTGTGGACATGCATTTGGCTATTTTGGAGTCGCGGGGTCGACTTGCATCACTTATTTTCATGCACTTATGTAAACGTTTGATCTACTATGGTTTTGTTATATAAACTTGCAACATCATTTGGGACCTATGTTTGGTAAACTCTGATTTTATTTATGATCAAACGTGTATTTTCAAAACGACACTTTAGGTCGTTCAATATATCCATTGTATGAGACGCCATGAAAGTCACACCAAGGTATTCATATCCGCTGCCATTAACAGGTAAATTCAGGGTGTGACATGAGCCGAGATGATATGGTTGTACATGAGATGTTAAACGAATGAGCCGATATGATATGGTTGTACACGAGATGTTTAACGAATGAGCCGAGATGATATGGTTGTACATGAGATGTTTAACGAATGAGCCGAGATGATATGGTTGTACATGAGATGTTAAACGAATGAGCCGATATGATATGGTTGTACACGAGATGTTTAACGAATGAGCCGGATGATGATTGGTTGTACATGAGATGTTTAACGAATGAGCCAAGATGATATGGTTGTACATGAGATGTTAAACGAATGAGCCGATATGATATGGTTGTACACAAGATGTTTAACGAATGAGCCGAGATGATATGGTTGTACATGAGATGTTTAACGAATGAGCCAAGATGATATGGTTGTACATAAGATGTTAAACGAATGAGCCGATATGATATGGTTGTACACGAGATGTTTAATGAATGAGCCGAGATGATATGGCTATACATGAGATGTTTAACGAATGAGCCGAGATGATATAGTTGTACATGAGATGTTAAACGAATGAGCCGATATGATATGGTTGTACACGAGATATTTAACGAATGAGCCGAGATGATATGGTTGTACACGAGATGTTTAACGAATGAGCCGAGATGATATGGTTGTACACGAGATGTTTAACGAATGAGCCGAGATGATATGGTTGTACACGAGATGTTTAACGAATGAGCGGAGATGATATGGTTGTACATGAGATGTTAAACGAATGAGCCGATATGATATGGTTGTACACGAGATGTTTAACGAATGAGCCGAGATGATATGGTTGTACATGAGATGTTTAACGAATGAGCCGAGATGATATGGTTGTACATGAGATCTTTAACGAATGAGCCGAGATGATATGGTTGTAATCCACTGTTGTGTTAACCTCTTTTGGCGGGGACATATCCCCGCCAAAAAATGTAATATACTGTTTTCGTAAATTCTTTTGGCAGGGAAAATAAATAATAAACCTTATCCTCTTTAATATCCAAAAAATCTTATCCAATCTCTACATAAAATCCAAAAAATCTTATCCAATCTCTATCTTATATTCCCTTCCTCACCTCCATCACCATCGAGCTCCACCACCACTGGCGACCACCACCTTCATCCCCCATCACCACCAGATAACAACAAACCTATTATCTTCACACCAATTTCAAAACCTGAGATGCAGCGATATAATCCTTTTATGTGTTCTTGTGGAACAGGAAATATAAAACTAAGAACATTACATCAAAAAGATACCTTTGGTTGGATATATTATGCATGTCCTCTTTCGAAGGTGAACTATCATACATTTCTTATTTATGTAAATATACAAACAATCATAACATTTCCTTATTATGTAACAGCCAAGAGAAAAAGATCATGGATGTGGATATTTTATGTGGAAGAGTGAATTTGATGACCGGTTACGAGTAATCTCTTCTGCTTCAACATCTGAAGGTGATGGATCTGCACCAACAGAGTGCTCAAACTGTAATTCCAAAGATCTTAGGATAAAAATGCTGGAATCACAAAAATAGGTGCTAGAGACAAGAGTAAACATGCTAGAATCACAAAAGCAGGTTCTAGAGACAAGAGTAAGGATGCTGGAGGCAAGACTTGAAATGGCAACGAATCCCGACGACCCCGACCACGTATGTCAGTCGGTTGCAATACTCCGTGAGCTGTTAGGTGACTTGGACAATCTTCATATGTAATGTTGGTGTTGTTGTTGTTGTTGTTGTTGTTGTTGTTTAATAAAATGTTGTTGTTGTTGTTTAATAAAATGTTGTTGTGAAAACTTAAGTATTTCACGAGACTTCTTTAACACCATTGATTTGCGCTTTTTTGTATAAACCGATAACAATTATATATGTTGTTGTTGTTGTTGTTTAACAAAAGTACTAGCATTGAAGATGGTCGAAGCTCAACCTACCTCCTTTGCACTTCATTAAAAAATTTCAACGCTCCTTTTGACATATAGTAAATTACTTCCAATGATCCTTATTAAAGCACTGGTTCAATCTCAACAATTGTTCACAAACCAAACATTTCCTCATCTCATCTTAACCACATACATTTCATACAAACTCAAACGAAACAACTTGACAAGCAAACGAAACAGATCAAACGAAACAACTCGACAAGCAAACGAAACAACTCAAACGAAACAACTTGACAAGCAAACGAAACACACGACATATACCATAACAAACATCGCCCATTCATTTTTTTTTTGCTGCTACTTCCCACTTTGCTAGAACCTGCACCATCTTTTCCCTTCGTTGCTTTCCTTTGCTTGATGAAATGTTCAAACAAAGCATCAAGATTTGTTATCCTATTTCCCTGATCATTAAGTGTGGTATCAAACGCACTTTCTCTTCCAACATCATCAGCTTGAGCGTCCAACATCTCTCTGTAGTACAGCTTTTTCCTCAACCATTCCAGAATCTGGTCTCTCATCCACGGGCTAATGTTCTTATAAGAACCATATTCATCATAAATTTCGTAGCCATATGTATTAAGAACTTCATTAAAGAGACCCTCCGACGATAAAACCATTGACCACTCCTCTTCGGGCATGTAACGATCCATTGTTATGTGTGTTTTGTGAGAATTATTGATTTGGTTATTTGTGTTTTGCCGATTTGAGGATGATCGGTTAGGTTATATATAAGTAAATCCTTGGCGGGAAAAAATGGCGCCAGCACTTTTGGCGGGGACATGTCTCCGCCAAAAGCTAGAAAATATTGGCGGGATAAAGTGATCTTTTTATGAGGGAAAATGGATAACACTTTCGGCGGGGACACATCCCTGCCAAAAAGGTATTACTGTGCATGCCAAAAAAGTGAGGGCGGGAAAAAAACCCGGGAACAATTAAGAATTCCAAGTTTGGTCAAAATCCGTCAATTATGGAAACCACTGTCCCCGCCAAAAAGTAACGTTGAAAATTTAGTAAACGGTCGACGAGACTTTGTGCCAGCTCAGCGCCGTTTTTGTCGTTTAGCGACTTTCGGCGGGGACGCCAGCATCCCTCACCCGTCCTCTCTTTTGTTGTAGTGATACTGCTAGATCAAATATGACCCAGAAATATATATATATATATATATATATATATATATATATATATATATATATATATATATATATATATATAATATATATATATATATAATGCTAAAAAGAACAGGAATGTTTTTCTTCACAATATATACTGCTAGACAAACTTAGGGTTTTGGTGAATTGAGGGCTAAACAGAAGAAGTAGGTCGTGACTGTCTGTGGTGAACGGGAATGTTTTTCTTCACAGTGGATATTGTGAAGAAGGCAAAGGGTGCGTTTTTTTTTTTTTTTTTCTAATTTTCTTTTAGGTCAAAAAGTATCAATTATGAGCCACAAAGTACATGCGTATCTTTGTTTTGTTTATACATCTGATTAGAAAAACGAATTCTAATGTAAAAGTTGCTAACTTACGAAGTATTTGGGGTTTTTTTATTAAAAAAATATATTTTAATAATTAAATTATTAATTAATAAAGGAATGTTGAATTTTCAAAATGACATGTAGTTTTGTTTTATTATATAAAAGATATATATATATATATATATATATATATATATATATAAAGAGTTCTATCCAAATTTGATGAAAATCATTGCCACTATCTATTTTTCCAACTATTTAATTATTTGTTTTGTTAGCCAATGAGTCAACTTTTTAATCAACAGACATAAAATTGTTCACCTGCATATACCAACTATATATGTTATGAAAACTAAGTGCAAAACAAGTGACCAGAAATATATAATTATTTCCATGTGCAAGAATCAATATTTTATTAAATATCCCTTCTGATGCTTGAGTGATATAAAAAATAGCTAATAATTATATTCAAATTTGAAACTTACACGCTATTAAGATTATGAAATTATTTTGTTTAGGAGTAAAATTGTAACATGTATGTCTTGATCAAGCAATTTAAAAATATGTCTGACAAACTTACGCAATATCTGTATCCTAAAGAGTAAAATTGTAACATGTATGTCTTGCTCAAGTAACACTTGGTTAACACAAAAAGAACCTAATAAATGAACCATATCAAAATCAAGCTGGACCTGATTAATTATGTTCGACTTTGTTAGGCTATGCACAGTTGTTGACCCAAGCGACCTGGGTCACCGGCTGCCACGTCAGCTTTCTCTCTCCGGCGACCAGAAGCGACCAAAGTGTCACAGTCGATGACTTTTTTTTTTTTTTTTTTTTTTTTTTTTTTTTTTTTTTTTTTTTTTTTACATTTAAAAAAAGCTCAAAATTCATTAAAAATAAAAATATATTACAATACTAAATTAAAAATAGTTTGATTTTCCAACCGTTCCACATCAAATACAAACTACGAGACGGTAATGAAACTACAAATTAATGGAAGGAATCATCTGAGACCCAACCGTCTTCACTCGAAGAAGAATCATTTGAGAACTAACCGTCTTCCCAGTTCTTCCTCCGTTCTTCTTCATCCCTCGCTTGCTGCTCCAAACGAGCGCTTCCATTCTTCTATTCCGTTATTCCTTTCTCCGTCGCTTTTCACTTGCTCCAGTTGTCTGAGTTCACTTCATTACCATTTTGGATCTTCTTCAACTGGAGTTGTCTGAGTTCATTTTCAGTTAGACAAAACGGAAAGATTCTTTCCCGGTGGAGTGTGTAAACTTCATTTTGGAAAAACTGGAAGAATTTTGGGGAGGATAACCACATTGGAGGACTGTGGAATTGTTGGGAGAAATCTTGCGAGAAGCATTTGAATTGTTGAGGAGAATCTTTGAATTTCAGTTTTGATGTTAGTTTTGTGTGTGTTGATGTGTTTTAGTGTTTGAATTGAGGTTGTTTATTTATATTTAAAAGGTTTTTTTTTTTTTTTTAAATGTGTTTGTGTGTGAGTGTTTAAAACTCGGTCGATAATAGGACCGATATTCCCATTTGCATCAATCTGACCGATCCTAAACAATCGAACCGACCGACTTCTAAATCGGTCGCATATGGTGACCGATCGATTTTTTCCATCGACTGTGCATAGCCTTAGCTCTTCGTGAACCTATATATCCTATACTTGGGTTACATTTCAAGCTAAAGATATTTTGAGAATTAAATTTCAGTGACTAATCTAGCGATTATGGTTAAAATTTTGATTTTTGTTACACAACGACCTCGTCAATGATTATAGTTGGATGATAATTTCAAAGAAATATGAGACGCAACGTTTATAACCCAAAAAGTGCTTTTGTAACTATAGCTCTAAAATCCAAAAAAGAATCATTTCTTAACACATTCAACTCAAGGTGACAAGATATCTCAATTAAAATTTTGAATATCCATCTTTAGCTTAGAACGGGGAATACGATCCCGCCGCTTGCGGCGGAGTTATTCGTTAGATTTCTAAATGCGTATGCAAAATAGGCATTCCCTACGCCAAAAATGAGCAGCATCAACCAACTTCTTCGCTCATTAAATGGTAATAATTCACAAATACAATTAAACAAATACAACAAAGGTAAATTGAACTCAGGCACACATTTATAACATAGACAAATAGACAAATCAATACAGAATAGGCTTACATCCGGAACCACCGTCGGACTGTCATCACTTTTGCGTATAAAGCTAGAACTTATTTAGTGACACGCATATAAAGTACAACCTATTTCATTACGCAAGAGGCTTTCCCAGAAAAGGGAGAAAACATAGATACATTCGTTGTAGTTCAACAAAAAAAAAATAATAAAAAAAAAATAAATAAATAAAAAAAACTGCTCGACCATGTTTAAATTCGTAAAATACTTTCATGATGGACCTGGGTGTTAAGGTATTACAATGAACATTGCGTGTAGCCTCTTTAAAGCGTGAATGCTCAAACGTACTTTGCGTCTTTGTTTTGTCTTCATAACCTGCATGTTAAAACCTAAATTAATATTCCATGTGGATAGGTGTTGCAAGAATAAAAGGTAAGTTTGAGTTGCACTTACTGTAAGACCATCTTACGGATAAGACCATCTTTTGTTGACTTTCGATCCTCCATCATTTTTTTCAAAGATTCAACCAACACAAATGAACTACAACGACTTTCCCTATATTGCAAATCACATGCATGTTAGACAAAAAAAGACCCTACCATAGCCTACTTCCCTTTGATATATTGCAATTTTATGATTTTGAAACTGTATTATATCTAATCATACATAAAACACAAAACCACAATATTTATATGTATGGATTTACCTTGTTGTAATGCTCGATTTCATTGCGGCAAAAGTTTCATAATATCTTTGTTCCTCAAAATCAGACATACCTACAAAACCCAAAACGAATAGTATGAAAATCAAAGAGAAGATAAGGCAGGCAGATTAAATTAGCACACATGTTTTTGTATTTTTAGTTTACGTATTGTTCTTAAGAGGAATAAAATACAAAATTCATGCGTAGGTTATTTAGTACTAAAGTGGAATTTAAGACTCGTATGGAACATTAGAAGAGTAACTCAACAATTAAGTTTACTAACCTTTCTGTTCATGCTTATGACACCAAAACAATGTATCAGATTCTTAAATTATTGAAAAAAAAAAAAAGGCTAGAAATAGAATGAAGGTTAATACCTGGCCCATCATTGGGTGGTGACCAATTTGTATAACCATGTACACTGCCCTCTTACAGAACATGAGGTTGCAATATCGTTGGATCGGAACACACCTGCAAACGACACACAATAACATGGTTACAGAAACGAAATGAAATGCTTCAATAAATCCAAAACTATAGGACTATAGTATTAACTTACAAACTTGTTTATGCCTTAAAAATACTCTAATCAATTAGTAAGCAATAAGAGTTAGCAACCTATTGAAATTTTTACTTCACACCACAATTTAAAAAGCCCCCGTATATTTTTTTTATAAAAAAACTATAAACGAACCTCACAAATAGTAGCCGAACGTCTAGCCTCTTGATCAATCCTTCTCATAATTTCTCAGGCACTCATCCCAGTTGAACTTTAACACATTTTCAGTATGTACAAGCTATAACAACTATTAAACCTGAAAAAAAAATACGAATGAATTTTGTATAAAGAACTCGGCACCTTTTTTTTTTGGTTTTGGATTTCTTTCACCAAACCGATTCCTCATCTTGTTTGTGTCAGCGACATGAGAGACAGAAAGAAGAGATATGAGATGCCTGTAGAATAAGGTATGAAAGACAGAATACGAATTCCCAGCTCATAACTGGCCAAAACTGTTAGTTATTGTTGAAAGAAATGAAATTATGAGCATACAGTTGCGTTATGTTGGGCGGGTAATCTGCCTGCTAATATCAATTTTGGGACAGGAAGTGCCTGCAGAAACATTCAAAGGAGGTCGTTAGACTATCTCTTATAGATAATCGTAGCAGGTAGACCAAAATAAAGATGTAAGAGCATAAACCATATCTCAAGTGTTGACCTGAATGTGTTTAACGCATTGCAAAGTACAACAATTTTTCGAAGACAAAAGGGCCTCACCTCTGTTAACATAGTACATGTGGTTGAAAGGGTAAATGCACCACGGCCAATAGGGAGAGAAGTTGTCCTTTGAGCAAGCTGCCATAACTGAGCCTGCAAAAGAAGACCATAAAAATCCATTACTCCGTTTCGAACTGCTATAACTTTTCGGTAGGCCTTCATTTATACCTATTGCAGCAACAACCTGTTAAAAATTAATATAGGTTAAATTACCAAAAGGTTAGTTATATCTTGTATGCGGCAATAAAATAACGTAAGTACAAATAAGCTCGGCTACATCTAGTTATAGATGACTCGAATGTTTATTGGCATACGCAGCATCAGGACCATCTTTTTATCCATGATAGATACCTGTAACAATACATAACGTTGCAAAGACTTGGTGGAACCTAAGACGTCTTTTATATGTCCAACTTCCCAAGCCTGTTATCACTAATAAGAGGCAATAAGTAGCGCAAAGTCAAACCTGATACCGCTCGAGAAACAATGGTTGCAAATGAAATTAAAGTAACTTATAACTTTCTTCTCGATTGTAGATAACTATGTTTTGTTCCTGATAAAAAGCCTCCTATGTAGCAAAAATTCAGGGAGGAACCACCGATCGTGTTCTTCATTATCTGAGTCGGTTGAAGAGATTTGGATAAGCCTTTTTTTGAGTCAGTGTTCTTTGCTGAAGATGTCAACGTCAGCAAGCAATAGTATAATATATTGGTAGTTCCAAATTTGTCCTGAGCATCAGCAACGTGAGCTACATAGCAGATCCGAAACGAAATAGTTAATAGACTTATCAAAAAAGCCCGAACAAAAATATTATTTTATTCCAACCATTCATTTTTTAGTCTCAGCCAACAGTGTGTTTTACTATATACCAGTTAGTAGTGCTAAAGTCCAAATGACTGTAGCATTAGTTTCTGCGCTTTCTTGTATATTCATTAAAAAGTAGCATCTCTTTAAGTATGACCAATGGCCTATAAAAGCCAACATATGCTTTCAAGACCACTTAAAACTTGAAAATTTTAACCTACCAGTTTCTGACAACATTAGCCAATTTGTGTTATTCCAAACATCACCTAAAACCTTAGAACACAACAAAAGCAGATTCATGAAATCCAATAACAGCAAATGAAACCAAAGCCTTACAAAGATAACATAAAAACGTACCATTCCCAGCTTCTCCTTTAGCGAATAATCATAGCAGCATGTGGAAAATCATCCTGAAAGCATCACTCGAATTCCCAAAGCCCCAATAAGGTGGTAAGTAAAAAAGATAAGCAGAAAAGAAGGGCTTAGGAAAAATAAGAGGGTGTTTTTTTGACCTTACTTTCAAGTGTATAAGCTTATGTGGGCAACCCCATCCGAACATACCCGTTGTAGCCCATTCCAAGACCCATTGCAGGCCCCATTTTAACACCCAAAAGAACCCGTCTTAGCCCTGGTTTCAGTCCTCAATCCCACACACATTTCAGGTCCCAAAGTGACCTATGTTAACCCCCATTTGAACAACCAAAGACAACCAATTCAGCCTTATTTAACATTTTTTCTTGCATACACAAACTCTAGAAGTCTGGCATCCTCATACATAAAAGTCTTTTCAATATATAGAGTATTATATACAAATAGGCATGAGACGTAAGTACTATATTTTAGTTTCCAACTTCTATAAATGTGGCTGTGCATGTATGTGCAATTTGTAATATTTAACGAAGAAAATATATTCAAACCTGATACCAGTATGTAACGCAAGTTATGAAGACCTAATGGATCTCACGCGGTTCAAATGTTGCAGCAACAATTTCGGTGACGAACCGTTCTTGTCTGCAAATAAAGGAAAACATGAAGACTATGTCAGCAGTATTTTTTGGCAGTATAGGTAACATATAATAAACAATAGCTAATCAACATAAGCAAATAAGCCATAAACTCAAAAGCACCTTATTGGCTTTTCCAAGGTAATTAGAATCGGTAAAAAACTAAAAACGTCACAATAATTTTCACTTACACATTTCATCAACCATTTGGTGTATAACAAATTTATTTTACAAAAAACGATTACATCAACCAATAAACTTTTGAATAGCTTTATAAAAAGTCTCAACACTCATGGGGCACGTCAAGACAAAGCGTAAAGTTACAGAATCATGAAGTCATGTGCAGGAAGGTAGTCCAATTACTTAAAGAGTCAATTTAAATAGTTGTAGGATCAAACATAATACCTTGAATGAGTTAAACCAAATTTCCTTGTCTTCTTCGGGAACAATTTTCCGAGTATCCCATGCTCCTATAAACCGTGATTTCCAAATGCTAGTTATTGTGCTCGTCACGTTATTGGAGGCTAGGGATTAAATCTACAAAGAAATATAGAACCATTAAAATTTAACTTGTACGACTGAATATACACACATAAAATTGTTAAGACAATATGGAATATTTTTAAACTTATGATCCTCCTTCAATTGTTAAGACAATACGCCTATCTTCATCACCGAGTTGTTGATCAACATCTTCATTTTCCATCTGAAAACTCGAGTAAAATAGAATATTTCTTCTTAGTGAGATTTGTAACAATCAAATATATAATAAAAATTATTATGATCACAGTAATAATGCACCCGTATACTCTGTAGAGAGGCGGTGTGTAACACCCCCGATTCAATGATGCAGCGGAATTCAAACTGGGTGTTACTCGACGACACAACAGTCATAATAATAGAAAATGATCTCTAACTGAGTCGTTTTAAAAAGGATTTATCATTCAAATAATATATCAGAGTTTACAAGATAGGTCCCAAAAGGTTCCATGTTTACAAAATACATCAATATAAAGTCATTTGATATCGTTTTGAATGATAAAATAAGTTATAGCCTTCTTGATTGAGTCCGTGCCACTCCGTGCCATCCTTGATCATTTATGCACTTGAAATACATGCTTAAAACTGTCAACACAAAGGTTGAGTGATATTCATAGAGTTTGTTATGGAGTTGAACACAATATGTTGGTAGTGTGAGTTATAAATTCACACTCATCGTTGGAAAACAAAACAGTAATTTTTATTCACTAAGCTCATGCAACCAATACGTTAACGTGTACCAATATCGATCGGTGGAGTTACCCCGGTAGGTACTTTGCCAACATACCTAAGACTCAAATATAGTGTGTTTGTTTGCCTAACTGGTCAACACAAACGGGATTAGTCAATCCCAATAGGCCTATTCACAATACTCGCGCTCACTATTTCTAGTGATTAAATGGTTCATGATTATGGGCTCATAGATTGGGAAGGATGGTACTTAGTGATAATAAAACAATCATATAGCATACAATTTCAAAGCATTGTGTTCGGTTAAAATAGCATGTATTCCCCCCAAGGGTTTGTAAAACAATTAAGGAATAGAAAGTGGGGCTATGAACTCACAGTGAGTTTGATGGTGTCTTAGAGCCTTAATGAGTTCGATGGATAAGCCGGGAAACCTCTAAGTGCAACCTATAATAGAACGTTGCGACTTAGGTTGGAATAATGTCTAAGAATACAAAATGTGCATATATATGTCCTGCATATTGTTCATGATGTAGTTACTTAGTGTGTCGTGTAGGTCGTTGTATGAATATGGTTTATGAAATACGTTTAGTTTGTGTATCTTGTACTACCGTTCGGGCTATCATAATTCAGATGTCATGTAGTAAACGTTCGAGGAGCTAGGACACTTTAACTCGTAAATCCAGCAACTCGTTAATCCGTTTACCTAAATGAAACCCCTCACATGAAGCTCCCTAGTGTTGTAGTATTCGATAGAAAATATATGTTTTTGGTCTTTAAACGTTACATGTCCGAAAGTTGTATAAACTTAGGAAAGTTTATTTTGAATGAAGATGGTCATCTTTATAAGTTCATTAAGTCTCGTATGGATGTGATATTATTTGCAAAACCTTATGGTATATTGATGGAGTAGATCCAAATTTGTTGATTTGGTTACGACTAACACTTTAGTTCATGTTTTCGGCTTATAAAGCCTTAAGGTCTTTTGCCGTGATGGATGAAACTAGAAAATGAAAGGTGTTTGTATGTGATATATGGGGAGTCTAAAGGGAAGAGGAGGGGGGTTTATATAAGGTCTTGAGGAGGTTACTTTGGAAGACTTATTCAAAGCTTACATAGGAAGTTTAAACACTTGGAATGATCCTAGGCATACAAGGCTTGAGATCAAGCCACACAAAGGGTGACTCCCCCCCTTATTGGCGGTTCACTAAGTCTAGGGAGGATGACTTAGTCGGTTTTTGGTATTATCCTACTTATAGAGTTAGTTTTGGCTCCGTTAATCGCTAACCGTAAGTTGTTAGGTCACGAAACGTAAAACCGGGTATCGTAAAAATACGAAACTTGAAAGAATGATTAAACTTGTCAATATACTCCATAATAAAATATAAA
The DNA here is from genome assembly GCA_021014915.2 of Artemisia tridentata subsp. tridentata. Classification (NCBI taxonomy): domain Eukaryota; kingdom Viridiplantae; phylum Streptophyta; class Magnoliopsida; order Asterales; family Asteraceae; genus Artemisia; species Artemisia tridentata. The sequence goes on along the minus strand of CP139501.1, from coordinate 105,984,941 downwards.
ATGAGTGGTAAGTTCCATCAGGTTGCTTAAACCTTGTTAAAACTGGAAACGCGGGTCAAAAACGCGTAATACGTAAAATGTACGAAAGTTGCGTAAAACTGAGAAAAGTAAGATGTAACTTTGCTAATATAACGATAATAAATTAAAATGGCCTATAATGTCTAGACTGTGCTCAGTCTAGTGTCGGTTGGTGTTAAATGTCCTTTAGACATAAAACCGTAAGCCTAAAAATCAAGGAATGATTTATAGAATCAAGGAATGATTTTTGGTCAAAGGAGGAGGGAAAAATATGTTGACTTTTCCAATAATATAAAAGCTTCTAATCATCTTAGAAAATGTGGTGCAGGTATAGGCTAAGGTTGCGGATAAGTAAAAGTGCTTAAAATGCAATTTCTGTTTTGTAAGACACAGGGTTTATTTGGTAACATTTTAACTTAATTATCAAAAATTCTCTAATTGATTATAAGTGTACTAAACATTAATCTGATGCGAGGAAAATTGGCGCAGTTGGTTTTCGTTATGCGCAGGATGTTTAAACGACGTTTAAACCAAACGTATAGTTTATATTATTAACTTTTGCGAAAATGACCCGATGAACGTCAAACTTTCACTTTATCATGGAAATAATTTAACATACGAGAATATGAAATAAAAATTTCGGGAATGAATAGTGCTCTTGAATAGTAAAAATGAATAGTGAAATGAATAGTAAAATTTTCAGAAATAGAAATTAACCTGAAATGCGATTTGTTACAGTCTCCACCCCTTAATAGAGCTCCGTCCCGGAGATCAGTTTGCGTTAGGTGTAGAGGCATTGTTGGCAAAAAGATGTGGGTATTTCTGACGTATTTGGTCCTCTCTTTCCCATGTGTATTCTGGACCATGTCGTGAGTTCCAACGAACTTTGACAATTGGAATTCGGCTTTGTTTGAGTTGTTTGACCTCTCGGTCCATGATTTCTACTGGTTCCTCAATGAATTGAGGATCGTCATTGAGTTGGATTTCATCGAGTGGAATGACGAGTGATTCGTCTGATAAGCATTTCTTTAGATTAGATACATGAAAAGTGGGGTGTACAATACTGAGTTCTGATGGAAGCTCAAGTCTGTACGCCACTGGACCAACCCTGGCTAGGATTTTGAATGGTCCGATGTATCTTGGGTTTAGTTTTACTCGTTTACCGAATCGTATCAAGCCTTTCCAAGGCGATACTTTTAGCATAACCCTATCTCCGACTTGGAATTCTAGGGGTCTGCATCGTGTGTCGGCATAACTTTTCTGTCGATCTCTTGCGGCTTGAAGTCGATTTCTGATTTGTACAATCTTCTCCGTTGTTGCACGTATGAGTTCTGGACCAGTGAGTTGAACATCTCCCACTTCAGCCCAACAGGCAGGTGAACGACACTTTCGTCCGTAAAGCGCCTCAAATGGTGCTGCCTTGATACTCGCGCGATAACTGTTGTTGTAGGAGAATTCGACTAATGGTAGGTGAGTATCCCATCCTTTTCCAAAGTTGATTATTGATGCGCGTGATGTGTTGTTGCGGTTTAGCAGTATTAATGCCTACTCAAGTTTTAAATTTATATTTAGCCGACTTATCAATAACACACACACTTAACGAGCAGTGTACCCGGTCAGTATGAATATAATGGTAAGCAGAGTGTCGATCACTAAGAGTGGAACGTATTATCTAGTTATTCTAATCAGTATTTTAATATCCTAAGTTAGTTATACAACCTAATCTAATGCAAGGGGGTTCAGCCTGAGAGACTGGCACAGTTTGGTTATAATTAAATAGAAAACTAAACTAATTAGCAAGAATCAGCAATTAGCACACACGTACACAGATAGATACTCGAGATAATAAGAAGACCTGTCCTGATAATTAAATAGCTTGTCACTTGTTTTACTGCTAGTTTTATATGAAGTGTATATAATTAAACCAGTCTCGTTGGCTCTAATCTTATCGGCGAGTAAACCCTTAATGATTACTTATGTCTATCCTACTTTTCTAGAGATGCTAGAATAAATAGGCGTGGAAGGGGCATGGCTACCCAAGCAAGACTCAGCTAGACACAGAGGTTATCAATGCACTAATAAAAGTCACCAAAGACATCAACATATAAACTTTAATTAATGGGAAAGCAATATTAAGGGGAGTGCATGATCTTCCGTAGTCACATGACACAAGCCCATCAATCCTGATGAATTAAAGCGTACTAAAACAATAAAACAAAACTACTTAATGAATTGAATACATGCAGGACCTTCTTACAGCTCTTGTATCTTTGTTTGAGGTGTGTCTTGTGCTGCTTGGTCGTCTGAATTCGGCTCTAGGGTTATATCCCAGGGTCTCTTAAATTCGTCTGTCCTTGGGGTATTTATAGTTTATGTCTGAGGGATCGATGCGGCGCATTGAGTTGATAGATGCGGCACATTGACTTAACTTCGCGTGGGGTCCAAGATTAATATATTCTGGAATATTCGTACACCGTCTTCAGATGCGGCGTAACTTGATCTTTGTATGCGGCGCATGTACTTTAGCTGTCTTGGATTGTAACTGGTGAAATCTTGATAGTGATACGCCGTATGTTAGAAGTATATTGCGGCGTATCTGGAGTAGAACGAGCTTGATCTTCTTCTTTTACCAAAGTTTCATATGCGGCGCATGACAGAATTGCATGCGGCGAATTCTTCAAAGTCAGGCAATGGTCTTCGAATTCATCTAAGTATGATTTTGCGTCGTATTTGTTGAGTGAGATACGGAACATCTTCTGGATTTCAGTAGACTTTTGACATGTCGCTTGTTTTGCTCCATAATTAGTCCAAAATCGCCAAGTTTCACATAATGCTTGTTTTTACCTGAGAATTACTAAAGTAAACATTAATGTATCGATTCTCATATATAATATAATAGAACAAGTCAAATAAATAGGATAAATGATGATAATAAAATGTACTTATTTGAGTTCATCAAATATCCCCCCACTTGAACTTTGCTTGTCGCCAAGTAAACCTTAGAATTAATCATATGAAAATGTATCATAAAAGATATTAGGATTTATTTTTATATTTAAGCACGTATTCGTTTTGTCATAATCACACAACCAAACACTTAACGAAGTAGAAACCAAAATAATTTTTAATGTAAAACAATTCTAAATCGTTTAGTTGCTTAGTCGTGACGAATATTCTATCATAGGCTTGGAAAGTATACGCATCTCCCCCACTAAAGCCAATGAGTAACAAGTCTAAAGCGGTAAAAAAGGTTTGTTGGTTAAGGGTTGATCATCCTTTTTAATCTCTATCGATCTCATATTCCAGAAAAGGCGACAAAATTACAAATACATGATCGAATCCACGACCACGATACTTGCAATTGCTCAATTCCTTAACTCGAATGGGCTAAAGATAGGACCAAGTAATCTTCACCAATAATATTATATCAAAAAGGGCGACAAAATCATAAATACATAGCCGAATCCACGACTACGATACTTAAGATTGCTCAAATCCCTAATCTCAATAAATCAAAGGTTTGGATGAAGAATGATATAGGGTATGGATAATATTTTGGATACAAATTGGTGTAAAATGAAAAATAAACAAAACAGATAAATTAAAATCCTAAGTGTGGTTAATCACTTTCCCAACCATCCCATGAATAAGACTCGTATCATTGAATAACTCACGCTTTAACACTTGAAACACACGCTTTAGGTAGACACGAATTATACTCAACAAAATCTCAATCAAAGAATAACCTTAGTTGGCGTTCCCATAACGGCCAACTCCCATTCAATCCATAAATATAATATACAACAAATAGTGGTGATATCTCCCACTTAATACAAAACTTTACATAAGTTGGTTAAAACAAACTTCTAACTTTTCCTTTTTCTTTTTCTTTTCTATTTTTTTTCCTTTTCTTTTTTCGATTTTTTTTTTCTTTTTTTCTTTTTTTTTTTTTTTTTTTTTTTTTTTTTTTTTGACATCAACATATATGTGTAAAATTTCACAACTTTTCTATCACTATTTTTCTGGATAATTTTTCCATACTCTTCATACTTTCAGAAATAACTGTAATAGTGAAAGTAGCAAACACACGAAAAATAAACAAAAAGTTATACAATATTTACTTTCATACCAATTGCATTGTGCAATTTCCCGACCTAACCAAAGATAATGAATTACGCACGCGAACACAGGTAATGTAAGGAAACACACTTTGCCTAAAGCAATTAACCACGGATTTTAATCTACAGGGTACGCTAAGGTGTAAGGGTGTATCGAAACATTATAACAAAGGTGTAAGAAACGAAAGGAATGGCTCTGAGGGTTTTTCTAGGGGTATCTTACTCTAAAAGTGAGAGTAAACAAAAGGTTTATACGGGGGTTAACTAACCAGTGTAGTTAGTTAATATCACATAACATATAAAGGCTATTTGGGTGTAATCCTAGAAATTTACCAATTTAGACAAGTCACTCCAATTATATAGATAATACTCATTATGGTGGTCTCGAATAGTATACAAGCCAAGTTCTAAAGTTTACAAGTCACCAGCACACTAAAGTTTTAATATTTTTGAAAGAATAGAGTTATGTGTGCGGTTATGTAATTTAGACTTTAAACAAAAACATGCTAAAAAAAATTTTAAATTTTGATATATTAAGCGCATTTTAAGCATATTTTGAAAAAGTTTAGGACAAGTAAGTGTTCTAATTCTCCATCCCCCACTTAAGTTAAACAACGTCCTCGTTGTTTGTGTCAAAGGTTAAAAACTGGAAAATAAAAGAATTAGAACAGAAAAACTCCCCTGAGATTTGCTCGGTATGATCCTTCATTATTCGTATAAGAGCAAAAATCAACTTTCTTGTGGATGAGAATGTTTAAGCTTCATAAATGATGTATCCACAAAAATGCAGGAATCTATAATACCATTTAGACTTTAACACACCTGAGTTAAGAAGGTTCAAACTTGCATAATACATTAGTAGTTAGTAAAAATAAAATCTAAAAAATTAAACTGTAAATCATCAGGTCAGTCGATACGTCGTATCTTATGGAAGAAGATACGCCGTATCGAGCCTGGAATAAATACGAATCAGAATAATAGATGCGTCGCATCCTTAACCAGGGATGCGCCGCATTAAATAAACTGACAGAAAGTTTTAAAGTCAAAAATAAAAATGCAGAAAATGAAATAAGATATGACCAGTGCAGGTGATGCGTCGCATATTATGATGGAGATGTGCCGCATCTTCTGCAGGTCTGACAGACTCGACACAGAACAGAAAAGTAAAATTTTTTCCTTCGGGTTGTCTTCCGGTCAGCACTTGTCTTTATTCCAGAGTCTTCAAGTTAGACTCACGTTCATCTCCTTATTTTGTTCTTGTTACGTGCCATCCTTCTTCTTTCATCCGAAAGATGTTACCGTATAGCTCCGCAACATTTTTTTCCGTTCGACTTAATCTAATATATTCTTTGGTCTTCGTCGCAACATATTCCTCATATGGTCCCAAAGAGTATTTGATGACTTCAAATTTTTCAGAAATTATCATGGGTGGGTTATTATAAGTGATCCCAAGTAGTCGACATTTTCTCTCGATGAATTCTTCTTCGTCTTTATCAACAAACTTGAAATAAGGATCCTTATTCAAATAGTCATCAGGTTCATCAATTAATTTTCCTCGTGACTCATCGTTATTATCATAGGGATAATAATTAAACAAGTTAATGGATTGATAATAATCTTGAGTCTCGTCCCACTTTCTTTTCAATTCCCATTGTAAGCGTCGATTAAGCCTTGTGTAATCATCACATTTTCTATGCACCCATTCCCAGAAAGTAGTATTCGATGCCCCCTTTAGTTCTTTTAAGTATTTGATTCTACCTTTTTCTTGCAAAGCCTCTGCTCTACGTGGGGAGTCTTCAACTTTTTCATACCAATCATAGTCTTCAAAGTATACATCGTTTCTAACTCGTTTTATTCCAATTATACTTCCCCCATTGCAGGTTCCATCATTCTTCCAATCACAGGTTGGCCATTCACTACTTCCATCCTTGAAACGGAAAGGGTTGCAAGTGTGATTAATATGCCCAAATTCCCATGGTTTATCCCAAACCCATAGTATCTGGTCATTCCATTCGTAGTACCAGGTGTTTTTGAACTCATCATAAGTTTTGAATCCTGGTAGATCTCCAGTTAGCACATCAGTGTTGATTTGAAGGAGGTAATTAAATTCTTTGAATTGTTTGCACAAGGGTGTCTCATAATTGAACACATCAATGTCTATGCTGAACAATTCTTCAATGCCTTCCTCGATTGTTGAATCGTCATGTGATGATCCATTGTTGCTTTCTACTTCCTCATCTTCCCCTTTCATCCAATATACCCATAACACATCTTTAGTAGCTCGGTCCATGATCTTATGGTTATTGAACTTACTAGCTAACCAATCTGAAAAATCAACATTGTTAGGATCGTAGTTAACGTCAAAGCTAGTATTACCAATCATTTTCCTCTTTATCTCCATGAACTCATTAAATTGTTCTTTAAAACTTCGTGTCAACGATGGCGTCACAATCCGTTTGGCTTCATTCGTAGGAGCAAATTTGGGATCACCGTATTTAAGTTCAAGCCATTCTTCTAAAGAGATATCCATCAACCTTACCAACTTTTTATGAAACAGTATTTGTTGGGTCTAAAATGCTGCTGATTCGAGAAACACAACTCTGCTGGATAGTTATGTGACTCTGCTGATTAGTGTATTAACTCTGCTGTTTTGATAACTCTGCTGTTTGGGATAATAGGCATAGTGTAACTCTGCTGCTAGCTCACGAAGACTCTGCTGCTAGAAGATTTACTCTGCTGCTTATTAGATATGTATAGTATGTTAAGGATAAGTATAGAAAAGATATGTATGAATATTTTTCTTGTGTAGGAAGTCTTGTAAACCGACTAGGACTCCTTACGTTATAAAAGGAGGTTCTAGGGTTAGGGTTAGATATTGATTATCTTAGCATACGTATTGTTTTACACTTCAAGGTTTCTTGTAACCCTATTGCTATTCAGAGCAATCGTATTAATATTGAAGTGTTGTTTGAGAATTCGTTTGTGTTTATTCTTCTTAAGATCAAGTATTAGTTTCCGTATAATATTTGATATACAATTTAAGATCAGTTTCTATACCAATTATCTTAGATTTATCTAAAGTAATTAATAAGATCGTGAAGCTCAACTGGGATCAACAAGTGGTATCAGAGCTTGTGATCTAGAAACTGGTACCAAGAAGAATTTCTGAATACAAGATCTGCTAATCATCAAAGTTAGCAATGGATTCCGATTCAACACACATGGTCACTGCTTCAAGAGTTCCTATGCTCATGACTGGAGAGTATGAGATCTGGAAGATGAGGATTCAACAATACATAAGAATGGTTGATTACTCACTTTGGGAAGTTGTTCTTAATGGCGACAGTGTGCAAACCAAGACTGCTACTGGATCAGTCTTGACTCTCAAGACAAGTGAGGAGAAAGCACAGAGAAGATTGGAGGTTAAGGCTCACAGTATTCTCATGATGGGAATACCTAATGATTATCAATTGAGCTTTAATCATATTGAGTCTGCTAAGGAGTTATGGGAAGCAATTGAACTTCGATTTGGTGGGAATGAAGCTACAAAGAAATCAAGAAAGAATCTACATAAGTTAACCAGTCAGATGGCTCTTTTGAAGATTGAGCCATCTCAAGAAGATGTCAATCTAAAGTTTCTGAGAAGTCTATCTTCTGAATGGAACACTCATACAGTGGTTTGGAGGCACAAGGAAGATTTTGATACTATGACATTGGATGATCTGTATAACAACTTGAAGGTGTATGAATCTGAAGTTAAAGGATTGTCAAGCTCATCCTCTACCACAAATAATCTTGCTTTTGTTTCCTCAAGCAACAAGACTACTGGTAGACATCAAGAACAGCACTCTGCTGCTGGTGCTTTTGCTCCTGCTGTTGGTTCACATGTCTCTGCTGCTGACTCTGCTAACACCAACACCATCAGTGATATTGCAATTTGTGCTTATTTGGCTGAACTTACTACAAGTACTTCAGTCATGCCTCAAGATCTGGATGAACTTGATCCTGATGATGTTGAGGAGATTGATATGCAATGGCAATTTGCAATGCTTACTATGAGGGCAAGAAGGTTTCTTAAGCGCACTGGGAAAGAGATGAAGTTCAGAAGGAACAAGAGTGTGGGATTTGACAAGTCAAAGGCTGAATGTTTTAATTGCAGAAAGAAGGGACACTTTGCAAGAGAATGCAAAGCACCAAAAAGAAGCAATGAAAATTTCAAGAAGTCTGCTGATGAAGAGCCAAATTCTACTACTGCTATGGTATCATGTGATGGGTTAGGTGATTTTGATTGGAGTGATCTTGCTGAGGATGGTCCAAATTGTGCATTGATAGCTGAAGAGGATTCTGAAGTACAGCATTTTGCTCTCATGGCCTATTCTTCTTCTGGATCAGACTCTGAGGTATCCAATGAATCATCTTGTTCTTTTAAATCATGTTCTGATACAATTGAGATACTTAAGTCTAGCAATGGAAACCTTAAAATGGAAAATGAAACACTTAAGCTAGATAATCTTAGTTATGCATATGGTTTAAAGAACTTAGAAGAGAAACTAGAATTTTATAAAAAGGCTGAAATTGAATACCTTGATCAGATCACTATCCTGAAAAATGAAATTATCAAGAAAGATGATGAGATTAAGGTTCTTATTGAAAAAGTAGGAGAGGCTGAACAGGCTAGAGACTTAGCTAAGAGTGAGTCTGAAAAACACATTGTTAGGGTAGAAAAGCAACAATTTGCCACTGACATTCTCAGTAAACCATTAGGAAGACACTTTAATGGTATAGGATATAATGTTGTTGCTCACCCTAACAAACTTAGTGCCAATGCCCCTCCTACTAGGACATTGACTTTCATATCTGAGTCTGAGGCCAAACCTGTAGGTGAAACTAGTAAAACTGTAGTTGAATCTAGTGAAAAAGAAATAGAGTCACCTAAGGTTGAGATAAAGAAGTATGAACAAGCACCCCTGATTGAAGATTGGGTGTCTGACAGTGATGATGATGAAGTAGAATCTGATTCAACCTCTAAGAACAAAAAGGAAGAAATTCCTACTGTTGTTGAATCAAAAGTACCTAGGGCTAAAAGGGTTGATTTTGTTAAGCCTAGGTTTGGTAAAGGTATCTCTAGGAAGATGGCTGAGTATGAAAACACACCTAGAGTATATCCTAAAAGAACAAATAACTTGCCTAGGGGAAACCAGAGAAATTGGAACAACCTAGTTTCACACAAATTAGGTACTGATTTTCAATTACTTAAGAAGGCATGTTATTGCTGTGGTAGTTTTGAACATCTTCAAGATGAGTGCTATAAGAAACCAGCTTGGAACCAATACACTAGGGTGAACCATAGAAACTTTGCTAGAAAGACTCACCCTCACCCCAAAAGAAATTTGGTTCCCAAGGAAGTTTTGATGAGAGATGGCGTGTCTAGAGTTATCTCTCCTATTGCACCAAAAGGGCCCATAAAGAAGGGAATAGTCGATTCTGCTGTTAAGGCAAACTCTGCTGTTAAGGCAGACTCTGCTGTTTTGCCTAAAGTTGTTACTGATACTGTTGTGGGCAATCATTTTTATGCTGTTAAAGCCTCAGCTTGCTGGGTCTGGAAACCAAAAGTTAAAGTTTTAGATCATGTTCTCAGACACAGCAGTGCACCAATGCAGTTGAAGAAATTTGACTACTTTGATGCACAAGGTAGATCCAAGTCAGTAATGGCTTGGGTCCCTAAGAGAAACTAATTCTCTTACTTTTTGTGCAGGGTAATCTACAAAAGGAGCTAAAGGATAAATGCATTTTTGATAGTGGATGCTCTTCACACATGACAGGAGACCAAAGCAACTTGGAGAATTTTGAAGCTTTGGATGGTGGATATGTTGCCTTTGGGAATGATCCTAGAAGTGGAAAAATTGTTGGTAAAGGCATGATCAGAACTGGAAAATTGGATTTTGAAAAAGTGTATTTGGTGAATGGCTTAAAGTTCAATCTTTTTAGTGTCTCACAAATGTGTGACAGAAAGAATTTTGTTCTTTTTACAGACACTGAATGTCTTGTCTTATCTCCCGACTTTAAGATACCTGATGATAAATTAGTACTTCTTAAAGTCCCTAGAAATGACAACATATACAGTGTGGACATAAAGAACATTATTCCCAAAAGAGATTTAACTTGTCTGTTTGCCAAAGCCACTATTGATGAGTCCAAACTGTGGCACAGAAGGCTTGGACATCTAAACTACAAGGCTATCAACAAGTTGGTGAAAGGGAACTTGGTCAGAGGATTACCTTCAAAGGTTTTTGAGAATCCTGAAGTATGTGTTGCTTGTCAGATGGGAAAGCAACATAGAGCATCTTGTAAGTCCAAATTGGTGAATTCTATTTCTGAACCTTTGTTTATGTTACACATGGACTTATTTGGACCTACTTATGTGAATAGTTTGAACAAAAAGATGTATGGCTTAGTGGTCACTGATGATTTTAGTAGGTTTACTTGGGTATTCTTTTTAGCAACTAAGAATGAGACAGCTGGCATTCTTAAGGCTTTTATTACAAGGATAGAAAACCTATTTAATCACAAGGTTAAAATCATCAGATGTGACAATAGAACTGAGTTTAAGAATCAAGTAATGAATCAGTTCTGTGAGGAAATGGGTATAACTAGACAATTTAGTGTGGCTAGAACTCCTCAGCAAAATGGTGTGGCTGAGAGGAGAAATAGAACATTAATTGAAGCTGCTAGGACTATGTTGTCAGAGTCTAAGTTACCCACTATCTTTTGGGCTGAAGCAGTCAACACTGCTTGCTATGTGCAAAATAGAACTAAGATAGTTAAACCTCACAATAAGACCCCTTATGAGTTATTGCATGGTAGGAAACCACTGATTGATTTCTTTAGACCATTTGGGTGTCCTGTCACTATCTTAAACACCATTGATCACTTAGGCAAGTTTAGTGAGAAAGCAGACATAGGTTACTTTGTTGGATACCCTACTGAAAGTAAGGCTTTTAGGGTTTTCAATCAAAGGACTGGGCATGTGGTGGAAAATTTGCATGTTAGAATTAGAGAAACCACACCTAATGTTGATGGAAAAGGTCCTGAGTGGATGTTTGATATTGATTCTTTAACCAAGAGTATGAATTATCAACCAGTCATTGCAGGTACTACTAACATGTCTGCAGGTACACAAACTAACCCTAATGCAGGTACACAAGCAAAGAAAGGTGAGCCTGCAGAGGAGTTTGTTTTGATTGAAAGAAGCAAGTTTGATCAGTACTTCACACCAACAGATAAAGAGGGAAAAAGTTCAGATGATGCTGCTGTTCATAAGGAAGTACCAAAGGTTAATGTAGAAGGTGTTGATGAACCTTCTCATGATGTCAAGAATGATGATAAGGAATGGAATATAGAGTCAGATGTTGCTGGGCGACAAGGAAATAAACATAGCAGTAGTTCTCTCAACTCTGCTGCCAAGCCAAAGCACTCTGCTGATAAGCCAAAGCACTCTGCTGTTAGGCCAAAACACTCTGCTGTTAGGTTTGGTAACTCTGCTGCTATGGACAAGGACTCTGCTGCTGATAAAGATGGTGATTCTTATGATGATTCTTCTGATGAGATGCCTGAATTAGAAGAAGTGTATGTGGATACTGATGATGAAGTTATTGATGTTTTTGGAGCTGAAGCTGATTTATCAAATTTGGAGACTGATATACCTGTTAGTCCCACTCCAACAACCAGAATCCACAGGAATCATCCAAAGGAGCAAATAATTGGTGATGTTCACTCTGCTGTTCAGACCAGAAGTAAATCAAAAGGGTTAAGTGATTTGCTTGATCAGGGATTATTTGCTCAAACACTCAAGAAGAGGAATAGCCACAAGGATTTACAGAATTGCATGTTTGCCTGTTTCTTATCTCAAGAAGAACCCAAGACCATTCACAAGGCTTTGAAAGATGAAAGTTGGGTTGAAGCTATGCAAGAGGAGTTGCTGCAGTTCAAGCTTTAGGAGGTCTGGACATTAGTTGATTTGCCTAATGGAAAAAGGGCAATTGGTACAAAATGGGTGTTCAGATGTAAAAGAGATGAAAGAGGTATTGTCATCAGAAACAAGGCTAGATTGGTGGCTCAGGGATACACTCAGGAAGAAGGGATAGACTATGATGAGGTCTTTGCCCCAGTTGCAAGATTGGAGGCTATCAGACTTTTCTTGGCATATGCCTCATACAAGAATTTTCCTGTGTATCAAATGGATGTGAAAAGTGCTTTCTTGTATGGAAAGATACCTGAAGAGGTTTATGTGATGCAACCACCTGGGTTTGAAGATCCTAAGTATCCTGATAGGGTCTACAAGGTGAAGAAAGCACTGTATGGACTACATCAAGCGCCTAGAGCTTGGTATGACACCTTATCTCAGTATTTGTTGAATAATGGTTTTTACAGAGGAACCATTGATAAAACATTGTTCATTAAGAAAGACCAAAAGGATATCCTACTTGTTCAGGTTTATGTAGATGATATCATTTTTGGGTCTACAAATAAGGTGTTATGTGAAGGATTTGAGAAGCTAATGCACAGCAGGTTTGAGATGAGTTCTATGGGAGAACTGACTTTCTTTTTAGGGCTTCAAGTAAAGCAGAAGTCAGATGGGATTTTTATTAGCCAAGACAAGTATGTGGCTGATATGTTAAAGAAATTTGGTTTCAAAGATGTGAAGGCAGCCAAGACACCCATGGATAAAAATAAACCTTTGCTCAAGGATGAAGATGGGGTAGAGGTTGATGTGCATCTGTACAGATCAATGATTGGCTCATTGATGTATCTGACTGCTTAAAGGCCAGATATCATGTTTTCTGTGTGTGCTTGTGCTAGATTCCAAGTGTCCCCAAAAGTTTCACACTTGGAAGTACTCAAAAGAATTTTTAGGTACCTAAAGGGTCAACCAAAATTGGGTCTTTGGTATCCTAATAATTCACCATTTGACTTGATAGCATACTCAGATAGTGACTATGCTGGAGCTACTATGGATAGAAAATCAACCACTGGAGGATGTCAGTACCTTGGTCATAGGTTAATCTCTTGGCAATGTAAGAAACAAACAGTGGTGGCCAATTCGACAACTGAAGCAGAGTATGTTGCTGCTTCTAGCTGCTGTGGACAAGTGCTCTGGATTCAGAACCAATTACTGGATTATGGGTACAATTTCATGAACACCAAAATTTATATTGACAACAACAGCACAATGTGTATTATCAAAAATCCTGTTTTTCATTCTAAAACAAAAACAAAACACATAGAGATAAGACATCATTTTATTAGAGATTGTTATGAGAAAAAGTTAATTCAAGTGGTTAAAATACATACTGACAATAATGTTGCTGATCTACTTACCAAAAGTTTTGACATAAGTAGGTTTCAATTTTTAGTTGCTAGTATTGGTATGATCAATCTTTAAATCTTTAACATCTTATCTCTGTATGTTTTTGTAAAATTTTGTAAGGATTTGTGCTGTTGATTAGTCATTATCTGGTGTTTAGTCAAAGTCTGCTGTTTAGTTGTTTATTGCTATGCCTACTCTGCTGCTATTATGGAATATTCTTGCTTGTGTTTGTTGTTTGCTACTAACCTTTTGCACATCAACCTAATTAGATCAAAACGGTATCTTTCACCAATTTGATCTCATTACATTTTAATTGCTAAAAATTACATTCAACTTTCACCCAAGAACATCAATTCATATCATTTCACCCAAAACCCCCAAATCAAATGGCGCGAAGAACATTTCCGGATGAACTCAATCAGATAGCATTTCTCAGTAAGGTTACTGCAGCTGATGGATTTTATGAGGTCATGGATTTTCTGAGTTCGTCTAAATTAAGGTATGCGTTAACAGCTGCTCCTACCATTTATATATCTCATATGAAACAATTTTTGTCAACTGTTAAGTTGGATGTACTAGATGGTGAGGAACGATTGATAGGTAGTGTAGATGGGGAGAATATTGTAGTTAGTGAAACAACAATTAAGAGAAGTTTGCGCTTATCTGGTATATCAACACCCCCTACCATTACCCCAGAAACTGTTATGACTGAGCTTGAGAATATTGGATATGAGAGACCTGAGGTTGGTGGTACATTTTTGAAAGGTCGTCTCTGTTCACATTGGAAGTTTTTGCTACATACACTTCAACACTGCCTGTTTCCCAAAGTAGGTGGCTGGAGTGAGTTTAGTACTTCTCAAGCTATGGCTTTAGTGTGTTTAGCTACAGGGCAGCCCTTTGATTTTTCTGCTATGATATTTGAGGGGATGAAGAAGTTTGTTAAGAAGAAGTTTTACTTGTACCCAAGGTTTCTACAACTTATTATAAACAGACAGCTAAGGGAACCATTGAGGCATGTAAATGTTGAGCCCTGTAGTAGAATGGCAATCAAGATGTTTGCATTTCTAAAGAAGAATGGTAAAGGATTTTCTGGTGTTATCACTCCCCTGACTGCACATATCTTGACTGTTGTGGCTGCAGTGAATGAGGATGAAGAGGCTGGCACACCCACAGCTTCCCATCACACATCCTTATCTACAAGCTTAAATGAGTCATCTTCCACTGAACCACAAAATACCCAAACACCTAGGACTTCACAAGAGGACATTGTGCAACCTCAGGCCAATGTCCGTATGGTAGCAGATGAGGCTGATACAGGTGTTGGAGGTATCATGATGGAAGAGGCTGGCACTACTGTTTCCAACTTAGTAGTTGAGCAGGACAGTGTCAACATAATTAAGACCTCAACCATGGCAACATCTTTTGTAGAGGGTTCTCAAGAACCTAATACAACTGATGGTAACCCCAGCCAAATGGCTTCTATGGGGGGCTCAGATGTTCAACCTGGGGTTGAGACTAAGTTTGTGTCCCAAGATTCACCTCTCGGAGAAGGTAACACATCTCGAAGTGATGAGGACAGAGATGATACTATTGAATTGATGGACACTAATGTACATATTGACATTGCAAATGATACACCTCTCGGACCAGGTAACACAGGTCGAAGTGTTGATGCTAGTATTGAACATGACATTGAGGATTTGACGGTTAAAACACCAGTACATGATGCCAATTCCAATGATCAACCTCTCGGGTCAGGTTACACAGACCGAAGTTGTGAGGATATTATGAAACAATTGAAAGAATTGACGGATAAATGTACAAAATTGTCACAGGAGGTTCTTGGACTAAGAAAGGAGTTGTCTACAGTCAAAGCTACTCAAGGTGCTAAGATAAGGAGGCTTAAGCTCAGGGTTACCCATCTTGAGGGGAGGTTAAAGACGAGTTCCAAACCAAGTTTGGAAGAGGATGCTTCCAAACAGGGGAGGAATGATCAGGAGGCTGTAGTGAATGCTAAGGATCAGGAAGAAGTAATAGGTTCAGGGGAGGTTGAAAAGGACTCTGTTGAAAATGTTGGTGATGAGAGTGGAAAGGTTGACTCTGCTGATGCAGAACATTCTGCTGATGCAAAACACTCTGCTGATGGGTTAAAGGTTTCTGCTGATGATACTGAGAAGAGTGCAGGAGTAAAGGACTCTGCTGGAGTAAAGGACTCTGCTGATTCAGATGATGAACAGATGACTTTAGCTCAAGTGCTGCTGAACATGAACAAAGAAACTAAAACACCCACACAATCACAACAACAACCTGCTGCTAAATCTGCTGAAGAGATTGAAAGGATGCAAAAGTTGGCTGATGAACAAGCTCAGATTGCTCAGGATGAAGAATATGCAAGAAGTGTTGCAGCTGATGAAGAGAGAAATCAGTTTGATCTTATGGAAAGCTCTACATTTAAAGAAGTTAATCAAGAAGAATTAAATGAACAATTGATGTATTTCATTGATTCTGATATGATTGTAAGAGGTGAAGCTAGGATGATAACAAATGATGAGCAGTTAGATGGAAGTGAAAAGACAAAAGAGCTTGTTGATTTTATACCCAAAAAGAATGGATTAGCTAAGTGGGAAGAGCTGATTATGAGGATTGAAGAAGCACAAAAGCATGGTTACAAACCTAAGTCACCTTCAAGGAAAGCATTGGTTAATGATATGAAGTATTACTTGAAGAATGCAAGAGGTTATCAGATGAAGGATTTCAAAGGAAAGTCAGATCACTTAATTGAAAAGGAATTTTATGAAACTTATGCTAAGTTAAATCCAAGAAAAGTTTCTGAGAAGAAGAGAAATCCAGAAGTTATGGGATCTGACAATATGAAAGCATCTGGGAGTGGAAGTGTTTCAAAGCCCATAGGATCTGATGTTGAAAAGGAGAAAGAAATTGTTGTTGAAGCTGAAGTTATGACTAAATCCTCTGCTAGTACAAAGAGATATAGGAGGAAAGTAAAGCAGGTGGGTAGGAAGAAGAGAAGAACACAGTCAGTAGTGATGAGTGATTCGGATAAAGAAGAGAAAGAGAGTAGTGATTCAGAGAAAGAAGAAGTGACTGCAGATGATATGCAAGGGATTATGCATCTCACAGTTCATGAACCTCAAGAAGAGCCTGAGTTACTTAATGAAGTTCCTTTATCAGTAAAATATCCAATCATTTCCTATTCACATGATGTTCTAGCTGATGGTCAAGTATGCTGGGTGATAAAGAGATCAAATGGTTCAAGTATAGGATATATTAGTTTTTCTCAGATGTTGCACTACATGGATAGGGATGATATTACTCAACTCTGGAATCTTTACAAGATGAATTATGGTGATACAAGACCAGAGTTGGTTTATGAAAGACTCAACTATTATCATTTGAAGAATATGTTTGAACCAGATGAGAAGAGTATTGAATGGAAGAAGTTACTGAGTTCCACAGTTCAGAAATGGTATTTATATCAATCTTGTGGAGTTCATGTTTTATCATGTATAGGTGTGACTGTGTATATGCTTGTGGAGAAGGATTATGTCATCAACAATAGTATATCTATTCTGTATCAAATGTTGCAGCCTGGTAATTTGACATTACAAAGACCATTTGATGCAGATCATCAAGCAAAAGAACTGATTGAGAAATATAAAAAGTTGCTGGAATCAAAGGTTTCAAAACAGTAAAGTGTTTGGAAGCATCCTCCTGGTGGTTATCTGGATTTAAGGAAACTTGATGATTTTTGAAGAAAAATATCAAGTTTAGGGGAGGATTGTTGGGTCTAAAATGCTGCTGATTCGAGAAACACAACTCTGCTGGATAGTTATGTGACTCTGCTGATTAGTGTATTAACTCTGCTATTTTGATAACTCTGCTATTTGGGATAATAGGCATAGTGTAACTCTGCTGCTAGCTCACGAAGACTCTGCTGCTAGAAGATTTACTCTGCTGCTTATTAGATATGTATAGTATGTTAAGGATAAGTATAGAAAAGATACGTATGAATATTTTTCTTGTGTAGGAAGTCTTGTAAACCGACTAGGACTCCTTACGTTATAAAAGGAGGTTCTAGGGTTAGGGTTAGATATTGATTATCTTAGCATACGTATTGTTTTACACTTCAAGGTTTCTTGTAACCCTATTGCTATTCAGAGCAATCGTATTAATATTGAAGTGTTGTTTGAGAATTCGTTTGTGTTTATTCTTCTTAAGATCAAGTATTAGTTTCCGCATAATATTTGATATACAACTTAAGATCAGTTTCTATACCAATTATCTTAGATTTATCTAAAGTAATTAATAAGATCGTGAAGCTCAACTGGGATCAACAGTATTTCTGATTCAGCATAAATTCTTTCATCCTCCAGATTGCTTTTATCTAATCCCTAATACTGTTTGGAATAAGGCATATAAGAAGTTTGTATAGGTTGGATATTTCCTCTACCATAGCTTTTGTTGCTCGATTTGTTAACTGCATTTGCTGAGTTCATGTATTCAATTTGGAATTTCCCATGTTTTTCTTCGATAGTCGTCCAAGTTAATCCTTTAGATTCAATGATAGGCCATAAGAGTAACAATTCATCTTCAGTGTAGCTCATTAGTAAATCATAAGAGAATATCCCATCTTCAATATTGCATAAGCGTTTGAATTCCATATAAGTAGCTTCAAGAGGAGTTTCCCAAGAAAATAAATCGGCATCAATTGTGAGTACATTGAAGTTGACATCTTCATAAACTTCCACTGAGTAGAAGGGCATGTTGGTTTGAGATACGGATTTGAGTAAAGCATCGATCGTAGGTAAGTTGCAAGTAATAGCATCGAAATTTTCGAATGAATCCGAAAGCAAGAGTTCCTTTTCCAATTCTGAGCTTTTAGTAATGCTTAATGCTGGGAACTTGTTCAAGCTAACTTCATAGTTATCACACTCGTCATTACTTTCCAGAATTAACGGCTTTTTGGTGCGGGACTTTTCATTGTGCTTATCTTTCATAAGTTCCTTAGCAAGATATCCGTTCATTGACATATCTTCCATAGCAAAACCTGTCATCATAGGTAAAATCGTCAGTAGGATCTGTTCGCTAGAAGAGAAATTAATGAATTTAGAAACGAATATAAAGAATAAAAATGGCTGATATCTGCGGACGATGCGCCGTATCCAGAAAGTTGGATACGCCGTATCTTATTACGTTAAAATTTAATCAGACTTTTATTCAGAAAACAGATACACCGCTTATGAATTAGAATGCGCCGTATCAAGTTTAAATTATCAAAAATCGATTATATTTATTAAAATTAAATGCGTCGTATTAACAAAAGCTAATGCGCCGTATTTTCGTTACGTTTCAAAATACAAGATTTTTGATTTAGTAGATGCGCCGTATCGATAAAGATCGATGCGTCGCTTCTGTTTAATAATTCGAAAAACTGTTTTTAATTTAAATAGAAAATACGCCGTATCTGTTAAAACAATGCGCCGTATCGTTTGTATCAGCACAATACAACGACAGCAGAATGCAGAAAAATACAGAAAAAAGAAAAACAAAAATAAAAACAAACAAAAAGAAACAAAAATTACAGAAAACAAAAACACACAAAAACAGTAAATATGCAAATTATACAATGAATGCAATCTATCTAATATACAACAGGGTTAGTGGTTAGAATCTAAAAAAAAAACTAAAAAGAAAAACCTAATTAAAATACTTAATCAAATTAACAGATAATAACAATTCACTCCCCGGCAGCGGCGCCAAAAACTTGATGCGCGTGATGTGTCATTGCGGTTTAGCAGTATTAATGCCTACTCAAGTTTTAAATTTATATTTAGCCGACTTATCAATAACACACACACTTAACGAGCAGTGTACCCGGTCAGTATGAATATAATGGTAAGCAGAGTGTCGATCACTAAGAGTGGAACGTATTATCTAGTTATTCTAATCAGTATTTTAATATCCTAAGTTAGTTATACAACCTAATCTAACGCAAGGGGGTTCAGCCTGAGAGACTGGCACAATTTGGTTATAATTAAATAGAAAACTAAACTAATGAGCATGAATCAGCGATTAGCACACATGTACACAGATAGATACTCGAGACAATAAGAAGACCTGTCCTGATAATTAAATAGCTTGTCACTTGTTTTATTGCTAGTTTTATATGAAGTGTATATAATTAAACCTTTCTCGTTGGCTCTAATCTTATCGGCGAGTAAACCCTTAATGATTACTTATGTCTATCCTACTTTTCTAGAGACGCTAGAATAAATAGGCGAGGAAGGGGCATGGCGACCCAAGCAAGACTCAGCTAGACACAGAGGTTATCAATGCACTAATAAAAGTCACCAAAGACATCAACATATAAACTTTAATTAATGGGAAAGCAATATTAAGGGGAGTGCATGATCTTTCGTAGTCACATGAAACAAGCCCATCAATCCTGATGAATTAAAGCGTACTAAAACAATAAAACAAAACTACTTAATGAATTGAATACATGCAGGACCTTCTTACAGCTCTTGTATCTTTGTTTGAGGTGTGTCTTGTGCTGCTTGGTCGTCTGAATTCGGCTCTAGGGTTATATCCCAGGGTCTCTTAAATTCGTCTGTCCTTGGGGTATTTATAGTTTCTGTCTGAGGGATCGATACGGCGCATTGAGTTGATAGATGCGGCGCATTGACTTAACTTTGCGTGGGGTCCAAGATTAATATATTCTGGAATATACGTACACCGTCTTCAGATGCGGCGTAACTTGATCTTTGTATGCGGCGCATGTACTTTAGCTGTCTTGGATTGTAACTGGTGAAATATTGATAGTGATACGCCGTATGTTAGGAGTATATTGCGGCGTATCTTGAGTAGAACGAGCTTGATCTTCTTCTTTGACCAAAGTTTCATATACGGCGCATGACAGTATTGCATGCGGCGCATTCTTCAAAGTCAGGCAATGGTCTTCGAATTCATCTAAGTATGATATTGCGTCGTATTTGTTGAGTGAGATACGGCGCATCTTCTGGATTTCAGTAGACTTTTGACATCTCGCTTGTTTTGCTCCATAATTAGTCCAAAATCGCCAAGTTTCACATAATGCTTGTTTTTACCTGAGAATTACCAAAGTAAACATTAATGTATCGATTCTCATATATAATATAATAAAACAAGTCAAATAAATAGGATAAATGATGATAATAAAATGTACTTATTTGAGTTCATCAATTATACATGCTCGAAGCATGTCTTCCAGCGTTTGAATGGTTCGTTCACTCTGACCATCGGTCTGAGGGTGATATGCTGTACTCATGTCTAGCTTTGTTCCAAAGGCGTCTTGGAGTGACTGCCAGAAGTTTGAGATGAATTTGCCGTCTCGGTCAGATATGATAGATATTGGTGCACCATGTCTCGAGACTACTTCTTTAATGTACAGTCTGGTTAACTGATCCATTTTGTATGTCTCTTTAATTGGTAAAAAGTGTGCGGACTTTGTGAGACGATCAACTATGACCCAGATGGAGTCATAACCGCTTGATGTCTTTGGAAGCATGGTAATGAAGTCCATTGTAATTCGTTCCCATTTCCACATAGGAATCTCTGGTTGTTGTAATGGACCGGATGGTTTTTGATGTTCGGCTTTTACCTTGGAGCATGTAAGACATTTGCCAACGAATGTTGCAATATCGGCTTTTATGGGATTCGTGCATGATCAAGTCTCGTAGGCCACCATAAAGTGGTAACCAACTTCGACCTTCGAAGCATAGAGTTCCGTCTGAACGGGTTTCGAATTTCTTCTGTATCATGCCGTCTAACTTTTCCTTTTTGATGTCTTCTTGTTTCACCGCTTCAGCTTGAGCGTGAAGAATTTGAGCGGGAAAATTGGAATTTATGGTAAAGACTAAGGCTCGGACTCGTAATGGTTTAACCCGTTCCTTTCGGCTCAGGGCGTCGGCTACTACGTTTGCCTTTCCTGGATGGTAGCGAATGTCGCAGTCGTAATCACTTAGTAATTCCAACCATCGACGTTGCCTCATGTTTAGTTCTTTTTGGTTCAAGATGTGTTGAAGGCTTTTGTGATCAGTGAACACAGTACATCTAGTACCGTATAGATAGTGTCTCCATATTTTTAGTGCAAAGACTACAGCTCCCAACTCTAAGTCATGAGTGGTGTAGTTTTCTTCATGTTTCTTGAGTTGTCGTGAAGCATAAGCCATGACTTTCTCACGTTGCATCAATACGGCACCCAAACCTTGGTGCGATGCATCACAGTAGACTACAAAATCTTCGATCCCATCAGGCAATGCTAGAATAGGGGCACTACAAATCTTTTGTTTGAGGATTTGGAAGGATTCTTCTTCATCTTCGTTCCAAATGTATTTCTTGTTTTTTTGGGTTAGCTGGGTCAAAGGTTTTGCTATTGAGGAAAATCCTTCGATAAACCTTCGGTAATACCCAGCTAGTCCTAGAAATTGACGAATTTCTGTAGGTGTGGTAGGTGTTGGCCAATCTTTGATAGCTTCAATTCTAGCGGGATCGACGTGTAAACCAGTGTTGTCAATCACATGCCCAAGGAATTGTACCGAATGAATCCAAAATTCACATTTTGAAAATTTCGCATACAATTTCTCTTCCTTGAGTAACCCTAAAATTGTTCTTAGATGTTGTTTGTGTTCTTTTTCGTTTTTGGAGTAAATAAGAATATCGTCAATGAATACAATTACGAATTTGTCTAGGTATGGCTTACACACTCAATTCATGAGATCCATGAATACCGCCGGTGCGTTAGTCAACCCGAATGGCATTACTTGGAATTCGTGGTGACCATATCGTGTCCTAAAGGCTGTTTTTGGAATATCTTCCTCACGAACTTTAACTTGATAGTAACCTGATCGTAGGTCAATTTTTGAGTAATAGGTTGAACCTTGTAACTGATCGAATAAATCATCAATTCTTGGTAATGGGTATCGGTTCTTTATTGTTAACTTGTTTAGTTCACGATAATCAATGCACATTCGTAATGATCTATCTTTCTTCTTTACGAACAAGACGGGAGCTCCCCAAGGTGAGGAACTGGGTCGAATAAATCCCTTGTTCGAAAGTTCTTGTAATTGATTTGATAGCTCTTGCATCTCTGACGGTGCTAGCCTGTAAGGTGCGCGGGCTACTGGCGCCGCTCCTGGTACTAAATCAATTTGGAATTCTATTTGACGATTTGGTGGAACTCTGGTTAAGTCTTCGGGAAAGACTTCGGTAAATTCACGTGCGATGGGAACATCTTCAAGATGTCTTTCTTCAGATTCTTTTCGGTTACGTGTGCTAGGAAGGCATAACATCCTCTCTCAATGTATTTCAAGGTTTTGATACATGAGATGATATTTAATCGGGTTCCACTTTGATCACCACGGATGACCAAAGTTTCTTTGTCGCAAGGAATGTGAACAACCCTTTCACCACAGATGATGTTAGCTTGATGTTTAGATAGCCAATCCATGCCGATGACTACATCAAAACTTCCAAGTTCGATTGGCATAAGGTTGATGTTAAATGGGTGGTCTAGGAGATTAAGGGTACAGTCTGGGATTACGGTATTAGTATTTACTAAGTTACCGTTAGCTAGTTCAATACTGTAATTTGTGTTTAGAGTGATTGGTGGGATACCAAGTAAAGGCGCAATTCTAGTAGATAAAAAGCTCATATCAGCACCAAAATCAAATAAGACTTTAACAGGAATGTTATTGAGTGAGAACGTACCAGTGACCACATTCGGGTCCTGTGGTGGTTCACCGTTGCCCATGATGTAGGCTCTACCACGTGCACCTCCGCCTTGTTGTCCATGGTTTTGAGGACATTTGTTCCTGAAGTGTCCTTTTTCGCCACACCCATAACATGTAACTATTGGCTGAGTGTTAGCTCCAGTGGCCCTGCTTTTACAATCCTTGGCAAGATGTCCTGGCTTATGGCACTTGTTGAACTTGGCGGGGCAGGGACCTACAAGATGATAGTTGCACCGAGTGCACTGTGGTTGGTTCCCAGTATATCCACATCCGGTTGGTGCAGCGACATAAGCCGTTGAGGCTTCTTGTCTTTTGTTTTGTTGGTTATGATGATTGTTGTTTCGGGTTGGGTTGTTGTTGTTGTTGTTGTTTTTTTTGTTGTTGTTACCTCCACGGTTACCATCCCATGGTCGCCTATTGTTGTTGTTTCTATTGTTATTGTTGTTATGGTAGTTGGAGTTGTTGGTGGTAGTGGTGTTGTTGTTGAGATTTTGCTTTTGGATAGCTCCCGTTCGCACCACTTGATCCGTGAGGTTGCGAGCCAATCGCATAGCTTCATCAAGTGCTTTGGGAGCGGATGCAGTCATGTTCCCTTGTGTGCTTGGTAGGAGTCCCCAGATATATCTTTCCAACAGTTTCTCAGTTGTTGAAACCATTGTTGGACATAGTATTCTCAATTCTTGGAATCGACGGTTGTAGGTTAGGATGTCATTCCCTTTAACAACAAGATTCTAGAATCCCACTTCTAACTTCTGAATTTCACTGCGGGGGCAGTATTCTTTGATCATCATGTTCTTCAAATTATCCCAAGAAATCTTATAAGCAGTTTCAATGCCTATTCGTTGAGATACCGAGTTCCACCATGATAATGCCTCATCCAGCAGTGTACTGGTGGAAAATTTAACTATATCCTCCTCGACACATTTGCTGATTGAAAATACTGACTCGCATTTTTCAAACCAGTGTGTCAAACCTACGGCTCCTTCAGTACCCTTGAAATTAGTGGGTCTGCAGTTCAAATAGTCCTTGAATGTGCAGCACTTAGTTGGGTTTGGTCCTTCAGTGTTAGGGTTAGCCGTGTTATCCAGGGCAGCTTCGGAAGC
Source organism: Artemisia tridentata subsp. tridentata (assembly GCA_021014915.2). Taxonomy (NCBI): domain Eukaryota; kingdom Viridiplantae; phylum Streptophyta; class Magnoliopsida; order Asterales; family Asteraceae; genus Artemisia; species Artemisia tridentata. The sequence continues at coordinate 105,960,547 of CP139501.1, read as the reverse complement.
TACTGCAGCTACGGCTGCGTGTTCAGCTTCGAGTGTGGCTTTCACACTATCATTAACTAGTTTGTTGATGCCAGCTTGAGTCATTGTTGGTGGTGTACTCTTCTTTGGCGCCATGATGCTATTACATAAAAGGTATGTCGTAAGTATAGAGTTGCTAGAATAAGCATGATTTTGATGGAAATAATAGAATAATTATGTTGGAGATTATAACACATGATAATACAAAGCAAGAATTTTATTCATATAACGTTGATTGATTACAAAATCGAAACCTATTACAAGCTTCTTCAAAATTTACTAACTGATACTTTCAGTTTAGTAATTACAACGTTTTACTACCGCTAGCTGTTACATGGATTTTTACAGAGTTTACTAACTGAGTCTACTCAGTTTAGTAGTACAAAAGATAACTATAATACTAGTCTACTTCTAGTTGGAGGATTCAGACTGATTGGTGCTTCCACAAGTGTTTAGCACATCCACACACTCATTCGGGCGAATCTCGTCGACTTCCCTTTGACGTAACCTTTGTTGCATGGCATACAACTCATTCTTGAGTTGGTACCGGTCAAAGTTGGCAACATCCAGTCGGATTTGTGCTGCCGTTAGGTGGTGTTGTAGCGCGTGAATTTGGGCCGCGTCTTGGGCTTGAGCTTTTTCTACTCGCATAAGTCTATTCTTGATGTCATCCAAGCCGGTTAAAGGATCCAAGACTATATCCTGAACAAGAGTCAAGTCTTCCTTTACATAGCTCGTATTAAGGATAAACAAATCGAGGCGTTGCCGTACATTAACGGCTTCCATTCTGGTTGCAGTAACCTTGGGTTCATAGTCATTCATTTGGCGTGTCATGTTTTGAAGTTTATGTAGAGTTAGGTCGAGGCCTTGTTTCAAGCAGTATACATCGTACAGGGAAGAATTTATGAATGTAGGTGTGAGTTTCGATGATCCGCCGATCTCATAAGTGGACTTTGGACCTCGAGTGTTAGTATTATGATTTGATTCGAAGGAGGTTACGGAGATCGGAGGTGGTGATGTCAATGGTGATAGTGGTCGTACAACCGGTAGTTCCTCCTCTTCTTCTTCGTCTATGTCCATTTCGGGATCTTCATCCAGATCTTCTTCCATTTCTTCCTCTTGGTCACTGACTATATCCTCATAAGGTTCTTCCTCATTTTCATAATCAAGTGCTTCAAGATAGGGATCATTGAGTCCGGGAAGAAATGGCAAGTGAGCGGGTATAGCGAGAATGTGATCGGGTGATGGAGGTACAGACATGATGTCTACAATAAGGATTATGATGTTAGAATAAATCTAATGCTTACGAGAAATGTTCAAGTATGACAAGTGTGTATGTATCAATATGTTAATATGTTTGCGTAGCATAACATGCTTATGTGAAAATGCTCAAATGTGCTAAGGGTACATATATCAATATGCTAACATGTTTGTGTAGTAATAAAATGCTTAACAAGTCCATGATCGTCTGAAGGATGGAAGGAACGAAGAGCGGAAGGCTATAAAAATGTTTTTGCTTGTAAAAGTGGTTATAGTTTAAGTCTCACTTAGACCCGTTTCTCTACAACCATGGCTCTGGTACCAATCTGTAACACCCCCAATTCAATGATGCAGCGGAATTCAAACTGGGTGTTACTCGACGGCACAACAGTCATAATAATAGAAAACGATCTCTAACTGAGTCATTTTAAAAAGAATTTATCATTCAAATAATATATCAGAGTTTACAAGATAGGTCCCAAAAGGTTCCATGTCTACAAAATACATCAATATAAAGTCATTTGATGTCGTTTTGAATGATATAATAAGTTATAGCCTTCTTGATTGAGTCCGTGCCCCTCCGTGCCATCCTTATCATTTATGCACCTGAAATACATGCTTAAAACTGTCAACACAAAGGTTGAGTGATATTCATAGAGTTTGTTATGGAGTTGAAAACAATATGTTGGTAGTGTGAGTTATAAATTCACACTCATGGTTGGAAGACAAAATAGTTATTTTTATTCACTAAGCTCATGCAACCAATACGTTAACGTGTACCAATATCGATCGGTGGAGTTACCCCGGTAGGTACTTTGCCAACATACCTAAGACTCAAATATAGTGCGTTTGTTTGCCTAAATGGTCAACATAAACGGGATTCGTCAATCCCAATAGGCCTATTCACAATACTCGCGCTCACTATTTCTAGTGATTAAATGGTTCATGATTATGGGGTCTTGGATTGGCAAGGATGATACTTAGTGATAATAAAACAATCACATAGCATACAATTTCAAAGCATTGTGTTCGGTTAAAATAGCATGTATTCCCCCCAAGGGTTTGTAAAACAATTAAGTAATAGAAAGTGGGGCTATGAACTCACCGTGAGTTTGATGGTGTCTTAGTGCCTTAATGAATTCGATGGATAAGCCGGGAAACCTCTAAGTGCAACCTATAATAGAACGTTGCGACTTAGGTTGGAATAATGTCTAAGAATACAAAATGTGCATATATATGTCTTGCATATTATTCATGATGTAGTTACTTAGTGTGTCGTGTAGGTCGTTGTATGAATATGGTTTATGAAATACGTTTAGTTTGTATATCTTGTACTACCGTTCGGGCCATCATAATTCAGAGGTCATGTAGTAAACATTCGAGGAGCTGGGACACTTTAACTCGTAAATTCAGCAACTCGTCGATCCGTTTACCCAAATGAAACCCCTCACATGAAGCTCCCTAGTGTTGTAGTATTCGATAGAAAATATATGTTTTTGGTCTTTAAACGTTACATGTCCGAAAGTTCTATAAACATAGGAAAGTTTATTTTGAATGAAGATGGTCATCGTTATAAGTTCATTAAGTCTCGTACGGATGTGATATTATTTGCAAAACCTTATGGTATATTGATAGAGTAGATCCAAATTGGTTGATTTGGTTACGACTAACACTTTAGTTCATGTTTTCGGCTTATAAAGCCTTAAGGTCTTTAGCCGTGGCTTTTGTCATGGTTACATGGTCTTGAGACTCATCCTTAGCCTTAGCCATGGCTGTGTTTATGGCTTAAGGTCATTAGACCTCTTGGTTTTACTTAGTCGTAACCAATACATGGTCATTTAGGGGTAACATAGGGGCTGTTAAGAATTCAAAAATATATCTCATTTTTTATGTGTTTTCAGGTCTCGTGCCCTAAAGATTTCTTGAAGAAAACGTCGCTCCGGACAACTTTCGTGTTTTAACTTTTCGATGAAACGGATCAGAAATGCCTAGTTTTGTGTGATTTAGTTTCTGTTACAGAATGTTATTTCTAGTTTTGTCGTTTTGGTTTCGCTAACTTCTTTTGGCCATAACTTTTGACTCGTGTACTTGTTTTCGATGATTCAAGTTGCTATGTTTTCCTTCTTAAGTTCTCTATAGTAGTAGTTATTTGTCCAATATCATGTTTATACTATTTTGGTCGAATTTCACAATATATGACACTGGTTTCCTTGATAACTTAACATAGGTTAACATATAGTTTCCATAATTTGTTTTAAGAGTTTTTATACATCTTGAACATAACACAAAGACCATATACAGCATAAATAAAGCATAATAAGCATGAAGATGATATTGAGCAAGAAAATGTGTTAGGGTTTCTTATAACTTTTGGCGTTAATGAAAAGGGAAATCAAGAACTAGGACAAGATCTAAACCCTTTAATCGAAAACCCTAGCTTTCAATCCTTCAACACAACCCTTGCTAACCCTTAATAACCTTGATATATCCCTTGTAATAACCTTGTAATCACAGCCCCTAACCTCTTGGATATCCTCCAAGAAAACCCTAGGACTGATGATGAGATTATGGTGTTGTTTATGATTATTTATGGTATAAATGGAACTAGGAATCAACAAGGAACTTAAGGTTAAATTTGTGATGGATGAAACTAGAAAATGAAAGGTGTTTGTATGTGATATATGCGGCATCTAAAGGGAAGAGGAGGGGGGTTTATATAAGGTCTTGAGGAGGTTACTTTGGAAGACTTATTCAAAGCTTACATAGGAAGTTTAAACACTTGGAATGATCCTAGGCATACAAGGCTTGAGATCAAGCCACAAAAGGGGTGACTCCCCCCCCTATTGCCGGTTCACTAAGTCTAGGGAGGATGACTTGGTTGGTTTTTGGTATTATCCTACTTATAGAGTTAGTTTTGGCTCCGTTAATCACTAACCGTAAGTAGTTAGGTCACGAAACGTAAAACCGGGTATCGTAAAAATACGAAACTTGAAAGAATGATTAAACTTGTCAATATACTCCATAATAAAATATTAAATGAGTGGTAAGTTCCATCGGGTTGCTTAAACCTTGTTAAAACTGGAAACGCGGGTCTAAAACGCGTAATACGTAAAATGTACGAAAGTTGCGTAAAACTGAGAAAATTAAAATGTAACTTTTCTAATATGACGATAATGAATTAAAATGGCTTATAATGTCTAGACTGGGCTCAGTCTAGTGTCGGTTGGTGTTAAATGTCCTTTAGACATAAAACCGTAAGCCTAAAAATCAAGGAATGATTTATAGAATCAAGGAATGATTTTTGGTCAAAGGAGGAGGGAAAAATATGTTGACTTTTCCAATAATATAAAAGCTTCTAATCGTCTTAGAAAATGTGGTGCAGGTATAGGCTAAGGTTGCGGATAAGTAAAAGTGCTTAAAATGCAATTTCTGTTTTGTAAGACACATGGTCTATTTGGTAACATTTTAACTTAATTATCAAAAATTCTCTAATTGATTATGAGTGTACTAAACATTAATCTGATGCGAGAAAAATTGGCGCAGTTGGTTTTCGTTATGCGCAGGATGTTTAAACGACGTTTAAACCAAACGTATAGTTTCTTATTAACTTTTGCGAAAATGACCCGATGAGCGTCAAACTTTCACTTTATCATGGAAATAATTTAACTTACGAGAATATGAAATAAAAATTTCGGGAATGAATAGTGCAAGTAAATAGTGAAAATGAATAGTGAAATGAATAGTAAAAATTTCAGAAATAGAAATTAACCTGAAATGCGATTTGTTACACGGTGAGTTTAGAGAGG